>OY986052.1:4124161-4806754 GCA_963920205.1 Stenodema calcarata
CTGTTGAAATACAGGTCCATTTTCATACTAACAAGCTCTTTGGAACATCATATGGCTTAAGTGATGTCGAGTTGTTGTTCTGAGGTGCGTTACGTGCTACGGAAATGAAGGTAATTTCGAATGTTTGTTGGTAGGTACTTCTTTTATAGAAAAATTATTACCGACGTAGTATTAAAAACCCCAGAATTATATCGTATTAATTAATCATAATAAATAATAATTATTATTAATAATAAATACGAATTATTAATACCTAACAATAAATTATAATAATTTTCACTAGGTACTTGATGAAATGTTAATAATTAGTGATAGTTGACAATAATATTAATCTAACATTTAGGATCTAGACATTTAGACCTAGTGATCTAGACAGAAGGGTGATCTGTACAAAGAAGATAATGAACCGTTGTGTCAAGAATTTGCAGAGTTTTTTTAATTCGATTTTCTGAATCTACGTATCTTGAAACGTAAACCAACAAATTTTGAGGGGGGGTTTAAAAAAAATTTTTCTTTGGGCGATTCCAATGGTTCATTATCGAAGATAATAAACCAAAATCCGTCCGTCCGCCGTACGCCGTACGCCGTCCGCGCCACTTTGCCCAGTTAGCGTTGAGTTAAAATTACGAAATTTTTTTTATGGGTTTCGACCAACCCCACAATGGTCCTCGAAACTTTTCATAACCCTAGGTCAAGGGGAAGGGGTTCAAAACGAATTTTGAAAATTTGAAATCTCATATCTCGAAAAATTCATATAGAACGGTATATTTTTTATTTCATGTTTAGATAGAGTTTGTTCCGAAGAATTTTTTAAGACCATCCGCAGCTTCGAACGACCAGCCGTTCGTTCACAATGAGGGCTCAAAGATTGTGCCTCACAACACGATCGTGACTCAAACTGTGAAATACAGGTCCATTTCATACTAACAAGCTCTTTGGAACATCATATGGCTTAAGTAATGTCGAGTTTGTTGTTCTGAGGTGCGTTTCGTGCTACGGAAATGAAGGTGATTTCGAATGTTTGTTGGTAGGTACTTCTTTTATAGAAAAATTATTACCGACGTAGTATTAAAAACCCCAGAATTATATCGTATTAATTAATAATAATTATTATTAATAAGAAATACGAATTATTAATACCTAACAATAAATTATAATAATTTTCACTAGGTACGTGATAAAATTGTTAATAATTAGTGATAGGTAATTGATAATTAATAATTAATCTAACATTTAGGATCAGACATTTAGACCTAGTGATCTAGACAGAAGGGTGATCTGTACAAAGAAGATAATGAACCGTTGTTCGTATTCAGGAAGTATTTGAGTCGACAATTGCTCTTCTTGAAGGTCCATTCGAACTCAAATAAACACCTCGAGTCGATATGAAGTCAACTTTTTTTCGTTTTCTCGAAGTATTTGAGTCGACGATTGCTCTCCTTGAAGGTCCATTCGAACTCAAATCAACACCTCGAGTCGATATGAAGTCAACTTTTTTTCTTTTTCACGAAGTATTTGAGTCGACGATTGCTCTTCTTGAAGGTCCATTCGAACTCAAATCAACACCACGAGTCGATATGACGTCAACTTTTTTTCGTTTTCACGAAGTATTTGAGTCGAGAATTGCTCTTCTTGAAGGTCCATTTCGAACTCAAATCAACACCTCGAGTCGATATGAAGTCAACTTTTTTTCGTTTTCTCGAAGTATTTGAGTCGACAATTGCTCTTCTTGAAGGTCATTCGAACTCAAATCAACACCTCGATTCGATATGAAGTAAACTTTTTTTCGTTTTCTCGAAGTATTTGAGTCGACAATTGCTCTTCTTGAAGGTCCATTCGAACTCAAATCAACACCTCGAGTCGATATGAAGTCAACTTTTTTTCTTTTTCACGAATTATTTGAGTCGACAATTGCTGTTCTTGAAGGTCCATTCGAACTCAAATCAACACCTCGAGTCGATATGAAGTCAACTTTTTTTCGTTTTCACGAAGTATTTGAGTCGAGAATTGCTCTTCTTGAAGGTCCATTCGAACTCAAATCAACACCTCCAGTCGATATGAAGTCAACTTTTTTTCGTTTTCACGAAGTATTTGAGTCGACGATTGCTCTTCTTGAAGGTCCATTCGAACTCAAATCAACACCTCGAGTTGATATGAAGTCAACTTTTTTCCGTTTTCTCGAAGTATTTGAGTCGACAATTGCTCTTCTTGAAGGTCCATTCGAACTCAAATCAACACCTCGAGTCGATATGAAGTCAACTTTTTTTAGTTTTCCCGAAGTATTTGAGTCGACAATTGCTCTTCTTGAAGGTCCATTCGAACTCAAATCAACACCTCGAGTCGATATGAAGTCAACTTTTTTTCGTTTTCACAAAGTATTTGAGTCGACAATTGCTCTTCTTGAAGGTCCATTCGAACTCAAATCAACACCTCGAGTCGATATGAAGTCAACTTTTTTTTCGTTTTCAGGAAGTATTTGAGTCGACAATTGCTCTTCTTGAAGGTCCATTCGAACTCAAATCAACACCTCGAGTCGATATGAAGTCAACTTTTTTTAGTTTTCTCGAAGTATTTGAGTCGAGAATGGCTCTTCTTGAAGGTCCATTCGAACTCAAATCAACACCTCGAGTCGATATGAAGTCAACTTTTTTTAGTTTTCCCGAAGTATTTGAGTCGACAATTGCTCTTCTTGAAGGTCCATTCGAACTCAAATAAACACCTCGAGTCGATATGAAGTCAACTTTTTTTCGTTTTCTCGAAGTATTTGAGTCGACGATTGCTCTCCTTGAAGGTCCATTCGAACTCAAAACAACACCTCGAGTCGATATGAAGTCAACTTTTTTTCGTTTTCACGAAGTATTTGAGTCAACGATTGCTCTTCTTGAAGGTCCATTCGAACTCAAATCAACACCTCGAGTCGATATGAAGTCAACTTTTTTCCGTTTTCTCGAAGTATTTGAGTCGACAATTGCTCTTCTTGAAGGTTCATTCGAACTCAAATCAACACCTCGAGTCGATATGAAGTCAACTTTTTTTAGTTTTCCCGAAGTATTTGAGTCGACGATTGCTCTTCTTGAAGGTCCATTCGAACTCAAATCAACACCACGAGTCGATATGACGTCAACTTTTTTTCGTTTTCTCGAAGTATTTGAGTCGAGAATTGCTCTTCTTGAAGGTCCATTCGAACTCAAATCAACACCTCGAGTCGATATGAAGTCAACTTTTTTTCGTTTTCACGAAGTATTTGAGTCAACGATTGCTCTTCTTGAAGGTCCATTAGAACTCAAATCAACACCTCGAGTCGATATGAAGTCAACTTTTTTTCGTTTTCTCGAAGTATTTGAGTCGACAATTGCTCTTCTTGAAGGTCCATTCGAACTCAAATCAACACCTCGATTCGATGTGAAGCCAACTTTTTTTCGTTTTCTCGAAGTATTTGAGTCGACAATTGCTCTTCTTGAAGGTCCATTCGAACTCAAATCAACACCTCGAGTCGATATGAAGTCAACTTTTTTTCTTTTTCACGAATTATTTGAGTCGACAATTGCTGTTCTTGAAGGTCCATTCGAACTCAAATCAACACCTCGAGTCGATATGAAGTCAACTTTTTTTCGTTTTCACGAAGTATTTGAGTCGAGAATTGCTCTTCTTGAAGGTCCATTCGAACTCAAATCAACACCTCGAGTCGATATGAAGTCAACTTTTTTTCGTTTTCACGAAGTATTTGAGTCGACGATTGCTCTTCTTGAAGGTCCATTCGAACTCAAATCAACACCTCGAGTTGATATGAAGTCAACTTTTTTTAGTTTTCCCGAAGTATTTGAGTCGACAATTGCTCTTCTTGAAGGTCCATTCGAACTCAAATCAACACCTCGAGTCGATATGCAGTCAACTTTTTTTCGTTTTCACAAAGTATTTGAGTCGACAATTGCTCTTCTTGAAGGTCCATTCGAACTCAAATAAACACCTCGAGTCGATATGAAGTCAACTTTTTTTCGTTTTCTCGAAGTATTTGAGTCGACGATTGCTCTCCTTGAAGGTCCATTCGAACTCAAATCAACACCTCGAGTCGATATGAAGTCAACTTTTTATCGTTTTCCCGAAGTATTTGAGTCGACAATTGCTCTTCTTGAAGGTCCATTCGAACTCAAATCAACACCTCGAGTCGATATGAAGTCAACTTTTTTTAGTTTTCCCGAAGTATTTGAGTCGACAATTGCTCTTCTTGAAGGTCCATTCGAACTCAAATCAACACCTCGAGTCGATATGAAGTCAACTTTTTTCCGTTTTCTCGAAGTATTTGAGTCGAGAATTGCTCTTCTTGAAGGTTCATTCGAACTCAAATCAACACCTCGAGTCGATATGAAGTCAACTTTTTTTAGTTTTCCCGAAGTATTTGAGTCGACGATTGCTCTTCTTGAAGGTCCATTCGAACTCAAATCAACACCACGAGTCGATATGACGTCAACTTTTTTTCGTTTTCTCGAAGTATTTGAGTCGAGAATTGCTCTTCTTGAAGGTCCATTCGAACTCAAATCAACACCTCGAGTCGATATGAAGTCAACTTTTTTTCGTTTTCACGAAGTATTTGAGTCAACGATTGCTCTTCTTGAAGGTCCATTAGAACTCAAATCAACACCTCGAGTCGATATGAAGTCAACTTTTTTTCGTTTTCTCGAAGTATTTGAGTCGACAATTGCTCTTCTTGAAGGTCCATTCGAACTCAAATCAACACCTCGATTCGATATGAAGCCAACTTTTTTTCGTTTTCTCGAAGTATTTGAGTCGACAATTGCTCTTCTTGAAGGTCCATTCGAACTCAAATCAACACCTCGAGTCGATATGAAGTCAACTTTTTTTCTTTTTCACGAATTATTTGAGTCGACAATTGCTGTTCTTGAAGGTCCATTCGAACTCAAATCAACACCTCGAGTCGATATGAAGTCAACTTTTTTTCGTTTTCACGAAGTATTTGAGTCGACGATTGCTCTTCTTGAAGGTCCATTCGAACTCAAATCAACACCTCGAGTTGATATGAAGTCAACTTTTTTCCGTTTTCTCGAAGTATTTGAGTCGACAATTGCTCTTCTTGAAGGTCCATTCGAACTCAAATCAACACCTCGAGTCGATATGAAGTCAACTTTTTTTAGTTTTCTCGAAGTATTTGAGTCGACAATTGCTCTTCTTGAAGGTCCATTCGAACTCAAATCAACACCTCGAGTCGATGTGAAGCCAACTTTTTTTCGTTTTCTCGAAGTATTTGAGTCGACAATTGCTCTTCTTGAAGGTCCATTCGAACTCAAATCAACACCTCGAGTCGATATGAAGTCAACTTTTTTTCTTTTTCACGAATTATTTGAGTCGACAATTGCTGTTCTTGAAGGTCCATTCGAACTCAAATCAACACCTCGAGTCGATATGAAGTCAACTTTTTTTCGTTTTCACGAAGTATTTGAGTCGAGAATTGCTCTTCTTGAAGGTCCATTCGAACTCAAATCAACACCTCGAGTCGATATGAAGTCAACTTTTTTTCGTTTTCACGAAGTATTTGAGTCGACGATTGCTCTTCTTGAAGGTCCATTCGAACTCAAATCAACACCTCGAGTTGATATGAAGTCAACTTTTTTCCGTTTTCTCGAAGTATTTGAGTCGACAATTGCTCTTCTTGAAGGTCCATTCGAACTCAAATCAACACCTCGAGTCGATATGAAGTCAACTTTTTTTAGTTTTCCCGAAGTATTTGAGTCGACAATTGCTCTTCTTGAAGGTCCATTCGAACTCAAATCAACACCTCGAGTCGATATGCAGTCAACTTTTTTTCGTTTTCACAAAGTATTTGAGTCGACAATTGCTCTTCTTGAAGGTCCATTCGAACTCAAATAAACACCTCGAGTCGATATGAAGTCAACTTTTTTTCGTTTTCTCGAAGTATTTGAGTCGACGATTGCTCTCCTTGAAGGTCCATTCGAACTCAAATCAACACCTCGAGTCGATATGAAGTCAACTTTTTATCGTTTTCCCGAAGTATTTGAGTCGACAATTGCTCTTCTTGAAGGTCCATTCGAACTCAAATCAACACCTCGAGTCGATATGAAGTCAACTTTTTTTAGTTTTCCCGAAGTATTTGAGTCGACAATTGCTCTTCTTGAAGGTCCATTCGAACTCAAATCAACACCTCGAGTCGATATGAAGTCAACTTTTTTCCGTTTTCTCGAAGTATTTGAGTCGAGAATTGCTCTTCTTGAAGGTTCATTCGAACTCAAATCAACACCTCGAGTCGATATGAAGTCAACTTTTTTTAGTTTTCCCGAAGTATTTGAGTCGACGATTGCTCTTCTTGAAGGTCCATTCGAACTCAAATCAACACCACGAGTCGATATGACGTCAACTTTTTTTCGTTTTCTCGAAGTATTTGAGTCGAGAATTGCTCTTCTTGAAGGTCCATTCGAACTCAAATCAACACCTCGAGTCGATATGAAGTCAACTTTTTTTCGTTTTCACGAAGTATTTGAGTCAACGATTGCTCTTCTTGAAGGTCCATTAGAACTCAAATCAACACCTCGAGTCGATATGAAGTCAACTTTTTTTCGTTTTCTCGAAGTATTTGAGTCGACAATTGCTCTTCTTGAAGGTCCATTCGAACTCAAATCAACACCTCGATTCGATATGAAGCCAACTTTTTTTCGTTTTCTCGAAGTATTTGAGTCGACAATTGCTCTTCTTGAAGGTCCATTCGAACTCAAATCAACACCTCGAGTCGATATGAAGTCAACTTTTTTTCTTTTTCACGAATTATTTGAGTCGACAATTGCTGTTCTTGAAGGTCCATTCGAACTCAAATCAACACCTCGAGTCGATATGAAGTCAACTTTTTTTCGTTTTCACGAAGTATTTGAGTCGACGATTGCTCTTCTTGAAGGTCCATTCGAACTCAAATCAACACCTCGAGTTGATATGAAGTCAACTTTTTTCCGTTTTCTCGAAGTATTTGAGTCGACAATTGCTCTTCTTGAAGGTCCATTCGAACTCAAATCAACACCTCGAGTCGATATGAAGTCAACTTTTTTTAGTTTTCCCGAAGTATTTGAGTCGACAATTGCTCTTCTTGAAGGTCCATTCGAACTCAAATCAACACCTCGAGTCGATATGAAGTCAACTTTTTTTCGTTTTCACAAAGTATTTGAGTCGACAATTGCTCTTCTTGAAGGTCCATTCGAACTCAAATCAACACCTCGAGTCGATATGAAGTCAACTTTTTTTTCGTTTTCAGGAAGTATTTGAGTCGACAATTGCTCTTCTTGAAGGTCCATTCGAACTCAAATCAACACCTCGAGTCGATATGAAGTCAACTTTTTTTAGTTTTCTCGAAGTATTTGAGTCGAGAATGGCTCTTCTTGAAGGTCCATTCGAACTCAAATCAACACCTCGAGTCGATATGAAGTCAACTTTTTTTAGTTTTCCCGAAGTATTTGAGTCGACAATTGCTCTTCTTGAAGGTCCATTCGAACTCAAATAAACACCTCGAGTCGATATGAAGTCAACTTTTTTTCGTTTTCTCGAAGTATTTGAGTCGACGATTGCTCTCCTTGAAGGTCCATTCGAACTCAAAACAACACCTCGAGTCGATATGAAGTCAACTTTTTTTCGTTTTCACGAAGTATTTGAGTCAACGATTGCTCTTCTTGAAGGTCCATTCGAACTCAAATCAACACCTCGAGTCGATATGAAGTCAACTTTTTTCCGTTTTCTCGAAGTATTTGAGTCGACAATTGCTCTTCTTGAAGGTTCATTCGAACTCAAATCAACACCTCGAGTCGATATGAAGTCAACTTTTTTTAGTTTTCCCGAAGTATTTGAGTCGACGATTGCTCTTCTTGAAGGTCCATTCGAACTCAAATCAACACCACGAGTCGATATGACGTCAACTTTTTTTCGTTTTCTCGAAGTATTTGAGTCGAGAATTGCTCTTCTTGAAGGTCCATTCGAACTCAAATCAACACCTCGAGTCGATATGAAGTCAACTTTTTTTCGTTTTCACGAAGTATTTGAGTCAACGATTGCTCTTCTTGAAGGTCCATTAGAACTCAAATCAACACCTCGAGTCGATAAGAAGTCAACTTTTTTTCGTTTTCTCGAAGTATTTGAGTCGACAATTGCTCTTCTTGAAGGTCCATTCGAACTCAAATCAACACCTCGATTCGATATGAAGCCAACTTTTTTTCGTTTTCTCGAAGTATTTGAGTCGACAATTGCTCTTCTTGAAGGTCCATTCGAACTCAAATCAACACCTCGAGTCGATATGAAGTCAACTTTTTTTCTTTTTCACGAATTATTTGAGTCGACAATTGCTGTTCTTGAAGGTCCATTCGAACTCAAATCAACACCTCGAGTCGATATGAAGTCAACTTTTTTTCGTTTTCACGAAGTATTTGAGTCGAGAATTGCTCTTCTTGAAGGTCCATTCGAACTCAAATCAACACCTCGAGTCGATATGAAGTCAACTTTTTTTCGTTTTCACGAAGTATTTGAGTCGACGATTGCTCTTCTTGAAGGTCCATTCGAACTCAAATCAACACCTCGAGTTGATATGAAGTCAACTTTTTTCCGTTTTCTCGAAGTATTTGAGTCGACAATTGCTCTTCTTGAAGGTCCATTCGAACTCAAATCAACACCTCGAGTCGATATGAAGTCAACTTTTTTTAGTTTTCCCGAAGTATTTGAGTCGACAATTGCTCTTCTTGAAGGTCCATTCGAACTCAAATCAACACCTCGAGTCGATATGCAGTCAACTTTTTTTCGTTTTCACAAAGTATTTGAGTCGACAATTGCTCTTCTTGAAGGTCCATTCGAACTCAAATAAACACCTCGAGTCGATATGAAGTCAACTTTTTTTCGTTTTCTCGAAGTATTTGAGTCGACGATTGCTCTCCTTGAAGGTCCATTCGAACTCAAATCAACACCTCGAGTCGATATGAAGTCAACTTTTTATCGTTTTCCCGAAGTATTTGAGTCGACAATTGCTCTTCTTGAAGGTCCATTCGAACTCAAATCAACACCTCGAGTCGATATGAAGTCAACTTTTTTTAGTTTTCCCGAAGTATTTGAGTCGACAATTGCTCTTCTTGAAGGTCCATTCGAACTCAAATCAACACCTCGAGTCGATATGAAGTCAACTTTTTTCCGTTTTCTCGAAGTATTTGAGTCGAGAATTGCTCTTCTTGAAGGTCCATTCGAACTCAAATCAACACCTCGAGTCGATATGAAGTCAACTTTTTTTCGTTTTCACGAAGTATTTGAGTCGACGATTGCTCTTCTTGAAGGTCCATTCGAACTCAAATCAACACCTCGAGTTGATATGAAGTCAACTTTTTTCCGTTTTCTCGAAGTATTATAGTCGACAATTGCTCTTCTTGAAGGTCCATTCGAACTCAAATCAACGACTCGAGTCGATATGAAGTCAACTTTTTTTAGTTTTCCCGAAGTATTTGATTCGACAATTGCTCTTCTTGAAGGTCCATTCGAACTCAAATCAACACCTCGAGTCGATATGAAGTCAACTTTTTTTCGTTTTCACAAAGTATTTGAGTCGACAATTGCTCTTCTTGAAGGTCCATTCGAACTCAAATAAACACCTCGAATCGATATGAAGTCAACTTTTTTTCGTTTTCTCGAAGTATTTGAGTCGACGATTGCTCTCCTTGAAGGTCCATTCGAACTCAAATCAACACCTCGAGTCGATATGAAGTCAACTTTTTTTCGTTTTCACGAAGTATTTGAGTCGACGATTGCTCTTCTTGAAGGTCCATTCGAACTCAAATCAACACCTCGAGTTTCTGTGCTGTATTCTTAGTATATGCCCGGTTGTATAAACACCTAGGTATAAAAATAACTATAACGATAACTTCTATTAATTTTACATTGTGAAACTGATTTTAGGCCCTGAAGATGGAGAAATAACGAAGATGGTATTGACGTTGAACGTTCAGATTGTAATAAACAATATAAAATTAATTTTAATGAAAAATATAAAATTAATTTTAAGAAACAACTGAAAAACTCATGCTGTGTTCAGTTTGAGTGTACATTTAATTGATTTTCGACACGATTTTATATAATGGATACATTTTGCGGTTTCTTTATTTCAAGGCGGGACACTTTTTTTTTACTACGCGTCTGCTGCGGTCAATACAGCCATCAGCTGTATAAAAGACATTCTGGCGACACCCCACTTCCATTGCAACTCCAAGTCACGTTATTGGAAAATTACCAGTCGTACTGGGGGGGTCTTGACCCGGATTTCCTTCGATATCCGAGAGACGTCTGGTACTTCACCAACGTAGTCAACAATTTTGAGAGAGCGAAACTCGGAAAGATTTCTAGTCTTCCAATAAGCAAATCGTCCAAGTAGTGCACTCGTATATGCCTACGTAATAATAATAATAAACGCTTTTATTATCCAAATAGGAACAAAGTTCCCTCCGAGCGTGGACAATACTGTTAAGCAACTAAAGAATATGTTTATAAGAACCAGATTGGGGGTTAGAAAAAAAGAAACAACTAGAAAAAATAAAAACAAAAAGAAAACTTGAATTGCAGATTATGAAAGAAGAAAGAGGAAGAGGGAGATTGAAAAGCAAAGAATATAAAGAGGAAGAGTAGAAAGAAAATTCAGGAGAAATGAAGGAGGAAAGAGGATTATTGAAACGTGATGAAGAGATTATTGGTGGGTCCCCTCGTCTGTACACTCTAGTGCAAACATTTGCAAAAACTAAAGCATTTAGTAACTCCTTACGTGTGGCAGGAGCAAGAGCTTGGAACCGTCTGCCTCTCGCTGTCAGGTCTCTCCCCACTCTCGGAGCAATTTCCAAATCACTTCATGTAAATGTTCATGTTTGCAAATGTTTGCACTAGAGTGTACAGTCGAGGGGACAAACCAACCGAAAAAATTCCATGAAGATAAGAAGGGACATTGTTCGTTTTATGGGCGACCTGAAAGATGAATGTGAAGAAACGGATACAAGTAATCAAAAAGGCCGCAGCCTAATACAGAATTGTGGGAGGAGACATGCCCCCGTGGTTTAAGCTTGTAGACATATCTGATGCATCCATTGAATGCAACCTCAAGTATCCTCCTCGATTCAGCATCACAAGAATTTACATAAAGGATATCACCATAAGTAAACAAGGGAATTATGAGAGTCTTCACCAGCAGCAATCCTGAGGGGTGCTATATGCAAGTCTTTTTATAGCATAAATACCTACGTGTATACTTACATAATATCAAGGGTGAAGTGGCAACATGACATTGCCAGACCTACCTACTCATTGTTTTGGCCAAATTAAGTTAGAGGTGGTTCTATATAGCACTTTTCTCGCCGAGTCGACTGGCGACGTTAGTTTTTGCGTTTTCTCGTCAGAAAAAGCAAAAGAAACGAGTTGAAGCAAACACTGTCGATCCCAAACGTGATATCAACATAACATTTCTCAACTGTTACTATCGTATACTGTACCCTCGACGAGAAAATCAGTTTTTTGTGTCTCTTGTAAAATCAGGGAAAATTAGTTCGGTCATGTTACAACTTTACCCTCAATATGTCCCTAAACATTGCCAAGAACTTCTTTTGGATTCAGGATGCTCTGAAACGATTTGGTATCGGAGAATATCGAACAGTTTCGGCCTTTTCAATAGCATATTGAAAAAACCACAGTAAGACTATAAGAGCGACTATAAGAGCGAATTTTCGAAGAAATAACTGGTTTCATGTAAAATGTCTGTCTCGATTTTACTGGTTTTTATAACAAAATTTGTTTCTATTTAGTAACACCTGAGTTTATAGATTTTTCAACGCTTAACACGATGGTGAAATGAGAAATGCAATATCTCCTTCCGATTAGAGCAGGTGAACAGTGATGAATGTACGATTGTAGAAACTATATTCTCCAAAATTGATTTTCTGTCAGAATACCACCAAATACCACTTGCAGAAGAAGACAAGGAAAAATCAGCAATCATAACACCTTTCGAGTACAATTACATGCCATCAACATTTCAACGTTTTAGAAATTGCATCATTTTTGGCCTCAATCATTGTTTCGCCTATTTGGACGACATTTGCATTGCATCTCGTACAGAAGAAGAGCACAAAGAACATTCGATCAAAATTTTTGAAAGACTGAATAGTTATGGTTTAAAAATCAATGACAGCAAATCAGAATTTGGATTTCTGTTAACTCCTGTCGGAGCAAAATCTGATCCAGAAAAAGTAAAAATAATACAACAACATGGACGTCCAAAAAATATGAGAGCTGCTAAGATTCCTTGGAATGTTGAATTTTTGATGTAATGTTTCACATTTCACATTTTTATCGGTGTTTTGGTTAGACCAGCAACAGGCTCGATTTTAGAAACGATGTAGAAAAACTAACAACAAAAATCAACTCCTAAGCGCCTACAATGAATATATCAACTAACAACCAGGTTTCTTCATCTTCAAAGTGCCCTCCTAAAACTCCCAAAATCCCCCCTTAGAGTTGCCCGAATCGGCCCATCTATGAACTTAGCTTTTCGATTGCCAAGAAATATTTTTTGTGCAAATTTGAACTTTCTATCTCAATTCTATCGAGAGTTATCTCCGGGAATGACCAACATAAATTAACAAATACCTAATTATTTATATTAATTATTTATTTATTTATGTAGGACGATATATTAATTATTTTTTTAGTTAAATATATTATATTTAATTACCTAATAAATAAATAAAATTAATAAATATACATATGGTTTTTTTTGTCTTTTGGCGGTGCGTGCAGAACGGATTTGGGTATGTAAACATTTAGGAAATAACAAGTTTTAAAATTTTGGACCGAGAACTATAGCTTCCTTTTCTTCGAAAATTTGCTAAAAGGAGGGACGTACCTACTTAGAGATGCGATGGCTAACGAGCGTTCAGACAACTTTTGACATGTTTTCTGTCATGAGCTCCAGTCGTGGAGTTCGACAGGTCTCAGGCTCTTCTCAGACGGACTGTCGATCATTTTGTGATTGTTTATACTCGTAATAAGGGCCCGCATATGTGAATAACGCAGTCGCTTTCGGCTTTTGCCTTGTAAACAATTCCATGTCCGGCCGAAAGCGTTCGGTGTCAGAGAGCGATATCTTGGACAATATAAATAAACACGTTCTCCATAAGATTTGGCGGTCGGCCACAGCGCGAGGAGAAAAGCCAAATCAAACGGCTCCCCTCCTGCATCCGTGGATCCTGATATTATTACACCAACGAATGGAGGGTTAATAGAATTCATAATATTTGGGTGACGTCAATGAGTTACCAATGAATATATCGCTCATTTGCTGCAATAGTATCATATCTCAAAATTAGATGCTTCGGGGTAATCGCCATTTCAACGAATTTCACGAAGCCAGATTTTAAAGCTCGGAAATTAGAGCTTTGAAACCTCGCTTCGTGAAATTCGTAGCGGAATAGGTATTCCAAAGTTGAAATGTTTTTTTTTTTCGATTACCCCGAAGCATCTAATTTAGCAAAGGAACGATATGCGGTCAACATACGGTCAATACACACAATATTTGAATAGTGACAAGAAAGACTTACATAACAGGTAGGTAAGATTGTGATGGATATAATAATTATTATGGTGCTTTATATAAGCCACCTATTGAGTCATTCATCGAGTGCAAAGTAATACCATGTGAACGGATATGGGATTCACGTTAACTAACTCTCGATTAGAGAACGAAAGTTATTTTAAGCAACGTGTTTTTCCTTGGGAATCGGAAAAGTCCCACGCCGGGCCATTCACTTCGTGTCAAACAATTAGAAAACGTTCTTTGGGATAATCTCGATAAAAGAAAGATTTCGTTCCTGAAAAAACCTTAAATTGAACATCTCAACATCAACCAATTTGGCTGATGTGATTGCAATCAGTTAATTGGGTTCTAACCGATGTATTCGAGGAAACACCAGTACAATATTTGGAAGCGATTCTCCTAATGGGGTCTGCGCCTGATTTTAAAAAATAATCTTTATTGATGAAGAGTCGCTTCAAAAACGTGAAAATGGGAACCATTCGTCAAAATTAGTTTACCCTTATTTTTTATAGATAGAGAAACAATAATGTTCACAAAAAGCGCGCGATGACGTCATAATCGCTGAAGCATCTGATTGGCCTGTAAATCAATGCTACCACCGCACCGACACAAAAAACGGCCAGCTACTGTAGCCACCCTTCCTGAAACTTGCGAGATGGCCGAGGGGGCCAACGGTAGGTGACGTCGCAACAGCGCGCAATTTTACGTCCAAGTTTGAAATCAATCAGATTTCAATTGTGATTACACAGATCAGCAAGAATTTTTTGTTGAACAGCTGGAGGTCATTTCCGAAGTAATTTTCTGCGTAAAATCTGAATCCAAGCTCAGAATTGTCCTATCACGTCTGGATTTTGAGAGATTTGAGGTCATGTACAAGGAAAATGACTATTTTGGCTATTTTTGAGATTAGATACAGGCTGTATAGAAAATTTTCTGATTTTCTGATTTTTTTTTTTACACGTTACATCATCTTGTACTACTCTTTCCCTTTAAAATGAGACTTTGAATGATACTAAAGGATGTTTCTTCCGGAAGTTATGGCGATTTCAAGGTAAGCTCTTTTTATTGGCGTTTTTCAAGTTAAAATATATCGGTTCATGTTAGAACATAACCTCAATGTGTTATTTCGCATTATCTATTCCTCAAAATACTAAAACACTAAATCCATGCCGAACATTCCCTTAGACTAGAAATGAAACCTCTTATTAGAACACAGGCGTTTGTCGCCTGTTTTGAACCATGATTTTTCAAAAATACTTAAGCACCATATTATAGCCACCATCTTAAATTTTTGTAATCTGACCTCAAATCCGTAATTAGCATCTTCGGAAACCCCATAGTTATACGTTTGGAAGAAGGTTCGTTTAGCCCAGTAGAAGTTTTTCATGTCATCCCTCACCTAAAAATCGCAACAATTTTCGAAAGAAGCATCTTACAGTATCATTCAAAGTATCATTTTAAAGGGAAATAGTAGGTAGTACTAGATGATGTAACGTGTAGAAAAGATTTTGTCCAGTCTGTATCTAATCTCAAAAATGGCCAAAGTAGCCATTTTCCTTGTACATGACCTCAAATACTTATCTCAAAATTCAGACGTGATAGGAAAATTCTGAGCTGCTTCGGAAATTACTTCGGAAATGACCTCCAGCTGCTCAACAACAATCAGAACCCAATTATTTGTTGATCTGTGAAGAATTATTAATAATTAATAATTATCGATCTCTGTGAAGTTTTTTTGACTAGTGTTTACGTGCAATAACAACGACTCGGTTGTGCCCAATTAGTCTTGTACTGGCGTGAAGGGGCGAGAGGATGAACGTAATTCGAAAGTCAGACACATTAGATTTATAAAGAGAGCTTTGGGCAAATGGAAACGCGATGAGTTGAAGATCGTGAAACTGTGGACGGGCAACTCTCAAGAAGGGAGAAAATTGAAGTGACTCGTAGAATGATATGCCCCATGTCTCGCCGTTAGCTGCGTTCTAAGCCACCTGCTCAACAGTGATGGTGAAATCGACCAAACTTCATGACATCATTGAGATACAAACTATATGATTCCTGATCAACAGTTTTTGTCTTTGTAAATAATTATTGATCATTCCGAATACAGCAGATGCCGAAAAAAACTTGGATCGCCTAGTGCGACCTACTGAGATGATGCGTCCGTTCCTTCTCGCATAGACCAGAAACCAGGCGACCGAGTCAATAATGAGTTAATATATTTTTATGTAACCCCCTCTACGTATAATTATCAGATTTCTTATACCGTCCTCAAACTGGATCACTTTGAAGATGAAGAAACGTGTTTACTTGAGATGTTCTTCACGGTTCATCTGCTCTAATCTGATGACGGAATGTGATTCTGACTCACTATCGTGTTTAGCGTAGAAACATTAATAAACTGAGATGTTACACGGAAAAAAAATTAGGAAAAAGTTTGTTATAAAACAAGTAAAATGGAGGCATTTTACATATAACCCGTTATTTCTTAGAAAATTTGCTCTTATAACCATGCAGCATGACCGAATTTTTTTAAAGAAGGTTTTAAGACCATCCGGAGCTTTGTACGACCAGCTGTTCTTTCATAATGGTGGCTTAATAATTTACAGTTGGTATTAATAATTTACACTACTTGATAATAATCACTGATAAGTAGTTATGATGATAATTCATAATAATTATTAATTATGATGTTGAGGGATGTCGAGGGTCGGTCAAATGATTTCATTGACCGACCATGATTTCATTTGACCGACCCTCGACATCCCTCAACATCATTCTTACTGACGGTCAAACTAAATCACACACACTCATTATTAATTATTAATTATAATCTTAATTAATCTCACTAATTATTTAGACTGAAGGGTGATCTGCACAAAGAAGATAATAAATGGTTGTGTCAAGAATTTGCAGAGTTTTTTTTTCAATCGTTTTAATTTGCATTTTTGGCTCATTTGCAAATAAGTTTGCCGACCGCTGAATTAGACAATAATTGAACAATTATTGTTCATTCAAGAATGGACATAGATCACAAACAACGCATTCAACGTGTAATTCATGAACCATCATAATATTATGATTAACGTGTTAAAAAGATCTTGAATTTACATAGAATCGTATAGTTTCGGGCCAGCATGTAAAGTCGAGACCCCAAACCACTTGTTAATTAAGGGAACATTTTCGTTTCAGTCGTAAAACAAAAAGTCTTCAATGAAATTAAGGCATTTTGTCAACTTTAAAGAGTCATTACATCCTTATTTTCCAGTAGGTTTCCACTTGGAAATAACTTCATTACTGTAGTTATTGGATACAATTCAAACCGGTATTTTTACCGGTGTCCGGAATAATTTTTGGCTTCTGATTCCACATTACGGAAAAATCAGTGTGGGATTTCTTTGGTTGAAATCGTTGTATCAATCTTCCTGATGAAGTTGGTGGTCGGTAGGACGCATTTCTGTATGTTATCATAACATACGAATCATAAAATAGTATTGGATTCGTATATAATATATATTATACTCAATGGAGGCTTCTACACCCATAATATGAGCATAATATTACACGAAGCCACAAAGCCTACATTGAGCATAATATTACACGAGTCTCGAAATAGTTCCTAATGAGTTGATGCAGCGTCCTCTCCCCTTGAATGATGCCATAAACTCAATCTTAGTCGTTGGGGAACCTGTTAAAAGGATGTTACCACATGTTCCCTAACTAAGAAGGTGTGTTTATCTCATTTCAAATCCACGCCCCTCTATCGTCTCCACAAGTCTCAAACTCGTCGGGACATAAGACAATTTCCCACGGAGTTAACTCGTAAATCCCATTTATGTCACGGGGGTTTGCTCCTTCACCGAAACACAACCTACAACTAATCGAACAAAGAAGTTTTGACTGAGCGGATTTAAAAGTTTTAGAAGTCTTTCATTGCCATACACTCAAGTTTCATTTTGCCACTTCGTAACAGTTGATCATTCAAGAAAAAACCCTTTCAACTCCCATTATCAATTCTTAATATTTGTTAGAAGAAAGTTGGTCAAAAATACCTCCAGGTTTTTGTCATTTCCTTGCATTGAATGATCAAATAAATTGCGCTCTAGTTTCTAAGGTCATCGTTCTCCTCTAACCAGGGCCGGTGAGAGCCGTCACGGGCCCCTGGACTGAACGATCCCCCTTATTTTCCTGATTTGTTACTAAGTTTTTCTAAGTACACAAAATGCAAGTTGAGACTTATTAAAAACTAACTGTAAGATTAATTTAGATTAAAAAAATTTTTCACTGTTAACCTTGACATGAATATGGACGTAAATAGAACATTGAAATATGGCTATATTATAATCTGGGTTGCCAACCGTACTGTATTTTACGGGACAGTCCCTTATTTTGTCCATTTGTTCCATGTCCCGGCGAAACCCTTCCCGGGACGCTATTTGTCCCGTATTTCAAGGTAGGATAGGTAAGTACCTGCCTAATGACTGCAGAATAGGTGTTACCAACCTACGTGAGACTCCAGATGTGAGGATTTTCATCAACCACGCCAGCTGCCAATATATCATGACGAGAGACAATGAGTTCCTGTCTAGGTATTTTGTTCATGCCATTTTCTCGGTAATTTACTTGTACTTAGGTCCTTTCCTTACCTAAAATGTTTCCTTTTCTTTAAAAATATACTTAGGTACCTGAAAAATAAAACGTTGAAACAAAGGTATTCCGTCTATTTTTTGTTTGTCCCGCCTATTTGACCTGAAGTGAGTAGTGCGCTGTTCTACATTATTATAATATGAAGGTTGTGGTGTTCATTACTCACCTAGCAACCAGTACCAGGTGTGTGTATAATATACACATATTATAATATAATATGTGTATATATACATATTATGTATAATAATAATATTATAATAATATTATACGTATAATCTACACATATTATGTATAGTGTCCCGTATTCTTCTGCCAGCGAGTTGGCAACCCTGGTTGTGGGCCATGAAACCCTCGTCATCCCTAGCCGCCGCTTCCACGGCCCCCTAGTCGCCCCCTAGTCACCGCTTCCACGGCCCCCTAGTCGCCCCCTAGTCGCTACCTAGTCCCTACCTAGTCGTCCCTAGTCGCCCCCTAGCCACCGCTTCCACGGCCCCCTAGTCGCCTCCTAGCAGCGGCGCCCGGGGCGTTCCCCCCGGTCACCCCACCCATGCGGCGGCCCTGATTAGCCCGACATGAACGTAATGGGACAGGAAACTGAAGTAGGTACCTGCTGAACAATAAATTTTATTCGACTTTGATGAACTGAACTGGTATTGTTTACTACATCTATTAATAACATAAATTAAATTAAATTATGTAATGTTAAATTAAGTTAAATTAACATTCATTTATATAGTTATAAATCAATTATATTGTTATAGTATCAATTTATATAGTTATAGTATAAATCAAGAGCTTTCCAACGAATGGAAAACGATTTTTGTCCGATGAAAATGAAAGAAGTTTCATTTCCCTAGCAACTACTCGGTTGTAAACTTCCGCGTGAATTTTTCGGCTAGTTAGTCCAAGGCTAAAGCGTGTTCCATGCTAATAAATAATTTTTTACAATAAATACAAAGTTTAGTTTGTTTAATTCTCAACAAGTCTTTTTTGTAGGCATAGGACTACATTTATTCTTTAAAGTTTTTGTAAAGGTTAGAGAAAAATTATTTATTGGCATAGAAAATATTGGTATCATTTATAATGAATTACTATATAGTCATACTTAATAGAGATTTTGTTTTTCGCTAACAATTTTGATAGGCTAAAATCTTTCTTTACACTTGCCTAAATATCCTTATTGCACCTACTTGGGTCTCTATTCAAGGCTAAAATTAAATTAATACCTAATTAGTGAACTGGAAAACTGTGCCTAGGGCTGTGGCCCCCCTGCCACACCCTCTCGTTTCCGCTGCCTATAACATTTGTTAAGTTGATGCAGTTTGACTCATTGGGCTCATTAGTTCTCTCTCCCCAGCCAAAAGTGGAGTCGTAGATTCTTCCTATCAAATTACCTTGCAGCTCGATCGAACAAGTCAACGCATATCTCATCATGTTCCCGAATAAAGTATAAAATTTGACTATAACATGATTATGAAAATCACAACTAGACTTTTTATTCAAAAATGAAAGTCGTGCAGTTGTCGTTCAGGCGTACTTTTCAATTAATAGCTGTCGAGTTCTGAGAAATTCAAGCCGCATTTTTAAACGTCTGTTTTTGAGCTTAGCTATGAAACGATTGCAGGATCATAGGCCAGATCGGAGTCCGCATGAAGAATAGCGATTGGGATTTTTTTCATAATATGAAAGATAACCCTCACACAAAATTTTTTCTATAATAATATTACGCATTCTGAAACCAAAACCGACAAATTTTGAGTGAGAATTATCTTTCGTAGTTTCACCCACTCTTTAAAACATCTACCAGTTTGCTTAAATATGTGAGAATCAAATTGTCGTCTCCAGTACTCGTTACCGAACTACAGAACAAATTATTATCAGGAAATCGTACACAAATATTCGAAGGGGGACTGAGAAAAGAAACCACGTCTCAGAAGAGTTGGCTGAGAGTCGTGTATAAATAAAGGGCTTCCGGGCTACAATTCGATAACGTTATACGTTGTTCCCTTTGGGAAGGTACCTACGTAAATGAGCCACTTCATAAGACGGGATATTTTTTGAAGACGTGAGTAAGGAATTGGTTGAAGGTCTGATGAACGAAAAGTCACCCACAATGTCTTTGAAACAGGTGGATCAGTAAGATCAAGTTGTACGTGTGTGTACAATTTATCTTCATCTTCATAAGATCTTCATAAGCATTATTGGGATAATCATACTTCATTGGTTCATTTTTTTTGACATTTTATGTCTTTGCTATGGCACACAAACAAAAAAATCGTCACGAAAACTGTTGACGAAAAGTAACTTCCTCATTTTCCAACCCTTGAAAATCGTTCACCACTCGTTGGAAAGCCCTCAATTTATCGAATATTTCCATGCCCTGCACACGACCGTGGATGTCGGAAAGCTGAGTTAAACAGAAGACAATGTAGAAGACAATGATACTACAACCGAAACAGTTGTAGTATCACAACATGTGTGTTTAATGTACCATGGTTTATTAGGGTGTATATATAGGAATGCTACGTGAAATTGTAGTTGGGTGTTAGAGGTGTTTTCGAGTTCATTTTGAAGTGAATTTTGAAAGTAAACCTTAATTCACAGGATAACCGAAACAGTTGTAGTATCACAACATGTGTGTTTAATGTACCATGGTTTATTAGGGTGTATATTAGGGTAATGAGGGAGAAAATGGGGGGGTGATGGTGGTGGGGACTAAAGACATAAAATGTCCCAATGTGTTGCAGACTCGTATGCAAGCGTTTATCTTAGTTTCCTTCGTTAATTAAATCTGTTTAAGGTTCAGTTTGGACTTACCATTGATCATAGGCCATAGCATGTGAACCCGCCGTTTCATTTATTTCAACAATCAACGAAATTTTACTGAGATGAAAGCTATATTACCCCTGTTTGATGAGACAGTCCGTATCTGAAAAGTGTTAACATATTAGGTACATGTATAGGTACTCTTATTTTTCTACATTGAATGGGTATAATAGCGTGCAACTAGTTCGATTCTGACGGAAGAGAGGCGAATCTCGATGCCTACCCGAGTGGAAACTCGAGTTTTTTAGTTCGCAAAAGAGGAACATTCGCGTGAAAGTTGTTCCCAACGAGGCTGCCACAAGTTTTACAGCCTCTGGTTGAAAACACGTGGGCTTTGACTGGGCATCTGTGGTACTGCAAGTCGGTATCGGTGTCTCTCTCCACTTTCGTCAAAAGAAAGCCCGCGCCCACACTAAAAACTTTGCAACGTTCGTTGTACGAGTATTTGAGATGTTGTGAGAGGGTAGAAAGCTCCTCGTATAGCGATTGGTCGGGTTCTGTGAGCACAACTTACTCTAGACTTACATCGTACAGCATATCATACTTCAGAAAATAGTACGTGATGAAAGCTGGACGCAAAGCAAGTCTCGAACTGTGAAAAATATGTTCAAAGGTCCTCATTACAATAGAAAGTAATGGAGGTGCAGTTATTATTCAATATAAAGTTCAGCAAGATACCCGACATATCGTCGGCCTAGATGTGATATCGTAACTTACGATTCGTAAGTGAAAAAACCTAATTTTTCAAGAGTAGCAAAAAACTTAATTGCTCATAAAATATCGAACGTAGCCTTTGGTTATGAGAACTTGTGCTCAATGAGGATTAATAGGTGGTGTTTGACATAAAATATTAGCTTTTTATCGAAAAACTGCTCTTGAGAGTTCTCACTGGTAAGTTGCAATTAATTTTTGTTCTTCAACTTACATGTTATGATTTCTATACCTTATGCTCTTCAAGCGCAGATATGTAAACCACATTGGTCAAGTTTTCCAAATTTCAGAGGGATGGGATTTCGACACGGAACCAAGAGAAAGAAGAACCATTAAATAAAACTATAAACCATAGTAATAGAACCATTTATTAGAAAGATAGAAAACCCCTAAAAGAGCTTACACATTCGAATTTAAATCCTGGGCAATGTCTCGGAAAATTGAAGACCTCAGCCGATTTGAAATTTTTTGAATGATTTGACAGGAATAAGTTTTTAAGGTTGATTCTTTCTTTAACATTTACAGGACCATTCTTGGTGCCTATTGGTAAACTTGACACTCTGAAAATCGACTAAATGTTTGGCTTGCCGTGCCTACAGTAGATCAGCTTTAACTTATAATTGGTTTACTAAATATCAAAGAAATTATTAACCATCTGATTAGTAATATTCTTCAGAACCCAGTAGTAAAACACGTTCACTTGCGCTTTATCCCCCTAGTTACGAGTTATTACTAGACACCAAGTTGGATCATCACATACGTGGTGGAGCTACAAAATCTTTCAAAGTTATTTTCACAGTTATAAGGTCTCATTAGGTCGACCCAAACACGCATTTTAAACAAACATTATCAAAATCAACTCAGTGACGTAAGTACTCCATATTTAGAACACCTGTGGAAATTTATATGATTAAACGTGGTCAAACTTCTTGGTATATTTATATTATTCAAGTGCCGTTCAGTTGGAAATAAATATTGATAATGTATAAACTGATCGAGAATTTTAACGGTGAGTGTATCGCTGGAATGCGTTCAACGAACGATAAGTAGGTACAGCATTATCCTCACTCATTGGATTAGGTTGTGGGTTCTAGAAATCACATTAATCACCGCCCGCCCGCCTAATTCGTGTACAAGTCAGTTTCATTGCCTTATCTTGATAGATATGTGAGAAAATGAATTCTATTCATTGAACAGAACGGTTCGTCGACATAAATTTTTCGGATGAGGAGTAGTACTACGGAGAAGCCTTGTAATTGTTTGAGCCAGAGGCCATAATTTCGATTGTCAGACGAAATAATAATATTATATCCGATGCACTGGACGAGCTCTACGCTTTCTCGAACCCGTACTGGGTGTTTTCCTATTACGGCGAAGTCATTGTGCAATACTTCAAGCTGCCGTGACCTGTCCGAATAATATGTCCTATTAGGGAGTTGAGGAAGCTTTAGGGACATCAACTCCTTTCACCGTTTATAGGGACATGACTAAGTTTGTTGGTTTAATAATGTCATATTGATGTTTTTGAAAGTTGAGACATCTTGGCAGTTGGAAATCATTTGTCATACAACAGAAGTTGATTGCGAAGTTGAAAACTCATCTTCACTTTCGCTATAGGCAATGGCTAATAAGGTTATTTCTTGGTAATCTGGTAATAGGATAAGGCATTAGGTTATTTTGGTAATATTATTATTGGTAATATATTATTTTGGTATTAGGTTATTTGGCGATTCGGGAACCTTTGCAGCGCCCAACGCGGACTGGGTTTCCACTGGATTTTCAGGCTCACAACCGATCTTGATTCATTTGTATTTCTCCTCATTAGCTATAACAACTTTATGTTCTTGACGCTCTGATTGAAATAAGTGCAACAGTGAAACATACACAAAAAATAAGCTCGATAAATACATACTGAATTCGCACCGAAAAAATGAGGTACCTTGTTATTGAAACAGACACACAAATTAATGACAGTAATCTCGGAAGAATTGAATTTTCTTTTTTAGTTTTAGAATGGCTAGTCTTTTAATGAATATTATGTGGCTAACTCAGTTTGATAATTGGACTCGGAAAAGTTTGATAATTGCCTAAATCTATTTGACAATTGGAGTTAGTGTGGGAAAATAGATCTCAAATTTAAAATGCACAACTAGGTGAGTATGCGTGTATAATCATAGAAGTATTTAATCTTGTGTAAACAATGAAACTATTTCTTAGGCAATTCATAATGGTAATATTTCATGGTAGGTGCACACCTTTCACGCTCTCATTTTCCGTATCCTATTACCTGTTATTAGGTCCCAGCCAACCTATTGCCAGGTAGTTGGTGGTTATCACGGAATCCCATAGTGCGGGAATCCCTAGGGACCGGGACGAGTATTCGTTCTCAAAACAGTTATTCCAGTAATAGGGGTTTTTTGGTAATAGGTTATCTGGTATTAGGTTACTGGATAGTATTAGGTTATTTGAAGCGGTTACGTTAAATATTCCCCAACCGTACTTCGCTATGACGTAAATACTCCTTCTTTGCATATTGTTTCGTCTTAATTTGTAAGCTCATTGTAATCAACGTCGTTGCCTCTCTGGTACAGTATTCAGAAGCAATTCCTGCTCAATATAGAGTTTAGTTTTCAATTTTTGCTGATTCAGTGTATTTGCTACATTGAACTCTTCTGCTTACTTAAAGAAAGGTATTATATGAAAAATATAAGACGGTTCTTTACCCATTCCGTTAAACCAAATGTCACTGGAACCGTGCAAGACACTCTTTTGAATACACGTTTCATGAATATTAAATATTGAAAGGGTTAGACATTTTCTTAAATACCATGGGTTACCATATTTCCTTTGATAATCAATTATTGATGCGGAAGACTTTGTTGCTGTAGGTTCCAAACTGTACCAAATACTCGACGTAACTCAGAGCGCCTGAATCGAGCGTTTCCACTAACTTTTCAATAATTCACGAAATAAGTGAGATATTTCTCTATACTTGGTATAGTAACAGTATCGAATCGATGAATTGATATTAGAGTAGCCAACAAAAGAAAAGTATCGATAGTAAATGGGGGAAGGGTCCAGTTTCCAATTTCCCACCAGGTGAGCAGGAGCTCGTTGTGAGTATTAGGGGCAAATAGGCAAATGGTTGATAGGACTCTACACTTTTCATAATACAAGCTCTCAATGACATTGTCATCTGCGCCTGTGTTAATATTATTATTTAGACAATATGAGTGTTTTAGTGAATCCAAAAACAAATCGGAGCATGAGTGGTAGAAATACATATCATTAATACTTACAGTAGAGTATTCAGTAGAGTATTCTGTATACTGTAGAGTATTCAGTATCAATCATATGTATCTACCACTCATGCTCCTATATACTCG
The DNA here is from genome assembly GCA_963920205.1 of Stenodema calcarata. NCBI lineage: Eukaryota > Metazoa > Arthropoda > Insecta > Hemiptera > Miridae > Stenodema > Stenodema calcarata. Next base: position 4,149,341 of record OY986052.1, read on the forward strand.
TACATACTTCCCCCCCCCCCCAAAAAAAAAGAAAAAAAGAGTTGTGGGTAGTAAGCGGATGTGGAGGAGCATGGGACAGAAAACATTGGAAATATCGAAACATTAGGTAATGTAATCGAAGTGGACTCGGAATTTCGCGTGTGACGTTAGGATGAATAATCACCAAAGTGGGACGGAATGGTTGTTACTGCTAGTAAATTAAGAGACGTACAGGGAAATGCAATTAGTACTTAATGTACGTTGCATTCATGCGAATCCTTGAAGCGGATGGCTGCTGAATATTTCCTGTCAGTTTTATTGCGTACAGCCCCTTTGAAAAAGGACGTTTGGAACGGAAAATGTCGTAATTATCGTGAGAGTTGAAGCAACAGGGAAACAAGGACTTGGCGATATTAAGGAGTCGGCTTTTATCCTTTTCAAGGTACCTACTCGTAAAGACTAGCACCTCACTCTTAACGTCGCGAGTAACGACTGGACGTAATAAAGTGTAGAGTAGTAAAACTGATGGTGCAAGTCGAGAAATTATAATAGCTGTATGAAATCAGACACATTCGGATTATTATTGTCTCAATTCTGATAGGTGATGCGATAACCATTGAATGGTGGTACACCGTACGTTACATATTATTGAACCTCGCATTGTGTAATATAGACAGCTTACCACACCGATGGTACACGAGTCACGTTGTCTGTCCGATACTATGAACAATTTTTCTATTACAAGTGAACAAAACCACATGGCCCTGATAATGTCACAGCGAAAATAGCGAGGGAAAATAGATTGGTGAGTATTTCAACTTGTTGTATCACTACAGTGGTATATTTCTGGATCTTAGTGGGGATTAAGTAAATGTATTGAATTTGGATTGTGGGAGGGATTTTATTAACTCGATCTACTGTTTTGGTCCATGAGTACTTCGGAAATACCGACTGCAGTACTGCGTGTCGTGACGATGTGTCTGTACAATCACTTGTTCAAGATTGTACGCAGAGTTGTTATCTCTTACACGTCTCTTGCACCGACTTATTCGAGTAACTAGTTCTGTCGTGTAGTGTGGTGGCGACATTCATGTTAACATGCCACACGAAGAGGGTACTCGAGTAGTCACATTAATAAATATGTGTGAACGATCGACCCGATTTAGATACAGCGTAAACACCGGGACCAAGTGGGCGTCGCTCGGCCGGTTTATTTACGATTGAAGGGAAACCGACTCCGTTCAAGAGCTAGTTCAGATTAGAGAATATTTCTCTTTGAAACAAACATGAGATTCGAGAAATGTACAATTCAATTCGAGTAAGACATTTCAAAGGTATACTCCACATGGCATCTCTATCGCATAGTGGTAATACGTACGAGTATTGCCCAGATCTGAACAAGCGTTCAAATAAAAAACATTCAATTTCATCAAGGCCTTGTATACTTGATAAACCCTAAAGAACTCTTCATTCTAAGTAGAACAACCTTCACTGTCCTCAAGAAGAGGAACATAGTTTATAGTTTATCATCAGCCTTAGTACTACGTATGAATGAGCTTGAATCAACATTGATTTGTATAATTTTACATTATTAGTGTTTGAAGAGGAGTGAGCAGTAGGTTCCTCATGTCATTGAAGATCTTAGTTGTTGAATGCCAATTAGTGAAGAAGCCGTGGGAATGCAGTATCGAAATGCAATCCTCATCCTACACATCAGGATGAAGGCGTAATATCTAAAATAATCAAAAGACTAAATGAATAAGATGACGCGATCTAAGTACCTACTATCAATACTTCTTGGTAATTGAATTCATGTTTATATCACAATTTACTATAAACCAATTTACTAAATTCAACATGTTCGACGAAAAAACGTGGACTTCAGAGTTTGAAAAGTGGAATCAAGTTCATTTGAAATCTGGATAATAGATAATATCTTACCATATTATGGTATTTTCAGTTCAGTAAATGGATGTATAAGATTAGGGGTGACTCATTGGCCCTTAGGATCCGACCGTACGATTCCGCACAATTCCAGCACATCTGTAGTGCTGGGGTAGTCTACCCCAGCACTACAGATGATACACGCCTGATTAGCGGAATCGTACGGTCGGATATCATTTTATAATATACAATTTTATATTTACATTTCATGTAAATGCAGTGCTCTTCGGGCTGCGAGGCTGCGTTTTTTGGGTGCTGCAGAAATAGGTTGAGATATTTATATGGATATGATTAGGGTTGGAAATGTGGGCCCGGTCAAATTTTGCAAGGTAGCATGGGATTTGAGGTTCAGAACAATACTAAGTATAACAAGTCTTGGATTGAGTCGTTGACGATGTTTTGTACATAATGTAAGCAGAGAGAGAGCTTGTTAAACTGTTAAAGTGATTGAGCATGAAGGAATAAGCTGACTCTGATTCCTTTTCTTTCGGATGATTTTTTTAAATTATAGGCGAACTCCTCAGACGGTCTAGTCTTGACCATGATTATTACATCGCTGTCTTTACACGTTGTAATTTATTTGATTCATAAATAAAAGCATGTTTTCTCTCTCTCTGGTATGACAACAAAGTTTTTGAGTATTTCAAATTATCAACGAACAAAATTTACCTACCCAAAAACTTTGTTGTCAGACCAGAGAAAGAGAAATTAATTCTCTCTCATTTAGCTGTCCATCGCCTTTCAGAACGGATGACCACTGAAATTATTCAAGCCGTTCGTCAACTAAGTGAAATAGGGGCTCGCCGATGTCCCTTCCAGCGGTTCCTAAGCGTTGTTTGGCCCAAGTCCATAACTGCTGAGAGAACCTTCGGGCTGTTATACGTGGCACCTGTTTTTGACACACTTGAACTGCCCGGCAGGGGTTTCCAGTGGTATTTTATATTCAAAAAACCTATTGGCGAGAGCTGCAGAGGTCTGTATCTAAAATCTATCCAGGTAAAATAAATATAAGTCAAATTTCGCTCCTATCCTATTGGCAACAATCATCCCAGTCATGAACAGAAAATCGGCGGTAGATTGTTTTGGGAATTATAAATCCGAATTTGAGGTCAGCAACGCTGAGTTCTTACCCAAATATCTCCAAATAGGCCTCTACGTTTTTCGCTCTGAAACTCGAGTTACATTAATTACCACAACCGGTGAGCCACAGCCTGGAAGTTTCATGAATATAAATACGTTACACCCCCCATCAGTTGTCGGTAGTTATGTTGCAGCTCGATTCAGTGAGTTTGGAGCTAAGGAAAAGCACAAAAAAGAATTTCGTTACGTTTGCTACGTCTCCAGCGTTAGCGCCGATGGTATTTTTCACGGGACTTCGCTCTTTCAAAAAATCCAAATGTGAATTCTGTTTGGATGTGACTGATCTCTTCACCCTTCAACCAAATGTTATTTTGATGGTATTACCAGAGCCAAAAATTCGCGAGAGGAAAATAATTCATAGTTTTCCGTTCAACATAGAAGTCGTTGAAAAAAAAGACAAATTTTCAAAGAACTTTGAGATTGAGTTCAGAATAATTTGAAATATTTTTTTTTTCTTTAATTCGTCTAATTGAGAGTTTATGATCTCCCTTAATGTTATAAAAAATGTATTTCTTCATTCATATAGTGAATTTCTTTTGAAGAAAATGTGCCGACTGATTTGAAATGTTAGTTCCTTATGTGTAATGTTTACTAAGCATAGCTTGCGCGGTTTTCACATTGTGAAAAATTAGAATTTTTATTTTTTGCAATTTCAAATTATTATTGGGGACCTAACAACACCAAAATCAGTATCCTGAGTGAGTATTAAGCCTCAATATAGGAATACAAAGTGATTTATAAAGAAAGGAATGGTATTGTGGTAATAAAACGAGTTGAATTGATGCTTTCACTAATTCCCTCACCTGAATAATTTTTATCATGATCGTGTATCTCTTTAAATACTCATTCCTTTAAACAAAATTTTCATGTGCATGATCAGCAATCTGTTTCAAAACGAAAGGGAGAAAAAAATTTTTTTTTGGAGCGATTTAATTTTTATGGGATTGGGAAATCGAATTTCCAACGAAATGGGAGAACGACCCATTCACGACCTTCACCTCAGATTTAATTACAACGTTCAAACACAAATAGTGTGCTGTATCCACAAGTAGTCTAGTTGTGAAACCCCAAGTGATTTTTAGATATTTAAACTGTATTGTTGATCTTTCTTTACAACTTGTGTGTTTGACATTAAAGCACCACATGAAGCCTTATAATAAGCTACATGACAGCCATATCGAAACACTAGGTCCAGGGACGTAATTGTACATGTACTGATGTACATCAATATTATTGATTGTAGTAGAGTTGGTGAAAGTTGAATAAATTTGAATTCGTACCTTTGAGTAACAGTCGTTTGGAAAACGACGCTGTGATACCGATGACGAAAGTGCAGCAAGATAGGAAAACTAGAAACGTTGAAATCATGTCAACACGCGTAATCACATTTTATAACGCGAAAGCCGCACATCGTAGTTTTGTGGATGCATAAACTGGTATGTGGTAAATATTTTGGGATAAATGTACGGATTCATGCGAATGTCATAAGGGTCCCGCCCGAGACGGTTGTACGCAAGGTACTGGCAGTCGGTCCATTGAGACGAGACAAGGCGCGGCTCCCTTCCACCTGATCGGCAGAGGGGAAGTTTTGGCTCATCCCGACACTGAAAGCATCAAAGGTCTCGTTTTTCAGACCGTAGGTGCTCTAATAGGCCTCCGAACTCAGACTGAATTCTTCCGGATATTATAAATACCGCCACTATTTTCCACCGAATACACGCTGGGGTTTCTAAGTTATTTCGGCGGCTAAACGCGCCTTCGACTATGCGACAATGTATGACATAATCCCTCACAGTCTGTGAGACGTTCTAGAGGTTATTATCTGATAATAATGACCGTGCTAGGGAAAAGGGAGTTCAACAGCCCAAAGCACACTTTTCAGGTGAGCCAAAACAACAAAAAATGAGCAGACAAATGGCAACAAAAAACTCTGCAAACTCTTGACACAACATTTTATTATCTGCTTTGTACAGATCATGCCTCTGAAAAGAAAACTACATGATCGATTAATTATTATTAAAAATTATGAACTGACAAGAAACCGAGTGAATATTGCATTGGCACCCACCCTTCACCCATGTTCAACATTTTAAGTCTCTAGCTCACCATCCAAATTTAATCCAAATTTAATTTGTTTAAACAAATAGTTTATTCAATTTTACAGACAAGAAACCGAGTGAATATTGCATTGGCACCCACCCTTCACCTATGTTCAACATTTTAAGTCTCTAGCTCACCATCCAAATTTAATTTGTTTAAACAAATAGTTTATTCAATTTTACAGACAAGAAACCGAGTGAATATTGCATCGGCGTCCATCCTTGACCCATATTTAACAATTTACGTCCCTAGCTCATTAGGAATTAGGAAAAAAATTGTTCTTGAACTAAAAGTTCAAAATTTGTTTCGGCCCCTTGCCCTTAACCTAGGGTTATTAAACGTCTCAAGGATCGCCGTGGGTGTGGTCCGAACCATTAAACCGAATTTCGTAATTTTAGCTCAACGCTAACTGTGCCGCGGTTCATGTTCAAACATGAACTGAAATTTTTCGGGGGAGTTGCGTTTTTAAAGTTTCAAAATTCATTTTGAACCCATTCGCATTAACCTAAGGTTTTGACATTTTCAAGGATCATCTTGGGGCTTTTCCGAACCCGTGAACCAAATTTGTAATTTTAGCACAACGCTAACTGGTTAGACGAACGGATTTTTTAAAATTCGATTTTTAGATCTATCTTGGTACGTATCTTGAAACGTATACCCTACAATTTGAGGGGGAGGGGGTAATTGTTTTCTTGGGCGAATACAAAGGTTCATTATCGAAGATAATAAACCAAAATGGATTCATGTTACAAAACCGTATTTGCATGAAAAAATGTTAACACTTTGACTTTCAATGAGTAGGTAACACTTCAATGAGTAGGTAACACTTTCAATGAGTAGGTCGAGAAAAGGTGGAAGTAAGTCGTAGGTGAGACAAGGGAGCTTATCTGCCTTATGTTGACATTTATCTACTTTACAACTTTTTGCCGGGTTCTAGGCTCAGAAATACTTGCAGAAGGCTTCGTGAAAGTAGAAGAAGGTTCAAACTGTGAAACGGAAGAACAAGAACAACCGAACAACAGAAGTGAAAACACCTTTCAACTTTCAAAATGCGTATCTTTTGAACGAAAACAACTGTAAATAACAACAACAACAAAACAGGGTTTTCTCAGAATGATGGATGTGTAAATTTAGCAGTGTAAAATACAAGTAAGTTTAGTGGATGTGGCCTAGGGTGAAATAATATTATTATTGACAAACCAACAAGTGTTATTTGGACAATGAGCAGAGGCAATGTCAGGACAAGTGGTGACATTTTATAATCTTCCTGATAATCTAACTTTGGTCGAAGCTCACACAGAGCATCCTGTGGCGGCAAAAATTATCTGGTACAAAGATTATCACTAGAATAAGTACGACTCGTTTTTACTACTTTTCCCACAGGCTCTTTCATAAATGACGAGATAAGTCCGCAATGTCTCAGTTCCCAATGTTCTCGATGTTCTTATCGGTTTGTGGAAATTATCATTTCAATGTGATTCTCTAAACTTTGTACAAGCACCTCATGATGGGCTGGAGAGGCCGTAGAATAGGTAGACTCCCTGCCTTGCCACGGTATTTGAACGGAAAACGATACAGAGTAATTAGAGAGAGATTTCGAATGACCTAATAGACTAATAATAATGATCTAATAATAAAATTTAATAATAATAATCTAATAATCTAAACTCTCTAATAACTAGAGACTAATATAATTTTGATTTCAGTCAATATTTTACTTGACACCACGTGAAACCAATTGAGAAACATAAAAGAACACACATTTCAGTTGATCTATGAGTGGCGATCTGTGATTTTTCGATCGAATGGTTAAGGAGACTCAATTGCCCCACTTTCCACTTTATTGTCCCTGTGATGAACCAAAACTACTCACAATACCTAGTTATCAGATTATCACTTCTTTTTCCACTCTCCCTTCCTCACATTAATATCAACCTTCCGGGAAAAGTGCACAGCAAAAAAGTTTTCTTCTTCAACACAGTTGAAGGTTTTTCTTCTTATTGAATGAAGAAAACTATGATACGATGTGACTAACTACGATGTGATAGGTACTAGTTTCATATAACATTTATATACTTACCTCGCATGTATCATTCATTTTTTGCTTTCAGTCTTCTGTCTATGTCACATTTTCTTTCTATGTTTACTTTATTTACTTATCACTATGTTACGTTTATTTACTTTTTATTATATGCCAACATTGTAACGCCATAAGGCTTTTGCAAATAAAACATTTCATTGCATTTCACAATACTTCCCATGTAGCGGCTATACATATACGCCTCAAAAGCAGAGATGACGTATCTACCCTCACTCTAGTAAGCGCTCTTTACTCCGATTTACTCAATCTAATCTTCTCCCCTTCAAATAGTTGTTTTCAGCTTACAGTTCTGCGTACGTGAAATATTAGTCATTCCTTCGATATCTCGAGTACCTACGTTTTTCGCTTCCTTAAATCTCTATCCACTTGAAATGTTTCAGACCGAATGGAATCTCACCTTGATAGTTGAGTGCACGAGAGATAGAACATGAAGCCACTTGAACATCTTTAGATGAGGCCAAAGACCTACACAATAGATGTCCACTAATTTGAAAACGTACCAATTTGAACTATTCTAAACGTACCTACCACCATATATATTGTGAGCGGTGGTTAAATCCAAAATCAAGGATTGGACTCAACACTGTTAGCAGACCGCACACGATCAATATTATTGACAATAATTCCGTCAATAAATGTTCTCAGTTCCATTTCCTACCGCGAACGAGAAGGGTGGTAGATCCGTGGATTCTCTGTTTTTTGGTGTTACCTACTGGTTTATCTTTTAATTTTTAATTTTTTTAAAATTGTATTTTCATTTTTAGGACAACTGTAAAAAAGTATGCATTGCCATAATTATGACAGTGGAAATGGCAAACTATCGAACAAGAAAACGCTGGATGAGGGACTGGCTCAAGAAGAGAAAGAGGTACAGTCATCTGATTTTGTGAAAACTCTGCTAATTCTTGACACAACTGTTATCTTCTTTGTGCAGATCACCCTTCGTTCTAGATTACTAAATAAAGATTAATTATAATTAAGAATTATAATTAATTATTCATAATTATCATCGAGTAGTGTAAACTATTGTTAATGATTAATAATTGTTACCTAGTTATTATTAATAAAAATAAATTATTCCCCTCCACTTTCCGATATTGACGGCTGAAGAACTGAAAATCGGGATATCGTCAATATTCTCTTCAATCCATTTTCGCTCTCGCACACGATCAATATTATTGACAATACTATTGATCGTGTACGGTTTGCTTAATATTCAGTCATCCAGCATGCACTAATGAGCGCATTTTTGAAGTAAGCTACAATCTAGTGAGTCGACCGAACAATAACACGCTACATCTCGAAAATCGATTCAATATGACAGTTTAACATTGTTAAACTTTTTGTTCAACTTGAATGAATAATAGTGCAACTCTTTGAATTTCAAACGCATGGCGGGATCCCTGTTCCTACTTTGGAATTTAATCTCTTATTGTTATTAGTAGTAGTAGTTTCTATGTTTTGATGTGAAAGCTATTTCCAATCTTGTAGGAAAGTTTCTGGACCTTGTTTTAATTGGCACTAACTCATTACGTTTATCATGGCTCGCCATATTGATAAAACGTCCGGATGATGTAAACCGATGCCGTGACTGACAGAGTCGTAAACTTGAAGTCAACTATACGAGCTGACATGCCGGCTACTGGAGCTCTGATCCGAGTTGAATCGAAGGTCGAACGTCGATCGTTCCTCAATCGTATTATTAGCTCGCAAGCATCCCTATGGTCCAACATTCGCAGTCGTTCCCATCTATAGCATCTCCTCATGCTGAGGTCAATTCTGCCCTTTTAAATAAAAACGCCTCAATGTTTACGAAAATGGTGTTATTACGGAACCCCCTATACTGGACCTGGCCTTTTCGATACCTAGTGAATTCCAAATTTCATAATTCGAACGGGAAGTGGGGGAAATCCTGACCATAAACGTACGAAAATTGGTCAATGTTAGGGTAAAACGCCTCAAAGACACGCTGTTAAGGTAAAATCGCCTCAACTCACCAAAATTGAGATGGGACGTTTTACCTATAAAAATTTATATTATTTGGGGCATTTTCCTAACAAAACATCCGTTTGATTGAGTTGCTTACGTTAACTGCTGCCATGAGTCATGTTGATTGCATATTCCACTGACGTCCTTCTGGAAGGATGGTCATTTATGACGTCATTAACAGCGAAAAAATTCAAAATTCGCCTAATTTGTATTCAGACAACTTCCAATACACGGATTATAGGAACAAATTCCAAAAATGTTTGAAAAAAAAAAATCAGGGTTATCTGGGTTAATTGCTGCCTCACGAGCAATTTGAAGCATTTTACCTAAACAAACAATCCCAAAACGGAAGCCGGAAATGTTAAAATCGCCTTAACTGCAATTAATCGATTAATTTGCGAGTTTTTTCACCGTTGGTTGAAGTCATATCGATATCTCACCAAAAAAAGGGTTTTTATAATGAGTTGCGTTCAACTTACATCAAAGGTTTCATAGAAAAACTTTGAGGCGAATTTCTGCAATGTTTTGAATTTTGAGTTGAGGCATTTTACCTTAACAGGGCAGAATTGGCATGTGATATTCAACTGAGTGGTTGAAGGGTTGTTGGATTTATTCAGTGCAAAACGTGATGGTTGAAGAATTTCATAATCAGCTATCCAACACCATTTCAACGAGTAGGCATAGGTAATGACTTTGTGAGCCACTATAGATCATTAGCTGTTATTGCCATATAGCGACGCCCATGCTGTTTGAGACTTCAAAATGTAGACTCTCGGTGTTTCGAGGTTTCAAAAGACGATCTCAAGTCGTTTTTGGTTTATTATCTTCGATAATGAACCATTGGAATCGCCCAAAGAAAACAAAAATTTAACCCGCCCTCAAAATTTGTTGGTTTACGTTTCAAGATACGTAGATTCAGAAAATCGAATAAAAAAAAATCCGTCCGTCCGCCGTACGCCGTCCGCCGTACGCCGTCCGCCGTACGCCGTCCGCCGTCCAAGGCACTTTGCCCAGTTAGCGTTGAGTTAAAATTACGAAATTTGGTTTCTGGGTTTGGACCAGCCCCACAATGATCCACGAAACTTTTCATAACCCTAGGTCAAGGGGAAGGGGTTCAAAACGAATTTTGAAATGTTGAAAATTCCATATCTCGAAAAATTCCCATCAAACGGTATGTTTTTTATTTCATATTTAGATAGAGTTTGTTCCGTAGAATTTTTTAAGACCATCTGCAGCTTTGTACGACCAGCCGTTCGTTCACAATGACGGCTCAAAGATTGTGCCTCACAACCCGATCGTGAATCAAACTGTTGAAATACAGGTCCATTTTCATACTAACAAGCTCTTTGGAACATCATATGGCTTAAGTGATGTCGAGTTTGTTGTTCTGAGGTGCGTTTCGTGCTACGGAAATGAAGGTAATTTCGAATGTTTGTTGGTAGGTACTTCTTTTATAGAAAAATTATTACCGACGTAGTATTAAAAACCCCAGAATTATATCGTATTAATTAATCATAATTAATAATAATTATTATTAATAATAAATACGAATTATCAATACCTAACAATAAATTATAATAATTTTCAGTAGGTTTATTTCATATTTAGATAGAGTTTGTTCCGTAGAATTTTTTAAGACCATCCGCAGCTTTGTACGACCAGCCGTTCGTTCACAATGACGGCTCAAAGGTTGAGCCTGTCGACGCGATTGTTGTTGAAATACAGGTCGATTAAATACAGGTCGACTCGATTTTCATACTAACTAGCTGTTTAGAACATCATAATATAATAAAACAATATTATGGTTTTAGTGATGTCGAGTTTGTTGTTCTGAGGTACGTTTCGTGCTACGGAAATGAAGGTAATTTCGAAGGTTTGTTGGTAGGTAGGTACATATTTCTTTTATAGAAAAATTAAAAAGTATTAAAAACCCTAGAATTATATCGTATTAATTAAATACAAATTATTAACATTTAACAATAAATTATAATAATTTTTGCTAGGTATCTACTTGATAAACTTATTAATAATTAGTGATAATTCATAATAATAATTAATCTAACATTCAATGTTAATCTAAATTAATCTAAATTTTAGGATCTAGACATTTAGAACTAGTGATCTAGACAGAAGGGTGATCTGTAAATTCTTGACACAACGGTTCATTATCTTCTTTGCACAGATCACCCTTCTGTCTAGATCACTAGGTCTAAATGTCTAGATCCTAAATGTTAGATTAATTATTATTATCAACTATTTCTCATTGCAAACCTGTTCATTGTGTACCCAAGATCCTTCCCTAAAAGACCTGGCAGCGGGAAATATTATTCAACATGGTTTGAAAAGGGAAAAACAAGTTTTATAAAAAATCCCAATGCTCTAGGTAGTAGTCGATACCAGTGACCAACATTTTCTTCAGTAGTCGACATGGTTTTGCACTAGTAGTCGACCTACATGTGTTAGAAGTCGACAGTATCACTTGAGTCAGTAGTCGACAGGTTTCGTCATTCCATCGTTTTCGAATTTTACGACATCTAAATAAAATACATTCAACTGTGAATCGGAACTTGAAAATAGATTAATAAGATGTAATAAAGTAGTTATCAGACTTTTTATTTGCAAACAGCTCATTATCAGTCTCAAATTGCAATAAGTACTTAAGTAAAAAGGTATGAAAACAATAGTCGAAAACTCATTGTCAGAAAATTGACATTACAGTTGGGCTTAGGTACCTATTTACATAGTTTTTTGACATTTTCATGTCTTTGCTTTGGCACATGAACTGAAACGGGAAAAATTTGTTCCCTTGATTCACCCTTTCCCTCAGATCACGTCAGAACACAAGCGACCGGCGGGCCATTACGTCAGAGCCTATGACGCACGAGCGTATGACGTAAGACGGCTGGCAGGAGGCTAACTAGTACGTCAGAGCATATGACGCACGAGCGTATGACGTAAGACGGCTGGCAGGAGGCCAACAAGTACGTCAGAGCCTATGACGCACGAGCGTATGACGTAAGACGGCTGGCAGGAGGCCAACAAGTACGTCAGAGCCTATGACGCACGAGCGTATGACGTAAGACGGCTGGCAGGAGGCCAACAAGTACGTCAGAGCCTATGACGCACGAGCGTATGACGTAAGACGGCTGGCAAGAGGCCACTAGTGCGTCAGAGCCTATGACGCACGAGCGTATGACGTAAGACGGCTAGCAGGAGGCTCACTAGTGCGTCAGAGCCTATGACGCACGAGCGTATGACGTAAGACGGCTGGCAGGTGGCCAACAAGTACGTCAGAGCCTATGACGCACGAGCGTATGACGTAAGACGGCTGGCAGGAGACTAACTAGTGTGTCAGAAGCTATGACGCACGAGCGTCAAGGGGAAGGGGTTCAAAACGAATTTTGGTACGACATGGTATGACTATGGTATGGTATATTATTGTATGTATGATTTAGTATAGTACAGTACGGTATGATAGGAAAGAAATGGTATGAGTACGGTGAGAATATGGTATGTTGCCGATTTGCAACACAGTCTGGTATAGACAGAAGGGTGATCTGCACAAGGAAGATAATAAACCGTTGTGTCAAGAATTTGCAGAGTTTTTGTGCCTTAAAACAAACTGGAGATATTCGGCGTTTTTTCACTGGATTCTTTCGTAATGATTGATATTTTGATGGAATTTTGGATTCCCAATTATGTAGCCAAATATAGGTAGGTATTTGCTAAAATGAATACACAATAGCATCATTGCTTCCAAAATCTGTACAAACCCCCAAGTTGATTTTTCCCATAGATAGAAGCTGTTCGACTAATGAAACACAATTGAGATCATGAGAACACCTTTTTGCAGTTGCTGATGCCTAACAATTTAGGCAGAACGATACTCACTGTTGGGAAAATGGAAGTTGCTTCAGCTGAACAAGAGGGAAAGCTGTAAGTCGGGAGCTGTTGGATTGTTCGGATTAACGGACGGGGCAACGAGGCCATCTATTGTGGCTCATGCTAGCACTCCCATAGGATAATATACCGCCTGCCAATAGACCGTGAAGCGTTTGTTACGTAACGCCCTACACTGGAAGTACGTGTAGTTTATGCGGGGAAACCCTACGAAAACCTCAATGCGATCACAGTCCGACGTTTTCGCCCACAATCCTGTCAGTCTGCGGTAACGAGATACGACTTGATCCTTTTTTTCGACTTTATAAAAACTGTATCCAGAGAGAGAAAGAGAGGAGGCAAGTGTTGATTTCAACGTCGAAACTAGTGGAAAAGTTAGGTCGTATTCCCTTATGGATCGACAACATAGATTGCCAAATTACTGGGCTGTGCTCATTAGGGTGGCAATAGGCCATAGTGGGAAAGCATTTTCTGGCCAAATTTGAATTCTCAACCCCCTAAATGGTGCAGTTGGGCTGGAAAATGAGTTTGGCAAAGTTGTAGGTCGATGGGACAAGTAGAAATGGCGTCTAACCGCTTTTGAAGTTTGGAGAAACTGACAATTTTTGGAAAAATGTTCAGTTTTTCTTTTGTAACTCGGGTACCCTTTAAGCTAGAAACCTGTAATTGATCTCATTCGGTAGATAATTTAATTGCAAACAACCTTTATTTGCAATACTATTTTCGCTAAAACCAACAGAATCGAGGTTATTGAGAATTCTGTGAGTCAGCTCGTGATATTTTTCTTCGTGATTTCCACTTGTTTGATCGACCGAAAACTTTGCCAAATTCAGTTTCTAGCCCAACTGCACCATTTGGTGGTTAGTGATCAAATTCGAACTTTGATTTTTTATTGCCACCGTAGGGCTCATGCATACCTACTGGGCGCAGAGCTGTAGTGCATCTTATGGGGTTACTTGGAATGTCCTATGCCCATTAGAAAGTATTGGAACAGTCTTTGTCCCATCTCTATTTTGTCAATTTGTGCCCTCATCCAAAGCTAGAACGTACCAATGAGTGGCCCGACGATAAAAAGTCCGAAGTGCCAGAAAATCGGGAGATAGGGCATCTTATATAACAGAAGAAAAGTTGTGACTTGAACTAGATTTAATGGTCCTAAGTGAGAGGTAATAAGGGGGTTAGGGACTACTTCTAGCCTAGTACTACTCGACATGAACTTGACCTATCATGAGGCTAAAAATGTAACATCGTTGATTAAGAAGGATCGCCCAATACTGTGCCTTTCACCATAGAATTTAAAAGGAACAACTCGCGTTGAAATCTTTGTACGCAACCAGCGACAGGCAGTTTGAAAGACAGTCTTGAAGGCTCCTCAATAAGATGGTACAGAGTGGTACATCCGTATGTTCTTTGAGTTAGATTCCAGGACAAAACAATGTGTCTGCAGTATGACCATGGGCAAACTCCAGAAGCAATGTTCATAATATAATAATAATATGAACATTGCTTCTGGAGTTTCCCCATGGTCATACTGCAGACACATTGTTTTGTCCTGGAATCTAACTCAAAGAACATACGGATGTACCACTCTGTACCATCTTATTGAGGAGCCTCCAAGACTGTCTTTCAACCTGCCTGTCGCTGTGGCGTGGTTCGTTTTCCCCACTCGTAGCACCGCCTATTATTATCAATGTGGAAGGAGTATTCTGCCGTCCAAAGTAGAAAATTATTGAGGAGTTTTGTGATATTGTTATTTTATAAAATTTAATAGTACAGTTTAGGTAGTAGGTATACGAGGCACATGTCAGCTCTTGAGATCTGCTACTGAATTTAATCAAATTTATCCACATGGTACTTTTAATGAAAAAGGGTTTTGTTCACTTTAATCGAGCTGCTGGAAGAAAACAACCTTTTTAGTTTGCAAAATTAAACTGGGGTAACATATGTGTATGAAAGATGGCAGCTTTAATCAAAATTCTGGTGTTTTCTTTGAGAGGCCCTTCCGCCAAGAGTGCACGTTCATAGCTCACGGTTGGAGTAATACAAGAGCCTCACTTTACGCAACGGTTGCTCTGTTTTTACGCTTCCAGGGGCATCTAACGGAATTAACTGTGAAAAACCACTTCGAGCGGATGAACTCCCAGGCAAAAACCAACTTTTTACTTTGTCGTTCTGTGAAGGTAATGGAACTGGCTCCGCCCGCTATTCAGCGTCTAATGGGCGTTTTCTGCCAGAATTCCTCTATCGATCAACCCATTTCTTTAAAATAGACCCTCGGACGATACTCGTAGCTCGACGTTTAGACCAGTGAATGTCGAATGGAAAATGTATTTTCACCCCATTTAGCAGTCGAAAGAGGAAGGTTAATATCATCATGCCGGACGAGTTGTTCAATCACTTCTCAGATGGTGTAGGACGAACCCCTCAGATGGTGAATTTACATCACGTTGAATTAGTGATGTTTGAAACATTCGGACGATTTCTCCCTGTTCCAGTCATTGATCTTTGTGCCCAATGACGGAGTTCCTCATTCTGACTTTTCTACGTTTCACCCCAACCAGCCTCATCAACTCGGTCCAGGGGCGATTCTCCGGTTGCCCTGAGCATACCAAGCGAATTCCACTTCCAAAGAACCTGAACGATTTTGACCATACATGGGGCCCTTGAGGTCATACCATATCGAGAAGGATCACTCCAACCAACTAACCCGACATCTGACCGCAAAAGGAAGTCGGTAGTAAGAGTAATAAGCAGAAAAAAGTGGTGCCTCGCCTCTTATCCGTTTTTGAGGATGATAAGTAGTTGCCTTGTCTGACACCAATACATACTCGTAACTTCCGGGCATGAATTGATTATTTAGGAAATTAATCAATAAACACATATGATTCTGATTTAAATCATACACAGCGATTCAGAATCGTGTTTGTTTTCTTCTTGGTATTGAACCTCAAAGGCCTACCTTGTCGATTTGTACATTACATCAATTACCAAAGTACCTATCAACAACATTTGAAGTCACTAAAAACTTTATAACAGGTAGGTACGTACTGGATAGTCAATTCTAAATTCCTGAATGAATTAAATTAAACACCTTTGATTTGGCATCTTCAGTAACAGACCAGTGGAGTTGATTAAGGTACAACATTTTCAATTCGCCTATGACGTTTGATCAAAATACAATGTATTTTTAATTTTGATTTGTAAATACAAAGTATTTTGATCAAACTTCATAGGCGAATTGAAAATGTTGTACCTTAATCAACTCCACTGGTCTGTTACTGAAGATGACAAATCAAAAGGTGTTCAGTGACTAAGACGTAGTATGTATTTAAATTTGACAAGCATTATAATGTAGGTTATAAATACAGGTATCTTTTTATTTGAAATTTTCGACGTTGTACGAGCAGTAATGTGGTATCCGACATTGATGCCAGAAAAGTCTTATAACGAAACAACCATAATCAGTCCTTACAACCAGCTCTTATTATGTATCAGCAGAGAAATACTGAATTTCAGGGATGCTCAAGTTTATTGCTAATGAACATACGTCATGCACGAACCCAACAACTTACTGTACTGCGTTTGTCTGAACTGAAGTCCTTAGAAGAAACCATTGGTACTTACCTGCAACAAGAGGAGATTCGTATAATGCAAAACACATATAAGGAATCATAGTTATTATACTTGATAGTTACTGCATTAGTTTGGATTTGTAGCAAACGTTCATCTTAACATGTTCAGTTAAAGCCAATCCGAAACAATTGATTAACAATCAAAATTTTGGAGCTATTGACTACACGACATTGTGTCTTTCAAATTCATAATATTCTCAATTCAAAGACATTACACCTGTAATTGGTTCTCGAGTAATAACGATGTCCTCTCGTATTTATTTAGTGCTTCAAGCAGTCCAAATCGCATGGAATATTGGTAATAACTAGGTACAAACTTATCACTCAAGAAGAAATGACAGGGTATTTCAGTGATCAAAATTGATGGGTCATCATCCAATTTTACAATGACTCACATAAAATTGAATTAACCAATTTTTATCATCCTGAAGTTCGTTACTGAAAATTCAGTAATTATTGCAGTTTAGTTATTACAGTTTAATTGGTTGGATAGATTCAGTGGACCAATGTTG
Organism: Stenodema calcarata; assembly: GCA_963920205.1. Classification (NCBI taxonomy): domain Eukaryota; kingdom Metazoa; phylum Arthropoda; class Insecta; order Hemiptera; family Miridae; genus Stenodema; species Stenodema calcarata. The sequence continues at coordinate 4,166,638 of OY986052.1, forward strand.
GTGGTGGGCTTCAGTATGCTGACCATCCGTGATGAAAATTCTCAGTCAACACTGACAGGTCAGGAGATACGATTTCCATTATGTCTTGTACTGTATGGCGCAATCTGTCCATAATGGCGCAGTTGTTATTTATCATTGATTATCATGATTAACAGGACGTTTCCATTAAATTTGGTTTTTCGACCGTCACGTCACGGCGAAATTGCTTGGTTACTATGATTACATATCAGGATGTTTTGTTGATTTTATAATTTTAATGTTATAATACGATTTCCATTATATTTTGTACTCTCAATGGCGCAGTCGTTATTTATCATTGATTAACATGATTAACAGGACGTTTCCATTAAATTTGGTTTTTCGACCGTCACGTCAAGGCGAAATTATTTGGTAACTATGACAACATATCAGGATGTTTTATTGATTTTATTGATTTTATAATTTGGTCGCACCTTCGCGACCGATCGTCACGTTTAGAAGTTCCGCGATCGATTAATAAAGTTCACGACCTAATTAAAGAGTCAAGATTAACACGTTTCGTTATTCCAGCAGATAAAAGCAAGAAACTTTGGGAAGTATGTAAACATAGAAGTTCCTTCGGTAAGCGTAGGAACATTTTGTGTAGGTTTTCCGACAATTGAACGATTGAAAATTTGGCGCGAAATAAATATTTAAAAATTTTGTTTGAGGGAAAAAATGGCGTAAAATTAATCATTATTAAATTCTGTGACTCTAGAACCGTAGGTCTACCGTTTCTTTTTTTACCGTTGAGAGATGATATAGGTAATGAAGACTTTCAAAAGAAAGTATTTTCTGCAATCTTCAGCTGAAATGTCAACTCTTGAATTACTCGACAAGATTTCACGGGCAAAGGCTCGGGCGGGCATCCTTAACCCATTGCAAGTTACATTGAGTCGTTCAAGGATCATTTGATCGGCCCATTCAAGCGGCAGATCCAACTGAAACTCCCCCCCAGACGTCCTCGGCAACCGAGCAAATAACTTGAACAAGACTTCCTTCTTTCGGCATCCCGACCACCTCCAAAGGACGATGAGTTCCCGACCTCGGGCGAACTGAACTTCGGAGTAATAACGAACGACATTACGTCGTATAAGGTTACCATAAACTATTAAAACGGTGTCACTGCATTGCATTACTATGAAGGTTGAGGGAAAAACGTAGCAGAACTAGGTTATGAGAAGTCAATTCCTCCTTGTAGGTAATCTATATTTACCATTGGCTCATATTCATGTTTGTGGCGTATTCATGTTGGTTTATTATCTTCGATAATGAACCATTGGAATTTTTATTCGATTTTCTGAATCTACGTATCTTGAAACGTAAACCAAAAAATTTTGACATAGGGTTAAAAAAATCTTTTCTTTGGGCGATTCCAATGGTTCATTATCGAAGATAATAAACCAAAATCCGTCCGTCCGCCGTACGCCGTCCGTGGCACTTTGCCCAGTTTGCGTTGAGCTAAAATTACGATATTTTTGTTACGGTTTCCGACTAACCCCACAATGATCCTCGAAACTTTTCATAACCCAAGGGGAAGGGGTTCAAAACGAATTTTGAAATTTTGAAAATGTCAGAACTCGACAAATTCAAATGAAACGGTATATTTTTCATTTCACATTCAGATAGAGTTTATTTTTTTAGAATTTTTTAAGACCATCCACAGCTTTGTACGACCAAAAAAAATAATCAATGATAATTCGTAATAATAATTAATATCATTTAGTGATCTAGACAGAAGGGTGATCTGTATAAAGAAGATAATAAACCGTTGTGTCAAGAATTTGCAGAGTTCATACTTTTGTTCATTAGGTAAAAAAAAAATAAAAATAAATAAATGAATAAAACTAATTTCGCGGATAAACTATTTCGTCAACAGGAAATGGCGTATAATTTGGTTTATCTGTCGTCAAGGTTATTCATCAATACAATAACGGGTATTAAGTAAATAAGTGTATTGATAAATAAGCTTGTCAACTGATGAACCAAATTATACGCCCTTTCCTGGTGACAAAATTACTTTTAGGAAATTAGGAGCCACTCAGCTGTTTCCTGGGCAGCGTCAAGTGAAAGTCCTAAAGGCGCGTCCACATTATGCCGGGCGGCAAAGCCGAAGAAGTATGGACGTGCCACTCGGGACCCACTGGACCCAACCATTGAGTATGGAATACTCACTGTAGGTGCTCACTGGACCCAACCATTGAGTATGGAATACTCACTGTAGGTGCTCACTGGACCCAACCATTGAGTATGGAATACTCACTGTAGGTGCTCACTGGACACAACCCGCTCCGTGTGGTTCCAAATCGAGGCGGGTTGGGCGGGCCGACATAATATGTTATGAGAAGGCATAATAGAGAGTTCTTGCAACCAAAGTTACGAACGCTTTCGTCTGACGAATGATGGACTAGGTAGAGCGAGCAACGTGAGATGCTAACCTCGCCCCGCTCTTCATTCGTCACTAGCATTCGTCAGACGAATGGTTGACGTGTAGGTAGTCATGGTGACGTAGGGTAGCGTAACGCTAAAGATCGCCTCCGCACTCCGTCGTTTCGCCATCAACAAAAGTACACTTCGAAGTTCAGTTTATTCAGTTTGCCGTTCAAAAGTTCAGTTTGTTGCAGTTCAAAAGTTCAGTTTGTTGCCGTTCAAAAGTTCAGTTTGTTGCCGTTCAAAATTGCAGTTTGTTGTTGCCGTTTAAAAGTTCAGTTTGTTCAAGATGGTTGAACAACTTGACGAGTTTCGGGAGCTGTACGAAATGGGCTTAATTACAGCCGCCGAGTTCGATCTAGCTGTGGAGGGGTTCGAATATATGCGAACTCGTCGTTCGGCACCATGGGTGAGGAGACGAACATACGGGTTATTCAATTTAAATACTATGCGAGATGAAGACATTGAACTTCTCTTCCGCTTCAAGAGAGCGCAAATACCCTTGCTGCAACGAGGCTTTCAAATACCTGATGAGGTCTACGTTGAAGAAGGAAGGTCGGTATGATAAATTATTTATTATTTACGAGTATTTAAATAATGCGTATTCCTTCTAAACACAAACGATTCTTTCTAGATACCGCATTCCCGGAAGCACTGCTCTGTGCATTTTGCTGCGGCGATTGGCGTACCCGAATCGCCTATCTGATTTGGAGGGGCTGTTTGGTTTGAGTGGGAGGACGTTGTCCGCAGTAGCTAGAGAGATGGTTCAGCATATCATGGAAAGAAAAGGCCATATTCTGGAGGACTTAGGAACACTGACATGGCTGAACACCCAGCGGCTGGCTTCCTATGCCACTGTACGTAGATACATAAATATAATATACTATAATATATTATAATATAATTATTTATGTGATACCGGATGTGACTAAGTGGTAGGAAAATAGGTACCTACTTACGTTTTTTATCGAATATTATATATTATATACACTTTCCTTCTCTCAGGCTATTGGTCAGAAGTCAGGCGCTCTTCGGAATTGCTGGGGGTTTATTGATGGAACCGCTCGGCGAAACTGTAGGCCCACAGTCGACCAAGAAGCGTACTACTCAGGCCATAAGCGGTACCATTGCCTGAAGTACCAGGCAATAGTCGCACCAGACGGGATGGTAGTCAGCCTGGATGGCAGCTACCCAGGGAGACGTCACGATGCAGGTACAAACGTGGATAGCTTTATAATAATAATTTACGTCATCAGTGTTGAAATAAGACGTAGCCTACTACGAAATGGCTTCAGATCACCATCTGTAGGTATATTTAAAAAAAAAAAAAAAAAAAAACAGTTAAGTACCCACTAAATCCTTTTTTTTTTTAGGAATCTGGAGGGAGTCCGACATCTCCAACCAGCTCAGATCGCTGTGCGTTACAGAAAATGGCACGTATGTGTTATATGGTGACCCTGCCTACCCGATATCGGACTTGCTCATTAGTCCCTTCCCCGCCAATTCGACAGAGCCCAACGCCGCGGTGTTCAATGCAGCCATGTCGAAAGTGCGACAAGCCGTGGAGTGGGGGTTTGGGAAAATTGTTCGGGATTTCGCTTTTGTGGACTTTCACAAGAACCAGAAGATCCTTCTGCAAAATGTCCCCTCTATGTACAAAGTTGCAGCTTTGTTGTCCAACTGCCATACTATTTTCAACGGCAGTCAAATTGGACATTATTTTGGGCTGAACCCACCTTTATTGGAAGAATACTTGAATTAATTTTTGGTTTATTATCTTCGATAATGAACCATTGGAATCGCCCAAAGAAAAAATTTTTTTAACCCCCCCTCAAAATTTGTTGGTTTACGTTTCAAGATACGTAGATTCAGAAAATCGAATAAAAAAAAATCCGTCCGTCCGCCGTACGCCGTACGCCGTACGCCGTACGCCGTCCGCCGTCCGCGCCACTTTGCCCAGTTAGCGTTGAGTTAAAATTACGAAATTTTTTTTATGGGTTTCGACCAACCCCACAATGGTCCTCGAAACTTTTCATAACCCTAGGTCAAGGGGAAGGGGTTCAAAACGAATTTTGAAATTTTGAAAATTTCATATCTCGAAAAATTCATATAGAACGGTATGTTTTTTATTTCATATTTAGATAGAGTTTGTTCCGTAGAATTTTTTGAGACCATCCGCAGCTTTGTACGACCAGCCGTTCGTTCACAATGACGGCTCAAAGATTGTGCCTCACAACCCGATCGTGAATCAAACTGTTGAAATACAGGTCCATTTTCATACTAACAAGCTCTTTGGAACATCATATGGCTTGAGTGATGTCGAGTTTGTTGTTCTGAGGTGCGTTTCGTAATACGGAAATGAAGGTAATTTCGAATGTTTGTTGGTAGGTAATTCTTTTATAGAAACTGTATTACCGACGTATTTAAATTAAATTTATGTTCCTGAGGACTTTTTTTCGAATTTTCTTTTTAGGAGGTAGCTACCCTGTTTAGTTCTGCTCAGGTAGGTTATATTTAATGGAATCTCAATTCAATTTATCCAAGAAAACAGTACACAATATATAGGTATAACAAACATTTTTTACAGTTTAAGTACATAATGATAAAACAATTCAGATGTTTTTACATCTGAAGATGTTTTTACATTATGTACATACAATACAGTTCTATGGATGTAAGTTATTCTGGGGGTGAGAACATCGAAGGTTTTGTACAGGGACCTAGTTGGAGAACGCTTATGGGCATTAGTTGCTATTCTTAAAACTGAATTCATTTTCTACGTTTATTTTATTAAAGTTAGATGCATAAGTATCCCATACAATAATACCATATGTTAAGATGAGCACAATAGGTACACGAGCACCGCGATGTGTACATGAGCATAATACTTACAGCATTTTAGCCAACTTGGTAGCATTAGAAAGTAATGCATTGATTTCCTGATTTTCTTAACCAATGCTGCTACATGATCCTTCCACTTGAGATATTCCACTTATTGAATCCAGCCTTTCTATTCCCATGCAACTACATACCGTTCTTACTGCAGCACAGTTTTCCTCGTGCACTTTGAGTGTAGAGACATTAGGAGAAGTCCTGTTTTATTTATTGAGAAGGTAATGTATTTAATTTTCAAAAGGTTCATGGTAATACTTCGGATTAAGTTCAAAATGATACGATTTGAGAATGAAAAATGACATGAAGCAAGAAGAAAGATTATTTATTATTGTTTTCTTGTTAGCGGTCTAAATTTGAAACAACATACAAGTAAGTCTTATAGCGATCCTGGAAGTCAAAAACACGGTACAAGTTAGTGTTGAAAAGTTGATCCAAGGCTCGCAATCATGGATCAATCTCGGGAGAAAAAGTAATCGACTCACTTCTATTCTTTTTCCCATCCCACGATTAATCCATGGTTGCAGGCCTAAGAAGTTTTTCTTATTTTTTGGTTTTTTATAATCCATTGGAATCGACCAAAGAAAACAATGTTTCAACCCCCCTACCCTTCAAAATTGGAAAGTTTACGTGTCAAGATACGTAAATTCAGAAGATCTAATGAAAAACTCTGCAAATTCTAAACAAAACGGTTTATTATATTTTTTGTGATTACCCCCTGTGTAGATCACTAAATGGTAATAATGATGATTGATAATCATTATTTCAAGTACGCACATTTTGAATGTACCTACTTATATAATACTATTATCTTCTCGCCAACAACTTTCATTTGAGTCCGTAGATTATAATATCATTATTATGCTATCGTTCTCGGTAATTATTTACATTTTATATTTATTAAGTGAGGACGGTTTTTTTTTTCAATTTTCTGAATCTAAGTATCTTGAAACGTAAACCCTCACATTTTGAAAATAAACCAACATTAATTTTTTTTTTTTTTTACCCGTGAGAATACCCTTGATTGAATAAATTGATTGATTGTGAGTAGCCCCTTACCCAGAGGGTACTCTACGACCTATTCTCATACCTGCCTAATATACATACAACATTTCCGTACTTTAAATAAGAATAAGCAATCTACCATTTAGTGATCTAGACAGAAGGGTAATCTGCACAAAGAAGATGAGTATTCATTTTCAATTAAAATTGCGGAATTTACAGCCGTTTAAAATTCGTTCCTATTTCCCGGACACCCTTTACACACAAAACTCTTGCATTTTTCGTTATGGAAAATGACCTACATTTTTGGGAGTCCTGCAGGAATTTCCTAATAGCACCGACTTCATTTAAAATTTGGTCCATTTTTTTGTTCTGTTGTTCGCTCATAAAGCAGAACTTGGCTTCTTCGAGAGAAATTCTTCTTTCTTCCAACGCCATCCTCTTCTGATCATTATCCAGCGACATCAACTGGATCTCCTGGTCTCTTGCTCTGAACTGTTTCAAATAATCTGAAACCACAGTATTCCCGCGTTTTCTCTTCTGGGGAGCCGACACTAATTTCTTCTTCGACGCATTGCCTTGTTGCTGTTGAGATGGCAGCGCGGATTCGCTAGAAACGGGATGATCCTGAGGCTGCGATTGTTTTTGTTGTTGTTCTGGTTCTGGTTGTTGAGTGACACACTGTTCTTGCGATGCGCGAGCTCAACATCTGGGTGGTGTACAACCAGAGTGGTTATGTCACAAGAAGTGGTAGGAGTAGGACTACTCATCGTTTCTGTGAACTCCAAAAGATGGTCTGGCACCCTGACGTCCTGTGGGCAGAAGAGGAAGAGGGTAGGAAAGTGTCATGTGAAAATTTGGTACGAGACAAATACATAGCTTAATTTTCTTCGAAAATTCGCTAAAAGCAGAATAATAAACGGAGACTACTGAAAAGGCACTTCACTTACATCTACATTTTCATCAGCCTGTTCAGTAATCATGGCTTGGGCTGCCGCCTGCCGCATCAGTTGTCCTGCGGCTGTTCCTCGCTTAGTTTCTCCATTCGCCTTGGCCACATTCCTGAAGTCTTCTCTGAAGCGTGCCAATTCTTCGAGGAGAACCTCTCTCTCAGTGTACTGTTCTTCAGTGCCGCTTTTCCGGAGAATGGCCTTCTCATCGCGGCAAAATTTGACCAGCAGAGAATCTGTTCGGTCTCGCACTGCCCTAGGGGAGACGTCCTTACCGATGGCTGTCGACAGCTTTGAGGCGACGTGTTTCCACGTAGCACCATTACACCTGAACATAATATTAGGAACATAATATTAGTTCATCTTCTCCACAATTGTCCGTAAAATACTCTATTTCTACTTGTACATACCTAATTCACTTTCAAACAATTGTAAACATTATTTCATCATCATCAGTTATTATTATTATTATTAAATATTATTATTATCATTTTAAGTATTATTATTATCAACTATAAATTATTTTGTTATTTCATCTTATTGTAATTCTTGTTTAGAACAGAACAACACTCAGGTGCCCTTTGGTAATTCTCAAGGGAAGTAGGCAGAGATGGGCGTATTCGTATTCATAAATATGAATATGAATAAATTAACAAAACGCGGATTTGTAAATATGAAGACACTTATGAATATGAATAAATTCACAGGACGAGAATTTCTGAATATGAATAATGTTATGAATATGAATAACACGTTATTCACATTTCTATTTATGAATGACGAATCACATGTAAATAACGCGTTATTCATGAATAAAAATGAGAATAACGCGTTATTCATGAATAAACATGTGAATAACACGTTATTCATGAATAAACATGTGAATAACGCGTTATTCATAAATAAAAATGTGAATAACGTGTTATTCATATACATAACTGTATACCTACATAATAATATTCACAAATCCTCGTCCTGTGGATTGATTCATATTTATGAACATGAATACGCCCATATCTGGAAGTAGGTAAACGTAGTTACCAATGATCGTCTCACCTGTAAGGCATCTCCTCCAGGACCTGCTTCAGCAACAGAATATCGTCCGCTGGAAGGAATCGCACAATGGCTCTTTTCTTTTTTGGATTCTGCAACGACAGAAGGGAGGAATCATTGTACCTTTATCAGTTAAAATAGAATAGAATAGAAAAGTACCTATCCGTCGGTGGCTTGCATAAACAGAACCAAGAACGGTATCCGGAAAAATTTCACTTGTCAGACTGTCTCGTTTTGGGAATTTATGGGTAATCCACCCCCCATCTAACACCCCAAACCCCTTCTTAGCTTATAGATTTTTCAACGCTGAACAATGGTGAAGTCATAATTGCGATATCTCATTCCGTTATCAGATTAGAGCAGACTAACGATGAAGAACATCTCAAGTATCAACCACGTTTCTTCATCTTCAAAGTGCTCCAGTTTTGGAACGTAATAAGAAGAATTCTGACTTCACCATCGTGTTGTGCGTAAAAAAAACTTTAAAATTTGGTGTCACTTGTGTGATTGTACCTTTTTGGGTAATTACCCCCTCCCCATCCAAACTCCCACAACGCTCCTCAGTGAGACAAGTGAGACCTCATCTTGCAGATTATTCAAAGCAGATGGTGAAGACAGAATTACGATATCACATTCGGTTATCAGATTACAACAGACTTGAATTTGAATAGCAAACTTGAACTTTTGATCACAATTCTATCGAGAGTTATCGACCGGAGTGACACATAAATGTGTATACCTACATCTAATTTTTGTTGTCTTTAGTGAGTGGAATCAGGATTGTCTGAAACGGATTTTGGTATGAAAAGCTTTCGAAAATTCGAGTTTTAAAAACTTTGGACCGAGAAAAAATGCGCTAACACCCCCGTTATTTTCCCCGAACGCCAGCTTTAGCTCGCAAGATCTCTACACAAATCTCTACAAGATGCTTAATGCAACACTTACCTCGAGTGGCAAATCCATTTCAAAATCCACAGCAAAATACACACAAAAATGTACGACGGATAGCGTTAGGTCGGTCACGGCAGTCGGCACCAGAACGTTTGGAAGGTTTATTAGAGAGAAGGTTATGAATCCACTCGTCGTCGTTTTCGTTGCCGCATTCGTCATACGACTCAGTCGACTCCAATCGGCTGACGAATGCGCATTCGTCACTTGTTTGTCTCGCGAGAACGATTGCGATTCGTCACTTATTCGTCACTTGTTCGTTCGTCAGACGAAAGCGTGCGTAACTTTGGTTGCAAGAACTCTCTAATGTTGACGTGCCGCCCGGATTGTTTCGTCAGTCTCATTCTGTATTGCAACGCTCAATTCTGTATTGTCACTAACCTCCCCTCCTCCTCCTCCGCCACAAGTTGCACGGAAATCGTACGTACGCAACTTGCACGTCCGCAACTAGCAACCCCCCCCCCCCCCATCATCACAAGTTGTCCACAAATTGCACGCTACGGTACGACGGACGGCCGCGCTGGAGAAATATTCGCCTTTGTAATTGACTACGGAAATAGTCGAACACAAAAGTTATCGTGTATGGACTTGATTACTTTTGTATTCGACTACACGAAATAGTCGATTACACGAAAGTAATCGATTAACGCCCTACTCTGGTAGGTACTTACCGACAGGTGTTTTCAAAGAAGATGGTTAGAAACTTACTTCTTTTATAAAAAAATGATTGCCAACGTAGGTAGGTGGAATTAAAAACCCCAGAATTATATCGGTACATTTTATTTGTAATTAATTCATCATCTCTATAATTTATTTTCTGCACAATGAAGATAATAAGCCCGTGTGTCAAGAATTTGCAGATTTGTTATTTCATATTTAGATACAGTTTATTTCTTAGAATTTTTTAAGACCATCCACAGCTTTCGTACGACCAGCCGTTCGTTCACAATGACGGCTCAAAGTTGGAGCAGATCGAAAATCGTCAACATGAGAGTGAATCGTGAGGCAGCCTGTCGGGTCCATTTTCAAACTGTCCCAGCTGATTCAAACAGCACATGGTTTTCAAATATCGAGTTAATGAATAATATTTAATAGTAATTATTAATAATGAAGCATACAAATTATTAATAACAACAATAAATATTATTAATTTAGACTAGGTACCTACTTGATAATAATTATTAATACCTAATTAATGATAACTCATAATAATAATTAATCTATCATTCAGTAATCGAGACAGAAGGGTGATCTGTACAAAGAAGATAATAAACCGTTGTGTCAAGAATTTGCAGAGTTTTTCATTTCAATTTTCAGCAGTATTATTATAGTATTAAGCGATACTAAACTCATTTTTGCAAATCTTCCTGTCTTATCCATAAAAATTCACCCTTTCCCTCTTAATTACTGACATTTTAGTAAAATTTGGGATTTCGTACCGTGCAGCTAAGATCAGATATTGTCTGGAATGACTTATTATAAGTAGTTATACGAGTAGGTATATATAATAAACCAAGTTTCGTGTCCGAAGCGATTTGTTGACGACCCACGAAGGATTTTTATCTGAAAAAGTTTCATCTAGATAATGGAAAACTTGCGAGGGAAAAGTTTAATATCCGACGAGAGAACTTTTGTTCATCCTCCGGTGGATAACCGAATGAAAGTTACTTCCACGAAGTTGATTCTATATTTTAAACCTTAAAACAACAAAGAGCGAAATTCGTTACTAGCTGTGCGTTTGAAGGCGGCTTATGACATCTATTTTGGTTCTACGTGATTCCAAACAGGCCGCATGATCGATTTCATAGGGTTCTTAATACGTTTCCTACGAGAAATAATATTTAATATATACTAATATTTAACGTATAAATAATAATATTATTTATACGTTAAATATAATATTTATAATATAATATAATATAATAATTAGTATATTTATATTCTCTGATAAACGTATAGTAGGATGGGGCGGTCGCAGCTCACCGATTATTTTTAAAATTAATGATTTATCGTTAATATCTTCGTCCACTCTCCGCCTTTATTGATTTCCCGTGTGCGTAAAATGTGTTAAGAGAGTTCGAGCAATTCCGGATGTTAATAATAAATAATTCGACTGTTCTGAACGTTAAGATGTGTCATCCACAGTCTACGAAAATCCACAGTCATGCAACATAGCTATAAGAGCGAAATTTAAAAAAATGGCCGGTTTTATGTAAATCTTTTCCATTTTACTGGTTTTATAACAAATTTTGTCTGCTTTTTTTTGCTGAGTAACACCTCAGCTTATAGAATTTTCAACGTTGAAAACGACGGTGAAGTCAGAGTCGCGATATCTCATTCAGTTATCGGATTAGAGCAGATGAACCGTAAAGAACATTTCAAGTAACCACGTTTCTTCATCTTCAATTGAGAACGGAATAAGATACCGCAATACTGATTTCACCATCGCGTTCAGAGTTTTAAGCAACCCTTTATAATGAGGTGTCACTTATCAGACTGCTTCATTTTGGGAATTTATGGGTAATTCCTCCCCCTCCCCTAAAACTCCCCAAAACTCCCCTTAGAGTGGCCCGATTCTGCCCATCTATGAACTTGGCCTTTCGATTGCCAGAACGGATTTTCGTGCAAATTTGAACGTTTTATCTCAATTATATCACAAGTTATCGTATGGAATGACAAATACATATTACATAGGTATAATGTTTGGTGTCTTTTGGCAGTGGACTCAGGAGGGTCTGGAACGGATTTTGGTATGATGACTTTTCGGAAATTTTGGACCGAGAACAATTTCCCTAAAAATTCCTAAAATGATTATGTTCTTAAACCAGGACATGTTTTCAACTAAAGTACGACATTACAATGCTGTTATAGTTATATTATAATTGTACAATCAACCACGTGGTCAGTTTTGTAGGTAGTCTTCACTCGCTTAGAGTTACGGATTACCCAATACTCGGAGGATTAATGTTCCCTGTTTATACACGCCTTTGACTCATGACTGCTAACAATAACGAATCCCTCGATGTTCTTTAGGATTTAGCCGCTCCGAGGCAAACTTGAGGGTTCAAGGCGTTGCAAGGTTGTGTAATCTTTACAGACTTTCAACTTTTTTCGCAAAGCCCGTCCTCACCCCTTCACCTCTCATCACGAATCGCTAAACTTTTCAAGCCTTTCGACACGCTAAAGGCACATATTTTGTCGCCCATTAAAAGGAACTCAGTTGACAAACGATTTAGCTTTTGTTCGTACAAAAGGATATCGCTCGGCGTTGAGAGCAAAGAAAAGGTTCAAAAGTAATTTCGAAACTTGATGTGATACATTCTTGACGCTTATCGTTAAACTTTTCCTATTTGCTGTCCTTAATTTCAATTAAATCTCCGTACCAAATACATTGAACGTTGATGTTTATCCTGTTAGAGTGAGTGTTAATTTGAGTTAGAAATACTCGAATTGGCGAGGGCCCCGAGTGCGTAAATGCGAATTAGAAAAATACATATTCTCCCAACTGCCACCTCTTAAATTTGTCCTAAAATAAAATGAAAACGATCAGCGAAGTTTCACAGCCAACGAGAGTGGAATTACGAGGGCCACCTTGTAGGACCTGGTCCGGCACATAAACTTGCATCCAAGTAAATTTAGACTGGGTCTCTTAAGTTTAATTATGTTCAGAAGACAAACCACTGATTTGAGGGGTCTAATACTGAGTTGTAGGAACCGTTTGAAACTATATTTCTTTAAATGACTAATTTTTTTTCTATTAGCGAATTTTCGAAGAAAATGTATTTTTTCATTAAAATTTTTTTTTTAAACATTTGTTATTAAATTTTAACTGCTACAGTTCCCTATAAGAAACTCTTGAGCTGGGAACTGGAGCGACATGTACAGCCTTAACTACCTTATTATTTCAACTAAGTTTATCACACCACTAATTTAATCTCTAGTTTTATTTACAAACAGTTATTTTTCTGATTATCAATGAAAGAAAATAGACAAATAAAGATACAAAAAAATGAATGTCTTCCATCAACTGGTTATTATTAATGATAGATATCGCCCTCATAGACATATGAGAGGATAAAAATTCATTTGGTAAATTATTGTAGTTCTCATCCGTGAACCTATCAGTGCTATCTTATCTGCACTTCATGTGCTTACATTTGCACTCACTCTCTCCCCTTCTAAATAATTTTTGTGCGTATAAATTATAACAGTTTTTTCAATCAATTTTGCAAGATCCCACACCTTAAACTTTTTGAAAAGTTCTTTAGTAGGATACTTCCTCGGTTTTTTATCAATATTTTGCGTAACCAGTATCGGCTGCAATTTGCTTTTGAAAGCCACTATCCGTGCAGGCAAAGCATAATATATTATATTAATTAGGACTGAACCATTGCATGGTAGAATTGTCTCTAGACTTCCATATACATAAAGTTCCTTACTTCACGGCAATAAGATATCAGTTTCCTTAGTCTGTTCCAGAGTGATCTTATTTGTGGTACCCAACATGAGGTTTGATCTATTAGGACCCCTAAATAGCCTGTTCAACTTGTGTTATGTCGGGACAGACACAATTTTCTCTACATTCCCCTTTCACCATGAACTGTAAGACTTCCCAAGTTCGGAATCGATCGATTTGGCCAGGAGAAAGCCATAAATTGGGTCTTACTAAAATGTTGTTTCAAATTTTTCAATTTTAGCCACCTGGTCAATCGTGTCTAGTTTTCAGAAGCTATTGTTTTTACATACTCCCACGATTTGCCTCTGACTATCATCGCTGAATCATCTGCAAAGCAAAGTACATCCCCATCAATATCCACAGAAAAGAGACCTTACAATAGATTATATGGTATAGCTGCGCAAGAACTGCTACTTGTGGTACAGAGTACTTGAAAGTGCAGGGGTCCCTAAGATGATCAACTATCTCAACTTTTTGTTCCCTATTGAAACCATAATTTCTATAAGGTGCTGGATGGATGGATGGACGCATGAATTATACATCCGGCATGAATTATACAACGTTACAATACGAGCTTTCATTCATACACAACTCAAACTACCTTGGTAAACGCCCAGTTTTCGAAATTTCATTGTGCGGGATTGATTATTTGTAATTAATATTATTGTTGAAGAGCTTTTCGTTCTTGTCCGGTATAGTGGGCGGAAGATGGTGACAATGATGCCGCATCACGGATGTCACGGTACTTCCGGGTCAGCACACTGAACTATCACAAAACAGTTCCACAGAATAGTCAATTCTATTCTATCACTCGTCAGAAATCGCAGTGATTGATCAATAGATTAATTCAGCCAAAAACTCGGTCAGCTTTTGATTAAGCGAGTATTGAACCGATTATTGGCAAACGTCCAAACATTACCAAGGTTAATAGTTCGAGGAGCTGCGGTATTGATATGGAGAACATTCTCACAAGACCTTGAAACCGGAACTGTCTTATTATTAGTGGCTCGGACATCAATCAAACAATTATTACACTTGGCATTCTGCCCATGTTGCGAGAGTGCCATTTGTTCGAAGGGTGCAGAAATAGTTTGATATTTTAAGATTAATTCTGGTTGAATACTGACGATTTTGGTGGCGAATGACTTGCTCTCAATCTGTTGCGGGTGTTTGATCGAGTGAGTATTGCACAGATTATAGGCAAACTTTCAAACATTACCAAAATTAATAGTTAGAGGAGCTGCAGTATTGATACACTCGTAGGTAACTTTCTCACTATATCTGCCCTGTTGGACGCCTCAAGTCCAATGTTTACGAAAATGGAGTTTTTATGGAACCCCCCTATACTGGACCTGACCTTTTCGATATTGAAGTCCAAATTTCAAAATTCGAACCGGAAGTGGGGGAAATTCTGACCATAAACGCACGAAAATTGGTCAATGTTAATGCCTCAACGACACGTTGTTAAGGTAAAACGCCTCAACTCTAGAATGAAGATGCCTCAAAACTTACTTATTTTCGCGCTAGTGTTAGATAAAACGCTTCAACTCACCAAAATATTTTTACCTACAAAAAGTTACATTATCTTGGGTGTTTTCGTAACAAAACATCCGTTTGATTGAGTTGTTTACGTTAAGGTGACTGCCTCACGAGCAAGTTGAGGTATTTTACTTAAACAACAATCCCAAAACGGAAGCTGGAAATTTTAAAATCGCCTTAACTTACGATCGATTAATTTGCGAGTTTATTTCACCGTTGAATTGGCTGAAGTCATATCGATATCTCATCAAAAAATGGGGTTTTTATAATGAGTTGCAGTCAACTTACATCAAAAGTTCCAGTGAAAAACTTTGAGGCGAACTGCAATGTTTTGAATTGGCGTTTTACCTCAACAGGGCAGAGATGTTGAAAGCAGAACGGATAGTGTTGACTGGTCATTTAAGGATTGTGTTGACACGGGGACAAACATTTTCGAGGACCTCTTCAATGAGTGCAAATCATTTTAATCTATACGCGATCGTATGTACAATAATCAAAATACCCGCCAAGCGGCTAATCGCATCTGGGAATTTCGTCTGAAGTGATTAACAAGTTCGCGGTTAGTTTCTTGGTGATTCTGAACCGGAAAACCGAAATTCTTCACGCTTGACCGTGAAACAAGAACTCATTCGGCGCAACCAATGTTAACAATGTCAGTGGATTTCTAGCAAAATCTGGGCTCCTTCCTAAAGACGATACAGTGAAAAGAAAGTTGCGATCCATTTCAAAACATCATTTCTGTTTCAACGCCCCTTTCACACTATCTCTTCTTCCCTGACCCATGAACATTAATTGACTGTGCGTTTCTACCTCATCTGATCATAGGAATTACGCGAACTGAACCAACAGTAGTTGTGGCAAAATGTACCGACCTGCTGCTCAAATTGATCCAATATTTTATAGAATTTCTCAAACAAATGAATTGATGTTGAGCAGTTTTTCAGTGATGATAGCCGTTCGTTTGTAGCTCGTTTTGGAACATCTGAACCATTGAACTGTGTGATTTTGTTGGTGGATTGAAGAGGAATATTATTTGTGCCGTTTGGGACAAACTGTGGTCTAGGTATTAATAGTTTACATAGCCCTCGTAATCGATTGTTTCAGTGGATTCTGGTCTGCGCTTCGTACGTACCGTACACTGGTTGGCATGCGTACTGATTAATTAAGCTTGAGATTATGTAGTTTCAATGACGAGTAAAAGCTGATTATATTGGTGGCGTATTAAATGGTGTGTCGGTACACAACCGGGCTGCTTCAAAAGCATCAAAATCGGGTGATTGAGGCGTGAAAATAATGCAGAACGTGGTCACACTACCTCGGTGTAGCGTACTTCTCATTGCTCGACTGATTCGTTTACGAGTTGAAACCCACTAATCAGCCTCGTCGCCGCGCACACCCACGACTCTCGTACGAAAGGAGGGGCCTCTGCCACGCTCCATTTGCCTGGCAAAGCGCGTACGCGTCGGTCCTCTCAGACCGTCTTCGTTTTTCCAGGTGATCTCTGATGGGTGCAGTGCGATGGAAGTGGGGGAGGAATCATTTAAATAAACGGTCTGGAGACGAGAGGTAAATATTCGAACTGATCTCAGATATCCGGCGTTCCTGATTGGTTATGCATTTCTCGGTCCCAGTGCGACGTATAATGTACCAGAGGCCTATTTCACGACACAACAAGTCAAAAGTTAACGACAAAAAGGTTTACAACTCAAGTACTAGTAATGCAAATCGTGTACTACTGTAGTCCTAGTAACTTTAACTAACTACAGTAGTCCTAGTAACTTGTAGTAACTATGAACATTACAAATTTTAATACAAAATTAAATGTAGCTGCCATATGCCATGGACGACGAACGCTAAATTCAGATTACTCAAGTTTTTGGTTTATTATCTTCGATAATGAACCATTGGAATCGCCCAAAGAAAAAAAAACTCTGCAAATTCTTGACACAACGGTTCATTATCTTCTTTGTACAGATCACCCTTCTGTCTAGATCACTAGGTCTAAATGTCTAGATCCTAAATGTTAGATTAATTATTATTATCAATTTTATCAAGTAGGTACCTAGTGAAAATTATTATAATTTATTGTTAGGTATTAATAATTTTTATTAATTATGATTAATTAATACGATATAATTCTGGGGTTTTTAATACTACGTCGGTAATGATTTTTCTATAAAAGAAGTACCTACCAACAAACATTCGAAATTACCTTCATTTCCGTAGCACGAAACGCACCTCAGAACAACAAACTCGACATCACTTATGATGTTCCAATGCCATATGATGTTCCAAAGAGCTTTTAGTATGAAAATGGACCTGTATTTCAACAGTTTGATTCACGATCGTGTTGTGAGGCACAATCTTTGAGCCGTCATTGTGAACGAACGGCTGGTCGTACAAAGCTGCAGATGGTCTTAAAATTATCGAAGATAATAAACCAAAATGACCTACTATGCCACCCCTCGAAATTTGGGAGGTAACGCTATCTTGACAATCGAGATATCCTGGCGAGAAGTTAGCGGCCATTGGCGATTTTTGGATTTCGGTTTTCGGGAGGGGGGGAGGGTGTCACGAATGGCCGCTAAATATTTCCAAGATAATATCTCGATTGTCAAGATAGTGTCACCTCTCAAATTTCTAGGGGTGACTTAGTAGGTCATACCTAGCAGGAAATAGCTAAATTGCTCAAAAACACTGATTTGGCTATGTACAACGGTGGCGTATCCAAGTTGGAGGGGGGGAGTGTCGTGATCCCCCCCCCCACCCCGAGTTAATGATACATATAAAAAATTATGAATTAAGAAAAATGAAGTTTTTTCGATTATAAAAGGTGTTACAATTAGTTTAAAACCTTCTTTTCAGTACCCTGCTTGTCAAAAATTTCCCAAAACGCTCTGTATGCAATAGAAGGAATTTAATCGCTACAAACTTAGGTAAGGTTATGAACCTGATGACCCCCCGAAATCAAAGTCTGGATTCGCCCCTGATAAAGTTGTGTCTGACAGGATATTCTTGTAGACAGAAAAAGAACGCTCCACATCAACGAAGTTATTGAGGCAAATTTTAAATTGCTTAAAATACCCGGATCCCTGAGCTCTGTCAGTTCACTGACTAACTCGATTATTAGAAGGAATTCCTGTTTTGATCGAATCATATCCATTCCCAGGACCTGAAGAGGCAACATCAAGCCGATCAAGTTCACGAAGAGCTGAAAACATTGACGGATAATGAATGATCTGCAAGGAGGGTGTCACTATGATGGCGATGTTATTTTCCTCAACATTTTGATCAACTTCAAAATTGTCCGTTACTGAAAGTGATCAAATAGGTAGAGCATCAGTCGAACTAGGGGAAACGTGCTGTACAGTACCTACACGAATCATTATTAAGTTCGGTTGTTCTCTTTTGGGTAATACTCTGAACTTCCGTCAGAGTGCACTGTTTTTCTATGATAACGACTTGGAATTGGCGTTTCTCGAACAATAATTATCGGAACATTCAAAACTTGTTTGGAACTAAATGAAATACTGGTTGGGCGAGGACGGCGAGGATGGTGAGTACTTTGGTGAACTTGGAGTATGACGGCGAAGTTGGTGAGTACTGAGGTGAAGATGGTGACTAGGACGGGGTTGTTGGGGAGTAAGTCGGTGAAGCAGGTGTATAGGGGAAGATGGAGAATACGAAGGCGATGTTGGAGAATACGAAGGCGAAGTTGGTGAGTGCGACGGAGCAGTCGGCGAATACGAGGGAGACGGCGGCGAATACGAGGGAGACGGCGGCGAATATGATGGTGACGTCGGTGAACACCAAAGAAGACGTCGGCGAGTACTGAGGTGACGTCAGGTTGTACGTCGGATAGAAAGGTGATGTGAAAGGTGAGTATGAAGGTGACATGCCTCCACTCGAAGGTGACGCCATGTATGACGCAAAGGTCGACAGCCACGCACCCACCATCCACCACACGACATGGCCGACTGGGAGGAGAGTGCTGTGGTGATCATCATCAACAAGAACAACACACAACTTCACCTGACTGTTTCCGACATCCTGCTTTTCAGTAACCCCCTTGATCTCGATTTTCAATTATCGTTATCGTCACCTGATCCTACGGCTCACGAAATTCATTCTTAAGCCGGGTTTACAGTGTAAACTTTACACCGGAATTTGAAGCACGAGTTGCAAACAGAAGTTGCAAACATCTTTAAAACGCGCATTTTTAGATGAAACATTTCGCTGTTGCAAACAGTTTTTCAGTGTTTGCAACAGAAATTTTTTGATTCCAACAGAAGTCGGTAACGATCGAAGGGAGTTGCAAACTTTTGTTTGCAACACAGGTTTCGGTCACTATGTGCCGTTGAAACACGAAACAGAAACATTTCCCCGCCATCCCCTACGCTGCTACCTCACGTGATCACTCGCACCACCTGTCTGGACTGCTTCTCCTACCTTGCGCTTGTTGTGAGTTATCAGTTATCTCGCGCGTGTTCAGTTATCAGTTATCTTATGAGTGAGATCAGTGGTGAAATGGAAAATTTAGTGAGTGAGATGGAGTGGGGAGATGAAGACATTATGAAGTTAATTGTACAGGTTGTACAGAGAGCAGGAAGTCCTGTGGAACCAAACTATTCCTGATTACAAAAATAAAAACCTGAAAAACTACGCATGGAATGACATTTCACGTGAAATGAATTTAAGCAAGGAACCTCATTATTCAATTCAATAGAGAAGCGAGATTCGAGTCATAATCAAGTTCGAAAGTGTTTCAAACATTTTCATGAAACATGGAAATGAGACCATGAAATGAAAGTTGCAAACTTTTATTTGAAACTACTGTTTGCAACGAATTTGCAACTTTTTGTTTGAAACTTAGGTGTAAACCCGGCTTTAAAATCATTCTTTTATACTTTTACGGTGTCTCAATCTTTTGCATGTATTTCTAAAAAAGAAAGTTCGTGAGTAAAAAATAGGGATTTATCTTTCATCAAGCACCTTCAAATCTCACAAAGTCAAAAAACGTAATTGATAAATGAGGGGAATTGTTGATTGAATTCTAAATTTATTGCAACTTTAGCCTTTTTGTATTTATAGGATGACTTTCATGACAAATTCATTTCGTGTCTTTCCACCAATTTTGTGTTGTAGAATAACTGCTGACTAACGTTTCATGATTTCAGGTTGTGGGGATTGTGCATAAACAGGACCGTTTCTGATAATTTACGAATAAATACCATTCGGCATTCGAAAGTTCTCTCTGGCACGTAATGTTCTTTTTTGGCACTCATTCTTAATGTTTCCGGATTTTCACCGAACACTCTCAACTACCCGTGTGGTACAATGTGTTGTAATTCATTTCCTCCATCTAATTGAACCATTGAAACAATTAGTACACCGCGATCCGATGAACAAACCAACGATTTACAGTCGAAAGGATACGCGTGCGAAGTTCCAGCTTGAGATTTTTTTTTCTTTTTTTTTTCATCATCCGAGACGGGCACAATCGTTAAAATAGTCTACACAATTAGGAGAACGGTAGATTAAAGATTAACCGCTTTAGAGCGCAGGCGAGAGAGAGCTCTCTTCACTTTCCACTCAACACCTACTAGATCTTCCCGGCTGAGGTAACTTTTTCCCCCTTCTCGCAAGCAACCCTGCAATCGATGATTCCCACTCGTGTTAATTCATTTACCTTATCCAAAGTCTAACGTAACTTGGTTGCGTGCCATCGCCCGATTCCCTTGTGACCGTATGAGCCACTTCCTCGTTTCCTGTTCATTTTCGAATCAACCTGTTGGTGGAAGAGTGTTACAGTATCCGTCAGCTGTGTTTAACCGTTCATTCCTAATTTTCTCAATTTCGACCTGAGTTTAATCACAAGTACATTCAATTGAAGTTTTAATGAACGGCGATACAATTTTATTGTACATAGTGAAGCATGCACGATTCTAGTGCATCCGTATCTACAAATGATGTTCCGGAAAAGGATGTCCTGATATTTTCACGTTTAGATTGATCGGCCGTCAGGAAGTTGAATAGTCACATTTCCATTTTCGAGAGGGAATGCGTAATTGGAGATTTCCGTTGCAAGTGCTGACCGCGATTATATCTCGTTTCCAAGGATTTGCATAATCACAACCGCCTGTTGTTGGACCACGAGATGCTACGATCAAGATTCGTACAGATGTAGGGGCCGTATTGGCGGAGTTTTGGGCGAAATGACCCTCAGAATATGATGTAATGTACTGTATTCGTCGGTGGACTGTATACACAATTTTTGTTGTCGTAGGCTGTAAATATTATTACAGCTAGAAATCATGGACTTGATTACTCCAAGAACCTGAATTTTCGGCGTCAGATGTGATATAGTGTGTTGACGCCTTGAAGAAGTGTCCTTGTTTCCTTATATATGTTATTGTTTATTATTTTACCTAGTGAACCCGTGATTTGTTGTTATTTAAGCCCTTCTACCCTCCAGCGAGCATCGCGTCATGCTTCCACGTTGTACCTGGTCAGTTCTCCTCCAGTTGTTCAGCTACAAATCCAGCGCTCCTCCGTTTTTCCCGATTTCCAAAATTCATTCTGGTCGTCAGTATCCCGCCACAAAACCACTAATCGTAATTCTTCTGGTCTTCGACTCTTCATCCAGACCATCTCCTCAACTTCGCTGCTGTACCTACCTCTACGTATCGGCCAGAAGTCTGCAGCTCTTGGGGGTTCCGACTATATAGTGGTTCCCCGCACAGAATATCAATATTTGTCACACTATGGTTGTTTGTAGAGTTGGGGTTAGTAATAAATTCAACAGACCAAGTATAGAATTATAATTATTCCAGTATAGAATTATTCCAATAAATATCTACCAAGAGCAGCAGCACACCAACGGTGAAGAATTCCCCGTCTGGGGTTTTCCCAACTATCCCTTCACACGGTCATTCTCTTTGTAAGGGATGCTGGTAAGTAGAGGAAGTCTTTATATAAGATCGATCAGCCACAAGTAACGGTGACAGTCGGGTAGATGCTCTTGGTGCAAACTTACTCATATTCAAGCCTTCTCATTCAACCCAAAAACCTTTCCTCAAAGTCCTTTCCTTGGCCTAGTTTATCAAATTGAGCTCTCTTTAAAATTGGTCAGTTTTCTTGGTCAACCTATCCTCTCATACGAATTAAGTGAAGGGTAATGTCTGCAAACTCCTTTGTTGTAAGGGTCGCTGCTACCCATAACAGCAAATAAACCATTGATTGATTGATTGATTGATTGATTGAATTAAGTGAAGGGTGTGTGCAGTTACCACCAACTTATTTCGCATTCTCTCTCGTTACCTCTCCTCTATATAACAAAGTGTGCAGATATCCATATCTTCCTTTTCCTACGATCTGGAGTGCGGAGGTGACCACCTTCGGTAACACAGATCATTCTTTTCGCCATCTTCTCATTACCTTCTTCTTCTATGTAACAAGGCGTGCAGATATCCATATCTGGTAACACTTGGTACATATCACCTTTACCAAAGATCTGGAGTGCGGCGCCTAATACCCTCGGTACCACAGATCTTCCCTCACGCTATCTCAAAACCTTCCTCCAATTTACTGAACCAATAATTAAGCTAGTATCTTCCTCCTCGGAAGGAAAAGTTTAAATAGTGAGGTACCATACTGCTTCACAAAAACGGGTCATCACATTCTGCATTATAAAAATAGCCCACCCAGTCTGTATAAGAAGACTAGAATGGAGACTATGCCGAAATATCACTCTCTCTTTTGATAGTAACCAGTCATTGCAGCTGTGGTTACAAACGTCCTTCCTCCCATTCTCGCCTCAGACTGCAAGCTTTTATAATAATAATAATAATAAACGTTTATTACGGGAAACACCCAGTTTACATGTTTTACATTCATGAAAAATAGATGTAGTACACAATCTGCACTAAAACTTAGTGATAATAATGAAGATAAAATATATAAGGCCGCAAGAAGCAAATTATAGATGTACGTACAAATAATACAGCATAACATTTTATTAGTTTACCAATTCAAAGTGTAGTCGAGTATTAGGAAAAGGAGGTTAATTTGTCCAATTGTGACTTGAACCCTGAAAGGCGAGAGCCAAAGAAATCAAGTGACGGATGAGAATTTGCGTTGTACATCAGTTGATCGGAGAAAATTTGCCGTAATCAGTTCGATGAAATTCTAGGGTGAAGGGTCTTATGGTTCGGGTTACTTTAAGTGGTGCATGAAAATTCACTTTTGACACTAGATCTGGAGAATCAGTAAGATTGTTTATTAGTTTATATAAAAAAATAAGATCGCTTTTTAAGCGGCGATTTTCCAGAGATTCTATGTTAATTGATGCTGAAAGATCAACATAATTTAGATCTGCAACGGGGATTCGTCTTTTATAAGCAACCACTCTAAGATATTTGCGCTGGATTCTGTCAAAGCGATCAATATATGTTTTGTGATGTGGGTTCCAAATTAATGAACCATATTCCAGGCCTGAACGGACAAAGGCGCAGTAAAGAATTTTCAGTGTTTCCACGGTAAAGTGCTTAGAGTTCCTGCTCACGAATCCAAGCATCCTATTTGCCTTTGATATTATGGTTTCCATATGAAGAGAAAAACTGAATGAATTGGTCATGAAAATACCAAGGTCTTTAGTTGAATCAACAGATGTGAGGATGTGGCCGTTTATGGAATAGTGGAAATTTAAAGGGGATTTGGGATTTTATTTGCAAAGCCTTAATGTGTGTATACATATGTATGGATAGAGTAACTGGATAATATCAAGCCAACATAATATTTTATTATAACTGGATAACTGGTTTATAACTGGATAATATTAGATCAACATAATGCGTTAAAATATTATTTTGGAAAAGTGATTTATTTAGTTACGGAGAGCGTATAAATTATTTAATATTTAAGGGAATTTTCACACGAACAAACTCAAAGTAACGAATCACAACCAAATTTCATTTTGAGCCGTATATGGTACAAGAATCCAATAAAGTGGCTCAATCAAATTCTTCTAAATAACGGTATGAATCTTTATCAAATTCGTTCTACATAAAGCAACCTACAAGTGAAACGTCGACAAATTTATCCCTGGCTACTTTCCAAGATACTTGTAGCCGCTTTTTCGGAACTGAGCAGACTTCCCTACACTACGAGTCTTGACAATACTGCGAGTAAATAGAAAAATCCTTTACTAAACTCAAGCCGACCTCAGCCAAGTTTGCTGCGAACTTAACCGTGTCCTTTTTATGGTTTCTACGTTGGCCACTATTAACTAGAGATGGTCTTTCCTTGTAGACGATATTTATGCTTACACGGATGAGGGACACCGATAACCCTTGTACCATTTAACACGTTAGCTCTGGAGAGACGAACTAAAACTTTTTTTTTTGGTTGCTCGTCTGGAGTTCGTCCAACTTTTAAATACACAGGGGCTTTCATTTTCAACGTGACACAGCTGGTTGCCTCTTGGACGAACCGCTCTGTTTCATCCACTATCTCACAGTCGACGGATTGTTTGGGGAGTTTACGGTGCTTGATTAATGTCGTTATTTATTGACCAGCAGCATTTTCTGCATTGGGAGGGTCAGGAATTCCTGTAGTTTGGCGATCCGAAAATTAACACAACTCACTTCCAGTATGATATAATGGAAAATGATTCGGGTGTAGACACATTTTTTCTTCTTTTTAAATCATCTTTATTGTTACAACTGTATATTATACATCTAGTAACTTCACTCTGTTAGTTCATTTTAACGTATGTATTGTGGTTCATAGATCACTACCGACTACCACTCATCACGTCACTGTAGTGAGATGTAACTAGGTCCAGGGGTTTTGTCCTTTTCAGCCTTCGTACATCGCCGCTAATGTCCAGGAGGTTAGTACTTTCAACAACATTCCTGTGCTTGTGGAGACGGTTCCCATGGTCCTTCGCTTGATTTTTAACAATTTCTTTCACCATCTTGACTTTAAAATACTGTTCACGGATTCCTGTAGTTTACTCGAGGCTTCCTCTCTGTGGGACCAACAGCCAGGATTGGTTCATACGAAATGATTTTGTCCGCCAACAATTTCATTGAATAAAGCTCATAAGTAGTCAACGATTACAATGGAATCCCTGCACCTATTATGAATACCGTAAATGCTGAAGGTAGATTTGCTCTTATGTTTTAAATAGAAAGTTAGAATAAACGAAACTATAAGAGCGAATTTTCAAAAAAAATAAAATAAAATAACAGGTTTTATGTAAAATGTCTCTAATTTACTGGTTTTATAACTAATTGTCTCCTTTTTGCCGAGCGACACCTCAGATTACAGATTTTTCAACGCTGTACACGATGGTGAAGTCTGAATTGCGATGTCTCATTCCGTTATCAGATTAGAGCACAAGAACCGTGAAGAACATCTCAAGTAACAACCACGTTTCTTCATCTTCAAAGTGCTCCATCTACGAACTTAGCCTTACAATTGCCAGGACAGATTTTTTGTGCGAATTTGAACTTCTTATGTCAATTCTATCGAGAGTTACCGAGTGGAATGACACATAAGTAAATCAATATAATATATTCATTTATTTATGTGTCATTTGGCAGTGAATTCAGGTTGGTCTGGAACGGATTTTGGTATGACAATTTTTCGGGAATTCGAGTTATAAAAATGTTGGACCGAGAACAAAATCTTCCTTTTCTTCGAAAATTAGCTAACGGAAATCCGTTTAGAAATAATTTCTAAACGGATTTCTGTTAGCTGTTAGGATCAATTATTGCTCCTTGTTGAATCTGGGCCAATCATAATCTGACAACGTTTTTTTGGGAATTCGATAGGTACATTCGAATGCTGCAATACGGGATGTATGTACTAGGGATGCATTTAGTCAATCACGTCATACAGTTCAACATATCTCTACAGTTCTGATCATAAGTCGCTTTATAGCATATTTCGTTGGAAGAGTTGACTTCGAATTGATGAAGTATTTGTGTTATAGGATATCCTATTAACATTATATATTTTAACAAGAGATTTAGTGTATTTCATTGATAATTAATAATAATGTTAATTATAATATTAGTTATTATGTTCCCCAAAATCAGAGTGCAGTAGGAAGGAAAATGTGGGTTTCTCTGATGAGTTCAATAGAGACAGAAATCATATTGTGTGGAGGCCAAAGGACGTTCTTAATATTAGCATTTAAAAGAGGCCGTTGAATCATACCTGACGGGAAAAACGAGTGAAATCCGACGATTGCGAATCCTTGGCGTGCGTTGAAAAGTAAAGGCATCGCGGGACTCCGGTGTACTTCACCCCTAAAGACACTGCACGACTTCGGTACCGAGAAGTTCTTATTTCAGACGAGACGGACTTGAGATGTATCGTATGAGGGCTGCTGTGGAAAACTGAAGTCGAACCCGAGGGTGGAGGATCGACGGGTTTTCACGCGCTGATTCCTCATTCTCTCACTTCGAGTTTCATCTGGCGCAACTCTCGTCTCCCATTAGCATTGAGGGGCCCCTTGAGTGAGTGGACGATGAGACGTAACATATGCGAATCATCAAAGAGAATGCATTATGAGCATGCAAGGGATGCTAGTTCACACTGCAGCTACTATGACGTGACTCTATAATTATCTTATGGTCAGCGATTGAGGAGTAACTGTTCCGAAAATGTTAGGTTAGCCAATCTTCACACCACCATCAGAAAGTCCCCTTCAATCACCATAATGTTGATTATGTGCAAAATGCCAATTTTTACAACGGAAATGATAAAACACGGTCGTCCATATCCAAATAGAGCTACAACAGCTCTCGAAGTGCTATATGGCATTGCTAGCCCTTTAAATGAAAACTGATCCTGTTTTTCAAGGAACTCACTTGTTAGTCTTGAACGATAAGTCGAACAATCATTGGTATCGTATTTATTTGGGGGTCAATTGAACTCAATCAGTATCCCACCGATACCTCCAAGATAAGAATCCTGCTTTGACGGTTTTACTCATTATCAGATGGGCTCATAGCTCTTATTTGGTGTTCGCTACTACTCGTATAATAATCGCCAATCCAGAATGCTTTCCAAGCTGAGACTTTTCACATTTTGTTTTGATCATAGAAATATGTTTCCTGGTATATTGCAAAATCTCTACATAATCAATTTTCATAAGCTGCAGTCCTCGTATATCAAGAACTGGGGCTCGGATCAGGGCGTATTCGCAAATTATGTTGGTGATAAGTCCAAGCTGTAAATATCCCAAAGTATCCCAGAGCATATTTGGGGTGTTTTCTTGCAAAAGTCTACTTTTTGAATTTTTCAGAAGAAATCTGCATATTTTCTGAGTTACCCTCTCATAATTCCATTACTTCATACTTTTCAAGCAAGGAATGTCCGGTGAGGTCGGGAAACCTGGCAAAACGTGTTGAACGGCAACTCATCTGAAGCACTCACCCCTACGGATATTGCATCTTGCAAGCATTTACCACTCGTTTCCGTAGATGTAGAGCGATCTTTCTCACGCTTGAAACTGCTACTGAGTAGGTAAGTTACCTATGTTTCTTGTTTGTCCCCACACTTTTATATTTTTGTTGAGTCGGCGATGTATTTGAGCATTGAAAAATGTAGGCCAAAAGCTAGTTTTTACAGCATGATATCGGCATATCTATGGGGTTTTCGCGCATGTTTACGGGCATATCGGGGTGGTTTTCAGGGCATATTCGTAGATTTTATAGAGCATACCGATCCCAGCCCTAGTAATAACTATATGACACATTAAAGAGGCAGAAAAACAATATTAGCGATGTTACTCACGTGCCACCTACTGCGTTCCTCGTTAGTAAAGTATCTACACAACGGTGACACACATACGAAATGAACCTCGTGTGTTTACCTTCCAACGGTCGAGGTCATTCGAGAGACGGAAAAAATTCAATTGGTAAAATTCCCAATCATAGCTGACATTTACTTGTAGCAATTATTGGAGTTTTCGTAAACATCTCTACATTAAGGTATGGTTAGGGATGGCTAATGCTTGTATGAGATGTATGAGGATTGTATGGCTAAGGAAGGTTAAGAATGATTGAGGATGGTAAGGGATGGCTAAGGATGGTTCAAGATGGTTAGGGATGGCTAAGACATCCTAAGAATCAAGCCAATCTAAGGGGGGTTTTGGTGAATTTTAGGCGGGGAAATTACCCATAAATTCTCAAAAACAGTCTGACAAGTGACACCTCATTTTAAAGGTCTTATTCCGATGACCACGATGGTGAAATCAGAATTGCGATACCTTAATCCGTTCTCAATTTGGAGCACTTCGAAGATGAAGAAATGAGGTGGTTACTTGAGATGTTCTTTAAGGTTCATCTGCTCTAATCAGATAACGGAATGAGACATCGGAATTCTGACTTCACCATCGTGTTCAGCGTTGAAAAATTTGTAATCTGAGGTGTCACTCGGCAAAAAGGAGACAAAATTTGTTATAAAACTAGTAAATTGGAGACGTTCTACATAAAACCAGTTATCTCTTCGAAATTTCGCTTTTATACCCATGCTTCAAACGTCAAATTATTCAGCGGTTTTCAACAAAATTGCGATTGATGTCAGAACTAATCAGTTTTACGAGTGAAAAATAAATCAATACTTACGGGTTGGGGGTGACGTTTTGAGCGACAGGTCATGGATTGAGCTGTTTCTGGAACTCGCTTGGGACCCTGGAGCCTGAGACCCCTGCAGGGAAGATTCGGAACTACGCACTCGCGATCTTCGACTGTGAAAGAATCAAAAACCATCATCACTGTAAGAAATCTTGGTAAACAAATTTGCGTTTATGCAATGGAATAAATTACAACCATGCAATTTTTAGAGGATTGTTATCTATACCTAATATCTGCCTGTGCTATTATTAAAATCAAAGTTGTACCTATAGCACAAATCAGGGTTAGTGTACTATTTTTCTAAATCATCTTGACTAAATGAGCCAAAACCCCTCATTGTTTGATGGAATCCTTAGGTTTGGTTTGTTTGTGGCCGTTGGATTGTTTTCACATAGGTATCCATTTCGTATTATTGACAGTTTTCTGTTACAACAAGTGTGATCTTCATGTCTCAAAACCAGACACAAATAATCTTGAGGGACCTTGGGAATTGGAGGGTTAATGCGTGATGAGCATTAATTTAATGCCATTAAACGACTCTAACTTGTTCCAAGCACGCTAGAAGCGTTTAGCCCTGTGAGTGAGCCAGCACGTGAGTGAAAGTGCTTCGAAGTGTTTTGAAACTGCCTACAACCGAGCTCCTTGTCTTCATAATCGTCTAACCCGCAACACTTGAACGTCTTGAAGGGTCGATTGAGTATTCGATTGGATCAATCGATTTTTGAATCACAACTTAGTTCCTGTGGATCAATATTATTTTATAGTGATGCACAATACAGAGTTTACTGAAAGAGAACGAAATTGAACGTCAGGTTTTTCATTTCAACTAGTATCAATTCACCAAGTATTTAAAAGATCGGCTTGACAACTCTTGATAATAAGAATTTCAAGAGTAAATGTTGCAGTAAAATTTTGAAACTCGTGAAATTCTTCTTATTTATCAGAGTTTTCAAGTCGACCTTTTAAATATTTGCTGAATTGATAGGTACTATTTGAAATGAAAAACCTGACGTTCAATTTCGTTCTCTTTCTATTAGGCATATAATGCTAGGTACATATAATGCAGCTTGACTTTTGACATTTTCATGTCTTTATTCGGGCAAACAACGTTCACTACTTTTTGGCAAGCTCGTTGTTGAATTTCCTTTAAAGTTCTGTACCTACTGTCAAGATAAAGCTTGTGACACAACATGAAAATGTCTGTGAAAATGTTGCAGACTTGTACGCAAGCGGTTTTTACGCCTCAGACTTTAAATCGCGTAAATGGGAATGTGATCTCATCCAATCCATAGTAGAAGTGTTCTAGTTACGAGTACTTTGGTTTTCCCATACAATACCTTATCTAACTCTAGATTTTGGTTTTTTCGAGTGTTACTGCGTGGGGCTGTTCGGTTTTGCCACCGAAATGAGAAATTGGGGTTTTGACTCAGTTGAACATTTGTAATTTGGATGTATCAATTTAGTATCAATCTAAATAGGACGTAGTTTGGGAATCCATAAAATATACCTAACTGAAAATAAAGGATCACTGGAATTTCGATAATCAGGCCTGGAGTGGTGTTTTCATGTTTTTATGATGACATTGTCTCAGAAGTGTATTCCCTGATCGAATGTCAAATTAATTTCAAAAGGTTTGAACGGATCACAGGGCCAAATTGCATGTGTGAGTTGTACTCGTAAATGTACTGTTCTAAATAACTGGAATGCTGACTAGTATGTTTCCTGGGCATTGGTAGGCACTTTACTTTTCCATCTCTACACGTAGGTACCTTAATGATCATAAAAGGATAATATTTTGATAGTCGTATGAATAATAATGGTTGGTGAGGCGTTTACAATAAGACGTTTACGGTGACTTCGTTACGTACTTCCCCTGTTCTCCGACGTGATATTAACGTACTCAACCTCACTTTTGCGTAATCTAACGTTACAGCAATAACAGCTCTTGGAAGAAACGTCTGCCGCTCATATTAATTAGAGGTTTCAAACTAGGTGGGATCAGCCCGGTTGAACTACGCGCCGCACGAAATCGTGATTCGGCGTGCGTTTCAGAGCCTGACGTGTAGTACTAGTCGTATGTACGTGCTTCCTTTTCCCCGGAGAGGGAGCTCGCAGAAACGCACTAAGTGATGGACAAGGACATCTCGAAATAGTCGGAATGATTTCAGAAATAGAGGATAACGTCTGAAAAGAACTCGTCATTCCAGTTGATTTCGTAACGTCAGCAGGATAGCCAACTTAGCCACATTTCAGTGGTATGAGTTAGTTAGGAGAAACAATAAGTTCCACGAGATTTCAAAATAAATTAATTAAAGTTGGGAGATTGGATCAATATTCACAATATGACCGATATAACTCCCTGATACCCAAAGATCTGTTTTTCTTTTTAAATTTTGACGTACCTATACGATTCCTACTGTCTTCATAACGAGTTTCTTGCTGGAAGTGTGAAAGAACATGACGGAGCCATTTCACGTGGCAAACTTCATTGGCATCACAAATCTGCCTCTCTGACTAGGTACATGTTTACAACAGATATCAATAGTTGAAAGTGCTAGTGATGACTGGTGGGACATACAGAAATTGGCACCTAACAAGTGTCTTGCTATACATAGACCTAGTTTCTACTGACTACTGTCATCCAGTCATGCAACAGTTGTTAATTTCGACTCGTAATTTCTCAGTCGCGGTGAGAGCAGAAGCGAATTAACCTCTAACGTTAATTGAATGTTGAGTTACCACTTGGTGTCCTACTTGATCTTGTTAAATAGTTCAACCAGCAGGAGACCACTTCCGGGTTCAAGGTACTCCCAGTATTTCATAGGGTAAAGCAGGTTTCATAAGGACCTTTGAATTCTGCAACTCTCCTAACTAAAATGGAATGTACTCGTAACTACTGAGAGGATGAGGTGATTGCTGTGTTCTTCAATTGGTCTGAATTTTATAATAATGAATGGTGGAAAATAGAACTTATTTCTATCAAGTTACTTTCTGTTTCCCACCAGGTCATCATCGGTGGATTTGAAAACGGATAATAACAAGGAATATTAACAATCAGACAAGTACCGAGTTACTCCTATATAATACAACAAGAACGTTTAAGTGAAGATTTGTGAACTCACCACTTGGACTTGATCGACGAGATATCCCTGAGGGACCTGGAGTTATTGGACTGTGCTGTGGACAAGCATCTAGAGGAATTCTTCCAGACAGGTACAGTGGCAGGGCGAGTAGTAACTGCTTTAGTACCGACTGTTGTAGTGATTCCTGTGAACACTTTGCTTTTGACTTCTTTCAATTTAGGCGTAGTCCTTTCCTCTGCTTGACCCTGAGCAATTTTATTCATGACCGCGTCCCATCTACCTTTTTTCGGAGGTCTCGGTGCTCGGTTCTCCTGATTGTCAGCCAAACCTTCTTGTCGTCCGTTCTGCTGACTCGAAATCATCGTTTTGATTTTGGACGTGACGTTCCTCTTTGGTACTTTGTGCCTCTTCGGTGTTGGGGATTCGATTCTTTGATTGCAAGAAACAACGGACATTTCACTATCGACCGTTTCCGAGTCAGCAACTTCCGTTATCGGCGACATTTCGGCTTCCTTTTGGTCCAAAAGGCTTTTTATTGTTTCAAGTTTTTCAGTTATGAGTGTAGTGAAATTTGTTGGTGATATTTTCTTAAGACTCTGATCAGATTTGGACGACACTGTCATCACGGAACCTTCAGGTGATGCGACTCGTTCATCCTCTACCACACTGTACTTTTCCCAAATGGCTTCTTCACACTTCTTGTCGAGATCTGAATAAATTCCACTGGAATCCATTTCTTCGTTAGCGGGAGAGTATCTCGGATTGTGTGACCCGTTCATTGGTATGATATTGGGCTGTGGTGACGAACCGCCGTATAACGTGCCATCTATAACCTGAGCGTGACGGTGCACAGCGCACTCATCGTGCATATCAGCATCGCTCTCCGTGAAGAAATCAGAATCCGTCATATGATCCAGCCTGACTTTATTAGCTTTCGGTTGGGCGGATGGTGAATGCTCCGGCCCTCTGCTGGCTGGCCTACTCCACTCTCCGTCACCTTGATACCCGTTGTCTAGGCTGGTTATGCTGGTGATACTCGTGATGAAGCTATTAGGCCCGTTAGCACTTCGACTTTTAGATGACTCGCTCTTTTCATCCACCGCCAAATCCAGAGGTAAGTCTTCTAATGATGGAGTTCTGTCGTGCCTGCTGTATTCAGTGTCTTTTTTGTTATTCCTAAAACTATTTGAATTTTCCGAAGTTTTCTTCGATATTGCACTTTCGCTTATTTCAGTTTCTTCGGACAAATCTTTTGGACAGAGTTCTCCTTGTTTTTGTGCAACCTCAATGACAATGTTATCCGTCGTTGCTGATATAGCTGGCTCATCCAAAAATTCCAATTCAACAGATGGTTCGTGTAAACTGCTATCCAACAAACTTATGTCTTGTGGTATATCTTGAAGCATAAATGACGGGATTTCATCAGGTGTTCTATGCAACGGGTCATCCAATGTGCAATTCAGAGTGAAATCTGACATCTGATCAGGAGTCAAAATACCCAAACTCTCGTCGAGTTCAAAAGAACTATGCTTGCTGTGTAACGAACTTTCTTGGAACTTGGGAATGAGCGATCCTGCGGATGAGTGCCTCGAACTTACTGTGAGATCGAACAAGGGCAAACTTGAACTACCAGGTGTTGAAGTTTCACTTTCCGATCTCAAATTGGGTGCTGAAGCTGTGGTGGTCGAATCAAACTCCGAATGGTCACCCGCATCTTGAATTGACGTTGAGTGTGCTGACGCTGTAGGTTGGATCAAAGAAACCTTCGATCTGGGTGCTATGATTCCACGGTGTGGAGAACAGCTGAAATACCTGACTCCGTTTACAGATCCATCATTCAATCCGTCCGGTCCATCGAGTTCAACACCGCACCAAATGTCATCTCCCAGATCTGTTTTCCCGTAGAATTTCAACGTTCCTTCTTTGCACCCTGAAACGGACACTCGTTTCCCGATCGAATGCCTTCCCAACTCCTCTCTTTCTGGAGATGGTCCTCCACTTTTACTCAGCAACGCTGGATTCCAATCGCTCACCAGTGGTTGGTAAAATCCTGAAGGCCTCTGAGCTATACCGCGTTTGGATGTCTTGTTTCGACTATTTGTGCTCAAAAACCCTAGAAGCGTTCCAGAAGACGTTCTTAGCTTGGTGGAGTCTGGTGAAAGATGCGCCCTAACTTTATTGGAGAAGCTCGCTAAACGAGACAAGGGTTTGGGAGAGGCAGAACCACTCTTTCCCAGAACAGGAATCTTGCTCTCGCCAGGTGTCTGAAACAGACAAATAAAACCATAATTAATTTCACTCATTTGTTACATTTTACATTTTTCGTGCATATATTTACAAAATGACCCAAAAAAACCTTTTATTTCGATGAAATGGTTTGAAACTCTGCAAATTCTTGACACAACGGTTCATTATCTTCTTTGTACAGATCACCCTTCTGTCTAGATCACTAGGTGTAAATGTCTAGATTGCTAGATTAATTATTATTATGAATTATCACTAATTATTAATAATTTTATCAAGTACCGAGCGAAAATTATAATTTCTTATTGTTAGGTATTAATAATTTGTATTTATTATTGATAATAATAATTATTAATTATGATTAATTAATACGATATAATTCTGGGGTTTTTAATACTACGTCGGTAATAATTTTTCTATAAAAGAAGTACCTACCAACAAACATTCGAAATTACCTTCATTTCAGTACCACGAAACGTACCTCAGAACAAAAAACTCGACATCACTAAAACCATATGATGTTCCAAACAGCTCGTTAGTATGAAAATTGACCTGTATTTCAACCGTTTGATTCACGATCGTGTTGACAGGCTCAACCTTTGAGCCGTCATTGTGAACGAACGGCTGGTCGTACAAAGCTGTGGATGGTCTTAAAAAATTCTACGGAACAAACTCTATCTAAATATGAAATAAGAAACATACCGGTCTATATGAATTTTTCGAGTTTTGAAATTTTCAAAATTTCAAAATTCGTTTTGAACCCCTTCCCCTTGACCTAGGGTTATGAAAAGTTTCGAGGACCATTGTGGGGTTGGTCGGAACCCATAAAAAAAATTTCGTAATTTTCACTCAACGCTAACTGGGCAAAGTGTCCCTCGTGGTTGCGTACTCGTACGAAAGCTGTACCCACTTTATGGTTGCTTTGAATCACGAATCCAATGGCTATGACTGGCATGTCTGAAGCCAAATCATCTCGAGAAGAATTCAAATTAACACCTCGAACCGATATGAAGTCTATTTTGTCTCCTTAATTCACCTCATCCGCGGGCCTCTCAGATAATATGACGTCGCAACACAAGTGACCAACTACGTCAAAACATATGACGTCAAACAGGTGCCGGCAAGAACACCTCACAGGATATGACGTACGTGGACCGGCAGGGGGGTGGGGGTGGATGACGTCAGACAAGTGGCTGGTAAGAACACCTCACTGGATATGACATAAGTGGACCGGCAGGGGGTGGATGACGTCAGACAAGTGGCCGGCAAGAACACCTCACAGGATATGACGTACGTGGACCGGCAGTGGGTGGATGACGTCAAACAAGTGGCCGGCAAGAACACCTCACAAGATATGACGTACGTGGACCGGCAGGGGGTGGATGACGTCAGACCAGTGGCCGGCAAGAACACCTCACAGATTATGATGATGTACGTGGACCGGCAGGGGGTGGATGACGTCAGACAAGTGGCCGGCAAGAACACCTCACAGGATATGACGTACGTGGACCGGCAGGGGGTGGATGACGTCAGACAAGTGGCTGGCAAGAACACCTCACAGGATATGACGTACGTGGACCGGCAGGAATGGATGACGTACGGCCGCGGACGGCGGACGGACGGATTTTTTTTTTATTCGATCTTCTGAATCTACGTATCTTGAAACGTAAACCAATAAATTTTGAGGGGGGGTTAAAAAATGTTTTTCTTTGGGCGATTCCAATGGTTCATTATCGAAGATAATAAACCAAAACCAAAACATAGTAAAAAGGCATACTGTAGTCGATGTGTGACCACGATGCGTCAACCTCCAAGCTAATATATTTTTCGTTTTTATATAGTAATCCAACGTGTACCGTCACTCTTACAATAAAATCTGATTCAATTTCGAAATCGATTCCCTCAACGTCCTTTGCCAATTTATCAGTTCATTTTATATTCCGCGTACTACTGAAATAAGAGAAACCACAACAACCCGAGGTAGAATAGAGGTCGACGAGTTGTACAGCCAAGTGGGTTGATGAGGTCTGCCAAACTTCGCTTTCCAGAAATAGACGGAAAGCCGGTCAAAGGGTAAAAGAGATCTAACCTGAGGGTGCCAACATTTGGAATTGAATCTTCGGAAAGGAGTTCGGAGTAGCCAAATTGTTGGAGTCAAATTTTTTTTAAACATTGTCGTCCAAGATGCACAATTAATCATTAAATGATTAATTGTGCAAAAATTGTGCAATTTTAATTCCGATCTTGGTTTGATCAAAAAATGGCACAAGCCACGAGTCTCCCGGCTTCGTTCCCCTTTTCCCAGAACAATGAAATCATGAATCAATCGTCTTAATGTTCTTGCTAGAAGATGATCTTCGTTTGTTCTTGCACTTAGACAATTCATTTGGGATGAAATGTACCTTCGACATGACCAATGCTCGAATCAAAAACGTCGATAAACGCGAAAAAATTTGATTTTCGATTTGGACAGAGTAATACAAATGATTGGAGAAGGCACATCGGGAAACCCAAAATTTGATTCGAAAACGTCGAGAAACCGCAATAAAAGTTTATTATGCATCGAATTGAAATATTCATTAAGGATTAAATGTGCCTGCGACAAACATGAAACCATCTTGAAAACGCCAAAAAAATTTGAATCGAATCGAAATTTGAATGTTTCGACTTTCCTCGACATTTTCGGGGTAAGTATTCGATGTTTGTCGAAAGTGCATTTTATCGTACATAAATGAATATTTCGATTCGATTCAAAATCAACTTTTATTGCTACGAACCAAATCACTCGCGACGAAAACAAGAGTAAGTATTTTTTAAATCGTCTGTTTCCACTGAAATATGAGTAAGCTTATCAACACTGTTAGACCTGTTAACGCACCTTCAGTATTGTTTTGTTACTGACGATGGTTTAATCACCAAAACTGGTCTAACATATTTCTGCGGAAATATAAGATTTTTTCAAATACTCTTGTTTTCCTCAAATTTACTGCCTTTTTTCGACGTTTTTGTGGTGAATCGACGTTTGTCGAAGGTGCATTTCGTCCTAAATGAATAATTCAATTCGCTTCAAAATCGAAGTTTTGACGTAGAACGTCGAATCACCTCGAAAAAACTCAATAAAAGTTGATTTCGAATCAAATTGAAATATTTATTTTGGATGAAAGGCACCTTCGACAAACGTCCATTCACGTCGAAAAAACTCAATAAAAGTTGATTTCGAATCGAATCGAGATAATCATTTGGGATACAAATCGCCGTTTAAGTGGCAACATGACCTATCTCTCTTTTTGCTACTTTACAGGAGACACAAAAACTGTCTATTATCTCTCCTCGAGTATACTTTGATTTGCCTAATAATTTGATTTGATATTATAATTTGATTTCCCTGTCTGGAGCGAAAATCCATTTTTTGTAGGGTAGGTACCTAGGTAAATAAATTTGTAAATAACTCAAAACCGCTAAAAATTGAGATAAGTCATGTTGTCCCTTAAACGGCTAAATGCGCCATCGACAAACGTTAATCATCTCAAAAACGTCGAAAAAATTTGATTTTGAATCGAATTGAAATTTTCATTTGAAATTTCATTTAATGCACCTTCAACAGACGTCGATTCACCTCGAAAAAACCGCAATAAAACTTGATTTTGAATCGAATTGAAATATTCATTTCGGATGAAAGGCACCTTCGACAAACGTCCATTCACATTGAAAAAACGCTATAAATATTGATTTTTAATCGAATCGAAATATTGATTTAGGTTGAAATCCACCTTTGACAAACATCGAGTCACCTCGACAATATCGAAGAAAATCGAAAATATTCATGTCGGATGAAAGGCACCTTCGACAAACGTCCATTCTTGTCGAAAAAACGCTAAAAATGTTGATTTCGAATCGAAGCGAGATAATCATTTGGGATGAAATCCGCCTTCGACAAACCTCGATTCACCTCGACGTTTTCCACAGCTTTACTATGTATATTATTTTATTAGAATATTAATAGAATTATTATTTTAATAGAATAGCAGACAACTAGCACAGAACGGGATTTCGTGCTCAAAATTGAAGGTTAGTCGTTTTGAAGGGCAGAATCGGATTTGGAGATGTACACAAGTAGATCAATACCAATCAGGAAATTCCAGCAACCCAGCTTGTCTCACATAGTACAATAGTGTTGCTCAATTCAACATGTAAGTAATAGGTAAAATATATTTAATATATATAGCAACTTGACTAGTTTCCAGGGGCCGACAAATCTGTTTCCGAGCAACCATCCTTTGAAGCCGCCTATTGTTTCCAGCTTTTGTTATTGAAATACCAAGTCATTGTTTGAACGTAGGCATTTTAGTATCGACTACCGCTTCCCTGACGCGTTCCGCCCTTCCGTCAGCTATTCGAGTTGTAATTACCGGTAACCGCTTCCGGCATTTAAAAAGA
This sequence comes from Stenodema calcarata, assembly GCA_963920205.1. Lineage (NCBI taxonomy): Eukaryota > Metazoa > Arthropoda > Insecta > Hemiptera > Miridae > Stenodema > Stenodema calcarata. The sequence continues at coordinate 4,205,342 of OY986052.1, forward strand.
ATTTTAAAAGAAATCCTCTACCGCTACCACGCGTTTTCCACTCGCGGGTTGCTCGTCTTCCACATTGTACGAGCCGTGCATTACCGTCATAACGACATCACGTCCTTCGCTTGCGCAGCCGCCGACGGAAACGAGCGGTTTTTGACTTTCACTCGCTCCCCGGGACCTCCGGCACTTCAACAAAAGGCCTCCAGAGCTTCGAGCCTCGCTGTACAGTGTACGGACGGGTTCACTCCTTCAAGGAGACTCTGATTCCCCCTTTCAAATCATTATCATACAGTCACTTCTGGGTACATAACCGAAATGTCACTGACATAGACGCGTAATAATAGGGTTGTCTTCCTTGAATTTGAAATTGAAATTGAATTTGGATTCAACAAAAGGCCTCCAGAGCTCCGAGCCTCGCTGTACAGTGTACGGACGGGTTCACTCCTTCAAGGAGACTCTGATTCCCCCTTTCAAATCATTATCATACAGTCACTTCTGGGTACATAACCGAAATGTCACTGACATAGACGCGTAATAATAGGGTTGTCTTCCTTGAATTTGAAATTGAATTTGAATTTGGATTCAACAAAAGGCCTCCAGAGCTCCGAGCCTCGCTGTACAGTGTACGGACGGGTTCAATCCTTCAAGGAGACTCTGATTCCCCCTTTCAAATCATTATCATACAGTCACTTCTGGGTACATAACCGAAATGTCACTGACATAGACGCGTAATAATAGGGTTGTCTTCCTTGAATTTGAAATTGAATTTGAATTTGGATTCAACAAAAGGCCTCCAGAGCTCCGAGCCTCGCTGTACAGTGTACGGACGGGTTCACTCCTTCAAGGAGACTCTGATTCCCCCTTTCAAATCATTATCATACAGTCACTTCTGGGTACACAACCGAAATGTCACTGACATAGACGCGTAATAATAGGGTTGTCTTCCTTGAATTTGAAATTGAATTTGAATTTGGATTCAACAAAAGGCCTCCAGAGCTCCGAGCCTCGCTGTACAGTGTACGGACGGGTTCACTCCTTCAAGGAGACTCTGATTCCCCCTTTCAAATCATTATCATACAGTCACTTCTGGGTACACAACCGAAATGTCACTGACATAGACGCGTAATAATAGGGTTGTCTTCCTTGAATTTGAAATTGAATTTGAATTTGGATTCAACAAAAGGCCTCCAGAGCTCCGAGCCTCGCTGTACAGTGTACGGACGGGTTCAATCCTTCAAGGAGACTCTGATTCCCCCTTTCAAATCATTATCATACAGTCACTTCTGGGTACATAACCGAAATGTCACTGATATAGACGCGTAATAATAGGGTTGTCTTCCTTGAATTTGAAATTGAATTTGAATTTGGATTCAACAAAAGGCCTCGAGAGCTCCGAGCCTCGCTGTACAGTGTACGGACGGGTTCACTCCTTCAAGGAGACTCTGATTCCCCCTTTCAATTCATTATCATACAGTCACTTCTGGGTACACAACCGAAATGTCACTGACATAGACGCGTAATAATAGGGTTGTCTTCCTTGAATTTGAAATTGAAATTGAATTTGGATTCAACAAAAGGCCTCCAGAGCTCCGAGCCTCGCTGTACAGTGTACGGACGGGTTCACTCCTTCAAGGAGACTCTGATTCCCCCTTTCAAATCATTATCATACGGTCACTTCTGGGTACATAACCGAAATGTCACTGATATAGACGCGTAATAATAGGGTTGTCTTCCTTGAATTTGAAATTGAATTTGAATTTGGATTCAACAAAAGGCCTCCAGAGCTCCGAGCCTCGCTGTACAGTGTACGGACGGGTTCACTCCTTCAAGGAGACTCTGATTCCCCCTTTCAAATCATTATCATACAGTCACTTCTGGGTACATAACCGAAATGTCACTGATATAGACGCGTAATAATAGGGTTGTCTTCCTCATACCAACTACGATGAGGCTTGCAACTAAAAACTTCCGGACTTTTATAGAAGCATTTTTGTCACAGTTCCCGGACATATCGGGAGAAACAGTAACATAAAGCCTTAATACAATATCGCCCGTAAATGTTACTAATTTACACGGCATCTCCATGGACTCAAATACTTACATACTCGTACTTTCTCATAGTACATCAAGAAAAGAATTGGATACTTGAAGTAAAATTATTCGAGTACAAATTTATGTAGGTAAGGCAATTCCTGATCTCCAAAATTTAAAGAAATTAGGTATCTCAGAGACCAGGAGTCACAATTACAATTTTCGAGCATATAAAACTTACGTTAATGATCAATAATCAAATCAAGTCCTAAGAGAAAGGATTCATAAAGTAAATAGGAAAACATATCAATTGGAGAAAATTTGGCGCATAAGTAAGTCGAGGGGCAAGAATTACAAATTTTAAAAACAAAGCTTTGCTAGGGCTTCGATAACCAGATCTAAACATTAGTCACATTACTGATTTTATTTCCACCTCAAATGATCTAAAAGTAAGTAGCTCAGAATAGAGTACACGAATGCATGAAAAGTAATTTTTAGGGCAGAATCAGTTACTTATTTAATATTTTGAATTTTTGTAATTTATTGTAATTAAAAATCGTCCAAGTTTTATCCCGGCCGAGTAGCTTCCAATTAAACCACATAAATTTTAATGTTAATGCTCATAAATTTGTTTAACGCCATTTTAGGTGTACTTGGTGCATAACTGAGAGGAATACACGAAAAAAAAAAGTTTTTCTTACAAATTTTATATATTGTCAGGAAAAAGTTTAATAATCGCATGGCAGATGTGTGTTTTACTTTATACGATTCAGGGCGTATTTTACTTTATACGGTACGATGTGTATTTTACTTTATGACGATTTAGCCGTCATGAAATAAAAATATGAAAGTATGTTTGGGTGCTGTAGATCTCGTGCCATCGTTACAGAACTACACTATGCAGATATGTATAGATGTAAAAGTACCAAAGAACCACGCATTCAATTAAGCCAACATGATTTAAGAACGTAAGATTCAATCAATCCAGTCATGCAGCATGGCAGTAAGAGCGAATTTTGTTTCTATTTTTTCCGAGTAAACCTCAGTTTATAGATTTTTCAACGCAGAATACGAAGGTGAAGTCAGAATTGCGATATCTCATTCCGTTATCAGATTAGAGCAGATGAACCGTGAAAAACATCTCAAGTAACATCCACATTTCTTCATCTTCAAAGAGCTATACTTTGAGAATGGGATAAAATATCGCAATTCTGATTTCACCATCGTGTTCAGCGTAATAAAACCTTTAAAATGAGGTGTCACTTGTCAGACTGTTTCATTTTTGGGAATTTATCGGTAATGTTTTCGCTTAGAGTAGCACGATTCTACCCATCTACGAACTTGGCCTTTCGATTGCCAGGACGGATGTTTTGTGCAAATTTGAACTTTTTATCTCAATTCTATCGAGAGTTATGGTCTGAAATGTCACATACACAAATAATAATACACACATACACACATAATTTTTTGTGTCTTTTGGCAGAAAATTTAGGGTAAAACGGGTATTGGTATGAAATTTTTCGGAAATTCGAGTTTTAAAAATTTTGAACCGAGAACAATAGCTTCCTTTTTTCGAAAATTCGCCGAAACCCCTGGACTTTCATCGATTATATACCGATCCATCTATTAATGTAAATATATAAATATCCTACTCAACAATATTGATTGAGCATGTGTTGAAATAGTTGAAAAATGTATAAGAACCAAACGTTTTCGTTACTAAAGTAGTTCTAGGGCATAAACTGAAGGTTTCGAATCGGTGTGACACCCTCGAAAATGGTGGCCACAACGAAAAAGCGTGGGAAAGTCGATTGAAAAGAATACCGCGAGATATATGCTGGGGATTCCGATCGCTCGATGAACCCGTTTATATGGACCACATGAGTCGAACGCCTTTTTCAATAATGGGGTGGTTTCTCTTTAGAGATGCAATTTCTGTATGGGGCTCGGAGAACGCTGGAAACGTTCGAGAAGATCCTTTGATGATGGTACTTTCTCGGGAACAGTTATAGCGGAGAGAATAATTTTTACGGGAAGGCGTGATGATGGTGAAGTGTTTATTATAAATGTGATTGTATGGGAGGGATTTTCCTGTTGAAAGCCCGCGTATCATTTGAGTTTTCTTAAACATCCATCTTCATTATGTAATAATTTTCGTAGGGAATGTGATCATATTTGATCGGGCGGAGACGCTCCGATTCTTGAACTACCTCGTTTCCGTCCATATAATTTTAAGCGGTTTTTCTGATTTCTCCCCATGCAATGAGAAATATTGGCTGTTCATAGTATTTTGCTTGTAAACTCGATAAATTTCCCAATGTCCTCTTACCAAGTAATAGCTAGGTACTGGAAATTGGAAAATTTGGAAAAAGTAAATTGGAAAATTTGGAAAATGTAAATTAGAAAATTTATCGAGTTTACAACAAAATGCTATGACAGCCAATATTTCTCATATCATGGGTCGAAATCTAAAGAATCGCTCAATTACACGGATGGAAACGCGGTAGTTCATCAGAATTTAACAGAAAAGCACTATCGCTAAGAACCAGCTTTCGAGTAAATCTCATTCAGGATGGCCTTACACCAGTGTGTTTTGGAGGGCTGAAATTTTGTACAGCAGAAAGGCATTTTCCAGGTTTCAGGTTGTTCTGTGGGAATAATGGATACTGCTGATCAAGAGATCTCGGAAATTCACTGTAGGATCCGCCAAAACCTAAAAAGTGAAAAATTGAAGATAGTGCCTTTCTGCTGTAAACCGAAGGCTTCGTCTGTTTCCCTATGGGAGTTATCATACTACGATAACTGTCATAGGGAAAAAGACGAAGCCCCCGAAATAGCATTTACTCAAACGTATTAGTGCCATGGATTATACCCACAGATAATGAATTACAGCAATTGGACACAGATTATCACGACTGATACGTACAGATTGGTCTTCCTACTGTACACTAGTTTCCCTCAAATCAGACCATCCGTGAAGGTATTTGTACGACAATAAGGCAGTTTTGCCACTCCATGAACCTTTCGGGTCCGATTTCGGTTTATTATCTTTGATAATGAACCTTTGGAAACCACCAAGGAAAAAAAAGTTTCAACCCCCCTTAGGGCTACGGGTTAGGATCAGCCCGAGTATGGTAAGCCTATGTAAATAGGAAACGGTTTTCTTAAAATGACTTTTAAAAACGTCATACCTCGAAAATTTCAAATTAAACGGTAAATTTAGGCACAGTTCAGTTCAGAGGATTTTTAAGACCCTCCGTAGCTTTTTACGACCAGCCGTTCGTTCACAATGAGGGCTCAAAGGTAGAGCCATCAAAAAGTAGTCATCATGAGCGTGAACCATACAGCGGCAAGTAGGGTCAGTGTTCATAGTGATATAGACAGAAGGCCGATCTGTGCAGAAGATAATAAATCATTGTCCAAGAGTCTGCAGCGTTTTTGAAACTTTGGCAGTCGTAGATAGAATTTGGATCGTTGTATAACTTATTTTTCCCATTCGAACAATTATCATGTTCTACAAATAAATATTATACTTACATTCTTTACCAATACTCATGGTATGAGTATTGTATTACAACCATTCGTTAAATAGAAACGATGCAATAAAACCAGCAGTTGTTTCCAACACTAAACCACCTCCTTAGGGTCTATTTCGTCGTATTCTAGTAAATGCGCTGTTTGATTGGATTTTTGTTATTGACATTTTGCCAGGATGAAAACTCACCGAAGAAACGGAGGATTTGATTTCGTGTAACCCAAAATGGAAATGGATTTCGCGTATTCCAAATGTGAATCGTGTCTCTCACCACCTCACGAATCTAACTCTCGTAGGGAACGACGGCGTTCACTTTTCCCGGCACACGGAGCGACCGACAGCGAGCAGCGAAACGCGTTGTGACGGCTCGAGCGCGAACGGGAAACTCCGCGGGCTGACGAGCGCGTCTCCCGGCGAGTTGAATGAAAAACCCGTACGAGGACGAGGTGGGGTCAACGTCAACGTCAACGTCCGCGCGTGCGTGCGTGCAAGGCCCTTTCACGGACCTCACTGATCTCCTCCTCGGAGGACCCTCAGGTGGTCCGTGGGCTTGGGCAACTGTGCCAACCGCCCCCTCGTGGTCATTTGGCTCAAAGGCGGGTTTAGACGCTACGATCAATTGTAGCGATTTTATTGACGATTGAATTGTTACGATTTCTCGAAGCGTGTAAACAGGACATCGTAACGATTTGAAGGGTACAGGGGAAGAAGGGTACGATTCCAAAAATGGAAAATGTTCAGGAGAGTACAAACTAACTTAACCATATCATGATGGTTGCGTTGCCAAGGTATGAAAAAAAAAAAAAAAAAAAGATCAACTACCTATTCCAAACCATTATGGAATGAAATCGCTTTTCACCAGTACCGACCTACCACGTGAGACTACTCCCAGAAAGCCTCTAGACGGCATTGAAATCTCGAAATCGACAGTGGAATTATACCCTTCTTCCCCTGTAGCCTTCATTTATAGGGGTTGGATTTATTTGATCGGGGTTGATGTTGTATTGGGTCAGAACGTTGATGCCAGCAGGCATCAATTTCTGAGCATCGTAACGATATGTTTGAATGTGTGCATTTGAAACAGTGCATTTCTCGCTACGATTTCACTCAGTTTGGCCATTGTACCTCGTTCGCTCGACTTTTATGGAGTAGAACGCCGTCAACCGCACCTTTATATCTCAATCCGTACCCAAGATATGATTTTTAAAGGTTTTTTCACAAAACCACTTTTTTTTTTTTTTTTCATAAAAACCCTCGTTTCTTCACTTTGAAAAAAGTATTTTCCACTTTAGACCACATTTTCGGATTCAGCGTTATTTTCTATAGTATATCATACGTTAGTAATGCACGTTAGTAATCAAAAACGAACTGCTAAGGACAGCAATCGCAGTTCACTTGTATGTTAACTGCATTCCCAGAAAACGGGCTGAAAGCAGTCAAATCTCCAGAAACCTTGCAAATTTAATCAGCTTTCTAATGGTATTGTCTACTGTTTGATTCCTTATCGATTTCAAGTTTGAATGCGGAAAAACAGTAGGGACCTACAAAAATACGAGTACCTACCAGAACATGTTTCTCAATGTTTTTGTGTTTGCCTTTGTAGTGCTATGATTCAGATTGATAATTTCAAGGATATCAGGGCAAAATGAAATCCATGTTTTAATTCTGAAGTCGTTTTAATGAATTTTACTACAAAAAATAAGGAGGTTAAAATAAAACAAGGTAAACATAAAAGTTTCACTTCAGACAAATGCTATGACGAGGGTGGCTGTTGTCGCAAGGGACATACTTATAACGTATTAAATAAGGGCCATTTCGAAAATTTTCGAAAATGTTTCGTACACACGGTTAGATCCATGAGAAAATACGTTATTATAAGTATGTGCCTTTCGACTAGAGCAACACTCGTCATCGCAAGTTCATTTTCTACTTTTATTTACTTTTTTATTTTTTTTACGTGTACATTATTATTTTTAAGTGGCTATTTTAGGCAGGAAGTTCAGGAGTTTAAATGGTCCTTCAAGTTCAGGTTGCGATCGTCCGAACAGTGAGAGGCTCAACTCTTGTTGGCTCCGAAATTATCTTCTTGCGGTCGCTGCGGTCGACGGGCTTCGGCGTTTTTATGCTTCGACTACAAAACCGTCGCAAGTCATCCGCCAATGTAGCGATGACGATCAAGGTCGTGAATATTCTTCGCGTTTAAAACGAGGAGATGATGTAAAAAATCACGTCACGCTTCCTGGTCGAAACTATCTACAAGGGATTCGTACAGGATCATACCCTAATGGTGGATGTACGAGTTGAAAATTTATTAATCTGGTCGCTTGAGTTTCTTTTCCTGTTTGAGATGTATTCGTATTGAGTCACTTGACTAGATACCTACTTCGATTTCCAGTGGGGTAGTATCCAGACATATTAAAATCATAAGACATTAAAATTTTTAAAAACTTTCTTTGAAAAATGAAGTTTTTTTTAATCATGAAAAGTGTTGAAATCATTTCACCCGGACCCCTCTGATTTTGGAACCCCTCAACGAAATTCCTGGTTTTCAGTAAATTCAGTGCTTTCTATTTCGATAAGTCAGTTTCAGAAATCGGAAGACTGAAAGTATTCGAAACATTAAAAATATTGATCTGTCGTAAGTATGTAATCAATTGAAATATAAATAGGATACAAGTAGAATCGTAGTACAACATGCACTGATCTTTGAGTATGTACCATCGACACGTCAGTCGATCCACTTGTGTTAGATTATGATGCCTCCGAAAAGTGTTTTCCACCAAAATACCTGTGATTATTCGAGCAAAGAAAAATATCAGTTCGTGCTGGAGAGAAACAGTAGTCGCCTTGAAAAAGAAGAAAAAATATTGGAAAACACGTCACCGTGATAACTGAAATTGAGAACCACTCAGAGTTTTGAAGTAAACTGTGAAGTGTTTAAAATCAGAATATGTCATACCTATTCTGTCAACTGGGTGTTATAACTCTACAACAGATCTTCAGAGTGCTCTAATTGTTCCAGTACAGTATACGTTTCGAATATAACTATGTATTGTGCCTATAAGGTAGTCTCGATACTCGTTGTTTCGAAATTCAATGTAAAGAACGATTTGAAAATAAGTGTTAGAGTTTCTCCGGGTAACATAATCAGTCAAAAGTGGCTGCGAACGGTCGTTAGTTAGGTGATAAACTGTTTTATCGAGGCGTTTCCTGTTTTTACGTCGCCATTATGTGGACGTCTACCTCAACTTCTACGGCATGTTTTTCCAAATGGATGGCGGTTGAGGGTTTCCAGGTTGACACCGCAGCGCTAGAATCGCTCGAGCGAAAATGATATGACACAATCCCCTGACATAGTCACGGTCCTACTGCGTAAAAACCCACTCTTCCGATTAAATGAAACTTACGCAGGATTTCATGATCCTCAAGGCGGTTGCCTATCGTACATTTTACGACTCCTTTGAAGACTACTCGAACTGGCTATTCAGTGAAACTGATGGGAAACTGACTGGCTCGTACAGTGAAACTGATGGGTTCGACCTTTGTGGAGTCTTCGAAACACTTTCCTATTCCTGAGTTGCCCATTTCAAAGAGCAATGATTTTGATGATTGCAAACACATCCCCAACCTCGTTGCACCGAATCCACAAGGTGACTACTCATCTTGTGTTCCTATATACCATATTGTTAGGTGGATAGTGTTCCAGAACATTATTTTTAAAAAACGAACAAGTTCTGGAACAGTATTCACTTCAAGTTCTGCAACAGTATTGTCTTCTGCATCCTTCATAATAATATGAGAACTATTTATTTCTACATCGTTACGCAAATGAATCCATCAAAAATGATACAGAAATTGCATTTCTTCTTTGGTAAGCATTTAGGTATCTGACCATAAGAAGGGATTAGTAATTTCTAGTCTTTATCCGCCCTGGAGGTTTTCACGTGGCACCTATATAGCGTTCATATACAATTCAATATCTGACGGAGAGTCAAATAGTCAAAGAGGGTTGATCGATCGAAATCGACTGGTTAATAATTAATCCACTTGGTTTAATCCACCAGTTCCGCTAATTAAAATCGTAATCAAGCGCTGGTTGGACCCCGTTCACCATTTAAATTGGTGGTGTAATTGGCCGTTACTGCCCTAAAGTGTACTAATTCATAATCGAAACTTTGCCCGCTTGCCACGCCTACCGATTTCATATCTTGGGAATTCTGAAAACGGGAATTATGCTGAGGAATAGCTCGGAACAACACGTATCGAAATTTAATGGAAATTAACATTTCGCCCATTTGCGCTGGTGTGAAAAATTCGAACCAATGAACTTTGATGAGTGACTCTGATTCGGAGTGAGTTCATTTAGGAGGGACCTTTGCTGTATTTCTGAAAATTCCAACATGGAGCTCGTATTTATTAAATTGGATGAAAAATTAGTGGTATCGCCGTATTCGCCCAGTTGGTTCGGGGTGAAAAAAAAAATTATCATTAGTTGATTGATTAATGATTCCGAACTATATTGCAATATTGCAATTCAGGGGAGAAGGAGTCAATTAGAGCATATACTGGCTAGATGCCCGCAATTTAAAACTGACCAGACGGAATATTTTGGAGCATTGAGGTTGAGTGACGAGTACATCCGAAATAGTTTATTATGTTGTCTGGATAAAGATATGGTAAACAGATTATTTAATTTTGTTCGTAATTATTTAATAAGAAGAAAGTTTCTGTTAGAATTATTAGAGGATTTTGAACTGATGTAGACGGACTGTTTTAATTTGTATGAGTAATTGTTTTTTTTTTTTTACACATAAGATCAATAATTGCTCTTATGTGTAATTGCAATTATTGCTTGTTGCAGAGGTCAGTGCTACCTAAATCAACAAATAAAACTTATTGGCTTGACTTGATTCCGAACTATATCCTTTGCTAGATTTTTGAAATTTTGAAATGGTGGTAAAATTTATCAAATTTGATGAAAAATACGCTGAATTGCCGTTTTCTTGGCCTAATTTTCCACAAATTCGATGAATATGACCGTCGGGTTGAAAATTTTGAAAACTGACCAAAAGTCCCTTTCACAGGTCTGGCAGTACTCAAGTGCAAGTCGGAGCTGTTTGACACTTGAATTTATTTATTCCGTTTCTTACGACTTTTCAGTTGCCTGGAGTGAAGATTGGTTAGAAAGTCGGCCACAAAAAGTCCTGCAACTCGTACAATCACTTACAGTACAGTTCCTATCTCGAGTCAGATCAAGTGGTATCGGTTCCACTAGTCTTCGGAATGAGTCCCATCGCGAAGGAAATGGGCCCCGGATCGCCGGCCGCCCGATTTATCTCCGGACTTGATGAAGATCGGTAGAAAGTGAGCTGAGTCTTAAGAGAAAATTGTCCGGATCGCTTCAGCGGTACGATGAACTTCTGCCGTCCAAAAGCGTGGGGAACGGCGAACCGCGGACTGAAAGGGACTTGAAGCTCGGATACAAAGCGGCCGTTTCAAAGCGTATACTCGGAATCCGACTTAAGAGATGCGGAAGGGCGCTGGGTATGTGGGTCTCGAATTAGGCGACATCTGGCTCCTTATCTTTTAAATCGAATTACAGAAGAAGAGACGCAGACGTTGCGTTTTTTTCATGGAAATGAGAAGAAGATTAGAAACGTCTGAAGGAATTGAAACGTAAATGTGGGCAGAAGGGATACATACGATATTTCAACGAAATGAGAAGGTACTCGTAATTCATTGGACGCATGTATTGCAAAGGGAGAGTGTTCTGTGATATCAACCAATTTTAGATTCCTCATCCCACTAAAAAATGTTCATTCTGCTACTGGTGATTTTGACTTAAAAGCCTCCCGATCATATTGACCGGTGGAACATTGTCTTCTTCCAAAATCTGAACCAATTTGAGAACCAGTCTGTACGAGTTTACAAACCCCACACATAAGTACTTAATGCTGGACTACTACTTATGGATAGTACTTAATATCCAGCATTACGTACTTATGTGTGGGGTTATATATATGTAACATATATGTATAACATATCTGTTTAACAAATATTTAATGGAATTTTTGCAACAGTTCCTCTTCTTTACATTTATCAGTGTATCAAATCTTACTGTCTTCAGCATACGACAAGGTGAGATAATTTTACTCATTTTAAAGCTGATCGAAAATTATAATTGATTAGAACAGCATCAATTATAATTGATGCTGTTCATGATTTCGTTCCAATTGTTAAAGTAAGTAGCTAAGTATAACTTTTTACAATGCTCTGTTGCAGGTTATAGATTCAATCAGGGACGACATAGGAAAATCCCCTGTGTAGATTTCAGCGACTAGGTACTTGGAAAAGTCAATCGTAGTTCAACATTTGAATAACCTTTTGTAAATACGATTACTTGTAAATACACACACTTGTAAATATCCAAATATGTACAGCATTTGTATTAAACATTTAAAACAAAATTACGTATTTTGGCTTGGGGTGCATATTTTGCATAAATATTATGTTTCCCATTTCGGCTGCATATGATTCCGAAATTCGTTTGCATATAATTCCAGTCATTATTTGTCATTCTAGCCGATTACCCTCGGTCGTACCTACTTGATTTCAGTTTGGCGAATTTTCAAAGAAAAGGATGCTGTTCTTCCCGATCCAAAAATTTTAAAACTCGAATTTCCGATCATATTAAAATCCGTTCCAGACCACCCTAAATTTACTGCCAAAAACACACACACAACTATGCATTTATGTATATGTCATTCCAGACGATAACTCTCGATAGAATTGAGATAATAAGTTCAAATTTGCACAAAAATCTGTCTTGGCCATCAAAAGGCTATATCGTATATGGCATAAACTACCCATAAATTCCAAAAATGAAACAGTCTGACAAGTGGCACCTCATTTTAAAGGTTTATTTGGGCAGAACACGATTGTTAAATCAGAATTGCGAGATCTTAGTCCGTTCTCAAACTGGAGCACTTTGAAGATGAAGAAACGTGGTTGTTACTTGAGATGTTTTTCACGGTTCATCTAATCTAATCTGCGCATGCGCAATTCTGACTTCACCATCGTGTTCAGCGTTGAAAAATGTATAAACTGGTTATAAAACAAGTAAAATGGAAACATTTTACACAAAACCAGTTATTTCTTCAAAAATTTGCTCCTACAGCCATGCTGCAAGACTGTGGATTTTGAAACTTGTGTTTAGGTGAGGTGAAATCTATGGCTCTCGCCGATCAGACAGGGAATAACAGCAACCAATTGACGTCTACTTGCAGATCTACATGCTGTAATTAATTGTCACTTAATTTTGGTAACGTTTCCTATTTGAATCAAATTATCCTCGTATGATTCCCCTTGAGGATTGGTGAATGGTGATAATGATTGTCCGTGGGTGATCCTTGCGTACTTTGATAATATTCAGGATGTGGACGATGAACGTGATGCGAGAGGCGACCGAAGATGAATATTAAGGCGCATCCACACTTTGCGAAATGAGGGTAGGACATGAAGAAGCCATTTGTTGTTTGAATCAGCTGTTCCACAGTATGAACATTGACCCGGCGTTCCACCGTTTGATTTACGCTCATGTTGACGATATAACGTCAATTCTTCCTTCGACCTCTGAATGTGAGCAAATGAACGTAAAAAGCTCCGGTTGGTCTTAAAACCCGTCCTGAATCCAGAGCTATTTGAACATGAACGGAAAACTTCACCGCTCCGTTTGAAATTAGATACGATGTTTAGTAAATATCCAACCCTATTTTGAACCCCTTCCTTTGGCAGGTCCCAGCACGTATCCCCAATAAAAATATTTGGACAAGTCTAACTGGACACCATGAATCACCTGCTGGGTTTATGTTTGAAAGATATGTATAAAATTCGACGCACATCCTACGATAACATTGTGTGGAACTGGAAACGACAAGCTGTACTAAACGAAACCTGAAATCTAGGAAAACGTTTTAGGGGTTTACTTGGCGAAATCTACTCTTTGGTACAATGAGATGGGAATCACAAAGCGTACAGCGGCACTTCCAGAGGATGATACAACGAAACCTCATTCATTTACAGATTTGACCGTTTACGTCACACAACCCAACCCGCGAACATTTGTATCAATCAGTTTGGAGTCAGCTTCCAGGATCTTCCTGCTCGAAAAACCGTTCAGTTGAATCACGCGATCCACAGTTCTCACTAGCCCTTGCGAAAACATGATGTATGTCAAAGTGAAAGTGCCCGTATAATTGTTGAGCACTTCCTGCAATTACCAGGACCCTCGATTATTTTCTCCTTTTTTTGTCCAGGGTTAATTTACTTTGTATTCATCCGACCCACAGAGGATATTCACACGACGAATCGTACTAGTTTCATGTAACCTTGACGAAAACCATTGAGGGAACTGGGGTCTTTCTTTCCGACAAAACTCATCCGTATATTACTGAATTCCCTTCAAATCAATGACGAGGTGCAGGAGAAATCAACAGGTTCAACCGTTCAAGATCTGAAAGGCTTCCAATTGCCCTCATGTGGCGGACCCGAGCTTGTCTGGCTCCAGTCTTTATTAGAGAATTTCCGTACAAAAAGAAGCTATTGTTTTCGGTCTAAAATTTTCAAAACTCGAATTTCAGAAAATTGTTTGTAGCAACTCTCGGTAGAGTTGACATAAAAAGTTCACATTTGCACATTTTCGTAGACGGCAGAATCGGGGAGTTTTGAGGATGGGAAAACAACCCATAAATTCAAGAAATGAAACAGTCTGACAAGTGACACCTCATTTTAAACAAAAAGGGTTTTTTACGCTGAGCACGAAAGTGAAATTAGAATTGCGATATCTTATTCCGTTCTCAAATTGGAGCACATTGAAGACGAAGAAACGTGGTTGTTACTTGGGATGTTCTACTTGAGATGCTCTAATCTGATAACGGAATGAGATATCGCAATTCTGACTCCCCATCGTGTTCAGCGTTGAAAAATCTATAAACTGCGGGTTACATATAATATGCTCGTATAAGTCGGTACATATAATTTTTTGTGTTTTTGGCATTGGATTCAGGATGGTCTGAATCTGATTTTGGTGTACACTTTTTTCGGAAATTTCAGTTTTAAAAATTTTGGACCGATAACAGTAGCTTCATTTCCTTCAAACATTCGCCAATAATTTAAATTTGGAAAATTTTTAGTTAAACCAAGTACCTACCAAAATATTATTTTTCTGTATAGATCACCCTGCTGTCTAGATCAACGTTCAGTATACAACGTCCTCGAGAGTAATTAAGTAAAACTTTTTAATAGTGTGTGTACGTTCAAGAGTATCCCTCCCCTCACCCATCGTTGTTCTTTAACCGGTTATTATGTTGCTATGTAACTATTGTACCTATTCCAAACCATTAAGGAGTTAGGAGTTAATTTCCAAAGCATTGAATTGTCGAGTGATTTTGCATTGTATGCCAGCTCCGAAGCTATTCTAGTCTTATTCAAAACTTATCGTTCTTTCGTTCTTATCTCAGGCCTACTGTCAGCGGTACAAAAGTCCATCTTGAAGGCAAAAAAATCCAAAAGGTTCTCCACATTGAAACTGTTTGAAGAGGAGTATCTCACTATACTCAGCTAAACGTTCTGATTCGGGCCTGAAAAATGTTTCCAAGACAAAGCTGAGAGTTGACGGTAACAGTTTGCTCGTCCTCCACCCAAATTTTGTAATGACACACCAGGCACTTTGGGGGAGTGAAGAGGTCTCTCGTGAATTGCTCCTGGGTTCCTGTCACACCAATAGCGGAAATTTTGTTTGTGAACCGCTCCTGAGATGGAAGTAGGCAGCAAGAGAGCGGCTAAAAACTTCTGAAGTCATCAGTGCGCTGCCGCTAACATAATTTTTAGGACCTAAGTAATCAAAATGGGGTAATGTATGGAATTTAATTTTTAAAAACCGCATTTTTACAAGTTGCACTTTGAAATTACGCTGATTGTTTTGGCTCACCCTGTAGGTATATCTAAATAAGATATTTAATATATTATATTTGTAGATAGGTATATTTTATTACAAATACCGTATATTATGTCAATATTAATTCTTAATTTGCTTAGGGCACATAAGATGGTGTAATTGGTCAACCATTATAAAAGTAAACAATGCGATTTTGCTCTTTGTATTTTCGGTTCCCACGACGAACAGCTGAAACAGCCTTGAAGGTTCCTGTATCCACTTGTAATGATCGTATGTTTCCACAAGTTTAATCCTTCTCATTGTACGTATAACAAGGTTGAATCAGAATAATATCGTGTGCTGAGGTTGAACATGCGTTTTTCACTGTCCAGCACGTGCGGGATGGCGTGGAAGAACGTATCACTGAAGGGCTAAGTATGACAAAACCGCTTACAGCGCATATTCAGGGGGGTTTCCCTGCCGCGGGTTGGGTATCAAATTATTTCAACTTCGTCACAACGCGACGTGTCACGGACTTGAAATCGTCCGATGTAGAAATAACACGGTTTACTGCGACATGCCACATTAATTACACTTTGGGTCCAATCAACTGCGTACATAATTATGCGTTGATTTCGGACGTTTCATACCGGAGAATTCTAGATAAACATTCCCCTGTGTGAGATAACAGCCCAAGTTAAGGAGAAGATACACTTCTTAAACAGTAAATTAAATATGAAAAAGAAATAAATTATTGTCTGTTTTTTTTTTTTTTTTTTTTTTTGTTAAAAAAAGCTCTTTAGCACTGCTGGTGAGATTTAGATAAAGTGTTAATGTCATGTTTCAGCCTTGTTCCACAATGCTGGTTTTTAGGTCGGTTGGCAATTCATTGAAAGATTTGGCTCTAAAATATCCGTAATTATTCAGTCCAGCAGTTGTGGCGCAGCGGGGAAGAACCATAGATCAAAAGATCTGACAACAGGTGAAAGGATCGTGTCGAGGTAGCTAAAACGATTTTCTTGCAAAACTTGAACAACGAGTATAGAGGAGTAGGTACACCTTAATATTGCAAAAGTTCAAGGTGTGCGTTGTTACTGCGCAGGCCTCTCCTGTTTAATGTAGTTGTTCAGCCAGATTGGAATTCGTTATTTGGGTTGTAACTACATCATTCTCAATAGAAACATTTTGACACAACAGCAGACGGAACGTTCTGTTGGATTCGAATGAAATCACCAATGGACCAATACGCACAGATCGTCAATAGTTCATTTCATCACGATTGTTCTTTCGTACGGTTATGGGGTTTTCAAATTTGCACGAAAAATCCTTCCTGGCAATCGAAAGGCTAACTTCGTAGATGTGCAGGATCGGGACACTCTAGGGGGGGGGAGTTTTAGGGGGGGAAATTTCCACAGTCGTGTAGCATGGCTATAAGAGCGAATTTTCGAATAAATAACTGGTTTTATGTCAAATGTCTCCATTTTACTGATTATATAATGAATTTTGTCTCCTTTTTTGCCGAGTTACTAAGTAACAACCACATTTATTCATCTTCGTAGTTCTCCAGTTTGAGAACGGAATAAGACCCAATTCTGACATCACCATCGTGTTCAGCGTATAAAGACCTTTAAAATGAGGTGTCACTTGTCAGACTGTTTCATTTTGGGAATTTATGGGGAATGTACGGGAATTTATGGCGATATCTCATTCCGTTATCAGATTAGAGCTGATGAATCATGGAGAACATCTCAAGACGGTTCATCAGCTCTAATCTGATAACGGAATGAGATATCGCCATTCTGACTCAACCATCGTGTACAGCGTTGAAAAATCTATAAACTGAGGTGTTACTCGGCAAAAAAGGTGACAAAATTCATTATATAACCAGTAAAATGGAGACATTTGACATAAAACCATTTATTTCTTCGAAAATTCGCTCTTATAGCCATGCTGCATGACTGTGGATTTTCTGTGTTTTTTACATTATATTCTTACAAGTCGCCTTCCAGTCCCCGGATTGGAAATGAGATATTCTCAATCGTCAATATGAGCTTATCGAACGTAATAATATCGTTGATGTGGTGCCTCAAGCGGTCTTCCGTGGGGTCACACTACCGGAACTCCTGGTCGAATGGTCACGCCGCCATCTCCGACCAAGGATAACCACCGCGCAAGGTCATCAACGAGTATTGTTTTCCCAATCAGCATAGTTTGCCTTTCCAAAACCCTCCAGTTGTTTCGCTTTCCATTGCTAGAAGCGTTGCTACATATTTTTGACATGAGATGTCTTTGTCTCTGGCCTCCCCCCGGATTTGTGTAACGATTTTGTGACATCCTCCTTTTACATGATTTTCACGTACAACCAATCCGTAACTAAGTAATTGTAACTCCGTCTGAGTGCATCCAACGGTAATCGTTCACCGCTCGTTGGAATCGTCAGATTTTATGGAATAGTTTCAACAATTATTGTTAATCCTTTAAATTAAAAAGTCACTTCCAATCTTAAATTTATTGTTCAATACCGTCAATACCAAAACTTTCAAATATATCGCTCATTGGTTGCGATAGTGTCTTTCTCCAAATTTGATGCTTCGGGGTAATCGGAAAAAAAAACCATTTCAACTTTTATAATTTCTGAGCTTTAAAACCTGGCTTCGTGAAATTCGTACAATTATTGTAGAACGATTCAGAATTAGAGCATTGATCAGGTGATTCTTGACAATTGTTTTAGTAGGTACATAAGCTGTGTATACCACGTGCATTCATACTTATGTTGGCACAAGTAATAACTGTTTTACTATAAGTACCTATACTAAATTTAGGGTTTAGAATACAACTTCTTGTAATACCTTTAAGGTTTATACAAATTATAGTTCATTTCATCTCATTCCATAGCCTGATACAGAAAGGTTTAGGTACTTGAAATGTGTATGTAAGTCTAGGACTTGTACTGTGGGGAGGAGTTGCCATTCTCAAATTAACTAAGTAAGTTCAACTACGATAAGTTCAAAATCAGTCAAGAATAATTCTTGACTGATTTTGAACTTATCGTAGTTGAATTTGTGAAACCACTAATAATCGTACTTCGGTCTTTGAGCATTTTTTTCGGTAAGTGGGCGTGTTTTCGGTCAGGAGGCCTTTAAATACTCAAGCCAGAAAAAGGTGTACCAATCCTTTTTTTGTACAGCACATTTCCTCGAACTTTTCAGTTTGAGCAAATGGAAATGCACACTCTTAGAGTTGATCAATGGCCGTTTATCGACAATTGATTACAACATACTCGTATCTACACGATCAACTCTTATTGCAAATTTAATGTTCGGATTTTACAAAATTTTATTAGGTATCCCATTTATTAATTATCCACAGGCAAATTAATACATGGGTGAATAAAAATCTCTACAAGTTGTGGTTTATATCGAAACTGACGACAAATTGTGTCAGCTCCGCCCATCGCGTCATTGCAGGTAGATTCCCGACGGCATGTAAACAAATGCGTATTGATTTTCTTTCATGCATTTCGTTCGTGAATGTTTCATATTCACATCGATTTGATTGATGCTCCTCCCGCTTCGCGTATTCGTTCGGTGTAATAACAACTGAGTTCACAGTTGACCTCGCATTCGTCTCTCCTATCAATCAGCTGCTTTCACTTCAATTAATCATCATCGACCTGTTGTAAGACATCTACCGTTCTATGGAACACCTCACTGCAAACGTCTGTTCTTTTTGTTACGAGTCGGCCGTTCTGAATTTTCACGGTAACATACACTATCTACCACAGAACCTATTTCCCACAGTGCAGTAATTTCTCGATCTATTCATCTTACTGGGACAATATGGGAGTGCAAATTTTGAATCAAAGGTCTATGACCCTTTCATTTCATCTGTAACTAAATCCTGATAGAAGTAACCCCTAAATTTCGATTTTTCGATTTTGTTCATAAATGGACTCACTATAGGTTGTTCGATGTTGTCAGTAAGTACAGAAAGTCTCGTAACAGACCGCAATCAGTTATTACAACAGAGATTTTCGGGGCCGACAAGTTGCAAGTCTGTATCAACTGAGAGTCAGTTCTAGGATTGTTCCGACATCAAGGATCTTCCGATATTTGATATCGATAACGATATTCAGCGATATTATCGCCACGAAATATCGATATCGGCAATATCGAATGATAGGTATATTGCGACATTTTAATGATTACTTATACTTTTATGACAATGCGTTTTTTGATCAAGTGAATTTATTACTACAATCTAAGACTGAATTCATCATTATATTGCAGATAATGTATATCAATTTTCATCACGGGGACTAAAATTTGGTTGAAAAATACACTTCTGAGGTTAGCTCATTGAAAACTACTTGTGTCAGCTAATTTTTGAGCTCACTATTTTAAGCTACCAAAAACAGTCACACAATGGATTTTAATCCCAAAACTGAAATAATCATCAAAACTGAAATAACCCAATGCAAATATAATGATGAATTCAGTCTTAGACTGTAGTAATAAATTCACTTGATTAAAAAAAGCATTGTCATAAGTTCCATAATATTCATTGATATCGATAATATCGGAACATCCCTAGTCAGTTCGACTGACTCAGTTGGTTGTAAATCCAGCATAAGGTATAGGTACAAGATAAAAAGTTGTGGAACTGAACTTTTTACTACCTACTTATTTCGATCTGAGTAGACATGGGATTATAAATAACAAGCAAATTCGACCAAAAATGAAGAAATGTCAAGACCTTACAGGAATATCATGACCGTCACACAATTAGGTATCTAAATCACTTATTTACCCATAGAAATTAGAATGTACGACTAAGGGGATCGGAGATTTTTTTTCTGAACAGAGCAATCGAGATTACTAAGCACTACAGGTAGGTTTATTACAAGTCTTGTGGTAAAAGTGGAAATGAGATGTCCATAACTAGAAGGTTGGTTTGAGAGAGAAAACAATGGAGGGACAATGGAGGGAAAAAAATCGTCAACCATAACCACTTAAGGGTTAACAACAATTAATGATGAACGTTTGCATAATTTTTATTATGACACACCACCCAAGAATGTTAAGAATGCGGAGAAATTGTCCTAACCATTTAGGGTTATTTCCACTCGCTATTAGGGTACTTGTGACGGTCTCGACAAATTTGACTATCCAAGATGTGGAAAACTTGACATATATTTTATGAAACTTATAAAAGTATCTTCCGACGTATCATTCTGGAAAGTAGGGATATAATCCGAACCATAACAACCAACGGTTTGAGGAAATCTCGCGATAAAATTTTCAGCATCGCCAGGAGCCTGATTGTCCACTTTTGTGTAGAATATCAAGCCGGTTGCAGTTGGTTGCTTCTTGATACTAATTCTCACATGAAATGTAATGAATTTTGTTGAAAAATATAAATCAGGTAAAAAATGGAATGCTGACTCTCAGGAACCAATTGGTTCCACCAACTTCAACCGGCTTGATATTCTACAGGAGGGCGATTCTCACGAAAGATAATTCAGTAATTATTACTGAATTTTCCTACGATACTACCAGTTATTCCACACACCATTCTACTAACTTCCTTAAACCATTTATGCAACACCTGAAAAGGATATAGACAAAGAAAATGTTTGATTCTTCTGAATTTTACTCCCATAATATCACGAGTCAATCTCAAATGGAGACCTAAGCTTTAGATGCTAGAATTAGGTACCAGCTTGGTAAAACTCAATGTCAATGATATTACAACATTGTCGCCACCATTTTACCTAATGGTTAACAATTACTATAATTGTAATTTTTTGTTTTGTACATTTGCGGTTACTCACAGCTAGGTACAGGAATAGGTTTTTCTACTGCTTTTGTGTTCATATTTAGTACTTTTCGAATTCAAAAGAACAGTGCGGAGGTATCGAATGAAACCGCAACTAAACGACGTTGGAATAATCAGCAATTGGCCTGAGCGAATCTTTTTGGGTCAAGGAACCACCATTGTTACTTGACGGTAACCATATCAAACTGAACGTTCATTACTTAATAGTTGATTATGATAAATGTCAAATTGAACTGTACTTGAAGCATTTTGTTCTCTGAATAGTTCTTTGTTCTTTCCACGTAAGATGGATTAAGGTTTTTTTCATCATGCAAAATCACTATGCCACTTGACCAACACCTATTGTAAATACAGTGGTAAGAATAAACTTCGATTCATGTTTCAAGTGCTTCAGATAGAGAAGTTGCCTGCAGTTCACAGGTCAAGACCCCCTCAGAGTCGTTGCATTGTTCTCAGATTCAAGCATTTGAGATCGCAGACGATGATAAGCGAAACCAAGAACACGAATGGAATTTAAAGGGCGGCAAAGTTAATTTAATGGCCTGAGCTTTGATCGATTCTCGTTCAACTCAGTTTTCCTACTTCACGGTACTTGAGGCAGATAATCTTAATGTTTTGCGAATGTTCTGAAGACCTCGTCAGTACAGACGATCAGATGATCACTTTGCAGGGAGACTTTGCAGGAGGGATCAAGATTATATAAATGTTCTTCAATCTGTCTGGTGTTCCTGGCTGCAGTCCAGTTGTGATTTCTTTTGAGCCTTCGTGGTTAAGTAATCACATACCACGTTACGTGGACTATTTGAAGAATGCTATCCGTCAGGAAATTATTATTATTCACTAATTTGTTCATTGTGCAAATGATCTGCGATCTTTCCTATCCTTCAAGCATTTCTAAATTACGAGACCTTTGCAGAGCGCTTGATGGGTGACAGAATGTAAAACCACCCAATAGCATATTACAGCTAAATTGACCTTTTTCAAACCAAGTAATTCCTCTCCATATTCAATTTCACCGTTTGTGACCAATTTTTGTAGAATAGATTTTCGACATCTTTTTCGTTTAAAAAAGTGACAAAAATTCCAACACTTCTCATTGGTCTGATTTGGCTGCCTTCATTAGGTTATCCAATGGTGTTTGGCTCTAGTTTGTCGGCTAATTTTGTTTGAAACTTACGTAGACATCGTCCTTTCTCATACGAGCTACTTCAAGGAATAGGTGTAACCTTTAATAGGCAATCTGTGTAACATTCTAATACCTCACCGGTCGAGTATACAATGAATCGAACAAAACATTTACTTTGGTTGCACCATTAAATACTTCAAAAATTGAATTCTTTCGAATTTTGAATTCCTATTACACTTCGAAAATTACTCGGTTATAAATAAAACATAATAATGTAGATTTTAGATAAGTAAGAAGGAATTTTTATAACTGAGCGTATTGAGCCCTTTATGGAACGCCCTTTAAAACCACATGAGTGTAGAAACTGGGCAAAACGGCGTGGACGGCGGACGGCGTACGGCGTACGGGGGACGGCGTACGGCGTACGGCGTACGGTGTACGGCGTACGGCGTACGGCGGACGGACGGATTTTTTTTTATTCGATTTTCTGAATCTACGTGTCTTGAAACGTAAACCAACAAATTTTGAGGGGGGGTTAAAAAATTTTTTTCTTTGGGCGATTCCAATGGTTCATTATCGAAGATAATAAACCAAAAGGGACAAGTCCCAAAAACCAAATTTTACAGGAGACGCAAAAAACTTCCTACACACAGGAGTTGTAGGCTCTATTTTCTTAGTTACGATCGGATTGAAAAGAAAACAAGAACATAGCGACTCGGATAGTAGGTACTGTGGAATAATGTTTATTAACCAAATAATATTAAAATAGAATTTAGAAACAAATTTTCAGGTTGGTATGTTCTGGCTGGTTGGCACAACAAACAACGACAGCGCTTTCGGTAGAGTTAATCGGTTAAGTGAAAGAAGAAGACACGTCCTGAACTTGTCCCGCTCTTACACTCAACGCAGATTTTGTTCATCAATTTCTCCCGCTACAAGTTACGGGACTTGTCTCTTTTTCACACTAAAGGCGTTCTGACACGAGAAGAACAGTTTTTCTGTAAAAACCGATATTGACCATCACATGGACTTGTCCCTTTTCTACACTCAGCGAGTCACATACCGACATTGTCAATACAACATGTCGTATTACCATATATGGGCATATTGATATAACACCACCAGACAATATAAAAATGTGTGAGGAATCGCTTGGCGACCATATTTTCGCGATTGGCAGACCTGAAAAGCTAAAAATCGCAAAAGAGTGTGTCAACAACAGGTCGTATGAACGTCCATTCTCAATGCTTAGCGTACCCCGATCAACCAAGTGGAAGAATCTTCAATCTTTGAAGTCGTTCATGAACACCCTAATATGAATACCCTAACTGCCACTCCTACGACAATTTGCCCTTTTCACTGTATAGCAAAAGAGAACAAAAAATATTGAGGAAGAATGAGAAAAAGATGCCGACCATTGACATATTACGAGTACATTAAATGTAAATTTTGTCTGTTTCTTGTCAAACCAGTAGTTACCTACCAGAAATGTGATAAGACCACTCAGGTTCAAATCGACAGTGACTTCGATGAAATCGTTATTGAAACTGATACCGAGGCTGTTATGTCCCGTATGTGATTTTAAAAAAAATAGGTATGTAGGTTTAGATAGCTCGGCTTCAAGAAACTTAATGCCCTCAGTTTTTGTATGCCATATTACACTAAATGTTAAATTTTTTTTGGTGCCTCTTCTTTATGAGCTGAAATTTTCCCCGATGTCCCTTGAATAAAAAAAAAAGAAAACAAAATTTCCTCAGGAGACTGATACTCTCACCTGGCAACCCATGTTCACAAATAAAGTTGTTGTTCTTTTCAAGTTGTTACCATTTTTCTTTGTGGTTTTGCCCTATTAATAAAGTTCCAAACCCGAATGGTCAAAAATGATAAATAATAATAATAAAGTTATCCGTGATTTCTTTGTGCTTTGGCATGGTAGCCTACCTGTGCAACAAGTCCTATTAACCTCATAACAAGTGACAACTTGTCGTATCAATGATATTTTACGTGTATCGACATTTCATTCCCAAAACTCATATGCAAGGCTTAGAATATGATATCCAATGTTTTTAATGAGTTTAAGACGATTAAAACCGTATTTTGGCTCTCCTTTAAAATTGCTCAATACGTACGGTGCAACAAATAACAACATTCAAATGATAGTGTCTGAAAAAACCTCATATGAAACCATCACCTTCATTGAATAACCATGTCACACTTGATGGAGAACCGACTTCGAAGGTCGAGGGTAGCGGCGGTTCGGAACGAGTTATTTACACACAGTCTCTGGGAAGCTGTATCCCATTATCTCTGTCATTATGCAAATAATTTAAATTGAATAGGGGGGGCCCCCTTTATCGGTTGAAAGCGATTCGAAAACACCGAAGGACTCCCAGTGTTCCCGTGGAAATGAGAGAATTCTTTGGCGAGTGCAAGAGATCTGCGATAATTTCTGTGGGTCAAATTATAATTACTAAGGGCCCCTACAGGCAAAATTAAAGCGAATAAAAAGAGATATAAAAACTGAGATATTACTTAATTTTGGGTTGTCTGAAAAAAAAAGGAAAAATAAAAACCGGTTGTTTGTTTAATATCCATGTCTAGGCGAGCTGGTTCGGCGAGACAGACTCGAATGCACCTTGCCAAGTTTTTGTGTTTCCACCAGCGATATTTTACAGGAAAAATATTGAGTACTGCTAACATTGACGTATGGCTTCTCGGACGTGTGGATCATCATTCAGAAGCTGAATTTTAGAAATTCCATTTGGTCCTGAAATTCCTAAGTTTGTATCGAGAAAAGATACGAACGAATTGAGATGCAAAATACAAAATTGAGATGGTGCCAATCTCACCCGAATAGTATGCGAATTGCAGTAATATGAGCGAATTTTCGAAGAAATAACTGGTTTTATGTCAAATGTCTCCATTTTACTGGTTTTATAACAAAAGTTGTCTCCTTTTTTTACCTCTACACCTCAGTTTACAGATTTTTCAACGCTGAACACGATGGTGAAGTCAGAATTCGGTAACGGATTAGAGCAGATGAATTGCGAAGAACATCTCAAGTAACAACCACGTTTCTTCATCTTCAAAGTGCTCCAATTTGAGGACGGAACAAGATATCGTAATTCTGATTTCACCATCTTGTTCATCCAAATAAGCCCTTTAAAATGAGGTGTCACTTGTTAGACTGTTTCATTTTGGGAATTTATGGGTAATTATTTTCCCCTGCAACTCACCAAAACCTCCCTTAGAGTGGCCTGATTCTACGCATCTGTGGACTTTGCCGTTCGATTGCAAATTTGAACTTTTCATGTCAATTCTATCGAGAGCTATCGTCTGGAATGTCACATACATAAATATGTACATAAAAATATATATAAACGTATGATTTTTGATGTTTTTGGCAGTGAATTCAGGATGGTCGGGAACGGTTTTTGATATGAACATTTTTCGGAAATTCGAATTTTAAAAATTTTGGACCGAGAACAATAGCTTCCTTTTCTTCGAAAATTTGCTAAAACATAACCTGTAAACTTAAGTACGCACTGAAGATAATGGTCAAACAATGTAGATAACGAGGCCGAATACTAATATATTTTATCCCCATTACTAATCTCACATATTGTGTACAGTTCAAAATTCGGTTCAGCACTCTGAATCGACAAAATATTATAATATAATGTTACACATTATGTAACACGTAAGTTATTGGCCGCCAAACACAGACACGTACTTATACTTGTACTTTCTTGTCCCTTCTTAAGCACAAAAATTAGCTGTTACCAGCACACCACGGGCAATTGGCGCCGTAAACTATACAGCAAAGTTTAAGGGTTTGAGAGTCTACCTACTCGTGAAAACCTCGACATTTCCAGATTGGACTGACTTCTTATACTCGAGTGTACACGTATTGAAATGTTGCACCGAATTGTACCGTATCGTAAGCATATTTTTCAGGAGGGAGCACCATGAAACCCGTACGATCACCAGCTTGAGGTCGGTTCGCACAGGTCGCACTGTATTTGTACCCCTGTGGTAAAAGGATTCAATATTCACAGATTTGTTCGTAACAGTGCTGCATTGCACTGAGATCGCTTTGAAGTTGAAATGAAAATGAAGTTTATTCCTCGAGAAAAAAAAAAAATATAACAACACAGAATGCCTTAGCAAAATGAATAGAGAACATAAATGATCCTTCGATAGTGGAACTACACCACTCAATGGAACGCAGTTCCGTGCTGAGTGTGGGAATTCAGTACGCGACACAATAAACGATCACATCAAAAACAAAATACAAAAAAATAAATAAATAAACACTTCTATAGACAATTATCTTCTACGAGTATCCATTTACAAATTCATACACAAAGGTATATGCTTATTCTTCCTCTTCAGGTGGACAGTAGGTACTCGTTTGGAGGAGAGTTCCGATGCGTACGCACTAGAAAATAAATTTTCGTATTTGGCATAACTCGTTTGAAAACTTGCCTCTTAAATATGCTTCGTTTAGATGTTATGGAGTCGGTAAGAACCTGAGGCAGAACTCTTATAAAAATGGTAAACTGAAATATAATATACTATATGGTAATATATTATATGACAGGTGCTCCTTAAGCGGGAATGAGAGATGTGGATTATATTTTGAATGGTCTCTCGAAAAACGTATTGACTGCCGGGTCGGACATAGATGAATTGTCGCGGGTGTTTGTGGTAAAATAAAATTGCGGATTTGATGTAAAGCTGGTTAATGGACAACACTGGAACAACTGAGAACAGTTCATCAGTGGAAAAGAGGAGACGAACGGGTTTTGGGTCTGATCTTTGAGGATATTGTTGGTTTGGACATTTTATTTTATTTAAACTTCAAACGTACTTTTTAAGGCGTAAATTTAATTGTAAGCAATTGAAATATACGTAGTACTTGACTTCGGGAAGGCATTGAGTGTCTGAGGAACGTCGATGATTCATCCAGCAATTCGTGGGATCAATTTGTAGGATTTTCTTGCTGAGCGTTTTCGTCCACACGATGGTGATATGGGTAACTTAATTGTGAGGGTATTGGCGTAATATAGTGGCGGGTTTGATTAAGGGTGGGAAGAGGGTTGAGATTCGATGTTGACCGCCAACGCCGTGATCGGCTGGCGTGTGATGACTCATGCCTGGTTGACAGGGGTGAAAATCTTACCTTGGCCATATCGCGGGACGCCATTCCGTCAGGAAAAACGTCGTCAACGTCGGTGTACGCGCGCGAACCCGTCGGATGAACCCATCAAACGCTGCACGGGGTTTAGTGAAGTTTATGATTCGAAAAATATGACGGAAAATATTAAAACAACCAGTGGGATTGGAACTTTTTTGGAGGAGGGTACGGAAAAGTTTAACCTACAGGTTTGGGGGTGGCTTTGCACTTGCGACTGGATCAATATGACTGGGGCTGCCCTCCCCGGCGTTTCCCTTATCGCGCATGGACACTGCCTCGTTCCTCGCACCCTCACCAGGCGGTTCGTCAACACGATCGTTTTCTTGTCGAGTTTCGACGTGTTTTGTCCTCGTTAACTGTCAAACTGATCCGCGAACTGCCGTCGAGTCGCCATTTTTTCTCGTTTCGTAAAGTAGGAGGAAATCAATTTACCCTCGATCATTCAAATGTCTGTTTTCATTCATCGAGAGTATTTCTGAATCAGGGTGACGTTGGACATTTGGCCACCCAACATGAATAATTTAGAAATACAATATAATGCAATGCTTCAGTCCTGATTGGTCCTCGTTAATACAACACGCTGACCTGCCTCAGTACTGAAGACAAACGTTGTTTTAGTAGATTATACAAATGGTGGACTTGTTTTAAATCTAACAGTTAAGTATAAACAAAAACATAAACACTTCAACATTTAGATTTCTACTTAGACTCCCCCACGTTTCTAATTATGAAAAACTGTTACACGGGTCCACATCGTATCGCCTCCTCAGCTGATGTGACGTCATCCCAATCACTCTCCCGTGGCCTCAAGAGGCTGTGTAGGTATCGAATTTCAGTGCCCTAGGGGTGAACAGGGGAGAATTCAGCTGTGCTGCTCACGAAGCTGATCTTACATCCTCCCAATCACTCCCCCATGACTTCAAGAGGCAGCGTATGGAATTTCAGTGCCCTAGGGTGAACAGGGGAGAATTCAGCTGTATCGCTCACCAAGCTGATATTACATCCTCCCAATCACTCCCTCAAGATGAATAGGATGGAAGTTGAAACCGATGTGATGTTCAGAACCTTGGCCAACTGTTTTTGACAGTGGCTGTAGATAGGTAGATTCATATTTATAATAGTTATTACTACCATCACGTCGGAATGCTTGACAACGAAGAGAGGTTATCTGTATCGGAACTTAGGAATGCCTCGTTCACGATGTAGGAAGCGGGTATGTGAAATCTAATGTCGACAGAAACCATCCCTGCAACTTGCTGATCACAATGGAGCAATCCCTATCAAAATCGGTTCAGCGATTTGGCCGCCTATAGAGCTTGGTAGAGTTTTATATAATACATAAACACTGTATAAATCGACCTTCTGTTTAGGTCACTGTTCTGTATATAATGTAAGTACCTACCTACTTGTGAGTCTCTTAACTATACGAAACAACTGAAAAGTGAGCGAAAATATTTTTCGACGAATGTGATGAGTGGTGAGGGGGGGGGGAACTAGCTTAGTCTATAATTTATTTATAGAAATTATAAATGAAACGTCTGAATAGATGCGGAATTAATTTATGGAGTTTTTACTAAGACTCGCCCACCTTAAATAATTCAATTATTATATCGTTATCACCCGGCCAAAATCACCACTTTTGGGTACCCCGAGTTGGATATTACTGAGTTGGCCTGGACTTTGCTTGACTTGCCGCCGTTCGATTCACACTCATGTTCACGATTTTAGGTCAGCTCTACCTTCGATCCTCATCCTGAACGTAAGGCTAACTTATGTTTCGCTAGGAGTGATAATTTTTCTGTCTAAAAAACAGATGTTTCGCCAAGGCAAAAAAATTGTTTTGGAGCGATGCAAGACTGCAAAATTGTTTTCTTTTTAAGCCGTAATTCATTTCTACTTCACCTAGAGAAGGTTGGAAACCTTTTGGATACTATAAGTTAGCATCTACTCTGAGACTCTACAGTCAAAACAATAATTGTCTCGATCTCAATTTTCAGCAGGAAAATAATTATTATTTTCCTGCTGAGCATTGAGATCGAGACCTCATAACGGAAGTTTGTCTTCACTGTAAATTCAGTTTGAAGTCAGAGTATTTTAGTAACTTATGAGAAATTAGGGGAAATGGGTTACTCATTGTTTTGTGAAACGGATTCCAGAAGATAGGACCTCTTCCCAGTGTTTCAAATCCTTCAAAGTACGTTATCTGTTTGACAGCCAGTTGTTCCCTTTAGAGTATCTGGGAACTTCATCTGGGAGACAGGTATTCCGCTAAGAGTTTGGTTTGTGTATGTCTGATTCTGATAGACAGACGTTCTACTAAACACGAATTAGAAACATGTTCTGTCTGCAGTGTTAAAATCTTCGAGATAATATCTTGCATACCCCTACGTCAATACTTCTGACCTAGGGTTATGCAAGTTTTTTTCCCTCGGTCGATTCCAATGGTTCTTGATCCAATGGTTTATTATCTTCGGATAATAAACTGAAAACAACTGGTGTAAGGGACACCAGAACACTTATTTCCTCATCCCTGCAAGTCCGAAAAGGGGACTTAGAACTGTAGAAATAGGTATAGTGTGATGCAACTAAATTAAACTTTGGAGTAACATCTAGGGCAGTAAGTTCATGGGAGGTCACTACGATTAAGGGAAGATATAATATACTTTACTTCTATAAAAATCAACTCAAAACGGTTAGATTGCTAAAAGAACTGCGAACAACGGAGAAAATAGCGGCCCAAGCTTCGCAAAATATGTTGATCCTCGAAGAGTGACATGGACCCATTAGTGTTAAGACGGTAATTTACTACTGATTCTCTATTATTTACTGTCTGGGACACTTCAATCCCATAAAAATAACTTCTGGCAATCCGCCTCTTCACTCACCGTCCGATTCATCACAAACCGTCTGAAGTGAGCGGCTCCCTGCAGCACCTCACGAACAACTTTTTTCACTCTTTTCAACTTTCATTAGTTGTTGAGAAAGTTTTGCCACTTATAATTGACATTAATTGAGAAGATATCAAATGAGGCTGTTTTAATTTTACCACACACGTAGTCGGAAAGGAGTCGTAGGGTTGGGTTGATTGTGATATTATGGGCATAGTAAGTGTTCTTTCATATTCCACCGTGAAGAAATCTTGGTAACTAGCAGTTTCGATCTTTTAGCAGTCCATTTAGAGACGTTATTTCACAACCTTTGGGGTTGTAGGCAAACTGATGAAAAGTCTTGAAATTATAAAAACTTGGTTCTACAATGAATGTTTCAATGACTCTCAAGTGATGAGTTATTTGAATAATTTGATAGTCATTGAACATTCATTGCAGAGTTATTCATAATTACCTATTTGAATAATTAATAATTGGTATATATCTAAAAGAATATATATTAACTGAAGGAAAATACTAACCACCTCAGCCAATACTTTCCTATTTGAATAACCTATGGGATATCATTTACTCGTAAATCAAATCCATTTGCTCATTTCTAAATTCGTACACCCTAGTTGTGAGATGAAAAACGAGTAGTCCAGTCAAGATGTACACTATTACTTGCAAAAGGTCCGGACATTATTAATTTTCTATATGTTGTTGTGGCCCAAATGAATAGTAAGAAACCAGAAAAGCAGCGACCAAAGACCTTTGCAATCGGAACTGGAATGAGCTGTCTTTCTTAAACCTTGACGATCCAAAATGAAGGCACGGGCTCCTCCTTCTCAGTATAGTTTGCAGGGGTCATGACATAATTACGTATATTATGACATAATCTAGGGACGCGGGAGCGTCCCGCCCGCCAAGAAAACCGAAGCCCTGAAAACCGAAGCGACTGAGACACTGATTACGCGACGGAACTAGTTGGGGTTTTCACCCTACCATAGCTCGGTCCCCTGAGTGTCTCGAGAGTTGATTTTTTGTACACCAACTCTCCAGGGGCACGTGAGGACGTAAACCAAAATTCAGCTCTCGGGAACATCAGGTGTCGGGGGTATAACAATTTTAAAACCACTATTTTTCACGTTTTTCGTGTTCTTCTTCTTCTTCTCGTTGTTGTTGTTGTTGTTGTTCATTGACGGGGCTACAGCCCAGCAGACAAATCGGATCGAGCTGAAATTTTGCACACACGTTTGTTATGCTCCAAGGGAGTGCCTTTTGACCATTTTTTCTCTCTCCCCCCATTTCACCCCAAATTAGGGGGGAAATAGTGTTTTTTAGGAATTTCAAATGGTCATAACTCCTTCAAAATTGAAGCTTTTTCAGATTTTCTTTTTTAGTTGTGTTCAGCTTTTCAAACTGTTTAATTTGAGATCAAAAAATGCTTCCTAAAAGGAAAAATAAAGGAGTTATGGTGATTTTTCTATTTTCAACAACAACTGCCGCAAATATTGATGAAAATTGGTGCGGTTGGTCTTAAAATGTCCGCTAGGTTGTCTAGAATATGCTCAATAATTTTGAACTAAATCTCAATCGATTTGACTAATCCACAGCCAAAAATACGTGAATAAATTCCACATCTACTGATTTGGCTAATTTCCGAAAACATCAAAGTTGAACGGTGGTCAGAAAAATTGTCGTAGAGTGGCGCCTGTTTAAGGATTGATAGGAAATTTAATGGGCTTTCGAATGAGGGTAGCGCACTTTGGCACTTTTCCCAACGGTTCTCGAGTTATTCGCGATTTTTGGTATAAAAACGTGCGTTTTACCAGTTGCAAACTTTCTCTTTCCTCTTTCTCTTCGACACCAATAATTACAATTATTGTAATGATTCTCAACAACAAAAATTTGCACAATCCCCAAGAAAAAATGCAACCAATTTTCAAAAAATTTCTAATTCAAATTTATTCAAATTTCTAATTCTTTCTATTTTTTTAAATTTAATAATAAGAATAATTGTATTAAATTTTAATAATTGTTTTTAAATTGTTGATTGTTTTAATTAATCGAAAATTTTAAAACTAATATTTAACCAATTCGCAAAAATTTTAAAACTACTTATTTTTCAAACACATTTCAGATAACAAACAATAATTTCCAAAAAATAATCATTCTTGTCACAAAAACAAGAAACAAAAAGGCAAATTAGTAGGCGTACTAATTTTAACATGAATAATGTTTTTGCGGTGGCCTACCAGAGTTGAAAAGCGTAACGAAGTTTAAGTCACGAAATTATGTCACGAAGATTTTTAATGATTTTCACGTACAACCGAGCCGTTTCTAGGGAAATGAAACTTCTTTAGTTTTCAACGGACAAAAATCGTTCTCCATTCGTTGGAAAGCCTTTAATTTATGCATAAATTATATACTGCCAAAACCACTGTAAATATCGAAGAAGCTGAGATACAGCCCTGAGTAAATAAAAAAACTAATAAATTTTCCGCACATCTCTTAATATTTTCCATACAGACAAAGAAAAGGGATAAGGAAAAGGGGAAACGGGACGCAAAAACATTATTCATGTTTTGCATAGCAAATACCTCGTTCTATACAAAGTATAGAAGAGAAAAATCAGGGGGGTCCAGGGGAGCTTGCCCCCCTGGCGAGGCGCGAAGCGCCGAGTTTTACTAAATTTTGACTAGGATAACACTTCATTTAGGAAAACATTTACTAGTTACCTCGTAGGTACTTTTGTATTGTATAAGTTGTTGAACCGTATTGTATAAGTACCACTCGAAAACTAGCCATGCAAAAAGATGTGATATCCCCCCAAAAACAACTCCGTTGTAAAAACTGGCCCGCCAAAAAACCTCAGCCGCAAAAAGGAATGATATCCATTTTGCCCGCCAGCCACATATATAGGATGCTCAGTGCTTCGCACCTCGCTGTTGAGTGTGCATATAGAAACCTGATCCTCCTACCCCTAACCTCCACCGTCAATGTTTTCCTGTTCCCTGTCACCTTCCCACAACCCCCTCTCACCCTTAGTCACCCTCGGTTTCACCTAATATGTTTCCTCTGTTACACCAGCAGGGAGCTTTACGCTTCTTTCAATGCTGTTGGCGGGAGCTTTTTGCCAGATGAACAAGCCTGAATTGAAGCATTACTTCATTACAGTTGTACCACCGCTGATTACTCGTGACCACCAGTAATACTTATGTTAGCTTGTTCATCTGGCAAAAAGCTCCCGCCAACAGCATTGAAAGAAGCGTAAAGCTCCCTGCTGGTGTAACAGAGGAAACATATTAGGTGAAACCGAGGGTGACTAAGGGTGAGAGGGGGTTGTGGGAAGGTGACAGGGAACAGGAAAACATTGACGGTGGAGGTTAGGGGTAGGAGGATCAGGTTTCTATATGCACACTCAACAGCGAGGTGCGAAGCACTGAGCATCCTATATATGTGGCTGGCGGGCAAAATGGATATCATTCCTTTTTGCGGCTGAGGTTTTTTGGCGGGCCAGTTTTTACAACGGAGTTGTTTTTGGGGGGTTATGTATATTACACGACCGTATATTAGACGGCTTTCATTCAACATGGTTATCAAAACTGAAAACCTTAATTAGTTATTACACGTGATATATAGACCTAATATTATGGAACTAACATTATTTTAGACCTTATTACTTTCATTTAAAACCTATTTCTTAAAAAAAACCTCGACAGAACCTTTATTGTGCATTTCTCACCGAATGAGCATTTCCAATTTTTAGTTATCTGCCGTTTTTGAGAGAACCGCTGGGCCTACAGACACCCGTGTGGGCTCAAATGAAAGCTAATTACATTTACTACATCTTCTTTGTATGTGAAATTTGACGTTGGTTGGATCTTTTATGATACATCACAATACGAATATAATTAACCAGTAATTTCACTAAATAAGTCACCATTTCGACAGTTTTAAACTTTTTGACCAATCGGGCCTGTTTTTGAAGAGCTGTATTAAGAACTAATGGTCGTACAGAAATCGCTCTAGTCCCATATCGTAGCAAATTTATTCTAGTTCAAGAGTGTATAGACCATCTCTGTCAGACCCTTCCTTAAATGAGATATTGAGCAAAAACGGAAAAAAAGGGCGGAAATAACTTGAGTGGACTAGAGTGAATTATTCCCGAGACTATCAGATAAAAAATTATTACACTTGAAAAATTGAATAACTAAGGTTTCGTTAGGCATTTGTACACTTTTTTGAATACCTACGTACTGAAATGGTTGTATTCTACGAGTACACTGATGGGTACCAACCATAAACGTTTGACAAGCCTACTTAACTTAAGATCGATCCCAAATCTATTCTAATACACCGTATTACCAACCCACCTACTTACCTGAACAATTTCAGAACATTCAAGATGATGTTCATGATTAGTGTGTGGATTAACTCAATCGCTAACTGGAAATCTGCCATTCGATTTTTGGCAGTAGTTGCTTGTTCTGAACGTGCACGACGGAATAGCCAAAAGGTGAAATTCGTCGAGCGTCCTCGACCTCAGCCCAACGGCCTCGATATATCTTTCACAAGGGTCGCCCAAGAATCCATTACATTTCTAAAATCCTGACGTGTTTTGGTGGGATTAATGTTTTCATTGTGATCGTTCAAAAAGTTATTCAAGTGAATCAAAGGTAAACCGAGTGACTGAGTAAACATTGAAATAACATGCAGCTCAAACCACTTAAACTCGTATAATATCCTCGAGTATTATACTTGTATATTACGGCGGAATGCCTGTACATAGCGCACATATTGATACCTGTACAGAGTGAATCACGAATTTGTCAAATTATAGATCAGGGTCATAACCACTTAACCCTCTACGGCCAGATCTGGCGACTTACCCGGCGTATTTCGTACACCAATCTGGCCACCATGTGCCGCCGCATCGTCCCCCCTTCCGAGTACCAGTCGGTTCTACAAGAGCTCACCGAAGATGAAGACGCTTCCAACGATGATGATGCCTCAGACATGATTTGTGAACAGGATAACGTGATCTTCAGTGACCATCAATCCGATTCAGAAATTGATGGTGATGAACAGATTCATTCAGAAGACGTTGACTATTATGATCCCCCGGCGGCGGACGACGATGACGAATCCGTTCTTGCACTTTTATGGTGCTAAATCAGTCGTTGAACACTAATTCTTATGTGACCGAATCATACAGATTTCATAACTGAGAGATTACGGTTGTAAAAATTTATTGAAATGACCCCCCCCCCCCCCCCCGTAATAATTGTTACGAGAAAATCATTTGGGAATGTTCTAAGAAAGTGAATAAAGTTGTAGAATGCATTAAGGTTCGAAATTGAACAGTCGGGGACGCAAAAATAGGGTGACGTACTTTGTACGCCGATCTGGCCTAAGTGTGACGCCCAGACCACCTGGCCGTGGAGGGTTAAGAGAATGGTCAAAATCACGTAAGTCAATTTTCTGGAGTGTTTGTATAATGACGCGATGTTTCCATTCGTGTAACCGTAGCCATCGTAGCCTCTCTCAGTCAAAGCCATTATCAAAGTTCACTATAATCTCTGGTTACCTCATTCAGAACCAACAATTTGTTTGTGCATTGAATATTGAGTACCTAGGTACTTATTGCTGTCCTATAAAGTTCACGAATCCCGCCTCAAATACTTATTTGCTGAAGCCAGTGATATAATATACTTATATTATATTAATACAGCCCAATATTATAACAGGGCAATCTGACCTACGGTACCTCCTCCTTAATCATAGTGATGTTTGTCGTTCATGTTGAAATCGTGTGTTGAACCGCATGGAAATTGTTCGACTATTCAGTAAAGCAGTGGCAATACAGCTGATTGATATAATGCCGAAGACATTACGATTTAATAAACTAGAATTTACGACGCTTATGCTCCGCTGTTAACCACGTAGACAATAATATTTACATAACAATGGTGAGCTGAATCACAAATAATCGTTTGTTACTCCGGGAGAAATACTAGTTTTATGGAGAAGGCGAAGAGAAAAATACTGAGCTGATTATCAAGAGCACGTGCACAACGTCAGTGCTGGATCTCACGTTTCCACGTGTAGAGGCATTGTGGCGAATGTGAATTAGTTAATTCAAGCTTGCGAGAAAATGTATGTAGGTATGTAAGTATGTATCAAGTAAGTATGTGAGAAATGAGGCTTCAATTGCCTTAATCACACTCTTATACGTATGCAGGTAACTCATGTTCATTGAATTCAGATTGGATCTTTATCTGTCTTGAGAATCGAAGAAGTATGTACATGAGGCTTTTAAGCTCGAATGTGACCTAAAGTAAGTATCCAAACTACTTGTAGTAGGTACTTCAAGTTAGTCATTCAATTCCTTTGGACGTTCCACATCTGATTTAAAAATTTAGCAGTAGGTACATGCTGAATAGACTAAGGACACTTCTTGTACCGTTAGGTTAGACAATTGCAGTGTATTTAGGGCAGACATAGCTTCAGGCCACCCGAATCCTACTCACGCACGATTGTTCATTTCGGTCAGTGTAGAGATAATAGGCAAAGCTGCCTAAATCATATACGCGTATCCCAAGTTGGGATTTCAATTGCAATACGCATCAACCATTCAGGTACCTCACCCATGATATTTCTAATAACCTAACTTTTTAAATTTTGCATTTTTCACAAATAATTCATGTAAAAAGGCACCAAACAAACATGTTTTCAAATTTCTAGCCATCTCAAAAGGTCATTTCAAGATTAGGGAAACGACTAGTGAACATTTTATAAAGTAGGTACCTAGTTATTTGTTCTAATATGACAGAGGAAGTATATCAGGATGTTTTTCTTGTTCGTGTTTATTCCCAAATAAAAACTTTTTAATCCTCGTTTTGTGCATTGTATGAAATCATCATCATCATCGTCTAATGTAACTAGGTAACAAACTCAGGGAATCGATTTTGCAGGTAATTTGCAACAAAAATGCATCCTAGAGTTTTTTTCTTACTCAACTAAAAATCCGACTTTTTCAACTTTTAAGATTTTTTTTTTCGTTTTCTCGACCTTGTCTCTGTAAAACGGACCTAACTCCCTTGAATTAATGTATAAAATGAAAGTTGAGGACACCTTTGGAAAGAGCGTGAAATTTTCCATCGCCCTGATATACAATCCGATTTTTTAAGACAGTACTTATTGATAAAAGAAATGGCCAAAGTCCAAAATGTGAAAGATTTTTTAAAATCAACGTTTTTTCTCTTGTTGTTCGCTTTGTTATTACGGAGGTCAATCGGCGGGCACTCCTTGGGAAAAACTTTCCCAAAATCTAAGCATTCCGGCGGTATAATTAGTTTCTATTTTTTAAGGGGAAGTTTTTTGAGAAATTTGAGTTTGTATGCGAATAAACTTGTATTTTCATGCATATTTCAAGCATATTTTCACGCACTGAGACTCGGTCGAGAAAACGAAAAAAAATCTTAAAAGTTAAAAAAGTCGGATTTTTAGTTGAGTAAGAAAAAAACTCTACGAGGCATTTTTTGTTGCAAATTACCTGCAAAATCGATTCCCTGAGTTTGTTACCTAGTTACACTCGACACCTGTAGTTACTTGTGGTTGGTGCATCGACTGTTCTCACCTATTCATGCAGTAAAGTTCACAAGGTTGAGGGCGAAATAGTCATGAGCGAAACTTACCGCCGATGCAGTGATTCGTCCAAATGCAGGCACAATCCATCGCTCAGCGCAGCTGAATCAGCAGCTTGCACATGTAATTCAGCCCGTGAATTCAGAATAATAACGAATTAATTCAACCAAACATTGTGAAGCTGCAGTAGGTATTCATTTTTTTCGCGAACAAAAATTTATTATTAGGAATTGCAGAGCGAGAAAAACTTTGTTTCGATCAATTTCGTTTTGTTTTAAAGCGACTAAAACAACCGTGTGGACGAAACAAGTCGTGTCGTTCGATTCATCGTATTTTCAGGACGGACGGCCCATCATCTTCGAAGCCCGAATAGACACTGGCAGACCCCCCTCGAGCTGTTGTTGCATTCAAAATAGCTGGTGATGAACATCATGGCCTTGACGGTGCGAGCCTTTTACCGTGACGCGAAGCCGCAAACAGCGAAATGTTAACTCGTTCTCATACTGCTCGCATCGCACACAAAAATGGCAGGTTTGGAGGTGAGTGCTGGAGGAGCTTGAATGTCGTTATAGACAGATTTTCCCTAATAGTCTGGGAGCCCGGCTGAATAAGGGCAACTCATTGATAGAAAAGTACCAATTATTGAATTCCATACAACTCATTGAAGTTAGATATAATATGCACGTCTGCCAGTTCAAAGCCGATGGATTCAAAGGGCAGCCACTGAAACAGCACCCAAAATTATGAAATTTTGACTCACAGGTAGATGGATACCATTTTGGCCCATGATACTTTGTTCCATTGAAAACTTAACCATGTGCGTCTGCCACTTCGAAGTTGATGGGTTTTACGGGCACATGTGGTCAATAAACAAGTATTTCAGGTCCTAGAAATGACTTATTGGTAAATAAATGAAATTTGAATCAATAATACTAGAATGTACGTGTATTGTAAAAATTCAAATCTGCCACGTCAGAGCCTCTGGGTTTATAGTGCAGATGAAGTCCAAAAACACATAATTTGATGGTCCTAAATGTACTGACAGGTAGATGGCTGAACTATTAACCAAATATTACTAGGTTCGTTAGGGATCGTGAAAATTTGCGTCTGCCACATCGGAGCCGCTGGGTTGCTGGTGCAGACCGATTTTGCCAAGAACTCATATTTTGGTTTGTTTCCATCCATGAATCTACTGAAATCCGTGCTCATATCAACATCTAAATCATTTTAGCGAGGAATATGATGCAGGTATCAAGATAACCTACTCCACATCGTTGCTCAACTGTCTCCGTCAACCGTGTTTAATTGGCGACTTCGATTTCAAACCTTCAGAACTTCACGAGATCCCCCGCAGGCCATCCATTAGCATCACCGGGTTGTAGATCGTGATGAATGATAATTGTTAGGCAATCATAAGTGCGGCGAGGCAACTTTAATAATTCACTTGTGACAGCTCACCTTCTCCTGACGCAAGTACCATCACGTTCTGGTTACCGACTAACACCATCAAAACTCTCGAGTATTAATTAATCGTAGAGGATCAAACTAGTCTTGGTTTTTGTCCATTGGAAAATATCGACCATTGTAAGAAGAATTTTAAGAAAATTTGAAAGACTGCAGTTTGGTAGCTGATTCATTTGAACTTTCAAAAATCATGTTTTCATAGAACATCTTAAATTATATAAAGCCCTAAAAGATATTCAAAGTGAGTTTTACAGGTTTATTGGATAAGGAAATGAGTGATGAGGAGCCAAATGAACCAATATTTTGGAAATAGTTCCTTGGCGCGCCTCTAGGGCCCAAGATAAACCTACAAAGGCACAACATTCCTGCTATCTAGGTATATTTGGTAAATTTAAAACATTGCACTTTGGGGGCGGATTCATTTTATTGTGAAAAATCCTGTTATCGTAGCACATCTGAAATTATATAGAGCGCTAAATAGTCAAACGCAGATTGAGGAAAAATGCCTCAACTCTAATTGATTTTTCAGAAACCAGCTTCAAGTTTACCAGTGAAAACTTCCCTTTTGTTCACTGCAAAACATTCCCGCAACCCCGTTTTTTTGTAGGACATCGATTGATGTTCAGTTAGATCGATGAGTGTGAAGGATCCCTCAAATAACAGTTTTTCCTGTCGATTTACGGCATTTGAGGTTCTTTGAAGGTTTGTTAAATTATAACACCTCAAATTGAGGAAAGACCTTCACGAATAGAGGTGGATCTTTTGGAAGGACTTTGATGAAAAACAACTCAACTGGTCACCAACATGCGTATAATACGCTTTCATAATTACATATTATGTAAAGGCCTCCCAGGCCTCAACACCATCATCTAAAAACAACGATGTTAACGTGAAATACTTCAACTCAGTTTTCCCCCAACATCAAGGTTATTGGAGATTTCATCCCTATTAATTTCAACCCCTTCCTGGTCGAATTTTGAAATTTCGACTCGATTAGAATGGTGATATTGAATTAAGGAGGGGTAGGTACGTAAAACCCCCATTTTCGACAATTTTGGAGTTGAGACGTTTTTGATTAAAAGGCAGTATTGGATAAGGGAATAGGCGTTGATTAGCCAAATGAACCAATATGTTGAAAATAGTTCCTTGGCGCGCCGCTAGGGTTGGGCTCTCTATTTTGGTTTATTGTTTTCAATAAATGGAATCGCCCAAGAAGTAAAAAACACTAACCCCCCTCAGAATTTGAGTGTTTACGTTTCAAGATTCGTAGATTCAGAAAGTCTGCGGCACTTAGCCCAGTTAGCATTGAGCTAAAAACACCTCAAGAACACCTCAAGTAACAACCACGTCTCTTCATGTATGACATTTTTTCGAAAATTTGATTTTAAACATTTTGGACCGAGATCAGTAGCTTCCTTTTCTTCGAAAATGCGCTAAATAAACAGTAGAATTGATAACTTTCGGAGGTGAATACAGTAATCAAAATGACAACAGCAATCGTTACCTCGAACATGTTGCATTTCCGCAGTCACACGTTCGTCACCGCTGTAACTTCCGAACCGCAAATGAACATCACTCACAAGACCACCTGAGTTAAGAGACTGAACACTTGAGGACTATCTTGGGAACAGAGTTGTGGAGCTCCCTCAGTCGCGCTTCACATCACATCACCCGCGTCCCGACCTCAACTCAAAGGGCTTCTTCCTTTTCCAGGGGACGTTTTTGTTGTTCCCTACTTATTGGCTTCCTTTTCTTGAGGTGTTTTTTTGTGTCCCTAGTTATTGGCTCTTCACCAAGACGGCAGGCAGGTCGCTTCCTCTATTCAACAGCGTCCACCGCGAGTCACCTCTTGTTGGCAGGTCATCGCCTCCGGAGTTGCGAGCAGCTCTTGTCATCCTTTCGTCTCATAACGATGGAACGAACTTGATCACAAACAATACACTAGTACAAACACGCTTATAATTGAAGAGTCCACTTACATACTTGAATCCCCTATTTTCGCTTTATTGCATTCTTCATCACTACACTTCGTCCCTACAATTGCAAACTATAGTTTATATCGATATATTGAATGCGAAAATCACTACTTTTCAGGAGAGCAAAAACCCCTTTCACAGTAACTCCAAAATCAGCGCCATAACGAAAGGACAAGTTTTTAT
Source organism: Stenodema calcarata (assembly GCA_963920205.1). Lineage (NCBI taxonomy): Eukaryota > Metazoa > Arthropoda > Insecta > Hemiptera > Miridae > Stenodema > Stenodema calcarata. Next base: position 4,247,137 of record OY986052.1, read on the forward strand.
AATATGAAACATAATATGTCTCATGTGCATTTTTCAAAGCTTGTACTCGTGGAATGATGAATTGAATTGATGAATGATGAATTGAATGACATTATTGAATTGAATTGATAGAATTGAATTGAACAGAACAGAATTGAATTGAATTGATAGAATTGAATGACAGAACTCATCTGTTTTGGTTTATTTATCTACGAGTATCTTCGATAATGAACCATCGGAATCGACCAAAGAAAACAATTTGGAAAATCACATTGTTTTTGTGATGTCGAGTTTGTTGTTCTGAGGTGCGTTTCGTGCTACGGAAATGAAGGTAATTTCGAGTGTTTGTTGGTAGGTACTTCTTTTATAGAAAAAAAAAATTATTGCCGGCGTAGGTAAGTGGAATCAAAAACAGCAGAAAATATCGGTACATTATAATTATAAATATTATTTAGTTTTTGCACAAAGACGTTAATAAACCGGTTTTGTGTAAAGAAGAGTTTTTGACATTTTATGTCTTTGCTATGGCACACAAACAAAAAAAATCGTCACGAAAACTGTTGACGAAAAGTAACTTCCTCATTTTCCAACCCTTGAAAATCGTTCACCACTCGTTGGAAAGCCCTCAATTTATCGAATATTTCCATGCCCTGCACACGACCGTGGATGTACGGAAAGCTGAGTTAAACAGAAGACAATGTAGAAGACAATGATACTACAACCGAAACAGTTGTACTATCACAACATGTGTGTTTAATGTACCATGGTTTATTAGGGTGTATATTAGGGTAATGAGGGAGGAAATGGGGGGGTGATGGTGGTGGGGACTAAAGACATAAAATGTCCCAATGTGTTGCAGACTCGTATGCAAGCGTTTATCTTAGATAGTATTTCTTTGGGCGATTCCAATGGTTCATTATCGGTGTGGGTGTGGGAGGGGGCGCAGAGACATAAAAGGTCTCGTCGTATGACGCACTAGTTGGCCTCCTGCCAGCCGTATAATGTCATACGCTCGTGCGTCATAGGCTCTGACGTACTTGTTGGCCTCCTGCCAGCCGTCTTACGTCATACGCTCGTGCGTCATAGGCTCTGACGTACTTGTTTGCCACCTGCCAGCCGTCTTACGTCATACGCTCGTGCGTCATAGGCTCTGACGCACTAGTTAGCCTCCTGCCAGCCGTCTTACGTCATACGCTCGTGCGTCATAGGCTCTGACGCACTAGTGGTCCTCCTGCCAGCCGTCTTACGTCATACGCTCGTGCGTCATAGGCTCTGACGTACTTGTTGGCCTCCTGCTAGCCGTCTTACGTCATACGCTCGTGCGTCATAGGCTCTGACGTACTTGTTGGCCTCCTGCCAGCCGTCTTACGTCATACGCTCGTGCGTCATAGGCTCTGACGTACTAGTTAGCCTCCTGCCAGCCGTCTTACGTCATACGCTCGTGCGTCATAGGCTCTGACGTAATGGCCCGCCGGTCGCTTGTGTTCTGACGTGATCTGAGGGAAAGGGTGAATCAAGGGAACAAATTTTTCCCGTTTCAGTTTATGTGCCAAAGCAAAGACATGAAAATGTCAAAAAAATATGTAAATAGGTACCTAAGCCCAACTGTAATGTCAATTTTCTGACAATGAGTTTTCGACTATAGTTTTCATACCTTTTTACTTAAGTACTTATTGCAATTTGAGACTGATAATGAGCTGTTTGCAAATAAAAAGTCTGATAACTACTTTATTACATCTTATTAATCTATTTTCAAGTTCCGATTCACAGTTGAATGTATTTTATTTAGATGTCGTAAAATTCGAAAACGATGGAATGACGAAACCTGTCGACTACTGACTCAAGTGACACTGTCGACTTCTAACACATGTAGGTCGACTACTAGTGCAAAACCATGTCGACTACTGAAGAAAATGTTGGTCACTGGTATCGACTACTACCTAGAGCATTGGGATTTTTACTGTGTTTTTACCAAAAAATCACATTCGTCACTCTGTATCTTAGTGCAAATCAGCGATTTCTTTTTTTCTCCAATTCAAAACTGCGAACATGGCACTTTCGATAGATTCACTTGCTATAATTTTAAGAATTCCATTTTCGTCATTGAAAAGATGAAAGCATAAAATGATGTTTACCAAAAATAAAACAATTTATTAATTAGTAAAAATTAAAGGTTAGGTACGATAAAAGTTTAGAAATAAATGATTTCGAGAAAAAAGTTCATTAAAAAATATTACACACAAATAGAAACACTTACTTTAAAAAAGCAAAACTATTATTTAAAAAGATCTTATTAAAATACATAAAAAATAATTGATTTAACTGGAAAATAAATAAAAAACACAAAAATAGTAGAAAAACTCAATTCAACTTCTAGATAAATAATGGGAACGTTTGAGTTTAAAGTATGTAATTCATTAAAAAAGATTCCGTTAGCGAAGAGCGGACGTGGATATTAGATACATTGACGTAGTAACATATTGAAAACAGTTCATATTCGATACTTTATTGAAGGTATTTCCCACTCTTCCAATTGGACTAAAGTTTCGACAATTTTTTCAAAGTTTTCAAAATTCCAACAAAGTTTCAATTTGCCACAGGACGTACCGTGTCTAATGCAATACCATGGTATCGAAACCGGAAAACGACATTTTTCACATTCGATAATTTGAATTGTAGGGACGGCTTGTAGCAAATTTTCAAGCAACATTTGAAGCAACAATAGATGACAAGTATTTGGGTTTGAACAAAATTTGTTAGGTAATACATATTATAAATAATAATATTATTAGGTCAGCAATCCACACTTTCCTATTAATCAAGCTGAATGACGAATGTGGTCCATGAATACTCCGCCCCCTTTCCACTCGTCACCACCAACTGCCCGCTCCTCAACCGCCGTCCTCCCACTACCGTCCTCCCGCTACCGTCCTCCCGCTACAGACCTCCCGCTACAGACCTCCCGCTACAGACCTCCCGCTACCGTCCTCCCGCTACCGTCCTCCCCCACCGGCCACCGCCAACGTCCTCCCCCCGCTCACCTCTTTATTACCAACATTCATTTTACCGCCCACGGTTAAATTGTAGGCGGTAAAATGAATGTATTTTGGGTGTATCTATTGAAATTTCAATTTATGTGATGACGGACAATAAATATATTTATTGTCCGTCATTCATGTGGTGTGATCCATACTCCATTAATACTCCCTCCCCCCCCCCTTTGCACTCGTCACCACCAACTGCCCGCTACTCCAACGCCGTTTTCCACCACAGTCCTACCGCCCCCGCCCTTCGCCACCGTGATCCTCTGCCCCCCCCCCCTCCACAACCTCCTCCACCCCCACCGTTCTCCTCTTTATTACCAATATCCAATTACCCCACAATTTCAATTTATGTGACGGAAGTCAGCTCATGAACTGGCCATACACGTACGTTCTTTCATCTCCAAAATCGCGGCGTCTCAAGAATCTCTTCGAATAGCACGTGATTTCCGACCAAATCCAAGACTTTTTTTTAACACTTTGTGACCCTACTCAAGTGATGAAAATCAATCTCTCCGTCTGATTTTGGTACTTAGAATCTGTATTTTATTTTCTTCCCCTCACCAAAAATCGTCAAACGTTATTGATTATCTATAAAATATGCATTTTATAAGCAAATATTTTTTTCCCCGAATATGCAAGAATATTCAGCAACAGTCCGAATATGCAGAATATTATGCAAAATAAGAATAATGCCAAATAAGAAAAGAATAATACAAAATATTCAAACTTGAGCATCTGCAGAAGGCAACTCGGATAAAGGAAGAATTTTTTTTAAATATAAATTACAAAAATACCTATAGACAAAAAAGAATAAAATACACTTCTGGTTAAAAATTAAAATAAATGTATAATACTCGTACTTTAACGGAAATATAATTTCCCCTTATGGGCACCAACCCGTGTCGGGGAATGAGTATTAAAAGTATATAATATATATTAACATAATATGTTAACATGATATTATCATGTTAAGTGAAGTGTTACATTCTTATTATATTATCAATTTTTCTCTCCTTTCCATCATTTTCCGTCATATCTTTATAATTTAAAAAACAATTTATCTCTCCTAATGGTTTCACCCTGGTTGCCAGTTTTGGTCTTTCTGCAGGTATGCGGTGATTTTATTAAAATTGATAGGAGGTCCGGAGGAAAACTATTAAAAACTATCACACCTTGATACAGGAAGAAGTTTTTGGCAGCTGTGCTTTTAATTATTGGAATTTCTAGGTTATTATTGTCCGAAAATCGAGTGAAAAATGCATGGTGAGGTCTGGTGATCTCCTTACTTTTTAGCAACTGCAATACAGCACTTCTTTTATAAAGCTGATTTACATTTAGTAGTCGAAGTTTCTGGAATAATGGAGTTGTGTGGTCTCTATAATTTGATTTCGATACTGCTCTAATAAAATCCTTTTGAAGGATAATAATGTTTTGAAGTGACTGCACCAGTGCACAATAAACCTGCCTCAAAATGCCAGTGTGCACTATTTTTTCTCAAAAATGCGAAAATGTACTTGTACGCATTTACGAAGCTTTGCATGCAGAGCTGTTATATGATGTTCCCATTTTAGCAGACTATCTATAACTATACCTAGGTATTTAACCGAATTATCTCTTCAGAAGTGAACATTTGCATCCGGAGGAAATGAGACCGTGCAGCTCGTGAAATTTAAGATGCAAATTTTCCGGAGGCAGAGACCTAGCTGACCTGGCGAAAGGCAAAAATGATGTTTTAGAGTCAACTTATTTTCCACTAGCCACTTATTAATCAGAATTTGTGCTCGCCTTGCATGAAGCGAAATGGATATGCAATTGCATAGAAATCCGATTTTTACTTGTAACGTCTTGCCACTCGGGCGTTCGAATATCCACATTCGAGTTGGAAAGAGGTCTGTGGCTTCACGTTTGCTAACAGCCTACTCGGCAGACAAATAAGGCGGTCTCTAGACGTTCTTACTCACGTGAAAGTCGCATTATGTCGACAGAACTTTCACGTGTCTAGGTCTGAGCTTCCCAAATCTCACATATCCTTTCTCCAACTGATATCGGCTCTTGAGTCGGTTTTCATTGACGCTAAATTATCATCACATCATGACGTGTAGTTGTACTGGTAATTACCTAGAGCTACTGTAACAGGTCGCGTAAATAATTTAAGTCGATTATTGACTTACGACTATATTAAACAGCGTGACGTTAATTTTCTCACGGGTAAGAGAACAGTTCTTCAAGGACATAATATGTTTATATCCAGTTTATAACATATTATGTTATAGGTATAAACTGGAACTACTAGTACTTCACATTTGCTTGTATTATGTGACAATACAAGGGTAAGGGGAAAAACGAGGAAAGTCAACTCAACCTTGATTCGAGAAAAACGAAATTTTAATTTCAAAACGCAATTACATTGTACTGAATGTAAGATAAAATTCAAAAAAAAATTAACAGCGCTTGATATATATATGTAATGAGAATCTCACGTTGTATGATGTTCAAAAGCAGCTGAACACTTTAAATAATAAAAAATCAGCGGTGGCTCCTTTTCATAAGTTGCAAAACGTAGATAAGTCATCTAAAACATGACACCAATGATGATTAAAATCGGAATTCTTAACCATTAAAAATGTAAATAATAGCTATCTGTTGAACTTACTATAAATTTCAGTCGTGGTGCAATCGCTTGAAGAATTTCACTGCCTCAGGTCCACAGAACCTCAACAGGCTGTGAATGTCTCGATACTTCGCTCTGGGGATTGGTAGAGGGCCTGGAAGCAAATATCATCATCAGTTATGATTTGACGTCCTAAAAGAATAACGTCGCAGTACCTACTGAAATTGAAACTTTGGAATTGCCTGCGTATGCTGGTATTGGAATTTCAAATTCTCCTGGCCGCAATTCTCGGTTTAGGGCAATTTTTTTGAAAGCCGTCGTTATGAACGTTCCGTTGAATGTTGCACGATGATGAACCAAACGACGGTTGTCTGTTTTTATTTTGAATGGGCATTTCCGCCCATATTTGTCGTCTAGCATAGTTTTCCAGTCTAGTACCTACCATACGTTTATTAGGACTGACAACAACGAAAGGAGCGGGCTTTCTTCTGGAAGATGCAATAATTTCTTTAAAATCTGTGGGAGTTTCCATTGGGGTTTTCAGTTTCCACAAGCCAACATTTTTGTCACACTCCATATAGGAGTGTCCCCTAATTGGGAAAGTCATTTTAATCTCCTTGAGGCCATGGATATTGTTCCTCGTCATGTAATGAAGGAAACGGAACATCGTAAAATTTTTATTTTGGCCGCCCGCTGAAACGCAAAAAATTTGCAGCTCTTCCACTTCTTCATCAAGGAAATTTGTGACTAAGTGGAACAGGAAAGATGCTACCTCGTTCGCACCTTTTTTGGCCTGACCTTCGTAGTAGACTTAGAAAATTGATTGGCCAGTTGACAAAATGTGTACGTTGAATGAGTACATTGAAAGCTAACGCTTGTAATACACTTCGTTTGTTTCGCATCATCTATACATACAGCTTCCTCTTTTTGGATCATGCTTCGCTTCATTTTTAGTTCGTCTTTTTAAGCTGTAGAATCTTTCAGCCTTTGTTTTATGTAGCTCATGCATGACCGTGAGCTTTTTTATTTCAGCTTGGTCTGTATCCGCGAACACACAGAACGACGAGCACGTTTAAATCACACTGATGAAAACAAAAACACTTCTTCTAGTTAGGGTAAAGTCCAGAAACGACCAGTGATTTTTTTTTTTTTAATTTGTTTATTGACCAAAGTCATTTACAAAGAGTACACGCATTAGTTAATTATACAGTTGGCCTGAAACATGAACTACAATAGCCCAACGGTTAATGTGACTTGTATACATTAAATTATAGCTTCGTAACAAATGTAATAACAATAACAAAATAGATAAAATAATAATAGCAACGTAATGTGCGTAGAGTTGGCTAGTCGCACCAAGGTGAAAATCAGTGACGAATTTCCTCTTCAAAGTTTTGTGGTTTATTGTGGACGGTCCTCCTCTGACCAAAGGGTTGATATGAAGTCGCATCGATGTCGCCAACAATGCCGAATGCCGCTGGATTACCTCACTGACAAGCTCAATGCGCAGGTCATTGTGTAGGGTTTCATTACTGACGTACCATGGTGCGTCAGTTATGATTCTTAGTACATACCCGGTTTTGAACTACTTGTACATAATTTATGTTGCTTTTCGCCGCCGAGCCCCAAATTTGGCAACCGTAGGTCCAGATGGGTCCGATTAATTGCAGATAAATAAGCTTTTTAGTGCTTAGGCCAATTTCTTTGCTCCTGAGCAGGAAATACAGTTCTCTGATCCTTGCCCGCAATTTCCCCTGCAGGTAATTGATGTGGTCCATAAACGTTAGTTTTTTATCAAGTATTAATCCTAAATACTTGACATTATTGTGTTCTGGTATATACTCATTGCCGAGCTGGTACCTCCTAACCACCCTTTTACGCTTCAGGGAAAAGTAACGAACGACGATTTCGAGGGATTTATCTTGGTGTTTGTCTCATTTATCCAGTCCAGAACCCCATCCAGCGCGCGCTGGGGAGCCGTGCGGAGGGTATATCGACCTCCCGTCAGCATAATAGCGGTGTCATCAGCGAATTGCGCCACCATACAGTTTTCGCCAACTGGGAATTTTCGGGTGTACAGGAGGTATAGGTATATAACCTACTGTTGCTTATACAGGACTATTTAGCCGGACGTACATTCAGTCACTATTGGCAATGCGTTCTCTTCAGTCAGGCCTATATCGGCGGGAGTGCCGCAGGGGAGTGTGTTGGGACCATACCAGTGATAAGGGTGCGATTGTGCTGCAACCTTCTATCCACTTTCCAACATACCTGGTTCTTTCCCCTGACCGCTTGACTTACCTTGTTTCTTCGCAGCACGCCAAAACTTTACAAGGCTATGTTACTTTCACCATATCATCATTCTGAAGTAACACGAGTAAGAATATCCACAGTTGGAAATGAGTATCTTTCAACTTTTCTGTACACAGGGCGTAGTCGAAGTGTAATTACATGGTTTTTTTTGCCCTGTGTACAGAAAAGTTGAAAGATACTCATTTCCAACTGTGGATATTCTTACTCGTGTTACTTCAGAATGATGATATGGTGAAAGTAAAATGAGTAGTCATTGTCACCGATTGTGAGATTTTGATAGGTACGAATAGTGTGAACGTTGCAAAAAGTACAACTTTTTACAAAATAGTAAAACAAATCGTCACTTAAGATCCCACATGGGCTAACTCACTTTTCCTAACTTTACAGGAGAGACAAAAATGTGTGCCCAGTCTTGCTATGGACTTTTCTGCAATTTTGTTCTACAGTTCATCTCATAACACACTCGTATCGCGACCCAAGAATAGTAGAACAAAATTGCAGAAACGTCCATAGCAAGACTGGGCACAGGTTTTTTTGTCTCTCTTGTAAAGTTGGGAAAAGTGAGTTAGCCCATGTGGGATCTTAAGTGACGAAATAATGTTCTGTAAAAGCAGCAATTAAAAAATATTTTTACGAAATGAGAATTTCATTCAGATCATTCCTCATTGAAACTGGTTTTTTCCGAGTACTGAAACTTAATTTCTCGAATTTTACAATACTTTTTAATGCATATTTGTCGCATATTTCATTAGTTTTCACTGCATACTCTATGGCATATTCAGGGCATCTATGCTGCATAGAAATCCGGTCTTTAGTTATAAGTGACTTTTAGAAGGAACGATATTGATATACTCTTAGCTACACTACTAATATTTATGAACACTAATCACTATTTTTGAACGAAAAAAAATCAAAATTTGGAAACTTTTCTATTGTCAAATTTTTAGGAATACATAATTATCCCCGCCCTCTATTTGTGGTGATTTGATGGAACTGATTTCCAATTTTCAGTACTTGGCGCGATATAGAAAAAGAACATAACTTCAAAATTCGTCGAACCCTTGAACATTGCTCGGTGCGAATTGGTTCATCAGAGCAGATCCGGCTTGGCATTAGACCTACAAAGCGTTGCTTGAGAAGTTATGGTGTCGATTAGACAACAAGGGTTGGTGCACAGTGTCGACTTTGGTCAATCTAGGTGGAAAAAAGTCGTGTTTTTATATGAAATGTTTTACAGAGATTGTCTGTTTTTATTGACGAATTTTCGAAGAAAAGGCTATTGATCTCGGTCCAAAATTTTTAAAACTCGAATTCCCAAAAGATTTTCATACTAGAATCCGGTCCAAACCATCCTGAAATTCACTGCCAAAAGACACCAAAAATCATAATATGATGTATACATATTTATATAATAATAAAGCCGTCCTAAGTAAATTTATAATATTAATAAGATAAGAATCCGTCCTTGCTATCGCCTTGGGTCGTGGGGGGTGGGGAGGAATTACCCATACATCCCCAAAATGAAACTGTTTACCAAGTCCTCATTTTATAGGTTTTTTCCTGACTTCACCATCGTGTTCACCGTTGAAAACTCTATAAACTGAGGTGTCACTCGGCAAAAAAGGACGAAAAAATTTGTGAGAAAACCATTTTACATAAAACCAGTTTTCTTCGAAAATTCGCTCTTATAGCCATGCTCCATGACTGTGGGTTTGGTAATACATAGGAAGCTTCTATACTTGTAAGTGCTGTAGTCCTTTAACAATAATAAATATGATTGTTTTGAAATATTATATAGTATTCGTGGCTGCGGGGACCCTCGAGTGAATGTTCTTCCTGTTCATGTTTCAAACTGGTAAGTACATGATTTTGTGAACTATTTACCTCCATCATTGGGTACTCAATTTTTTTCAAATGCATTTTCAAAGGAAATACACTAGATATTGACAAAATAGTTATATACACAACTGGTGCCATCACCTACTTCAAAAGAGAGTTCAAAATGGGCATAACCGAGGAGGCCTAAGCTTATCCCGGGATTCTCAATATTGTACAATAAGGACTGAGTCGATTATTTTAAAATTGATGTTTTGGGAGAAAACCAACTCACAAAAGTACCTGCAACTAAAAGCAGGTTATTGTTTACCCCGGAAAATGATAAACCAGTCGTTGTTTTTACAATCATAAACATTTATTTTTGTCGCAAGTCATAGATATCTACTATAGGCATTAGAGTGGTAAATACACGAAAGAAATAAATGATAGCTAATTTACAAAACTCATTCATCACTCCCACAACAATCACATTTAAATATTAATATAAAAGAGAAGGAAACCGCACCTAGGAAGACGTAACATTACACACCTACTACTCAACTTACATTGTCTTTTCAACATTCAAGATGAAACAATTTATTTTAAAATGTTAAAAATTAGGAGACTGATATGTACAGTTAATAAAAATAATGACATAGTAAATAGTACACCAGATCTTGAATTTTCAAAATCAGAAAATTAATCTTATGATGCGAATTCTGATTTTCAAATGAAATTGGTTAATGGAGTTAATTTGTTTCCATGAAGGAGAGTGTATGAATAAACTGTGGAGGGCTTTGTTTTTTCAGGAACTGAAGTGTGTATTTAATTGAACAGTTGGAATGAGATATGTTCTCTTAGTAACGTTAAATGCTTCCATGGGAAGCTCCCAGTCCTTTATTCAATATGGCAACATTTACAGCCTCAGAGAGGATGTCTTGCTCCACAGGATCCTGCTGCCTGACGGCAACAGAAGACGTGGATGGACCACCAAATATAGATGAATCAGTTCTGTGGTGGAACGGTATATAGCAAGGGGCATGAGGAGTTGGCCTCTGCCGAGAACACGAACAGGGCTTTTGAAGCCCGTGACTCCTGATGGCCATTCTAACGGCTTGGTCTTCGAGATTATTGTTGCTCCTGGCCGTTGAATAGCTATCCATTATGTTCCCAAACTCTGGGAGGGGAAAACTCATGTTTTCAATCATCGTGTTGATCGTATTATCGAAAACGGCTTTGGCCAGATGTTGCGCTCTCCAAGCGATGACCATCCTGCAAGGAGACTGCCGGTCATCTTCCGACCCGTTCGCTCCTGAAGGGCTTTCCCCTGAAGTGGAGACACTCTGAGAACAGCAAGGCTGTTGATCATCCGAATTCCGTGATGAACTCGAACCCCCTTTGACCTTCCAATGGTATCTCGCTTTCTTCAACGTTGGCTCGTAATTGGATGATGAAGGGGGATCATCATCGTCATCAGACATCCTGCAAATCACGAAACAGAACATCTCATTACAATTCTCTCCTTAGACTTGATGAAACATAATTATTACAGAAAAGGATTCATAATAATAGACTGTCCGGTTAAATAGGTATCCTGTCTTTAAGACTTCACCATCGTTTAAATAAATAATAGACTCTAAATAGATGACCAATCAACAAAATATGCCCAGACAAATTTCAGACACCTGTAATCAGAAGGCTGGTATAACACAATTTTACATTGTAATTTAAATTACATTCCCTTTACATAAGTCACTTCTCATATCCCTTTCTTCACCGATCTACTTCAACTTGTATTCACTTCCGCCCTTCCTTCTTTTTTTTTTTTTGTATTTTATAACGTCATTAATCTAAGTCATTTGATGTACACTATGAGGGACCTTGTCCTGTGTACAATAAAACATTTTCAAGGTAAATTGCATTTTGTTGGTCTCCACGAATTTTATTAGAATTCATAGATCCTATCTATCACTGACTCAAGTGAGTGTGGTAATTCATACTAATAAAATACCCACGACCAACACCTTTTCCCACTAAGTAATAATAAATACCAAATAATTCGTCCACGAAACGGAACGACATTCATCATAACACCCTATAAAATGGGATCTTGAACCAAAGCGATACGACCGATCAGTTGACTTTTATAGACGAGAGTTAAATTCAAGAATCGAGTTGCAGCGTCAAGATCTGAATTGCTGGAACGTTAAAAAATATTCCGTGCAACAAAGCAACCCGAAGCAGCTGCAAAATTGATTTTCCTTCTACTGATAAGGAATTTAATTAGGAAATCGTGATTGAGAGATGAAACAGAAGAGGTTGAACATAACAGAAACCGGAAACAAGGACCAGTACAAGGCTCAAACAAGCAGAACTAGAACGGCAACGCCCAAATAAGACTGGAAACTTGAGACTGCTATGTGAGCAACAATTTGAAGTTGTTACAGCTCGTAAAACGACGATTTGTGCGAATTTTCGGAGGTGTAAAAGCAAAAACACTGAGCTGAAGATTTTGATAACAATTAAGAACAACGTTAAACCAGAAACAAAATAACAAGTAAGGTCTCCATTACCTTTTAGGCGTTCTGTCTCGTCACTCGCACATTCCTGGTAACTTATGTGAAAACACCTTCAAATCGTAGGGCGAATGGATTGGAAATTGCGCGGGGGGCGGAAAACTACATACCGCGCGTGAGATGAGGTTGATGAACGCAAGCGATTGTTTATTTAGGGGATGATTAAAAACTTGCAGATTAAGATAACAAGGGTAACTTGTTTAGAGATTGTGCCAACAGAGGGCGCTCATACCTGTGAACGTCTGACCGAGTATTCGAACAGGTAAAGTAGTACACTACTTCCTCGCTTGAAGCGCTAAAACCGAGTGTGGCGGACAGTAGATTAGTTGATCTAGTGGCAACTAAAGTGGTCCAAAATTTGTTCAATCTTATTCCAAAACTATAAAATCCCCTTTACATAGTAATCTAGTTGAAGAGTTCCAAAATGAAACGGTCTGGTAAAAACCGTCATGTATCCTCAAACTCCCCTCCCATTGTGATGATAACTTCTCCGTGATTGATGTTATCATTCTGTGCTCATGGAAGAAGGAAGGTTTCTTCCATGTTCTGTGCTGTTATCTTTGGGAAGAGGAAAAAAGCCTATTTTTGAGGTGCGGTGACTTTTTTGAAATCGTGGGCACATTGCGCCGGTATTTTCTGTAATATCTTCTAAATTTGTGTTAATTTTTATCAAATATTGCAATTTTTCCGATTTATTGCTTGAAAAATGTCGATTCTGCGCTCTTCAAAATTCGTTCGGTACCTTCTATCCGACCGCCGACTTGGTTCTTTGACGAGACTGAGAATAGACACGAATTCTTTGATTTTGAAGAATAGTCCAGTTTTATCTTCCCACAGGTATGTTGATTATGTTTCATTCAGTCCGCTCAGGCGTAGTATGTTATACTCGTCAGTTTCGGTGTATCTACTTATCAACGTACTAATCTGCAATGGAGGTAAGTAAGTACTATTTTAGGATCAACCTCCATTAATTATGTTTCTTGCTTTTCCAGATTCATTTCAGCAGTCGATAGAAAAGATACTATCGAGTATGCAATTCAACGCATGGACCGCAATGTGCGGCGTGTCGGAAGAATATCTGGCAAAGAACTTCTAGAAGTATTCAAAGACATTAAAAATACTGGTAACCACCTACTTCTATCCACTTCTTTACTTCAACCAAGATAGTAATGAGTGCAATACTGTTGATTTTATCTACTTTGTCTACTATCTTGTGAATATTAGTGATTATTTGAATGATTTAAAGTACATACGTATTTTGATATTGGTGGGCCCCTAATGTTTCTTGCGTTACCACCAGGGCGTGCAACTTCAACCCAATCATTATTCATGATTCGTTGCTGCGGAAACTTGGTGCCGGAAGAATCCCCTGAATTCCGCAGTGCTTTGGTCAGCGAAGTGTGGAACACGTTTGAACACCTCAGTGAGTCGTTAATATTAATCTTGGGATTAATTGATTTTGATGTACAAACAATTACGTTTTCGAAACAAAGTGCTACACAATGTAAATGCTACTCCTCAAGTACGCAATTCCGAATATTTCATTCAAGCTTGCTGTATATAAAGTGTAATGTACTTTATATAAAGTACATAACAAAGTGTATAAAGTATAAAGTGTAATGTACTTTATATACAACAAGCTGGAATGAATTATATAATAATTTAACACCATTCATCACTTTAATCGTTTAAATTTTACCCGTGAGTGGAATCAGTTCGTGTTGCGGTCAATTGTAAGTTTTACCAAAAACAATTTCTTTAAAAGGCACTGTGGGTTTACTAGTTGTGCCCCCAACTTCCAAAACGGGATTTCTCTGTGAAAATATGTCCTTTTCGTGAGTTTAAGTAGTGATTCTGAAACGTCAAAATCTCCACTGCCACGCTGTAGAAAGTCGAAGTATTTAAATTTAGGTTATCAATCATTAAAACATTTTTCTGAAAGTGGGGGGAGGGGGTGCATAAAGTTCTTCATGGTGAAAACACTTTAGCTGTGCCTCCCGCCGATTTCCTTGTCATATAAAGGACAATTTCGAAGAATTGATTCAGACACGATTAGCCCATAACATTCGTGATGTTATGGATGAGCCACTTTAAAAACTTGTTTGATATTTAGGTACAATAAAGTATTGTGATACTAGTTTGCTAGGTTGTTGTACAGTCACAACCCTCACAACCATACTTAATTATTGCAAATAAAAAATCAATCAAATCAATCAATCAAATCAAAAAGTCTTTATTGTTTAAGGTGTTTACACCTATACAAAGCATGGGAAGAAACCCACAAAAACATAAATAGTTTCTTCACTTTGTTGACACACATTACAGCGAGTGCAAAATAATGCAAAACTTATAGGGACTTAGCATAAACAGTAGTTGAACAATTTAATGATCAAAGTAAATACTTTCTTCCAAACAAAGGCAGTTTTATTTAAATACTAAGTAAGTCTTATACTAATCGTTTTATTGCTGCTAAAATGATTATTTTATGTTTACAAAAATTAATATAGATCAATTATAGGTCAGCCTCCTCCAGTAGCCTAAGTGCGAATCTACGTTTGTACATGTACAAAAGAAAAATATAACCAACCATCTTTGTTTCGACATCACTCATGCCCGATAGTAAATTGCAAATAAAATGTTTTTCACTTAACCTTTTGAACCCTAAGTGCTTGAGTCTCAAATGAGACAATTCGGGACATTCACAAAAAACATGTACAATCGTTTCTCGCTTTCTCCAGTTACAATTATTGCAATCATTCGTTGTTGGATTCAGAGTCGACAATGATGTCTATAATGGCTATAACAATTTCTCCTACAGAAATTCCTCTTGACATTAGCCACTACAACGCCTTGCTCAGCGTTTATTTGGAGAATGAATTCACCTTTTCAACCAGTGATTTCCTTGCCAAACTCGAAGCAAAGGGTTTGCAACCAAACCGTGTCACTTACCAGCGTCTTGTCGCCTCGTGTTGTAACTCTGGAGACATCGACGGTGCCACTGAAATACTTCAGGTCATGAAAGACCAACAGATCCCCATTAATGAAGCTGTTTTCAACTCCCTCATCGTCGGACATTCATTGGCCAAGTAAGTAAATTAAATGTTATGAAGGAGATACGTCCCTAGTTGAAAACCCTATTCCATTTCTTTGATAATCTGCTTCGATAGATTTATAGTGTGTTTTTGTTTTTCTCGTGGGTGTTCTCGTTTTTGCAAACATCAAAATGCTAGAGGGGCCTTTCATGTGTTTTAGAGATAGTGCATACGTTATTCCACAGAGTTGGCATACCTAGCCTTCTACTGGGGTTATGCGTAATTTTTACATGTAATGGTGTAAGCATCATGTGTTGCCGAAGACGAATAACCAAAATACTTCGATAACAAAATGTTGTAATATGGATATGTAATTTTACATATTCATTATCCAGGATTTTACTTAACTCACGAAGTTTTAGATGTGCAGTTGTGTGAGTTATTCTATTTTGGCTGTTCGAATGTTCAGACATAACCCACTCTTATCGTCTGTTACTTTTCAATTCCTGCAGTGACATGGAAAGTGCTGTAGGAATACTATCTGTCATGAATCAAGCAGGTTTAGAGCCTTCTAACGCCACGTACACTTCTCTACTCTGCGGGTATGCCAAACATGGTGACATTGAGGCAATCAGTCGCACATTGAAGGAGTGCGAAGCTAAGGATGTCAGTATCAGCGATCGTGAGTTGCTCGAAGTTGTTTTAACTTTGAGTACCAACAACCATTTGGACAAACTGGACCAGGTAAAGCTAGATCGACAGATCACTTTCCAATTAATTTAGGTGCGTTCGTTTTGAATTATTATCTTGACTTCTTTGACTTGAAGCACTGTAGCCGTAAAAGGCAGGCACTTTGTTAGTTTTAGTGGCCACAACTGTATATTCTTGAATTAATATAACTTTTGTTGATCGCACATTTTCGTTTTCCCAGGTGCTTGCTCACCTGAAGAAAGGCCCTGAGTATATGGAAGATGCAAAGAACATGAGCTTACGCATGATTTCACGAGGTAACGCAACTGCTGCCATAGAAGTTTTGAAAACCATGGTGGGGTCACAAGGTGAAGATATGCAACCACTTCAAAAAGGAAATTTCCTCATTCGACAGGCAGTCAAAGCCAACTGGGTTCGTTTCTCCAATTTTTCTTTCCAATTTACAAAAACAACGGAAAAGTAAGAGCAGGACTAATGTTTTAGACCAGTCAGCCCAAACACATAATTCGTATTAATCGTCTTCATTTTGAATTATGGATCTGGATTTTTTTAGATTTCGCTTTCGAAAATTACTCTCTAAACAAACCTGTGTAATCTTATGAGTTCTTTCACTGTTCTTACAGCCTGTCGACAAGCTGTTGTCGTTTTGCGATGAGATGAAGAATTCGGGATATAACCCTTATAGCTTCCAAGTTGCGGTTGAAGCCTCCATGATGAATGGAAACTTGGATCAGAGTTTGAAGTTACTGTCTATCTTGGCTGAAAAAGATTCAGTGTGTCAACATTACTTCTGGCCCGTATTGGTCCAATATGGAAAGAACAACGATTTTACTGGTAATTTCATTCAATGCCTACCCCTGCTCCACCTAATTGGTAGATCGACTATGTTAGTACCACTGATGGCTTCTACGAATCCTACTCTTCTATTCTGGTTTTCAGGGATCTCAAATACTCTAAAACTTATGGTTGGGTTACTTGACACACCGGTAAGTGGTGAAACGTTGAAAGATTATGTCATGCCCTACCTGAAGGGAGAAGATGGAATCGAGAAACTTCGACCTGCCGGAATCCCATTGGCCACAAGCGCATCTGCTATGGTCGGCCATTTACTGAGTGAAGGAAAACTGCAAGAAGCCGCTCGTCTTGGTTAGTCCAATACCTGTTGTCTCGTTTCATGCAATTATTAAGTTCTATCCTGAGAGTTCCTAAGAGTTCATTATGGAAAGTGGAGTGGGGTATTAATCTGCAGGTCCCGATAAATGGTTTCGTTCCTCACGAAGGGAGTAGCATGAACAATGTGTTTTTGGAGGATGCGGTTTATTAATTGCTCTATGCGCATGAAGTGCGACCTTGAACATGTTCCCCAGATGCTTGCTCCATATGACCATATCGGTTGAATTATTGTTTTATAAATGACCTGGTTCTGGAGGGATACCGAGGTGCTGTTCAGTAGGTTGTAGGGATGGTTGGTACGGGTTCTTAGGCGGCCTCTTAGATCGGTGATGTGACGCTGGAACGTGAGCCTTTGGTCCAGTATCACGCCTAAATATTTGTTGCGATAGCGACTACACGACTAAAAACGCGGCAAAAGGCACTGTTATCCCGGAGTAATGTAAAAGACGACTCGCAAGTTTGTGCATGTGTATATGAGGCCAGATGAATCCAACTTGACGCCTCAACTTCGAACTCAACCGAGCGCATGCGCAGTTGAGTTAAGTCTGACCTTATCCAACAACAAACAAAATCCTGCTTCTGGCTCATAGCCCTTTATCTATAAGCAATCAATATTTTTATTGCCTCGTAGACCTTATTGAGTTCTGATCACTGCCTCATTAGAACCGATCTGGAGTTACCCATCGAAATGTGTAAGAGCACAGTTTTTTCCTCACCAACGGCTGCAATTTACAATATTGGGAAAATGATTAAGAGGCACAGATATAAACTATAAAAATATCAGGGTGGCGCCATTTTTTGCATTTATTATCAGATTTGTTTTTAGGCTTTTCATCTCCTTCACAGTGTTATGAAAACCATCAAGATAATTATCGAGTTTCAATCGCTAGCGGTTTTGCAGAACGGAACAGTAATTTTTGGTCGAGTGTACCAATTTTAGCCAAAACCTTATTAATTTCTTTATTCCACAGCTTTAAACAATTCAATTTTGTTTAGGTATGATATCAGTTTTGATTCAATTATAACCATCTCCATTTCAACAGGGCTGAGGTTCAAAGCCAACTACGATTCTGGTATGAATAAACGTCTCCTAATTTCTTCATTCCTCAAAGTCAAGGACTTGACGTCTCTCACGACTCTTGTCCAGATCTTCGCTGAAGGCGACGAAGACGAGTCTGAAGTCCCCGGCCAGATTCTGTTGGGAATAACGAAGAAAAACCGGGCACTAGCTGAGGATGTCATAATCGTATGTCCTGCCATACCTACATACTTTATTAACGTTATGATCCTAGAACATTATTTTCGACTTGGATGCCTGTCTGTGTATACAGGGTGTTCGCCACTTGGTGCAAAATAAAAAAGGTGGGTAAAACTAGACTGAAAATGGATTAAAACGCCGCCAACCGCACCATTCTATCTCAATCCGTTCCCAAAATATGGTTTTTTCATGTGTTTTTTCAGAAAACACGTTTTTTTGCCATGAAAATCCACGTTTCTTCACTTTGAAACAACTTTAAACTACATTTGACCGCCTTTTCGGAATCAGCATAATTGCCTACGCCTAATGCACATTCGTAATAAAAAACGAACTCCTAAGGACCGCAATTGCAGTTCAAGCATTGACAATAAAAAAAAATTAAATTTTTGAAAATACTTGTACGTTAACTGCATTTCTAAAAAAAAAAAAAAAAAACAGCATGACTGAGAGCGAATTTTCGAATAAATAATTGGTTTTATGTAAAATGTCTCCATTAAAGTCTCAACCGCGTTTCTTCATCTTCAAAGTGCTCCAGTTTGGGAGTAGGGTAAGATATTGCAATTCTGACTTAACCATCTTATTCAGCGAGTAACAACTTTTAGAATGAGGTGCCACTTGACAGACCATTTCATTTTTGGAATTTATGGAGGAACCCCCCACCCCAATGTAACCAAAACCCCCCTCAGCGTTTGGACATTTCAACGCTGAACACGACGGTGACGTCAGAATTATGATATCTCATTCCGTTATCAGATGAATAACGTAATCGACTTCAGATCTAATCGAGGTGTTTGATTGAGTCGAATGGACCTTCAAGAAGTGCAATTGACAAGTCAAATTCATCAAGCAGAACGAAAGAAGTTGACTTCATATAGAATCGAGGTGTTTGATTGAAATCGAATGGACCTTCAAGAAGAGCAATTGTCAACTCAAATACATCGAGAGGAATGAACGAAGTTGACTTAATATCGAATCGAAGTGTTTGATTGAAATCGAATGGACCTTCAAGAAGAGCAATTGTCAACTCAAATACATCGAGTAGAACGAAAGAAGTTGATTTCATATAGAATCGAGGTGTTTGATTGAGATCGAATGGACCTTCAAGAAGTGCAATTGACAAGTCAAATTCATCAAGCAGAACGAAAGAAGTTGACGTCATATAGAATCGAGGTGTTTGATTGAGATCAATGGACCTTCAAGAAGTGCAATTGACAAGTCAAATTCATCAAGCAGAACGAAAGAAGTTGACTTCATATCGAATGGAGGTGTTTGATTGAGATCGAATGGACCTTCAAGAAGTGCAATTGACAAGTCAAATTCATCAAGCAGAACGAAAGAAGTTGACTTCTTATAGAATCGAGGTGTTTGATTGAGATCGAATGGACCTTCAAGAAGTGCAATTGACAAGTCAAATTCATCAAGAAGAACGAAAGAAGTTGACTTCATATAGAATCGAGGTGTTTGATTGAGATCGAATGGACCTTCAAGAAGTGCAATTGACAAGTCAAATTCATCAAGCAGAACGAAAGAAGTTGACTTCATATAGAATCGAGGTGTTTGATTGAGATCGAATGGACCTTCAAGAAGTGCAATTGACAAGTCAAATTCATCAAGCAGAACGAAAGAAGTTGACTTCATATAGAATCGAGGTGTTTGATTGAGATCGAATGGACCTTCAAGAAGTGCAATTGTCAAGTCAAATTCATCAGGAAGAACGAAAGAAGTTGACTTCATATCGAATGGAGGTGTTTGATTGAGATCGAATGGACCTTCAAGAAGTGCAATTGACAAGTCAAATTCATCAAGCAGAACGAAAGAAGTTGACTTCATATAGAATCGAGGTGTTTGATTGAGATCGAATGGACCTTCAAGAAGTGCAATTGACAAGTCAAATTCATCAAGCAGAACGAAAGAAGTTGACTTCATATAGAATCGAGGTGTTTGATTGAGATCGAATGGACCTTCAAGAAGTGCAATTGACAAGTCAAATTCATCAGGAAGAACGAAAGAAGTTGACTTCATATCGAATGGAGGTGTTTGATTGAATCGAATGGACCTTCAAGAAGTGCAATTGACAAGTCAAATTCATCAAGCAGAACGAAAGAAGTTGACTTCATATAGAATCGAGGTGTTTGATTGAGATCGAATGGTCCTTCAAGAAGTGCAATTGACAAGTCAAATTCATCAGGAAGAACGAAAGAAGTTGACTTCATATCGAATGGAGGTGTTTGATTGAATCGAATGGACCTTCAAGAAGTGCAATTGACAAGTCAAATTCATCAAGCAGAACGAAAGAAGTTGACTTCATATAGAATCGAGGTGTTTGATTGAGATCGAATGGACCTTCAAGAAGTGCAATTGACAAGTCAAATTCATCAGGAAGAACGAAAGAAGTTGACTTCATATGGAATGGAGGTGTTTGATTGAGATCGAATGGACCTTCAAGAAGTGCAATTGACAAGTCAAATTCATCAGGAAGAACGAAAGACGTTGACTTCATATCAAATCGAAAACTTAAAAAGCGATTTTTGAAATAAGTGGTTTTCGGAGATAAGGCGTTTTTGCTTCAAACGGCAGTGTAGATCAAACACAGTCGATTCTCCTGAATACTCAGTCCTCAAATAAGAGTAAAAGTGATTTATTATTTGAAATTAAACTGAGAAATGGTAGGTCTTCAGCAGGAAGTACGAGTTGGTCCCATAGCTTATGAAATTGCTTAGATGTTAACCAAACGTTGGGATCGTTGTGTTGAATGAATTGAATGAATTTGTTTGCTTTTGTCATTCCCTGTAATGAATCTTCAAATTTAACGCTCAATTTTATTAGTATTTATTTTGTTGGAAACCGTTTTATTAAAAAAGTGGACGATGCGGTTGAAATCCGAAAACTAATTTGGATAGGTATCTATTTAGGGTCAAATGTGTTCCAGGTACTCACGACATTGTATATACTTGTGTTTCATTAGTGTAATATATAGGATCTAGTATATAAGAGTATACTAGATCTTAAAGTTTAAATATACTCAAGTAAGATGAAAATTCAGAATACAAAAATAACGATGCATTAGACGAATCGGTAGCATCTAGTATACTAGTAAATAAAATCTTTGTCCCGATTCCTTTTGATTTACCTTTATTCTTGTCCGGACAGAGTTACCTTGAGACCGGTATCGGATTGACGCATGCACACGCTGAAACTGTCAAGGAAATATTGGGTAATGATGCTTCATCCGAAGTCACCGAAGCACTCACCAAGATTTCATCGTCTAGTTTCGAGAGAGCTTCTCCACTCAAGAGGTCACCACTTTCGAGGAAGATAACCGTTGAAAAAGTAAACTTATTAAATGCATGCTCAAGAGTAGCATTATCGTGGATATTTCCATCTTTAAATGTCATAATTTTCATAACGTTTTGTAGGATGAAGCCTCTCTTTTGAAATCCATTGAAGCTGTTGAAGCTCAAGGAGAACCATCAGTTGGTTTGAAAAGACAGCTACTACTGCACTACTGTCACGTTAAGGAGCTGGACAAAGCTATGGCTCTGAAACAGGTTAATTAATTTAACCTGCCTAAGATTTAATTGTATTTACCTCATCTGTGTAAATTGTGCACCTCGATCGCGAATCAAATGATTTTCTAATTGATAAGTCAAGGTGAATTTCAGAAGAAAATAAGGAATTAATCCAAAAGTTGTATGTATACGTTTGAGCAGTTTTTCATACACATTTTTCAGCACACTTTGATGAATCAAACCCTTAATTGTATCGCTCTTTTTTATGGGCGTTCTAATGATGATTTCGAGAATCAGCAAATTTTTAATACGAATAGGTGAATAAATTGTTTATTCGCCTCAAGATACTTTTTTACAATATCACTTAAAACCTGTTTAATGTGAGAATAAATTCCGTGGAGTGAACAAAAATTGAGGAAAGCAGGAGGTTGATGTATACAACACCCGGCGGTGTGTATGAGTTGTCTAAGTTTTCTGTAAAGTGATTAAATTTGGATTAATAATGTAGAATGCCTATAAATACTGGTGGGTTGAGAGTAATTCAAGTTCGTTAAATCGAACTTCACGGCCTGCATGACTGGATTTGTACCATATTTTCAGGAGTTGGAAAAGGGCGAATTAGATCTTCAACCTGGGCTGCTTGTTTTGTTTATGGACTTGTTCTGCCATCACGGGAAACTAGATGAAGCCATGGACTACTACAAACAAGTAATTGGCAATGACGGTTCTCGATTGGATGCCAGCAAAGCCGTTAGATTGGCAGCCTTGCTGTGCGAAAATAACAGACACGAAGGTGAATAAGCTGTTTACCTATTGTGTAGATACAAATCGCATATTTCAATTGATACGATTTATTTATTTACAAATAAATAAATAACAACTAGTCATTATTTTGTATTTGAACGTTTCTCAGAGGCATTGTCAGTTTTGAATAACCACCCACAAAACCAGGACGAGGTTTCTGAAAACAACTATGGTCATCTCGCCAGCTGCTGGAAATTGTTGAACACTTGCGCCGAGAAAGGTGATGTCGACGTGTTGGATAAGATTTTCGACACTTTGGTCCAACAAAATTACGTAGAACCAACTAACATCCTTCTTGGACCCCTCATCAAGATCCACATCATGAAGTAATTATAACCCTTTTTTGAACGATTCCCCTGATAATTATGCCGTATGGCGACTAATTTCAATTTATCTCTATAATTTGATTTATTTTTTTAGAGACGACGTCGAAGCGGCTCTCGAACGTTTTGAAGAGTTCTGCGTCAAATACCGCGCAACCCCGTGGAAGAACGAATTGACGTGTAAATTGATAGAAAGGGAAGATGCTGCAGCCCTGCAAAAAGTAACTGATCTTTCGACTCAAATACACGGCGAAGTGAACAGTTTGTTCGACTTGGTGCTGTCCTTCGTCGAGTGCAAGAAGATCAAGCAGGCTCGGAAAATTCTCGAGGTCCGGTCTCTTTCCACATTACACAGTTTATTATTTATCTTCGAAATTATTAGTCGTCTTCAGAAGATGTTGCCACTTAATTACATTTCTTCCCGTCGTTTTCCAGACTCCGGGATTGCGCACAAAGACGCAGAGGATAAATGCTGCTTGTCAGAGGTACCATAACGATGGGCAAGTCGACAACCTGATTACACTTCTTGAGGCCACCAAAGGTTTCAAACACATAGACAGATCTGTGATTTTCGACAATCTACTTCTTCTTTACTGTAAGTACACTCACCTACATTCACTGCAGCGTAGGGTATTCTTCTTCTACCCCAAATACAGCTAATACCTGAAAATCTGTTACAGGCAAAACTAATGATGTAGACAAAGCAGCTGCATTATGGACTCAGATGCAAGAAGAAGATGTCAAACCAGCCGATTCGTTTCTCGTTAACCTCGGGCAGCTCTTGGAAAAACACGACAGGCCGATACCATTTGAGATGCCCAAAAATGTCGACCTCAAAGTTCCAAGTTAGTTGTCTACGAAACACAGACCCAACGTGGTCCACCCATTTCCACTACTTCTGCAAATTTAATATGTCCCAGAACTTTAGAAATATATATTATTATGTGTATTAAGTTATTATTATAATAACTTGAAAACTACCAATGCAGAAATACCACCGGCAAAGCGTGTGCAAATTTGTGTTTCTAGAGTGAAAATGGTTTCTATGGCCTGAAACTGAGTAACTACGCTACTTTGCAAATTCTCACATTCTACCACACCATTCTGTACAAGAAGATCACTAATTTTTTCCCTCACAAATCAGAGTAAAATACTACCAATGAATGGCATTTGCCACCCGAAGAAAAGTTAAATAATACGGGAATTTAGATTATTCCATTGAAAAATAGTGGCATTTTTCTTTTCATTTCAGGGAAGACAACAATTTCAGTGAAGAACTTTCAATGTGAGGAGGTCATTTCAGCTTTCCTCATAATGTAATCCGTTTTTATCTTATTGTTCTGGTTACAGCTCCCATAAAACCAATAGGAGATCCGAAAATCAAACATTTCCGGAAATCGTTACACGCTAAAGAACTGGATGAAGCTCTTCGATTGAAATCAGAGTGAGTTATTTTGAATGCATGGTATATTTCAGTGGTTCCTTTGGTTCTGTTCGGTGTTATCGACAGTTCAATATGTAGGAACTGAAATTCAAAGCAAGTTATCAGATCTTCTACGCCAACACCGGCTTAGTGTCATCTGACATCTTCTGTACCTAGAAATCATAAACCAGTGAGCACAATATTATTGTCTTCAGATAAACCTAATTTCTAACAGGATTTCCCCCTTATCTAATCCTTGACTTGAATAGTATATTATACACAACCCTTGGTAAAATATTTACAACTTCTCGCTACACAATCAAAAGTACACATTTAAACTGGGTAGGCTGTGAATAACATGGTGTAGGCTGTACCTCCCCTCTTTGGATGTCTAGAGTGATAGGGTGGTAACGGAGAGGAAACTGTCAACGTTTGTATAACTTCTCAATGTATATAGTATGGGTCGTCGCTTAAGAAGCCCCTATCGAACGAACATTTTCAAGAAAATTGGGTTTTGGCAGATTCTTATTCGACTTCTCACGCTGGATAGGCTTCCTAGCTCAAAATCGCTTCAACTAGATTACAGAGTCGAGGAAACTAGAAAATTATAATAGCCCCTATCGACATTGTTGAGGCAACAGCCCGTATCAACCAGACAACCAGCTGTGTGGAAGGAAACTCGAAGAATTTTAAGCACATTAGGGGTGGGGAATATTTAACGTAGCCGCTTCAAATAACCTAATACTGTTCAGTAACCTACTACTTACCAGAAAACCCTATTACTAGAATAACTGTTTTGAGAACTTGGAGGAAAGGGGCTTTCATTTTGTATTAAATACAAAATGAAAGCCCCTTCCCTCCAAGTTCTCTTACGTTATTCCATAGTAATGATAATATAAATTTTATATTATCATTACTATGGAATAACGTAAATTTGTGATGCCTTAGCGTGCCTTAAATTTCCTGTTCATTACTCTTGTTACTGCTTATCTTAATTGAACTACTAACTTTTCGTTTGCGAATTCCTAAAACCTTGGTTTTTGTTCCCCAAGCGTCGTTGCTAAAGCTTAAAGTTGAATCCAGCTTAAAGCTGCATAATTTTTCAACAGCTGGGTTCCAAATTCAGTTGGTCATCGCATCAACAATGACCATTTTGGTTTGTTTAATAAAAATAGTTGAAAGTTTAGATTTGCAGAGAAAGGTCTATCGACCTCATATTGCTGACAGCGCATGTCAACCATATTTTCTATCAAGAACACCACCTATCAACCTATGGTATTAGGATAACACCCCCTATCAACCTCAATTTCCAACCTTTTACTGTTTTCAACATTAGAAGGCGTCACTTGTTGGTCGAGAGAGTGAAAAATGGGCAAGAATAGGACACATGAACGAAAATTGGTCCATCATTCAAATTTTCCCTTCTCCTGAAAAGTTGGGAAATGGTCGATAGTGGTTTTTGCTTCTTAACGACGATATACGTATATATAAAATTATATTGGGCTGCCAGAAGTCAACTAATGGCTCAAGAGTTGTGACTGATCGGCGTAGGGTAAAAAAAAGCTTATTCTGTCTTGATCTCAGTGTTTGGAACGTTTTCGTTTGTGAACAGCATCTGGCGTTTCTGAAGGGTCCAGCAGTAATCTCCCATCAAGTTGTTCTCTTTGAGCCTCGATCCTCAAAGCCAAGTTCCTTGAGTTGCTTTAAATATTTAAGATTCCTTAAGATTTAACTTTGAGATCCTTTAAGTTCCTTTTCACTTTTGGCATTCAGATTCCCTGGGGTTTCCATAATTTTATGGATAGACGCATCCGGAAAATTGAAAGCTGGCCTAGTTATTGAAACTATTCAAAAGAATGCCACTCTCAGTCTTTGTTCAAACTTCTCACTATACCGTGTAAGGTTTTCTACGTTAAAGGTCCCTACGTATTCATCTTTGTTGATAGATTGAACGAGGCAGACCTTTCCAAAGCTGATCTTTCGCGACTCGTCAACCTCATGGTGAACAATGGAAGGATCGGCGAAGCATCGAAAGTATTGATTTCGTGGTTGGAAAGAGGACTCAGGCCGGATATCTCCACTCTCAGTTATGTCATCAACGCCATCGCGAAAATTGGAGATATTGATTCCATCAAAACTATCGGAACTTTCCTCAATCAAGTAATTTCGATTTTACTATACTTACTCATCGATTTTACTATACTCATTTAGTTATATGCTTTGAGGGTCAAAGTACAAGGAGTATAGATCGATGTTATGTCCCGAACTTGACGTTTTTCTCCTTTTTGCTGTCCTTGCAATCTCTATGATTACCCCTCATTTCTTCGTTTAGGACTTGATGAAGATGGTATCGTTTTCGAATCGATACACTCACTGCATGGTCGAGGCTGGTCTGGCAGCTGAAGTGATCCAAGAATTGTCGAAAGCCATGGAAAACGCCTCAACCCCCCAGGAGATCGAGCGAGTCGCCGAATCTTTCCCCAGAGGTGGGATTTTCTCAGTGTTCGGAACTAACCCCGAGCTCCTACCTGAAGGTCAGTATTACAACTCCCGTATTGTCCTCTTTTCCGTTAGTTCGGTGAAATTGCTATAGATTTAGATTAATAACTAGGTAATAATATTATCATGAAGGGCGTATGCGCAATAATTGATTCAAAGATCATCTCGATTATGCTTTTAATTATCGAAAACAAAAATGGTGATTAAGATAGATTTTTACTCGCTTGAGGAATCTGTGTCCCAGCTGTTAGTTCATAGTTACATAAGTGAACGAAAATTAAAGGAGATGAAAGGTTACTGGCGACGGGTGGTTTGTCTGCTGATAATGGATTTACGACAGTAATAAAATTACGATTGCAGTTACGAGTGTAGTCATGACAGTGTAATAAAATTTACCCTTCAGGGTGATCATTAATGATCGTGAATGCTGGAAGAAGTGACTACCTCAATTTGAACCAGGTTCACTTTTGTGGTACACGGATGGATCTGTGATGGGTGGTGTGGCTGGCCTGGGGTACTTCAGTTTGGCTAAGCCTTTGGGTCCTGCAGCCACCATCTATCAGCCAGAAACCCATGCCATAGAAATATGTGCATAAGAGATTGCCTGGAAACGGCTCAAAGGTGCAAGAATTTACATTCTGTCTGACAGGCAGGCTGCTTTGAAGGCAGTTTCTGCCTTTTCAATTACCTCAAAGCTGACCTGGAGTTGCCTGCGTTCTCTCAAAGCCGCTGCCCAACTCTTTCACTTTTCCCCTTGAATAAATGAGAACTTACTAGTAATGATGATGTACGAGGGACGTCCAGAAAAAAGGATTACAACATGACATGTTAACACATTGTGTTAAAAATGGAAAAATGAATATATTTAAATGAAATTTACAAGATAAGCGTCGTACACAGCCCCTGTAACCTTAATTTCTTGACGGTCCCTCGTATTTACATTTATTTGTAGTCTTGTACTTAACTGAGATTCAAATGGAAGGTAAGTTGGTTATATTTTTGCAACTACCCCAACTGATCCTTTATATCAATACTCAAAATGTAACTGGTCAAAAATAAACTGGAGGTAAACCAAGGATCCGTGGCGGAGGCGGTTATCCACTTCTGTGCTTTTGTATTCATTTGGAGCAAACGATTAAGGAAGTCAACTCAACTGGTATTTGGTTACTTAACCGTCACAATGAGCATATTTTGTTCAACAAGTACACTTCTGGCTTATTCTTGGATTTTGTTGGGTTCATCTACAAAACAACGGTAATTAAGGAACATGCTCCTGGCTAATTCCGAGGAATCTGAGATATTAGGTTCGTTCTGTTCGAATTAGGCTCACAGTGATCGCTTAGGTGATATTAGGCTCGCGTTGACTTGGTGCTTACTGCCAATTGTAGCATGACTATCAGCCGGGAGTTGCTGGAACGGTCCATGACAACATTTCGGACTTATGGTTTTTGAGCGTGAGGAGAAATTAAACTACTCAACTGGTTGTGGTGATGATAGGGATGAAATGAGCGTAATCCATCAGTGAGTTATTATTTTGGTGTGGTTCAGATGGATCAGCCACACTCCCCAGATGCAGCTGGGTGCGGCTACGAGTCAACAACACAGGATGTGCTGGAACGCCACACACTTTTGGCTCGTAGCAAACTTTTTGGCCTGAAACGGTCACTTGAGGGATTTCTTCTCTAGTCGAGTGTTGGAATGACGGCCATTTGCAGCTGAAGTTGGGGTCAGCTCCCTCTGAAACATTAGAAATTCTAAGGACTCCTTTACTAGGGCATGTGAAAGATCCTCTCGTGTCTTCTGTGGATTATGACTTCTACATGGTATTCTTAACATTTCATCTGTTTCAGTTGAAAAATTGGCGGAAGTTTATAGACAGAAAGGAGTCCTGGAGCCAATGAACATGCTTTGGGTACATTACACAATGATTGACGATAAAGAAAAGGCGGAAAAGGCGTGGTCTTATCTCAAGCCAGAAGATCGTATCATGTTCATGCCCATCATCAAATTGGCGAGACAAACTCTGAATCTCGACATGGTGGAAAGTCTCCTCGTCAGATGCAAAAAAGCCGGCGCCACCAGTAGTGCAATCGGAATCATCTACACTTGTATCCTCGATATTCTCGGTAAGATTCAGAATCAGAAATAGTTCCAACTATATAATTATGTGTTACTTTGTATGGGGCAGGTAGTGGTAACTGATTTTCTCACACGAAATTCCCCAAATTATTGTTGCACTTTATTTTCAGTCAGCCAAGATAAACTTGAGGAATGCGAGCAAAAACTGGAAGAATGTTTGAAAGCTTGTACTTTGGATGATCTTGGCCAAGGCATTCTCAAGAAAGTCAAACACAACTTGGAACTCTCCGGGAAGGAATTCAAATACGACATTCCTGCCAGGGTATGTTCATCACTCATAGTTGTATGGTATATATCGCACGGCAAGTTCACAAAAGGCGTTCTACCAAGAGATCTACATGATGGTACAACAGGCGTTTTGAAAACACCAACTTTCGCCAATAGAGATCATTGTAAGCCTGCCTCAATGGAATATCGAGAAAGACGAGGAAGCAAACACTTCGATCGCGTTTTTCTCGGAATTTTGAAAACGTTTAGCGCCCTTTGTACCAAAAACTGCCCTTTATGAACTCGCATTGCGATAATATATTGTGTATTATTTAAGTTTGATGTGATTCCAGAGAATACTCAATGGCTTGGTCTCTGAGACCTGTTAACGATTGAGTAGACGGTTATTGCAGGTGTGGACATCGTAAGCACCAGATTTAATATCAAACTAGCAACTCCGTTTGCTTAGCTCACTAATGCAGACTGGGAATCACTGAATCACACATGCCGACATGCTGATTTATCATCACTCTCTTCTTAATCTAAATTGTAAAAATTATGGTATTATTGATAGTTCAAGTATAGTTCACCCACTTTGACTGAGCATTCTATATAATGCCAAGCTGATTCAGTTGCGATTCGGTCGTTGTATTGATAGCATCGCTTTTGTGCTCCCTTATCTCTTGGATTCCCTGTCTTTTATCGTGAGTTTTCCGTCTTTGTTGACTGGTCACTCCATAGAATGCCTATTTTAAAAAATGGACTACAACATAAATGGGACGGTAAAGGGTTTGACTTTCCATAGTATTACTTTGATCTGGGGGGGGGGGGGGGCATGAAGTTCATAACCTAACTTGTATGGACATATGGATTGAAACATTTTGCAGTAATTATTAAAAGGTCCTACTTATTGTACAGAAACTAATTGCAATAATGAAAGATTGGAAAAATGGACTGAGAATAGTTTTAGATGGTCGCACAAGTGATATTTCACACATTGGCTCAAACGCTTCAGTCATTACGTAACACGTTCTCTATCAATGAACTAACGCGTTATTTAATCAATGAAATATAAT
This sequence comes from Stenodema calcarata, assembly GCA_963920205.1. Taxonomy (NCBI): domain Eukaryota; kingdom Metazoa; phylum Arthropoda; class Insecta; order Hemiptera; family Miridae; genus Stenodema; species Stenodema calcarata. The sequence continues at coordinate 4,277,629 of OY986052.1, forward strand.
GCCTATTTTCAAACGGGCCACTACGTCAGAGCCTATGACGCACGAGAGTATGACGTCAGACGGCTGACAGGAGGCCAAGTAGTACGTCAGAGCCTATGACGCACGAGCGTATGACGTCATACGGCTGGCAGGAGGCCAACTAGTACGTCAGAGCCTATGACGCACGAGCGTATGACGTCAGGAGGCCAGCTAGTACGTCAGAGCCTATGACGCACGAGCGTATGACGTCAGACGGCTGGCAGGAGGCCAAGTAGTACGTCAGAGCCTGTGACGCACGATCGTGTGACGTCAGACGGCTGGCAGGAGGCCAACTAGTACGTCAGAGCCTATGACGCACGAGCGTATGACGTCAGACGGCTGGCAGGAGGCCAGCTAGTACGTCAGAGCCTATGACGTCAGACGGCTGGCAGGAGGCCAAGTAGTACGTCAGAGCCTATGACGCACGAGCGTATGACGTCAGGCGGCTGGCTGGCTAGGTGATCGGATGGTAGCGAAGGGAGAAATATGTGCATAGAAACGTGGTCAAATGAACGATAGCAGCTTTGAGCGCTCTGGCGTCCTTTAAACCCGCGTGTTTCTAAGGCAACCTTATCTCTCTACACTGAGAAGAAATAGTATAATAGGAAGCAACAACTAAAACACAAACGGTGGGTACAGCTTTCGTACAAGTACGCAACCACGAGGGACATTTTATGTCTTTGCGCCCCCTCCCATCAGAAACTTATATGAAGCTTGCATTCGTGTTGACAATATAAATTATTGAAATGATCATCTGTGTGTAAACAATTATTTAAACAATCACGCTCATACCGCAGCTTGTCGGCCACGCACTCCGCCGTGGTTAACGTAATATGGTTAGGTAAATCGAGAGCTATCCAACGAGTGGTGAACGATTTTTGTACGATGATAACTGGCGAAGATAAAGTTCCGTAGCAACGAATCGGTTGTATGCGAAAATCATCAGAAACTCCGTTTCATTCCCGCGTTACATTTTCGAGTTTATGTAGCAAAGTAAAGACATAAAATTTCAAAACAGACTACAACATAACTAGCATACTAAAGCGTTTGAATTTCCATACTTTGATATTATAGATTGAATTTTACAGACAAACTCAATTCTTTCTGTTGCATATAGGGGATCACTAACAATAACTGAATTGCTATCTAAGTCCTGCTTGTAGGTAGATACATGCCGAATCAAGTTTTTTTTTAGCGATTTTGCTTTTTGAATTAAAACACGTCCATTTTTGAACTCAGCCTTAGTATGGACCTATTTAGCAACCCCTCCCAATTTGGGAAGTGTCACTATAATATTGACGATTTTTGTCTCGGAAGGGGGGAGGGGGGTCGTGACCCTGCCACCAATAAGCAGTAATACCCGCACCAAAAACCCGTCTATGGAGCACATCCAAACATATATTCTACTGCATCCCGTATCTCATCCGAATGCTGCCTGATGAGATGAGGAGCCCTTCCGGTTTCTCTCGTTCAGCCTTCAAAAGAAAAGTATTTACATGGCTAATCTCTCGCGGTCATTCTAGGTGCGAAGAGGCTCTCTCTAGTATTTATGTAGTGTATTCCTAAAAATATATATGTATTTCCTCTCCTCATATTAGTATGTATTGTACATATGTTGTTAAAATAGAGTATCATTCCTTTTTTTCCTTTTATAACCTTTAAGAAGCAACTCCCCCTAGCCGCACAGGGATTTCCCTATGGCCCTGGGGTATATTCCACTATTATATTGAAGTTTTTTGTTATTTGTTTTCTTGGAATAAACTTTCATTTCATTCATTCATTCATTCAATATTGATGTAGGTAATAAGTCTTGTTATAATTACCTTGCGGTGGAATGTGGGTTTTTTAGTGGCAAATCTATGGGAAAATAACCACAGCTCAGTTTAATGTAATAGCAGTAAGGGAAAGCCTGTGGTCTAGGAGCCTTGGAAGTGTTTGAAATGAGCTGAGTTTACTTGGGGAAAAAACGAATTTGGATTCAAATCAAGCTTAAAATTGATAAGACGGCTATATTTTTGATTCAGCAGATCCCAAAGCTCAATTGTTTTATTCAGCTAATTTGAAAGCTACATATCCTCCGATGTAATCGTTCTCAACTCCTTTTTCATTAAGACATCCATCGTTCTATTTCCAGAAAGCCAGACCGATTCAAAGTTCCCAAGACTCCAGTTCCTCCAGCGACAGCGATAATGAAGAAACTAAAACCAAAAGTCAACAGCGTGTTTAGTTGAACGAAACGCCTTTTTTATTCGACCATGTTGGGATTTGTAAATATTTGAAGCTACCAACACTACAGAAGTAACTGCTGTCTGTTATCCACCAGAAAGCGTCTGTAGTGTGAGGAAATGAAATATTGAATCAGAATTAGTTGTGATAGATAGTGTTATACTTACTAGCAATACGCTTGCGTCAAATCGCGCGCTCTGTGTATATTGTAAGACTTTTTTTTTAATTTCTAAGATTATTAAAATGTTTTTCTTCTGGTCATAAGACTTTGTGGAATTGTATGTTGATAAGAAAACAATTAAAAAACGGCTGCATTCAGTGGCTAAGGTCAAAAAAAGAAAAAAACTGAAAACTGTGTTTGTATATTCTTTTTGTTATTACGAAAACCACACCTCCTAGTTACCATACCTCGTATTAGATGGGGGCTCACTAAACGAGTAGCTGATAATTTCCATTTACAGTAGAACCTCGATTAACCGACATGGCCGGGGGAGTAGGTATGTCGGATAATCGAAAAATTTGGATAACCGAGGGGGTTGAAAAATTGGTAACGTTTTACTGGTCGAAGTGGTTTATTGTGGGAAAAAATAACGAAAGCGTACCCAAGTACGGATGGTCTTCAAGTCAAAAAAAGTACTAGGTACATCACTTAGAAAATGGATCTAAAGATCTCTGATGGAGAAACCTCTGAATCTGGGCGTAAAACGAGCGTGTAAATCACGCGGTGTTCATTATCTGCAGTTCCAAGTAGAATAGTTGTAGACGCGAATTTTGGTCTTTATGTGGTTTTGTTATGGATTCGTTTCTTTTAAGATCTATTTGGTTACCTACCTGTAGGAGAAACGGCTGGGAAAACCAACCGCTTGGGTTTAAATGTGAGTTATTCAGGAAAATCATCTTCGGTGTATTCAGTTTATAAGGTTGGTGGATACCTTACAAACAATATTTCCTTTACCTTTTTGAAGGAAATTGCTTTGTGACTTGAACTCTAAAACCCTAAACCGGTACCATCAAAACCAGGGTAAAACAAAATAACAAAAGAAATATTATCTGGGTTAAAATAAATTATATTGTGCTCTACCCCTACCTAGAGAAAACGGGTTTCGACCTCTAGCAATTCTCTTCAGCCCAAAGAGAAGAAAAAGACTTGCATAAATGAATGTTCGAAATAATAAAAGTACTTCTGCTCACCCAAAAATCCGGTACTAAAACCTTTGAAATAATGGGCAAAACATGCCAATTGTGATGAAACGTATGGAGTATGAAGGGTTTATAACCGCAATGAATGAGGCTGCCCATTGGACCGCGAGAAGTGATCGCCCCTAAGTGAGGGTTGAAGGTGGTACCTGAACGCCGTGCTCAAGTAACATTTTCTCGTATATTTAGGTTAGGCTGGAATTACAGTTCGTCCTACCCACCTGAAATTTCGTAGGTTCTCTCTGAGATAGTTACGTTAAAAAATGTAGAAATAGGGGTAGTTATATAAAACTGTTTTAACTACACTGTTGATGCAATTGACCCTGAAGATAGGTAGGTACGTTGAGAGGAAATTTGTTGTTGATGACAGAACTAATGAAAAATACCTAGCTCTTACAAAGAAGAACTAAAAACACAAATGGTGGGTACAGCTTTCGTACAAGTAAGCAACCACGAGGGACATTTTATGTCTTTGCAGAAACTTATATGAAGCTTGCATTCGTGTTGACAATAAAAAGTATTGAGAATGATCACCTGTGTGTAAACAATTATTTAAACAATCACGCTCATACCGCAGCTTGTCGGCCACACACTCCGCCGTGGTTAACGTAATATGGTTAGGTAAATCGAGAGCTATCCAACGAGTGGTGAACGATTTTTGTACGATGATAACTGGCGAAGATAAAGTTCCGTAGCAACGAATCGGTTGTAAGCGAAAATCATCAGAAATATTTTCTTGACGATTTCGTGTGACGCTTTTCGAGTTATGTGCCAGAGTAAAGACATAAAATGTCAATAACCTAGGGTCCACCACTTTACTGGAATGAGGGTTTTTTCAGACAGCACTTCTTTTTTTAACAGTCTTTTCAGAACTTTTTAAATTCACCACACCTCTGGAGGAAACTCGTTATACTCTCGATTTTGACATTTTATTTACTCTGGCACATAACTCGAAAAACGTTACACAAAAAGCGTCACACGAAATCGTCACGAAAATTTCTGATGATTTTCGCTTACAACCGATTTGTTGCTACGGAACTTTATCTTCGCCAGTTATCATCGTACAAAAATCGTTCACCACTCGTTGGATAGCTCTCGATTTACCTAACCATATTACGTTAACCACTGCGGAGTGCATGGCCGACAAGCTGCGGTATGAGCGTGATTGTTTAAATAATTGTTTACACACAGGTGATCATTCTCAATAATTTATATTGTCAACAAGAATGCAAGCTTCATAATTTATGATGAACCTTTCAATTAAGTATAACAACTACGCTACTGGGGTAGGTGATGTAGCATTGTTCGAAGGCCCCTGAACCCCTTCTTTAAAGACATAAAATGTCCCAATGTGTTGCAGACTCATATGCAAGCATTTAATTCTCGACTGTATTTTTCACTCCGTTACGGCACGGGGTATTGACGCTATCAAGCGGAGGCTAGGTGAAACTCTCTCTGGGAGTTGTACCCAGAGCGTCACTGTAATTTCGGGCGTGACAAGTTTTTAATGGGGTTTCATCGTTGAAATAACTCCGTTGGTCACATGAAACCGTGCATATTCTTTAGACTCACTCGTTCGGTCGTTTTCTGTGAAACCACCAAGCAAATTCACGTATTTCGACAATTTTTTGTACACGTAAAAATTCAAATATGACCCTCTCATCTGTCAACATGGCCAAAGTCAGACATTGTCTGGAAAGGCGCACATCATGTGTGTACTTGTAACCATTGAATAAATCATTTTTTGAAATGTCGCCTTCGTAGTCAGCGCAATTACGCTGAAATGTGGGTGTGGTTGTTTCATATTTCATATATGGCCTTCAGAATCAAATGTGGATAACTGAATTTTTTTCAAAAAACGATTTATTGCGTTTTTTACTGTCAGACGAGAAATTATATGTCAGGGACCAAAATCTGACTAATCGTATCAAATACAGCGTGCAGGCCATTTTTAATACCAAAACTAGAAAAAAAACTGCAAATTCTTGACAACGGTTTATCATCTTCTTTGTTCTGATCCACGATGCCCTTTCTTGTTCACTAAAATTTAGTGATAGATTTATTATGATGAATTTAAAAGATCGTTGTGGGGTTTGTCTACCCGTAAACCAAATTTCTTAATTTTAGCTCAACGCTAACTGGGAAGAGTGCCGTGGACGGATTTTATTAATTCGATTTTCTGAATGGCCCTAGTAGTGAACATTATCAAGACTTCTCTCTGTTATATAAAAGTTATCGTCATAATCGTGTTTGTAATTTAATCAGTTTGTACCACCTGTCTAAATAGAACTCGAAACATTGCCGTCTCCATTGTACTTGGAAGGTCGTCCACTTGAACCATCTATGTCCACATGGTGGGGTCCTGCCCTAAAGAATTCAAGTTGTGATGTTAAACTGTCGATAGTTTTTTGACTAAAAGTCGTAAAAAATTGAGAAAAAATAGAAATCCGTCAAAGGTTTTCTCGTATAATTCAAAATTTTCCGAAACAATAAAACGTTAGAGTAAATTAAGGTGAAAATTGTTTATCCGAATCGATTATAACAATTTTTCGAAGTTTTTGACTATACCATTAGCCTTGCAATTCAAAACAATCCAAAAAGAACCCCTCGATTCAATCTCAACCTTTTTCGAGTTTTTTAGACGTTTTCGAGACAGATTTCGGAAATTCCGATCAGTCAATCTAACTCAAATTTCTTCCTTAATCAGAATCGATTATAACATTTTATCGAAGTTTTTGAGATGAATATTCGTCTTGTAGAAGGTCGATTTGTTCCCAAAATGAACCCCTCGATTCGATTCAAACTCAACTTTTTTCGATTCGAATATCGGAAATTCCAATGAGTCAATTTTCTTCCATCATCCATATCGATTATAACTCCTTTTGAGTCTAACATTGGTCGATTTCATCCTAAATGAACCCTCAATTATATTCAAACTTAACGTTTTTCGAAGTTTTCGAGTCGAATTTCGGAAATTGCGATGAGTCATCCTTACTCAATAATATTACTCTTCCTCAATCAGAATCGATTATAACCATTTTTTGACGTTTTCGGTCGATTTCATCCTATATAAACCCCTCAATTCGATTCAAATTACACTTTTTTTTAGACGTTTTCGAGTCGAATATCTGATGAGTCAATCTAACTCGATTTTCTACATTGATCAGAGTCGATTATATCAATTTTTGAACCCCTCAAGATTCAAATTACACATTTTTCGAGTCGAATTTCGGAAATTCCGCTGAGTCAATCTGACTCAATTTTCTTCCTTTATCCGAATTGATTATAACAAAAGATAAGCTACAAAAGGCTAACATAATGAAGAGCTTCATTCAACGAAATGGTAAAAATAGGTAGGAGTAGGACATTGGTAAGACTAGATTTAATTCCACAATACGAAATTTTGAATTGAACGTACATAAGAGCTATCTATCAGTGACTAGATAAAACGAACATCGAGGTGCTACAAAATGGCGAGGCAACTATCGACGATAGTGTCGATTCTGTGTGAGGATATCAGAATTAAATATATTCCGAACTATCGATAGTTTGGCATCACTAAGGTTCAGGGTGAGTGAGGGATGAGGGATTTACAAAAAAAAAAAAAAACAGTTGTAGGATCCTCGAAATTCAACTTTATACAGATCTAATGACATCGCTTGCAAGTAACTGAACAATTTAATACTGTACAAATAAATATGATTACGTTAATATCTCACAAACTCAACAATACCATGGGCTTTTTGGAGCCGATCTTCCAGAAGGCACTAACTCTTCTAGATATGACTGACGTTCAATAATAAGTAGGAGGAGAGCTGAGGCGGGGAAATCTGTTCGCATTAGTTTGAAGATCTACATTGCAGCTCAAAGTGAGGGAAGTCAGTCCTAATAATTGGGTACCACAAACTGTTGTTGTACAACATACTGAGGTTTACAATTTCTGACAGATGGCGTCAGTGTACTCCGAGCACTTTGCTTTGCCGCCCAGATCGCCTGTGCGCCAGGTGCCTTCCTTGATGACTTCGAGGGCCGCTGCTTCGATTTTGGTCGCGTGGGTTAAGAGTTCCATGTGCCTCAGCATCATGACGGCAGAGAGGAGGAGGGCGGTCGGGTTGGCCAAGTCTTTACCAGCTATGTCAGGCGCAGTTCCGTGAACCTGGAGTAATACAAACAAACAAATAAACTACCTGTCAGTGCATGAATATTGAAAAGGAACTTTAACCGAGTCGCTGAACCAAGAAACCACTTTTCAGCATGGTAAATGCTCTTACAAATCTACTTCCCCTAACATCAGGGATCACGGTCGTCATAGATCTTATATTCAAGTATCTACAGATTTGGAGCCTCAACCCAAATACTTAAGACTGGATCACATGAAGCGTTTGGGCTGCGGCTAAGAAGTGTGTTGTAATCTGATACGTTGAGAGTTCTCAATAGAGAGTTCCAAGGAGATAAGTCTGCCTCGGTAGGACCGCCTTAACGTTCGATAGGACCGTCTTATCTACCTCATCGGTTTAGGCCCTAGACTCTGGGGCGTCCTTAACATGAGGATCTGTTTGGTCCTATCGCAAAGTAACCTTACATGTGGATAACAGTGATTGGTTCACCCGCTTGTGTCAGTGTTCGTTTGCCAGTTGTTGAGTTGTCACGCATAAAATCGGTCCAAGCGTTTGTTAAGATGAACATGTAACAAACGGAAAATACGGCGTCGCTAAACGTCACTCTTAGATAGATAACGCTATTAACGTCACTCTAGAACTGAGCATGTTTAAGCTTATCGGGTTAGCGTTTGGTCTTGCTTGCCCTACGATAAGCTCTCAACAGCTGGTCCCTTTGAAGTGGACTCTCACCTGGAACTCTCTAATATGGCGGCTGCGTTTGAATGTATTGGCCCCATGAACGCACTATGGATATTATGAACGAGGTAAATAATATACATGATGACGCACACACCATATTGTGGTTTAGACCTTAGTGATTGGCGACTATATTTATTTATTGTGTTCAACAGCATACGACCAAGGCCTTATTGGCGTTTTTTATTATCATTACCTAAATGGTGTACAATCAAATTTTGGTTTATATTTTATCAGTTATATAAGCGAAATCAATTATATACGCTCCAAGCGAATCTGGCTAGATTGACAGACAGGGAACAAAACTGTGTTCATCAAGGCTCCAACGCCAAACGTCATTTGGAGCACACATTTTTTCAACTCTCAGTAATCACAAGGTAGCTCTCAGACTGCCGACGTCTTCTTAGTGATAGGATTTTAACAAGTTCAGAAATTAGAAGTATAAACAGTCAAGTAGAAGGGCTCAAGTAGTAGGGGATGGGGGGGGGGTTAATTAATAATCGAATATCAAACTTCAGGATATCAAAATAAAATTCAACTTACCGATTCAAATAGAGCTCCTGAAATTCCAATGTTGCCGCTGGGCGTGAGACCAAGACCTCCGACTAGACCAGCGCACATGTCAGACAGAATGTCACCGTACAGATTAGGCATAACTAGGACGTCGAATTTATTAGGGTCTTGAACCATACTGAGGCAAACGGTGTCGAGGTATTTTTCTTCGAATTTAATTTCAGGGAAACCTTTGGCTGCATCTCGGCAACACCTCAAGAATAAGCCGTCGGACATTCTCCTGCAAACAGTTAAGAAAATGAAATTGATTAAAAATTCTGGTAGAATTATGAATTTCAGAAACATAAATGTTGGACTACTGAGACCTGATTTCTAGGATGAGGTAGAAAATTCGCAAAGAACATGGGGTCATTGATTCATGCCACATCGCCATTTGAACGACTCAATCTGGCTGCTCATGTCAGTAACACGGAATCGTTACCTGCTGACCGTTGTCGACGAATTCTTGCGGTTTCCATTTGCGTTTCTCTGTTCAGATACGACGGCAGCAACGATTATTCGCCGCCTAACTACTCCATTTACAACCTATGGAATGCCAGCGTATATTCACTCCGAGAGAGGGACGTCCTACATGGCAGAGCCTGTAAAGCAGTAAAACTAGCACTGCGAACCTCAAACTACGAAATCGGGATCTGGGGAAAAGGTTTTGGATCAAGCGCTCCATTCGATCAGATCTCTTCTTTGCACTGCGACAATGACTACCCCTCATGAGAGGATGCTACGTCATTTCAGGTGATCTATCTGGCCACGGCATATCGATACCAACGTGGCTATGTACTCCTGGTCCTGCACTGATGAGAAACCATGGGAGCAAATATTAACCTTCAGTAGTCCAATTGGAGTTACTAGAGGCCAACCCGGATTACACATATGTGCGATATCCAGATGGACGTGGGACCACAGTGTCAAAAATACGTCTTGCTCCTATTGAGGACTCCTCTCAAGTCCTCGAACCGCAAGCTTTGAAAATTCCACACGTAGAGCTCCCTACGGAAACTGAAACCTTGAATCCGGATACAGAGACGGGGATTTAAAGAACAGAACCAGAGTGGCAATCTCCAAGAAGATCCGCAAGAATTCGACTCTCACCCCGATACCTCCAGCACTACGTTTTAAAAACTAACGAGGGGAGAATGTGATAAATCATTAGAACTTCCCAGATGTTCATTACGTTACCACGGACGCTACCATATTTTATTAATTATTCTAAAATTACTGATATTCATTCCTATGTCGAGTTTTGAGCTTAATAAAGCCTTGTTTAAGGTATTGTTTTGTTTTGTTGCGTCCATTTTATAATTTTCTATGATAGCTTGACTCCTATGCGAGGAGAAATCGGCTTTTGAAGAAATTTTCATAGGAGGACTGTTTATGAGACTGTAGTAGGTACGTAGGTAAGGGTTTGTAATGTGTAAATGGAGGATAAATCTCATATCAGTGTGCCACCGCATACATATGGAAGTGGAAGCCTGAAACTTGCAGTAACGCTGACTGAAGATTATAATTTTAAGGAGAAGATAAGATTGGTAAACATAAGTCGAGCTGCTTCCCTCAGCAAACTCAGAAGTTGCAGTGGAGATGATACGAGTGTAACAGGATTTGGGATTTTCCTATAAAGCCATATCCACTGAGGATGGAATATCACAATGCTCAAATAAGAACAGCGATAGAAATGAGAGAAAAGCAATAATGAATTATTCATTCAACAAATAAAGAATATACCGTTAGTATGATTGGAAAGTGAAGCTATCGGAAAGCAATCCTTATCCCTAGGGGCTCACAGAATCTTGTTAGTGGATCGAAAGATGTAACAGTGTTTCAGTATTTTATCTAACGATTATCAAACATTATAGGAAATACAATATCTTTCGAAGACTAATAACATGACGTGGAGTGACGCTGTTAGGGCATTGGCTGATAGTTTTATTATGAATATTCAATACATGACATGTATTGTGAATTTCTGACACGTCTGTGTATTCATTCCTGACTTCCTAGGAGATACAGTTGGTTGGAAACCGTCAGCTTTGTGTTCAAGTCACACAACGCAATAACAGTATCTAGGTAGACAATTATTAGTGCTTATGTTAAATCAACTGCTAACTTGACAAGACTTGATCAACAAACTAATAACTTCAAACGGCCAGAAACGGTAGGTACAATCCTCCATTCCAACACTACTAATAAAACACAATATGAATCAATAAGTTGTTAAAAAAAATGGACAAACAAATAATGATGATGTTGACGTATTTGATTTGAAGATAGGGTAACTCGATACTAACTATGAACTAAGTCACTCGCGACGAAATCGTGGAAAACAAGAGTAGGCTTTTTTTTAAATCATCTATTCCCACTGAAATACTCGTTTAAGTTCATATCTCTGTTATGCACCTTCAGTTTTGTTTTGTTACTGACGATGGTTTAATCACCGAAACCGGTCTAACAGTGTACTCATTTTTCAGTGGAAATATACGATTTTTTCAAGTATTATTGTTTTTCTTGATGCTGTTCACATTCAATTATGTGAGCCAAGTACCTATACTTTATAATCTACATAGTTACTCATCTCTAGTATTGGAATGATTACTTGAACTAAAAGAAGAGCCTTGAGTCACTTACATGATATTAGCCTTGTGCACGGCTGTGACCTTCTTCCTTCCCGCTTCTTTGGCAAACTTGAAGGCGAAATCGGCGACTCTCCTAGAGGCGTCTTCAGTGATGAGTTTAATACTCTGAACGACGCCATCGACGATCTCGTGCTCGATACCGGAGTACTCGCCTTCTGTGTTTTCTCTTATTGTCACTACGTCAACGTTATCGTATAATGTTTTGTAGCCTTCCAGGGAGCGACACGGTCTCACGTTCGCGTACAAGTTGAACTCTCTAGAAACAAGTTATAGAGTGTCAAAGGTCTATTTCGAGAAAACACCGACTAAGTTACAAAAGGATTACAAGCACTTATTTCGAAAATCTGATCGCACATAATTCTTATAATTTATATGAAAAATAACAAACCAACTTATAAGTAGTACATAGGGTCCTTTGATTCACTATTGTAAACCAATACCTACTGCAATGAAGCTTGGACTATAATATATGAATGATATTGGACTGTGAATGACATCATCATTCATAAGAAATACATAGTTAATAACTGAAAGCGCGACCTAGAAGTCACACTTGGGTAACAGGCAGGACATTTCTGAAACGAAAAATTAGTTGCAACACGCAGTACATATCATTGAACTTCATACTCACTTTCGAAGAGCCAAATTTAGGGATCTGTGACCTTTTCCAACAGGAGTCATGAGAGGTCCTTTCAACCCGATTTTGTTCCTATTCATAGAGTCAATAGCTCCTTGGGGAATGCCGAACTTGCCGTCCGGTCCACGAACAGGGGTGACGTCGACAACTTCCCATTCAATAGGCACCTATAGCAGAACGCAAATTCGAATTATGTAGTGATGCAGTATTGTTACTACACTACGAGGAATGAAAGGAAGGCCTTTGTTTGGCTTCCGTATTGTTACTTCCCCAGATTCAAGAAGACACGTGAACTCAGGTAACCTAAAAAGTTTGGTAATTAGCCTGAAGTGCTATTGACAGCTCAATTTCAACTGATTGAAATAGAAAAAAAAGGTGTTTTTCCAACAGAATCACCACCTAAACATGTGTATGAGGAATACACATCAGGAATATGGGGATCATCAATCTTGATACATCTAACAAAGCTCTAAATACAGAACAATATTCCCATATCTGATCACGGTACTGAGAGTACGGTATTTTATATGAATGAATACGGATCTAAAACTTACGTTGGCAGCAGCGAATATTTTCTGGACGGCCTTAGAAATTTCTGGTCCGATTCCATCTCCTGGAATAAGGGTAACCTTCTGCAAATCGCTAGAATAGTTGCGCGACGTACTGAGAGCGCCAGATCGCTGCACAAGAAAGTAAAACGCATTATTAGGTGTGGCTGAATGTATTTTCGAGCTCGAGAAAACACAAATAGACAAACCTCGAGAGAATTGGGTCTCGGTTTTCCAGAAGAAATAGAATCCGTTTTAACTACGAGATGGGGTTCAAAAAAAACGTTTTTGATCTTACTTACAAGAGCTTTGAAAAGTCGACAAGCCATCTTCGGAAAATAAGGCGAATTGACGTGGGAAATGAACCACTGCGGAAAATTACGGGAGGAGAAGGAAAATCAGGCTGCTGATAAAATGATAAAAGTGAAAAACAATGTTGCCATCAACCTTCGCAGAATAAGACGGAGAATAGACAGCTTAGAACCGCCTCATGCAGAATTTCGTTGGAACACTCTCTACATAACCATTCATATAAATAATATTCACGTAATCACCCATTAGTCATGTTATTCGAATTCAATTAATTTCACAAGGTTTGCAATATACTTCACAAGGTTTGCAATAGATTCCATGCCATGGATCCTGTTGTAAGCGATGTATAGCCATGGATGTTATAAGATAATGGACGTTATAAGATCCATGATATGATCATGTTTGGTTGTACTATCCAAAGAAAGTACCTATAACAATAATAAAGCAACTGCGTGGTTTCATAATATTATACTGCAATACACAATAAATACCGACTATTAGATCCTTGTGCAATTCATAAATTTAATAATTTTATTTATTATGGCAAGTAACCATGGAAGAAGTAAGTATTTTTCCATGGCAAGTAAGATTACTGGACGTGGCTTTTCTCTTCTTCCACGGTACTTCCACATTACATCCACTACTTTCTAAGAACTGTGATTGTCTTATCACGCTTTGTCATATCTAAATAACACGTAAGTGCAGTTGTCGTTTTTATTCCTCTCTTTATTTAATGAACAGTAATTAGCAACTTCTCTTGAAAAATGTCACAATTTTGATTTTTTTAATCGCGTTTTAGTTGACCTGTGGTGTGAAGTACTTGTTCGTTGCTGCCCATGATATGCGTTGTTCGTTCTTCAACATGATATGCGTTTAGTTTCTGTGATCCACTAAAGGAGGCGTACACCTACTTCACAATAACACCTCAAAGGAATGAATATTGGTGAGTGATAAAGAGATTTACCTATATTCCTACAAAATTTGTTCAAAGTAATGTTCTTAACTATGGGTTGTGTAAATTAAACAATATGTCCGGTGTGTCTGATTCTGTACTACTGGGCTGTGGGGTTACCATACGGAGGAGCACTTTCTCTACCGAAACTGCAAGAAAGAGTGAAAAGGTGAAGAATAGACTTGTGGCATTAAGTTTATAAAACACCATGTAGGTAATGTATGTAATAACAGAGCAGGATGTTTGAGTGAGAAAAGTTGTAATCATTATACATGACGTAATTATCAAAGTAACCTGTTGAAACGATCAAAGGACTGAAGCCCTCAGTCAAAATCGATTATAATATAACATAATAATATATTATGTTATAATATTATTATGGCCCCCACTGTCAGTATGAATGGGGTCCCATAAAGACGGGGACATAATATTATAGATCAAGTGGACAAGGTTGCGGAATGAAAACGTCCCCCAATCAACTGATTAGTACCATATAGATTGGTTGGATAATAAAAACCTCCCCCAATCAACGGATATATATTATATATCCGTTGATTGGGGGAGGTTTTTATACCACAACCCTGTCCACTTGATCCATATGTCCAACTAATCTGGTTTAACTAGATCTATATAGTACCATATAGAGTATGGGATGCGATTCATACGGACCCCAGAGTTGGGGACAGCTAACCGATTGTGACCAAGCCCTCAACATGCTGAGTCAGGCAAATAGGACCGTAATATAAGAAAATTACTCCATGTTATAAGTGCTAAAATGCCAATTGACCCGAAACTGGATGATGTTGCGTCCTCATGGTAGGTGAATGGTAGGAAGTCCGCTAGGATCAAAATCACCCGATGAAACTGAAAAGTTGCTCCTCTCTGACGGAGAAAGCAGGCTGAGAAATAATGACGATGGGAGGCACTCGCTCTAATCACTTCAGAAATATCTACGAAAAGAGAAAAGGATACGTTGCCCTCCCTTGATCATTAAATTTTGGGGCAATTAAGAGCTTCCGGTCGAGGCTAGTATGACACAATGTTCTCACAATCAATAGATTCTCCAACCACATCTCTTTAGAGTTTTTTTGGCTAGAACATATCAGCTATCCACTGTCCCAAAGTTGTTTCTTTCTTCCTCGCTCCAGAAGGCGATCAAAACCGCACTGTATGGAGTGCCGGGGGATGCGAATATGAAACAGTCAGTCAGCTGTGTTTTCCATAGGGGGGACCAGTTTGTTCCTTCCTTTGTACAACCAGTTATTACTCTCCTAAAGTGTGTCCATCTTCGTTGTGTCCTTTTCAATCAGAGACAGCAACAGTGAACTGCCATTGATACTGTTGGATGTGTAATTGGGCTTGCCCGTATATAAATAAATAAATAGTCAGCAAATTCAAATAACCGCAATGCGACATACGATAATACTGAAAGAATTTCGTCTCGTCATCCACGAGCTTGGGTACAGTTTGGCGAAATCCCCTTCAGCTCTCCTCGACAAAATATTTTATGGACCGAATCTTGTCTTCGAGAGCGAGGCCTCACTTCTTTTTCGTCATCCTCAAAAATTAAAGCGAATTTGCACAGTAAATTAATCCTATTGGACGACATCCTGATTGAATTCACTTGCTGCCCGGAGTAGGCTGACGGCGATCTGCCTATGCAGTGTGAATTGGGTTCACCCTGACTTGACGGTGATTCGACCGTGATCTGATCGTCCCGTGACAGTTGGTCTGACCTACCTTGATACGGCCAACTCTCATCTATCTGAATACAAAAGATATTTTGGTATCGAATTTCTGTCGACATAAAACTCCATTTGGTTTGTTATTGATAGACTTTAAGCTATTGTTCTTGACCTCGAAAATTTTAATACTCGAATTTCCGAAAATGTTCATACCAAAATCCGTTCCAGACCATCCTGAAGTCACTGCCAAAAGGCGCCAAAAATTATATAGTTGTGGGGGGGGGGGGGGGGGGTTACTCATAAACTCCCAAAATGAAACAGTCAGACAAGTGACACCTCATTGTAAAGGTTCTTTTACCATTATAATGAGAATATTTTGCATAAAACCAGTTATTTCTTTGAAATATCGCTCTTATAGCTGTGCAGCATGACTGGATTTTTTGTTTTGTTTAGCAGTATACCATTGCAATTGGCGGCGTCTAGCTACACTAAAGATTTAGCTAATGCCATCCTGCAGGGATATCAGATCACTTACTCGATCCATCCTTATATTTTTCTCACATCTTTTATGTAATCCTGATTTTCAGAAGCCTACCACAAAATAAATAGCGCTTTTACCTGATTTAACTCCTTCTTTTCATTTTTCGCTTTCAGAAATCACTTGAGTTTTCTCGGCTTTTCCAGGTAAAATGAGGCGAAGTGCAGGAAATTACTCGTACCATCCGGTCCCTGCCGGCGAGCTGGAAGAAGAAAACAACGAGATGACGGAGCATCTCAAAGAGAAAATAGGCGTCCTCAAATCACTGTCGATCGACATCGGAGCGGAAGTCAAATACCAGGACAAACTCATTCGGGAAATGGACGAGGACTTCGAAAGGACCGGAGGCTTCATGGGAAACACCATTTCACGCGTGCTTCGTCTGTCCAGAGCCTCTCACAATTACTACATTTTCTACCTGTTCATATTTTCTATCGTTGTATTCTTCATACTGTACATCACACTCAAATTCAGATAGTCAAACATTGATTTTTTGCGATAAACTGGCGATAAATGATAAATTCATTCATCGGCTCGTCATTTCCTTCGTTACTTCCCAAACACGGGTTTCTGAATGTTTCCCTCTAATTATATAAACTCGTTATACTGTTATGGCGTCTACAGATTGTCTTTCAAGTTTAAGATTACCCACATAACAATCCATATGACCAGTACTTTACATGTCTCGCATTGAAGAACCATTGAAACACCATTCCCCTGGCGTCACCACTGTCTCATTGAAAACTGTCAAATTGTAAGGTAGACCCAATGAACAAGAAAAGTTAGGTTTTCATCAAGATTGTCTCTTAATTCAGGAGACTCGTCACATACATACTTAATTTGGTAGAACGTCTGCCTATTAACAATGGGAACTACCACACAATCCCTCTGCTGGGACATACGTGTGTAGAATCTCTTGTCATTTTACCATTTTAAATCTCATTACAAAGCATTAATTGTCTATAGCATCAGGGACCCAGTTCTGTACTTGACATCCCACGGAATTCCTATGTGCGTAACTGTTTAACACCTTCATTTCAGAACTCTTTATAATTTGATCGTTAGATTGTCAGTTATGTTTATAAGTTAAGAAGAACCATAAATATCGGTACATTACATCATGAAAAGCGATCAAGTGCCTAAACTAAGTGGATGTTAGAATTTGAATAATTGATTAGCGAGGTACATCAAGGTTGATTTGAAATACTGTACGTAAAAGACTTTTGCAGGTATTGAAAGATAAGATTGAAATAATATTTCTTGCGCATTTTTCCGTGTTCATTAGTTCAATTTTGGCAAAATTGGTTTGTTGGCGTAATTTATAGGTTTATTTTGATCATTATTATTTATTCATCTTATTTTTAATATATGCGATATTATGTAACTTTTTGGGTATTTTTTCCTCAATACCCTTTCCATGTGAAACCTCGAAAATGTCGTTTAAACAATAACTCCAGACACAATTCTAATTGCAGTACATCCACTGTTATTAGGTAGGTAATACTATTTACATCACTGCCGTGTCATCACTTGGAGTATTAGAGTTATAGTCTGATTCATACTGCTTTAGTATTGAGGGGCTCGTCCAATGACCGTTCACCGCAGCGTTGACACATCTTGCTGTGGTTCCACTGCCGGCCACTCTATGGCTTGCCTCATCACCCCTACGGCCCACTAGTTTGAAACAGACTGCCAGAGGTGTTCAGATAATTTCAATACTCCAACGGCAGTTTGGCCCACTGGTCATTGTGTGATATTCAACGTACACAATCTACGAGTTTTTAGACTAGTCAAAGTGTTTAATTTGTGTATTTCTTTAGCTTTTTACACACTTTGACCAGGCATCGTGTATAATTCTATTGAGATTCCTAGTTACCTTTCAAAGTGAGCTATTAATTATATCGAGGGTCTTATGGCAACTTCCCACATCGTCACTTTTGGCCAAAATGAGTTATGCATACCATTCGAAGCGTCTTCTCCCGGTGGATCGACCTAACTAAGTATAAGTTAGGTACCTAAGTTAGGTAGGTAACACTAAATCTCACGATTTATTTTACTGAATTACTCAGTAAACATAGACATGGGAAGATGGTTTTTTGGCTCTGCTGAAAAGTCGCCCAAATGACGATGTGGGAAGTTGCCGTGAGACCCTCGACATCTATCTGCAGAATTTTCAACTGATATTTGAAAACAAGTCACAAAAGTGTTTGAATCTTTGATGCAGTGTGGATCTTGGATGCAGTTTTTTCTCAAAGTAACACTAACTCTTCAAAATGGATTCACCAAGATTGGGAATCGTTTTTGATGTATCGAAAAATGGCACTCTTTTTGTTTTAAATATTATCGTTAACATTATTTGTCTACAAAGTGCAATTTAGTTGTGAACATGTCTGGCTTAATAGTAGTATCACTAGTGACTTGTGGTGAGGTTCCTGCTCAGTGGAAATCCCCTCTAAGTAGAGCTACAAAGTAGGTACCCACAATAGTTTAGCTGCGCTATGACTTGGTAGGAAATTTTCTACCATAATAGATCAAAATCTAGCTGTTCTCTAAGAACAATAAATTAATTGCATTACATTTCAGAAATTCCTTAGCAAAGGAGAAAAGCACGCTTTGTAGTATTGAGCATGATAGCTAAAATCTAACCATTAGGCTGACATTATGAAACGAGAACTGAGGTGATGTAGGTGGCATATCGTTCTTTAAGATCCCATCAGGTCTTACTCACTTTTTCCAACTTTATTTTACCAGCGCTATTACAATATAATATATTGTATTATAGTTCTGGTGGATACTAAGACAACTCTGCAAATTCTTGACACAACGGTCTATTATCTGTAATAAACCGTTGTCAAAGAATTTGCAGAATTGTCTTAATATCCACAAGAGCGCTGGGAAAAGTGAGTTAGACCTTGTTGGATCTTAAAGAACGATATAATTTATATAAACGTTGTCCTTATGTATTACAGTCTTCCTGACCGTCATCATCCTGCTCTCAATCAATTGAATTTCTAGAAGTTCAAACTTTAAACGGTCTCAATAGTTTGAAACTAGGTTATGAGTTCTATCTTGAAAACTGATCGGTCTTCTGCGTGTGGAAGAAACGAAATACTGTCACGCAAGCGTTCGTGGCGGGTCACGCACCAAAGGATAAACCAAGATAAGAACTACGAGCTTTTTCGCCGCAAATTTATTAATATTGGCTTCTGATGAAACACGTTGATAGTCTTCAAAATAGGAACCCTCCTCCAACTCATTTCTAAGCTTTCTCAAAAATCGCTGGAGCTGTTTGTATGCTATGACGACCAACTTCGCTCATTCAACTTTTACGACAGTTTTACTAGCTTTCCACCTACTACGGCTTCCTGCAAAGTTTTTTTCATTCGACCCATTCGACTTCAGGAATTTCCTCACGAAAACCTTTCTGCACCTACCTTAGTAACAGCGTAGGTTGGTAAAATAGGATTTATGAATTTTTTCTTCTTTTTTTTACTTCCCAAAACTAATCCAAAAAGTGATGAGGAAGGGACTTAGCCAGAAACAAGTCCTCACCGATACTGAAACCCCATCCACATTCGGCCTTAGCGAACCACGTGAAAATATTTGATTCCTGGGCTCGATTCCTGTACATTGAGGAAACGTAGAAAGAAATGAAGAAATATCCTGCAGTAGTCTCATGCTAGTTGCCCGGTGTTCTGACACCTACTCCCAAATAACTCTTAAATAAAACCCCTAATTAGAACCTGGGTAGCTGTTCTATGACACCCAATAATATTGGATATTACAATAAGATATTATCTTGGGCGTGTTCTTGAAAAATATGAGCCCTAGCATTAGCCACCATAATATGAACTGAACATTGGCGACGAGATCTATGCATCGGATCCTGTTATTGAACACTGTAATTCGATTTATGGCGTACGTTAAGCGTTATGTAGTAACACCACTCAATCTACCAACTAGGAAACACTTTTTTTTTGTGCGAAATCACAAAACAATACGTCTATCAGAAACTTGGAAAGAAATTTATTTATGAATTAAATTTCTGTTTGATTTCAAGAAATTACAAGTATTACAATCTACATAATTTGACAGCGAACAAGGAATCTATTGAAGTTGAAAAAATATCATTTCGACGCTTGGTATTCAATAGGTACGTAATTAATTGCAATAAATAGTAGGTAATCAAAATATGTATTTGGTTAGGTGGACATGAAGGCAAGCGTATTTGCTTAGGATGTACATTTTAATGTACTGAAAGTTAAAACTTATATTGAAAATCCACCTGACAGCGAGACATTTTCCAATAGTAGTGTTTTATGTCAAGTCAGGTTTGGATGAACGTACAATTTCTAGAATCATTGAATTCTTTCTTAATGTAAAAAGATCTGGGGCCTTCACAGAATTTATTGCAGCCTATTAATAGTCTCGCCTAGCCCGATGGCATAGCTGGTGGGCCTTGTGGTATTTTATCTTTCATTTCCCCAGCTTTCTCTTTAGCTTCGTTAGCCTTTCCCATTCCTGCAGCTCCTTTTTCAGCGGCCTTTCCTTTAGCTTCGTTAGCCTTTTCCATTCCTGCAGCTCCTTTTTCAGCGGCCTTTCCTTTAGCTTCGTTAGCCTTTTCCATTCCTGCAGCTCCTTTTTCAGCGGCCTTTTCTTTAGCTTTGTCCATCTTTTCCTTCGCTTTGTTCTTCATGTCGTCAGCTGGAGACCTTCGTTTCCTCCCTGGCATTGGTATTTGAGGTATTTGCGGAATACCTGGTATTTCAGGGATCGGCGGTAATTGGCTCATTTCATTTAATTGGTAGGATCGCCTCCTCCTTCCTGGCATCGGCATAGGAGGCATTCCTGGTGGTGCTGGTATCCCATCAGGCATCGGTGGCATTTGACCCATTTCATTTAAAAAATTAGATCGCTTTCTCCTTCCTGGCATGGGTACAGGGGGAATTCCTGGTGGTACTGGTAAACCATCAGGCATTGGTGGCATTTGACCCATTTCATTCACAAGGTTGGATCGCTTTCTCCTTCCTGGCATCGGCATAGGTGGCATTCCTGGTGGTGCTGGTATCCCATCGGGCATCGGTGGCATTTGACCCATTTCATTCACAAGGTTGGATCGCTTTCTCCTTCCTGGCATCGGCATAGGTGGCATTCCTGGTGGTGCTGGTATCCCATCGGGCATCGGTGGCATTTGACCCATTTCCGTGATTAAATAGGATCGCCTCTTCCTTCCTGGCATCGGCATAGGAGGAACTTCTGGGGGTGAAGGCATCGGGGGAACTTGACTCATTCGGTATTCGCTCAGGTGTTTTCGCTTCTTCCTCGACAGTGCCATATCATCAGGCGATTGAACCATTCTTCTTTCCGCATCGTAAGATCGATCTTCGCCATAATTTAGTAGTGAAATTGAGTCTGATTGCTGGCCATCGGAAGCAACATCATTTTGATAATTGTTCACCTTCCAGGGTTCATTTACGTTCACAGTTTTGGGAGCGTCTGGTGAGTGCAGTGTAGAAACGCCTGGCTCCTTCCAAAGCGATACTTTCGAAACTTCACTAATATCATTGCCCTGAAACAGGAATTCTCTCAAATAAAATTATGCTTCAGGTGTGTTCTACATATATAAGTTCATTCCATTTGGGTTCAAGTTTAATGTACGAGTTAGTTTATTGTCAAATGCTTTTTTTGCGAGTACCTAGTGATTTGCAACCCATACATAACAATTTGAAATGCAATCGAGATCAGTTGAATAGAATCAGAAATATGGCGGGGGGGGGGGGGGGTTATGAGGGTTTCTATATTCGCGTATGTACAGGCAGTAGGTACTATAATTTGATTACATTGAAATGCAGTACTAATCAGGGACCCAAACTACAAGATTCCTGGAAATATAATGAAAAATTGGTCAAGTAGAAACAAAGTTGCGGCACCGTAAAAACTTTCACGAGTGCAAATCTGCAGGTAATAGTTACGGAGGAATTTTGGTTAAATTCAGTTGGTAATACCGCTTGTGGACCAACACGTTCCTTCTCTCAATATTTCAGCTCGTTTGCATTTTTTAACGGTACCTACCTAAGACATCGCTGGCATAGGCGCCGAATTATGTCAATTATTGGGAAAGGGGGGGGGGGGGGAGGGTAGACATATTGTTTGGAACATATCCAATATGCCTATATGCTGTTTCATATAATATATTGTATCCTATATACAGGGCCGTCGTCATCCCCCCCCCCCCCTCGCTTTTTCGACTTGGAAAATTTATTTATTTTTTCTCACTATTATTTTTTTCCATCTTCACGGCCCGAAATTTCCCTACTTTAAAGTAGGGAAATTTCGGGCCGTGAAGATGGAAAAAAATAATAGTGAGAAAAAATAAATAAATAAATAAAAGAGAGGGAGAAGGAATACGAAAATGGAAAGAACCAGGAGAAGTTTGGGATTTCCCAACATGCATAACTTTGAGTTTCCATACTCTGAAATCCTGGGTTTTTAGAAAAATCAAAGGAGATTTCTCCCAAGGTTTAAAAAAGTTTGATTTTTCCCAAGTAGGGAACCAGTCCTGCTTGTATTATCCCAACTTGGATTAATCAAAATTTTGAAGTGCAAATGTTTTAAAGTCCCAACTTTTCGCTACTTTTTCGACTTGGAAAAAATGGGAAATTTCGGGCCGTGAAGATAGGAACAAATAATAGTAAAAAAAAAAAAAAATCAATTTTCCTATCGGGCATAACCATTCAGCCAATAATAGCTAAGTAAGAAAATGAATAAAATTTATTTTCTTATAATATATTAGGTGATATTTTATAATTTATTAGGTATATTACATAGGAACCAATCACTTGGTTTTCATTTTTTGAAAGCTGGGAAATTTTGCTGGTGGAGTTGGGAAAATTTAGATTCCCCCCCCCCCCCCCCCCGGTTTTTCTCCTCGCTACGGCCCTGCCTATATAAATTGTTTCAAGCCCTTCCTGATGACCAAACAGTGTTAAATCATAGAAAATACTCTAAACTAAAACAGTGCAGAATTTCAATAGGGTTCCTTTCACAGTTTAGGTGAGTTTATGAATTCAAATAATTAATCAAAATAACTTTACTTTTCTTTCAGACTATTATTTTTGCTCAAAGTATTGGTTTATGGTAGATTGTTAACAGTGACTTTAAAGTTTTGTCAACACAAACATTTTGTAAATTTGTCGAAAACCACTGACAAATACATTTTGTAAAAATGATTGTCCTTCTCTACATTAGGTATAAATCAAAATATTTGTGGAAAACTAGTTTACCTGTACACAAAGAACTGCTAACGCGGTGAAGAATACAGTCCTCATTCCTGAACATCAAAATGCAGACTACGAAAAATACTGCTCGCTGGATTGACAATATCAGAACCTAAGATGGATATCAACTGGTTATTTTATACGAGTAAATTCTTATCCGCGTATCGCCAAATCCTCATCCGATGACCTCCAAACTTGGTACAGGTCGGATCTAGAAAAATAGAGTTGAATGGGTAAGTACAATTCATAGCAGATCGTAATCAATTTACTTCCCGTTTCGTGATGATTCGCACACGCAACTCATAATATAGTCCGTACCAACTTTGTATTGGTGTAGATATCTATCCATCATTCTTGGAATGAGTCAGTAGGTGCATGGGATGGGGTTCAAAACGAATTTTGAAACTTGGAAAAATGCATATATCGAAAAATTCAGATTGAACGGTATAGTTTTTAAATCCCACTTGAAAATTAATTAATTTTAAAAAGGTTTAAGACCATCCGAGGGTTTTACGACCAGCTGTTGGAGCAGAACTAAAGTCGTCAACATGAGGGTGAATCTTGCGGCAGCCTGTCGTTACACTGTTCATACTGGCCCAGCTGATAGTCCCGGAGCCAGCTCCGAAATCATGTAAATTTTGGAGGACGATTTTCGAGATAGAGAGGTCGTAGGGTTCACTTACCTGTACACGAATCCGGCAGTCTGCCTGCTCAAAGCCGCTGGATTTGGAAATGGCAGCCATTTTAAACCGGCCCAAATCATCCAAAAGTGTCAGTTTTGCAGGACGGCTGAGATTGTTGAAGAGGAGTTTCTACATAGTCCACAAGTAACGGGAAAAATAGTCTGCCGCGTCAAAGCCGCTGGTAAAGTAGGTACTGGCAGAAGGCTTTTAAAATGTTTTTAATGTTTGGACAAATATTTCTTAGGGTAATTTGTCACAGTTCTGACCGGGAAAAGACTGAAGATGCCCTCTCATCTCATAAATTAGGTCTCCGTCAAAAATGGACGAAGCGAATTCTTTTCAGTAGGGAGTATGTAAAAACGAATTAGAGTTCGTAACATGGAACATATTTATATCATGTGTACCTACTTGTGATAATATTTGAATATACCTGTTATTCAAGCATTCAATAAACGGTTTTGAAAATGGCCCACTGTATTTATTTATTCCATCATGAGTTACCTATATTTTACTGACAGTAGGTAGTAAACAAGTATACTTACAGTACATTCTTAGAGTACAGCGGATAGGTAGGTATGTACCTACATTCTCAAAACTTAAGACTTTAGGACCAATTGGGAAGGTTTGGTGTCGCAGAACCAACAAACGCAGGGACCGAGTGATAAGAGCGAAATAAGACCCTCAATGTAATGTGAAAAATAGTATTTCCCGATGCTATAAAAGGTAGGTATCTGAAAAAAAGAGCACAACTTTTTCCCGGTGAAAAAGTTGTCATTTGATATGAGTAAGTACTGGTATTGAGTATTTTCAGTGGTATGGGAAAAAATACTCCAACGGAAAGTGAACTTGATAAAAATTAATATGTAATTAAAAATTAATAAATAAAAAATTAATATAGGTATTGATTTGGTGAGACATGAACCTATAAAAGGGCCAGACTCTAACCAAAATGTGTGAAGAAGCATCATTTCTTTGAGGGTTTTTTTAAAAATAATTTACTCAACATAATTGTAATTTTGTTTTACATTACAGATTAGATAAATATATAATGATGTTGAGGGATGTCGAGGGTCGGTCAAATGAAAATTGATTTTTGTGCCAAAGTTTCGAAGAATATATTTCTTCATCTTCATGGCAGCTTATAAAATGGAGTTAGACTCCAACAGGGAAGTTCTTGCCTCCAGATCACAGAAGTAAGTTGTTACTTCTGAAACTTACTACAGAAGTAAGTTGTTACTTCTGTGATCTGGAGGCAAGAACTTCCCTGTTGGAGTCCAACTCCATTTTATAAGCTGCCCTGAAGATGAAGAAATATATTCTTCGAAACGTTGGCACATAAATCAATTTTCATTTGACCGACCCTCGACATCCCTCAACATCATTCTTACTGACGATCAAACTAAATCACACACACTAAATATATAATGAACATAATATGTTATAGTGGTATACACCACTCTAGTAAAGTGGTATACAATATATTATAGTGGTATACACCACCTTCAACGTGTTGCAGGTTACTGCCCACTGACAGCCCCCGCTATTAATTAATTACTATGAGAATAACTATAATACAATCAATAAGTAGTAAATAAATTAAACAATTTATAACAAAGAGTAGGAACAGTTTTTCTAGTGCAGTTTTACAGATTTATTCGTTGAGATAATATAATTTAGTATCTCACAGCAGACCTGGTGAAATGAAATAGATTCTAGCGCTTTGGTCCCCTTGCGGGGAAAGCTGTGTGACTGTGTTCGAGGACGACAACTCGGGATAGAACCAAACACACACCTTTCTCTTCGGAAGAGTGAAGAGTGCAGAGTACGGAGTGAAGAGGTGCAGAGCATGTTGGTGGAATAGGCCACAGGTCCACCTGTGAGGGGGGCCCAGCGATGGCGAGGGTGGCCAGCGATGGCGAGGGTGGCCAGCGATACGAGGGTGGCCAGCGATGGCGAGTGTGGCCAGCGATACGAGGGTGGCCAGCGATACGAGGGGGCCAGCGATACGAGGGGGGCCAGCGAGGACGAGGGTGGCCAGCGATACGAGGGTGGCCAGCGATACGAGGGTGGCCAGCGATACGAGGGGGGCCAGCGAGGACGAGGTAGGCCAGCGAGGGGGCAGCATGGGGCTCAGACACGTCCCTCATTTTTTTAATTCCCCACTTTTTTTCTAAAAGGCGACAGTGAGTGGGAGGGGCTCTGTATATACTCACGCTGGGAATAGGAGCGTCTTATTTTGTTATGAAATTGGTACTTTTCTAATTACTTATATTATTCTGTGTACAACTCTTCCTTAATTCATACATTATACTAAAACAAATAGGACCCTACAAAAAAAATTATTTGTTCCCCTCAAGTTTTTGTATAAAATGAAGCTTGACGAGCTTCTTGACAGTACTCAAGTTATTTGCTGCTTTAAAGTTGTCTGGTAGATTATTATAGATAAAAACCCCCGAAACTAAATAAAACCTCTTTGCAGCCGACGTATACATTCGGGGCATTAATTTGACTCTGCTACCCCTTCTAGTGTTTAAGTCACTCTTTTGTATCTTCCCTTCCAAGTACATTTTATGCAAGTAGATCGTCATCGAATGAATCCCCCTTGATGATCTGCGATCGTTCACTGGCTCGAAATTGTTTTACTGAAATTAATTCATTCATTGCCTACCAACTGCATCATTTCTAATTTCGCTACGCAACCTTTTTAAATACCTGTAGATATTATGATTTTTCCCTTTTTAACACATATATTTTTCATTCATTCATATATTTTCATTCATTCTGCCCGTTAAATCTTGTAAATAAATAAATAAATAAGAGTAAATCAACAGTGTCTACGGGTTCGAATTTTTTACACCACTGCAACCGGGGAAACGACCATTTTCAATAAATTTGATACCGAAATTTGGAAATTTTTCAACTTTATGGCGGCTTTGATACTCATTGTAATGTGAAGCTCAGCCATTATATTAGATTAGACCCACAAGCATAGGTACGATTGAATCGGTGAATGTGAAAGGGGCAATAGTCCAAGAAAGCTGACTTTTGGAAAAAAGAAAAAATCTTTGGGCGATTCCAATGGTTCATTATCGAAGATAATAAACAAAAACTGTCCTGTTCCGAAAATATTGGCAAATTGGACGTCACCCATTTGTTGAACCAGTAACCACTTAATCATTTGTTGAACCATGAAACGATGCGGCTGCCCATGTAGAGCATGTAGCGACCTGTACCTAATATTTATATAATCACCAAGTTTGGTTACTACATTCCACGTTCAACGATAAACAATAAAAATCACTTTTTGTCTGGTACTCGTTGAGTAAACATATAGATATCTAGAAAACATTACATACAGATATATTCGAAGATCTTTCAAAACCCAAAAATGGAAAAAAACTAATGTCGACAAAACAAGGATAACTGCCCTTTTAACATTCACCAATTCAATAATTATTATGATGCAACACTTATAGTTGCTAGAAGTATGCTGTTAGATGCAGTTCTAACTTAGAGAGGAGGTACTCGTTATATTAATAACATGGCAATCCATCTTTTGATTGATCTCAGCACGTTAAAACGTTGACATTAATTAATTACGTAAAATATCTTTTTTTCCTCATATTTTTCACTCCTTCTCCTCCCTAGGATCTAAATGAAAGGAAATTGGCGTCCGTCAGAAAGGAAGTCCTTTGACGATCGGTGGACCGAAAAGGGAGCAAACGCAATTCTTTTTAATTTGAGCCTCCCCGATGTAATCCCGACAAGGTAAACCCTAAGCTACACGATATTGGGCCGATAGGGTAATTAAACCGGAGCTTTAAGTTAATCGCAAAATACTACCGGGTGGTGGGGGAAAATGCGGGGAGTTGGTACAGAGGGGTTGGAGGAGGGAAGATTTATGAAAAGGATGCAGGGAATATCGAGCTGTGACGTCATGGGGAAGCAGGAGAGCAAGCGCCTGGGTTGCCACTACAGGATGACTCACCCAGTCCGTCCTCACCTACGCACAGGGTAAGTTAGCATCATTCCTCCCACTTCATCCATACACCATCATATGCTCTCAACACGTTTGTTTATGTTTCGTTTATACAACTCCCCGTAAGAATATCACCGTCACTCTCGCTATATATCCCCATATATTTGATTCTAAGCCCACACTGCTCATCGTAGGATTCAACGAACTCGCGAAACCACGGACAAACGTCTCAGGATCAGCTTGGCTCAGGTCCTGCCATGTTCGACGGGGTTGTTGATTCTTTTCCCTCCTCCCACCTCGTTTCCAGCATCAAAACGTTTTCCTTTTTGATACTACGTAAAATTGATTTTGCGCCAATTATTTCGTTTTTAAACCCAAACAAAGGATCTACTTTTATACAGCGATATTGGCAGTTGGAGACAGCAACATTGAGTCAATGACCAAGTTAAAGCGGTCAATATCTAGCATACAACAATGGACAGCGAAATGGAGAATCAAAATGAATGAAACTAAGTCGGTACATGTCGATTTCACCAATAAAAGGATCGACTATATACCGGCTTATCTCAATGGCAAAGTGATTCCTCATGCCAATGAAGCCAAATACCTCGGTATGACGCTTGATGCCAGGCTTCGGTGGAAAGCCCACGTCAAGAAAAAGAAGGAGGAACTTCTTCTCAAATTCAGAAAAATGTACTGGCTAATGGGGAGGCGGTCAAAACTGTCAATCCAGAACAAGCTTACGCTGTATAACCAAGTCCTTAAACCAGTCTGGACTTACGGAGCTCAGCTGTGGGGCTGCACGGCTCAATCAAACCGGGAAATAATCCAAAGATTCCAGAACAATGTGCTACGAAATGTTGTCAATGCACCATGGTACTTTCGAAATGAACGACTCCACCATGAACTTCAAATCGAAACCATAAACGAAGCCATCAAGCGGCAAGCCGTACGTCATTTTCAACGGCTAAGGTCTCACGTCAACGAGGAAGCTGTCCGACTCCTTGACACGAGTGATATCACCAGACGATTGAAGCGTACCAAACCGCTCGAGCTTGCTCACGGGTGAAGCAGTTTAGTGAATGCAATATCATCATAAAAATGAACAAAACTCAGTGATGTATCTAAGCTTTGAATAGTATGTGCCCTAGTTTCAAAATAATATTGTTAATAAGTTATTACTTGGAGCAATAAAATCTTTCAAAAAAAAAAAAAAAAAAAAAAAAAAAAAGGATCTACTTTGATAAACACCTAATTACGTGTTGGCGAAAATCTCATTGTGGTTTCCGAGGGTTGGTACGTTGTGTCCTTGGGTTCTGAGTGGCTCTAGATGAGATGTAAATTATGTATCATGTTTCAGAACAACCTCTGAATCCCTCACGCACTTGCGGTGTCATTACCCTTTACGTTTTGCTGTAGTATAAGGAGCATGAACATTTCAAGTCCTTTGTTTTGCGCTTTGAAACATGTGCGCAGCGAGATCGTTTTTAGGTAATTCATTCAAAATTCCATATTATTGTTCACAAATAATAAATTGGGTTCGTTGGTTCCGTTGATCAACTTTTTTCACGTTGAAGATCGATCTCATCACGACATTGATGGTCGACATAATAATTTGGTACTGTGGTATTCAGCTATGTCGTAGTTAAAACACCGTACAGACTCAAAATTTCAAGCCAAAAATTGGACTCACTCTTACGTGGTGCACCTTTTAGGCTTTTGGAGCTCCAAACAGACGTTCTGAGTACGTGCCTGTGGGGGCACCTCAATGCTATCGCAATATCAATA
This sequence comes from Stenodema calcarata, assembly GCA_963920205.1. NCBI lineage: Eukaryota > Metazoa > Arthropoda > Insecta > Hemiptera > Miridae > Stenodema > Stenodema calcarata. The sequence goes on from OY986052.1 coordinate 4,307,528, forward strand.
ATTATAATCGGATGTACTTAACAAATTGGCCTAACTTGATGAGGGGATTTAAAAGGAAATTCTTGACACACCGGTTTATTATCTTCTTTGTGCAGAAACTAAATGACAGAGATGATGAATTAATTACTTACAAATAAAATGTACCGATATAATTCTGGGGTTTTTAATTCCACCTACCTACGACAGCAATAATTTTTCTATAAACGACGTACCTACCAACAAATATTCGAAATAACCTTCATTCCGTAGCACGAAAAGTACCTCAGAACAACAACATCTACATAACAAAACCCATGTGATGTTCCAAGCAGCTGTTCCTTAGTATGAACATTGGCCTGTACTTCAACCGTTTGATTCACGATCGTGTTGACAGGTACAAATCGGCTCAACCTTTGAGCCCTCATTGTGAACGAACGGCTGGTCGTACAAAGCTGCAAAAGGTCTCAAAAAATTCTAAACAATAAACTCTATCTAACTATGAAATTTTGAAAATTTAAAAATTCGTTTTGAACCCCTTCTTCTTGACCTAGGGTCATGAAAAGTTTCGAGGATCATTGTGGGGTTCAACGCTCAATAGCACGAGTCATTAAGTTGTACTCATCTGAATGGAACACCCTTACTTGGACAGATATCATCTGTAAATTCACTGGAAAAACTCGTTATCCGCGAATGAGAGAAATGACGTATAAATCCCTTGGCAATTCCCGTAATTCAGCCGGAGACCGGACGAGCGATTCCACTGATTCAATTCCAGTTCAATAAACCTGTGCCCACCACATGAACTGATTGAGTTTTAAAAACCCCCGGCAGTCATTTTGATGAACTAACTCAAACCCACCAGTTATTCATTTTGGGTTCCCTATTATTAAATATCGGCTGGTGATAGTCTGGAGTCATCCAAGTAAAACCCCAAGCAACTCACGGTTTTGAACTGAAATTGACCAAGTTGGACTCTTCTAGTTTTCAATGAAATGCCAATATCGAACTGGGGAATTTGAAAAACTGACAACATCGCCTGTTTTTAGCCTTCGTTCACGTTTCCATACCATTCAACGCCTTCTCGGCACTTGAGCTGAGATAGAGAAAGAGAGGTCTTTATTCGTGGAAAATATACAACAAAAAATACAACAAGAAATTGAAGATGGCGAATAATATTGTTCGGCATTAGGCTGTAAGACCGTGTCGCCGAAACAAGAGCTTCTTCCATATTAATAAGTAATTACAATAATTGTAATTATTACTACTATAGTTACGAATAGCTTTTACTTTCATGCCTACAGAATTTACATTCAATTTACCGTCTATACATGCTCGTTATATCGGAGTCGCACTTTTCCGTTCCTTTTTGGATAAGCCATGTATCAATTAGGTAGTTTTTAAATTTATTTCTCGAGCTGAGTAGGTTCTTTCATTTTAGTATCCATTTGGTTTCAAGCTATGTCAGCATCGAGGAAGCTACAATCATCCGTGGACCTACTCAATCAATGGTGTTCAACATGGCGCTCGAAAATAAATCCCACCAAGTCAAATAGGATAATATATTATAGTTACCTTTACGTATAGGCGGAAATACAGTGAACTCCCCATAACGTATTCGAGTCAACCCATTCCCTCGACTTCCTCATACAGGTACCTGGGCGTGATACTGGACTAGAGACTAACCTTTCAAAATCACGTCACTGAACTAATAAAGCGACTCAGAAACCGTATCAAGCTGCTGAACCCCTTGCTGTACAGTCCTCATTTATCCATAATATGGATAAATGAGGACTGTATACAACAGGCTCTTGATATACAAGACAATAATAAGACCTATAATATAGGTCTTATGGATATTATGGACCTATGCTCTCCCGATTTGGGGAGCCTGTGCTCCGTCGCAATTCCGTCGTGTTGGGCAGCATCAAAATTTGACTCTCCAAAGGAATATTGTCCACGCCCCTTCATTTGTCAGGAACGCAACGCTGTACAATGATTTTCGGCTGAAAACCCCATCTGACTACCGGGAAAAAATAATGAGAATGTTCGTAGAAAATGCCAGGGCCAATGTTAACCCATCGAGCGATATGATGTCAATCGGCTGAAATCAACTCGTCACTTATCAAAGTTCGTACCCACAATGTTCGACGACGTCTGACCTGTCGTCCTCTACGATCCGTAACCCAAAAAGACCATTTCAGTAATTAGATTTACATTATTTTATTTATTAATTTTGATTTAGGTACTCATCGGCCAATCGAATCACTTCTGATGTTTGAAGCGAAAAACAAAATTATATGTGAACAATCTAAGTACGCTACGTCACTACACTAAGGTATAATACTTGTATTCGTCTTAAACAAATTAATAAATAAATTTAAAACAAAAATTGGTTGTGCAGTAGGAATATAATAATTTATATAATAAATATTATTTAGGGCTTCTAGTGGTGAACAACCAATGAGGTCTGGGATTTGACACATTTTATTCCAGAACAAAACGTGTTGGGTATATGTGTTCCCTAGAGCGTGTTATAACGTCAGGGTTAACGTCAGGGAAATTAATACTTCACCAAAAAAAATCAAATATAATTATAATAAATATAATTTAATATAAACCAAAAAGATTTACTATCATTAATTGTGTAACCGCAACTGCTGGCACAATTTTTGTTAATAAAAAAATATTATAAATAGATTATATATTAATAAATGGTTTAATTTGTGGGTTTTATGGATATTATATTGAATATTATTTATTATTTATACATTTATTTCCCCTTAATATTATATTTTTGAAAATTGATTTTGTTTCTTTGATGATTTACTTAAGTAGTTTAATTAAGAATTAGTTTATGGCAATGAAGCAGTACGTTCTTTATAAACAATTGTCTTGTACTAAATAATTGTAAACCAACGTGGAAGAAGACCGCTGCGGTTTTCCCAGCATTATTTTCAATAATCTTCTCTGAAGTGTATTGAGCCAATCTAATAAGTTGGAGTAGGCTCCCCCATAAGTCAAGATACCATATTGTAGTATAGACTGTACCAGTGAAATATAAATTTTATTTATTCTATTTTTATGAAGATGGTATCGTACATTTTAAAATATGGCTACAAATTTCCTTAATTTAGAGTGTACGTAGTTATTAAATCCGACACCCAAATATTTATATGATGATACTCTTTCTAGTTAGTTGCATAAACAATGATTTCCACAGACAGATGGGCTACACGAGTGAATTTTGAGATTAAGGCAACGTGAAATATTGAGTTGACTACCTACAAGCATAATATATTATATTTTGTCTTATTTATACACCCTTTGAACGTAACTCACTCAACCTGGCGGTATCTCCTGCACCTGCAATAAGTCTTTGATTTATATTTTTGATCCGTCTCTAATCTTACTTCACTGATGATCTGACATAAGCACGTAAGTCCATCCAATGAGAGTTCACAGTACGCTGTAGGCATGGCGCAGGTAACATGATGTCCAATATTCCATTGTAAATTTTACATTTATGTATGATAAGGAAAGGCCTTTTACCAGCAAGCACCATCTAAATTAAATATGTTGGGCCATAGAGACTTCCTTGTTAATTCGTAAGAGCGCAAGTCCACCTGTGTTCAGGGCAAAACAGCGAAAGTTCAGCTACGATCAGAGCAAAACAGCGAAAGTCCACAGCTGAGCAGACCGAACGTAAGTCCACCAATGCCAGGGACTTACGTTGTTTGGTGTGCTCAGCTGTAGACTTTCGCTGTTTTGCTCTGATCGTGGCTGGACTTTCGCTGTTTTGCCCTGACCACAGTTGGACTTGCGTTGTATTGCCTGCTCAAGGATGGATTTACGCTCTTTAGCTTGCACTCATATCTCAGTCAATTTTTAATATTTTGAGGACAAACTTTTGCCAAAAGTTGTGTTGTCAAGAGCTTTATATGGTGCTCTTGAAATCTGAAAATACCCAAACAATGGACTTAAATGATTATGTCAGAACATTAGTGACTTCTGTAGTAGCGTCGTATCTAAATTTCTAGGTAGGTACACAGGTAATAACCTTTGTTTGCGATACCGAGCGTATTTGATTCAGTCTCAAAAACTTCCATTTCTACAAGTAGAGAGTTTATTACCCAACACATATAAAACTTACTCAATATTCACGTAGAAGCTGAATGAAAAATGTTTCTATTCAATGCAATCACAGTATTACAGCTTTAAATATGCACCGCATCGATTTTATCGGGGGTGTCACAGCCGTATCTGTGATTTCCAATTATTTTTAGAGCGTGAACGGTTTCGTGCAATGAATAAGGAATTTCAGCTAAAACCATAAAATGTAACTTCAATAAAATAAATAACAACTCGGAGAAATCTTCTTTGGGAAAAATACAGGAACATTACCATAACACATAAACAGCTCAGTTTCTTTCAATTTGTATTCAGAGTTTGTTGTTGAGATTGTCGTTGTTACCAATACACAATCAACAAATAATTTTCAACTGAATATTAATACATACGAAATTGAAACGCCTCAGATACCTGTGTACTCATATTGGTGTCCTACATTAACATACGAAACGGCAACTTAATGAATAATATTACTGAGATTGAATAAGTACACCCATGGGTATCTACTCGTTTTCTCCAAATTGTGTACCACCATCAATAAATTTCACACTAACTTTATGAATCCTTCGGTTTGGGGTGAGATATCACAATAGGGCTTTTCAAACCCTTTCGTAGCGGTCATTCAGTGGACCTACTACCTGTGAACATAATAACACATTCAAGTATAATTATACTATATACAATTATTGTCATAAATCTTTATGAAGTTCGATTATACACACGGTATAGGTATTATTACTTGAGTCGAATATTCGACACTCTTGAAGTATTGGAAGAATAGTGTCGGTACTTGTTAGAACTTCTAACACAATATACGTGTTATACTCACATTACTTCTGTTTCTCACCCTGATTTTCTTCACCTTCAGTTGAATTTATTCAATACTGTTCGTATACGACCAATATTTAGGAGAATACCTTCTAAGTTAGAAGGTATAGTCCTGAAAATTGGTCGTATACGAACAGTATTGAATAAATTCTACTGAAGATGAAGAAAATTAGGGTGAGAAACAGAAGTAATGTAAGTGCAACACTATATCGGTCAAAAATATTTATGAAAGTATCGGAAGGAAACTATCGGCATATTTATCACAATGCCATGCGTGAGGTATTTTATATCGATATTTTGGAAAATTCACTCACAAAAAACCAAATGAAGATAGTTTGTGGGTGAACCTAGTGTTATTGTAGGGTTGAAGCAGTTTTGACTCACTTCTAGTTGTTGTTGTTATTTATTCTTTCCAACATATTTCACAATAAAACTTTTTACTACCTTGAGACGAAGGCGGACCATCCCGCTAAAATCACCCTGAATAAGTAAGTCCCTACTAAATAGCATAAGTTAAATAATACGATCAATGCGATCGATGTAACTAAATTTCTGCTCCAATCATTGTAGATCCCTGAAGAGGCAACACGTTGTTGCGAAACATGTTGGAAAGAATAAATAACAACAACAACTAAAAGTGAGCCAAAACTGCTTCAAACCTCAACCCAACAAATGAAGATAGCAAAACCTCTAAATCCTTCCATGAAAGAGAGCGAAAGTGGTATTTTCATTCTCCTATAGTTTCACAGCTTCTAATATTATTCTGTTGTGTCTGCGTTGCTTTTTCGAAATAATACATACTTCGAAAGTGATTGCGTTGGTTATTTTAAACACGCTTGAATACTTGAACAAATCCATTTGCACCATCAGCAAATGTGTAGAATCTACGTTCACTATCAAGACTCTTCTCACGCGTCCAGTCACAAGGTTCCAAGACAATTCAGAGTTCTTCGTTTCCGATACAAAGCCCTGAAGATACGAGTATAACTTGATTTTATGAAATGAGAAAAGTTCGTTCCTAAGACCACGCAATAATAATAAAGCAAAAATTCTGCCATTATCCACGAGGTGGAAAAGGGTAGTCACGCTATTGTAAGTGTGTTGTATGAGGGTAAACGTTCGGATCCTTTCAACCGTAACGTTTCTATTCAGAAGAATCAATGATTGATTGTTCCAGACAGCTCTGTAAAAGGTCGCGATGAAAGCAACGCTGCCAGTTCCTTCGTATCTTACTTTTGTTCCAGTTGTAGAGTTGTGCTACTACTGCACTTTCTTCTGAATTTATGGATATCTGAACTAAAAACTCTGCGAATTCTTGACACAACAGTTTATTCAACACAACAGTCTTTTTTGTGCACCCTCCTGTACAAATCACTGAATGATTGAAATTATTGATGAATATTATCAAGATTAATATTTTCCCCAAGGCCCAGGCTAAGTGGCTCTCAAAGCTATAGTTTAGTGACCGAAACAGAAGGGTGATCTGTACAAAGATAATAAACCGTTCTGTCAAGAGTTTTTTATCCAGAATCAAAAATTTTGATCTGCTCCAACGTTGAGCCCTCATTGTGAAAGAGCGGTTGACCGTACAAACCTCTGGATGGTATTAAAAATTCTAAAAATTGAACACTTCTTAGATGTGAACTACAAGCTATAGCGTTCTATTCCTACGTTCACAATTTAGTGAGTCGATTCGGCGGTTGAGTCAAACTTGTTAAAAAATAATTACATTACTTACTACGTCAAATTTAAACAAGTAGTTGGTAGTACTTACTTTGTATTCATTATGACATGAACACGCCAGAAGCCAATCTGGTTTTTGGTCATTTTTGTTTTAGAGCACTTTTGGGTACCCTGAGTTGGGCACACAATGCCATAGCCGTAATTCCCAGTGGATTTTTTGAAAAATAAGAATTTCGTTTCGCGTATCAGCAGATGTACTTGAACAAAAGGGACCAAAAATGCAGATTGGCGCAATCGTAACCATTCGATGCAGTGTAAAAAAAAGCCGCCAGTAGTGACCTATGCTGTTCACATAGGGGATAGAAACGCAATGAAGAAACCCACTTCAAAATTGACCAGAAATCACGAATATGCGTTAACTCGAGCCTATCGTTAGTTCAATAACATATTCCAGATCACTCAAAACGTCAAGGATTGTAAAATTCCTCTTGTTGAAGGTTGACGTATAGATTTGTTGACGGTAGGTTTCTAGCAATGTCTTCATGCAGTGGAACCCTACTAGCAGAATCCCCAAGAACGTCGTAGTTTGGGAACGGCAAGTGGCTGCATAGTTTGATAGGTACCTATTACATAACATGTAACATTATCATTTTTCTTCCAACAGACCCTGTGGACAGAAGTAAAGTTTGGGTAAAGTGAAGGGTCTTAGAGTAAATGATTTTCTCCTTAGCCCTACCAATGCCTCATAGATTAAATTCGGGATTAAGCCTCAATTACTCCTTGCGGCCTTGCGTACGAAGATGGGCAGAGTGCCCTGAAGGTAATTTCACACTAAATCGAAACCTTAGGGGGTGAAAGTAATTGGCAGTAATTTCATTTTCCGTTAACCCATCAGGGAAGGGACTAGGAAGAGGTGACGTCGGTAAATTGTGCCCTCTGGCACTTTTCCTGCGTTTTTCAACCCCCTACTTTCGGCGAACGGCAGCAGACTGTGGGGTTCCTGAGGGTTGAGATTTTTTGGCTCAGGTCCAGAACTGCGGTTATCTTCAAGGTCTAGGAGCTTTCCAAGTCTTGTGCAACGTTCATTGTGAAGGGGGTTTTATCGGGATTACACCTTCTTTCTTCGCTCGGGTTAAAGACCAATCCTGCTTCTTGAGATTCAATAATCTTTTTCTCTCATTCAACCGGCCAACAATGCCAAGACCAAACACTTTGTGCTCTCAACTGATTGAAAGGCGCTCTTTCGAGGCGTTTGTGGAATGTATTGTTTATAAATTGTGTTCGGCCGCAGCCTCACAGTTCACGTTAATTTCATGTTCATTCAATATTTTCCGGTTTCCCAAACTATCTGGTTTTCTAATCTCCTGTAGTATTACCGTTCCTTGGGAAAAACCCACTTTAAAATCTGTTATTCTCCCATTATCCCGTTAAAACCGACAAATTGGTTGTCTTCCTTCGAATGTCTCGACCAGTGGTGGCAGGTCGGTGGCTTATAATAAATGACCGTGCACTATAACTAGAATACCCAATACCCCAATTGAGGCAATTTAAGTGCCGGAACCATGATGCTTAAGCTGCCATAACAGTGACCCGTTGCGTTCAAATGTTCATTGTATTTGGGGAATTGACTAACAAGGGCTTGTCGCGTTTTCCACTGCAATTGGAAAGACAGTAGCGTCAGCGCAAACTTCCTAAGCTGTTAACTATACATTCGTCCCTCGTTTTATACGAATTCATTACTCATTGAATGCGAATTCATTATATGCGACGGAGTCAATGTATACTATCCCTTGATATAGTATACATTGATATAGATAGTTTTTCCAAGTCAAATTAAAGGTTTTCCGAAACAAAATAAAGGTTTTCCGAAACAAATTAAAGGTTTGCCATTTCAAAATAAAGATCGTTAAGATAAGTTCACTGTAGCGGACTGAAACACTTAATGAAAACAAGACAAGGACAGCCTGCCCGTCCATTCTCTATCAAGTTTGATATTCCTTATGCATGATCAGGGAGATTTCCGCCGTGTGCGTGCATTCCTTCTTTATGTAATCCTTATCGCCCGCGTGCATCCCTTCTTTATGTAGCGTATTCATCATGCTCATGCCAACAGCGAATGGATGAACTCGGACATCATGTGAAATATCTTCCCCCTTACTCGCCTCAAGTGAATCCTGCAGCTTCATGCAAGGAATTTGCTCAGCGAGCCATGTGAAAATCGTGACTTCCTTTCAGTGGTTGCTCGTAGTGTAGCCACTGTTACCTCAACCGATTGTTCGAACTATCAGCAGCTGAGAATGATCTATAACATTATTAGTTTTGTTTTGTTCAATTTTGATCAAGTTCCGTTTTGTTCTGTTCAATGTTGTCAAGCAAAAAAAAATAAACTAAATTGAAAAATGTTAACAGTGTGTACACTGTATAGGTACTTGATAATACCTATATAATATACTGGATACATATATACTATACTGGATACATATATACTATATGTATATAAAAAGAGGCAATTTGAAACGAGTAACCTTTAAAGTATAAAACATTTATTTTGAAATGGAAGATCTATATTTTAAAATGGAAAACCTATATTTTGAAATGGAAAACCTTTAATTTGTTTCGGAAAACTTTTATTTTGTTTCGGAAAACTTTTATTTTGTTTCGGAAAACCTTTAATTTGACTCGGAAAAACTATATGCGACCGTGATTTATGCGAAGCCAAATTGTTTGACAGCCGGCGATTCAACCATCATTCAACCGATGGACCAAGTATAATCGCGACCTTAAAAACATAATATGTCTTTATGTACTACATGCGAAGATATTTTGAAAGAATTTTCTGCGCTATGAACGCTCACAAACCTCAGTAGCTGCATGTTGGAAAGATTTCATCAAGCTTCAGTGTGTGAACGACATCAACGAAAGAAATCTGCAGTTACACACTAAGGTTTGCTGGGAGAAACTGCTTCCAGTTCCACTGGTTGACATGGACGATCCTCCTGTTACAGTTCAAGAACAGGTGGACAAAATTGTGAGCGTCGCCCACGCTATCGGAGGTGGTGGATTTACCAACTTGACTTGTGAGGAGGTGATGACAGAGTTGATTGAATCAATTGACGAGGGGCTTGATGAGGAAGAACTTGCAGCGTTACTTCAGGCATAGTATGATCTACATGATGGAGAAGAAGTTCCACCTGAACCAACAATGAACAACGTGAATCTCAAGGCTGAAACGCAATTGCTCGACAAAAAAAGCTATATTGACCGCTGTGTTCAGTTCCGTCAGGGCCTCGAGGGTTCGGCAGCCCCCCTACGTTGATCTCAAACGCAAGTTACGTGAAGAGGCAGACAAAAAATCAAGTCCATTTGCAAGAAGTCAGAAAGTAATAATTATTACTGAACAATCTAAATGCATTCATGAATAAGGTTTTTACTAAATAACATTTTTTTAATATAAATAATAATTCACCTTTTTTGCGTTTTGTATGTACGTATCCCCTCTTATCATACTATAATGTAGCTTTAATATTTGATATATGAGAGGGGCGGCTGTATACCTACTGAACAGTTCAAATTTACATGTCTTAGTTCTACATAGTCGTAGTTCTACATCTTTGAATGATGAAAAAAGATTCATAGAAGCGGGGCAATTACACTGAGTTGCGTGTAGATTCCCCTTAAACATGCACAACCTGATAACAGCGTGCTGGGCGGTTCGCCAATCGCACTCACGAGAGCATTATGTGAAGTTAAGGCCACCTTCATCTTCTCAGTAAAGCAATTCAGTTCCGCTAAAAGGATGTCGTATAATGAAATCCTAAACCACTGCCGCAGTCTGCGGATATTCTTCACTTATTATAACCGTGTTATGAGGTCATACCTCCTTATGAGGTGTAAATTTGATGACCTCGACGTAGGTACTTCAAGTTTTTATGTAATGATTACAAAAAGCGATCTAATCGATCAGGGCGGCCCAAGGATATACTTGATTAATTTTTGTACTCGGTATTTAAAAGTTAATTCAGTTAATTTCGTTATCGAAGAGTGGCAGTCTCATTCCCTCTTATCATGAACATTATTCCTCCTTCATTTCCAACGATCACTAAATAAAAATATAATTAAGAGCTGAAGTAAACGGGGTAGAAATCTACATTTTCTTATCTAGTTTGCGGTCTACCGCCTCGCTCCAACAACGATAAATTTCAAGTGTCATCGCTGTCCCTCTACAGCCCTAAAGTTTGTTGAAGCCTTCAGTAGGTACGAATCGTTACAGCGGAGTCACTCATTATTTTCTTAAATGGTAATACTATTAACGTTGTCCACGTCCAATGTACACTTTAAAATAGGTACCTGTCCACAATAATAAAATGTTCTTCATTTAGGTACCCTAGATGTGCTCAGTCTTAAGAACCTGCCAGGGTTTATGATTCGTTATTTAAAAAAAGTCGAGGGTGAAGTGGTATGAACATGACATAACCCATTTTTGACCAAATTGAGCTAGGGGTGGTTTTATATGGAAAGTTTCTCGCCGAATCGAGTGGCGACGTTAGTTGTAGAGTTTTCTCGCCAGAAACACTAAGGAAACGAGTTGTAAAAACACTGCCTATCTCAAACGTGACTCATCTTAGTGGTTTCATAATATGTAATTTACTATATTATAGTAAATTACAACCTGCTGCAGATTCTCCCAAAAACGAGAAACCATTTTTCTTGTGTCTCCTCTAAAATCAGGGAAAATGAGTTATGTCATGTTGGCACTTCACCCTCGATGTGCTACTACCATAAAATCAAAGTGAAACCAGTAAGGTAGATAGTAAAGGAATAATGCGAGAATTGAGCACAAGCTAATGAATGTTTTAAACCGACACAGCCTTCAGTACCTACACTTCCTTCAGTTCTCCACAAATACATAATATGTACCTGTTACGATAATCATCAATCATGATATAATATATGATATACGGAAGGTATGCTTCAACAATAAATGATTCTCAACGATTCAGCCAGTTACTCTTTAATTGATGTTTCCAATCTGCACTTTTTGATGAACTGATCCACACCCAGCAGTTATTATTAATTTCGAAAAAATGTGGTGTAGAGCTCATAGGCAGGGGAAGATAAGCCGTAGAAGTTCATTACATGATACTTTCGAATCATCGAACATGGAGATTCACTAATTAGCGTATCTGCAAGTAATTTACTATATGAAACCACTAATTAGTGAATCTCCAAGTTAGATGACTGTCAACAATTCGGACGACTGACAATGGAACTACCAGTCCGTCAAGCCCCAGCTGTCGTTATATCCATTAGTTCTTTAAAGTTCTAAGTAGGAAATCACGAAGAAGTGTCAACTCAAGTCGAATTTGTTTGCCTTGAGTCATCAGCGCAATTTTGTTAAAATATTCCAACTTGGGAAACTTGAAGAAGACCGACTTCTTTTCATTGTGCACGCGCCTACCGTGGGCATGCTCCAAAAGAAAGGCGAAAAAGAAAAACTTTGTAAATTATACTGTATAATGAAATAGCCGCCCCTCCCATCACATTCCTGAGTTTACTCGCAGAGTAATTACTTCTGTGAATGGCCCTTTGAAGAGAATATCCAAGAGACGACGAAGATACGAGGCGGGAAGCAAAGGTACATGCAATTCTAAAGGAGTGTAAACAACAATGTGTGTCAAGAACGGCTTTTAGACCCCTGCAACCGTTAACCTTCCACTCTCCCGTTGGCACCTTGCGAATGATGATTCACGAAACCGCGCTTGGAACTAAGGGTTTTTTCACCTTCCTTTGTCTGCCACGAGCATTTATGACTCGTATCTTCTTCGTTTCAATGTTTTGTCGCTTGGGGAAATGAATGTTGTAGTTTTTTGCGCAGTGTGATACGGAACTCCCACCGCAATTTATCTGGAAAACAAAGATTCTGAAAAAAATGTATCAACTAACAGACAAATTTGGATCATGATTTATTGTGTTTATGATGAAACACAATGGTCACAATTTTTTGGTATTGTTACCGTCCTCGTCATAGCGAATTGAGCAAAGGTTTTTATGAACTTGTATCTTTCTGAATCTATTGACCACCACCTGAAGACCGCCTAGTACCATGTAGTAATTATCCAAGTTTCGTTTTCTAACAAAATGAAAAGTGGTACACTGACATAAGGATTTTGTATTTATGAGCGGAATGTGTACAAAAGAGTCGGCTAAAGGTGCACAATGTCGAGTGTTGTGCATATTACTAGTTCACTCCAATGCAACATATTTTCGTCAATCGGGGTGGTAGCAGGTTTAAAAGAAGCGTGATTGAAAAATAAATTGTCTGTATTATGCAAAATGGTGAATGTATTACAACTGGCGACGAGGATGGGATCGAAGTAAACTGGATTAGTCCACAATTTAATATCCTGATTCACTATGTATCCACTTAGTAACATATCGCTCAAACTCATGGTATGAACACAGGTAGGTACAAATAGATGGACAGCCGAATTTCTTGATTTAAAAAGGAAAATGAGCTTGAAAATGGCGATTCTGATGTACTACCAAAAGTGATAACGAGGCTTCCACTACTTTGACGAAGCGGTAGTTACCACCTGTTCCATCCAGGACACTATTTGAGGCGGCTATTCTAAATATCAATATATAGCCATAGACGGACGTTCTTTCATTCCGAAAAAAAAAACCCGAAAGTTAAATGGATCACGTGGCCAAAAAAAACCTTGGGTCGAATTTTGAGCCGAAAGAATTTGACAAGTTGAGGCGTCGGATATGGGGGAAAACTTTCATTTATCTTGAAGTTAAAAGTGGCGTTGTCATGTTTACAATTAATATCAAGAGGATCGAGGGAAAGTTAAACGCGATCCAACTTCGTGGACGTGGGGGCCCCTCCCGCTTTCCCCTCACTTTATACCAGTTCATTCAAGTTAGACATGAAAAGGGTGGTCCGGTCATTACTGTGTTGTTAGGACCCAAATGAATACTAAGGAGCCAGAAAAGCAGCGACCAAAGACCTATGCCACCGGAGTTATAGCCAAAAAACCATTAAATATTCGATTTTCGGTTTTTACTCAATGTCTAATAATTAGACATTGAGCGAAAACCGAAAAAAAAACCCTTCCTATAATTATTAAAGGGTTTGATGAGTGTGTTCTATACACTCTTGAACTAGACTAAATCTTCTACAATTTGAGGTCAGTACGAAGATACCTCTTCAAAAACGCGTAATTTTCCAAAAAGTGATGAACTGTCGAAATGGTCACTTATTTTGTGAAATAGTTTCAAAAATATTCATCCAACGTCAAAATTTGATTTAATGTCGTATGGATAAAAGTTGTGGTAAAGGTAATTAGCTTTCATTTGGGATCACACCGGTATCTGAAGGCGCTGTACGACCATTAGTTTCCCCTTAGACAGCTCTTTGAAAACAGGCCTTATTTTCCAAAAAGTGAAAAACTGAGTGACCATACCCGTCACACCCCGCCATTAATGAGATATCGAGCACAACCCCAAAAAAGTACGAAAACGTGGTGGCTTCTTGGCTAAAACTCCGGTCGCACAGGCCTTTGGTCGCTGCTTATCTGATTTCTTATATTACAAGTAGTATACTATTCATTTGGGTCTCAACAACATATAGACAATTCATAATGACCAGGTCTTTTGCAAGCGTGGATATACATCTGGACTTTACTATATCCACTCTCCGCCTTTTCATAGCCGGTACCATAGTCGAGAGTTATGGGACTCTGAGACAAGCATGAAGAAAGGTACCTCAAAATGATAATTTTAACGATTCGTTGACTATTGCTATCTTACTAAGTAGGTACGATTGTATTACGACATTTTTATTTACACTAGATTTTACCAACTGATCACTCCACAGCGATGACTGTAGCCACATATACAAGTTATAGTACCCGACCTACCATTACTGCTGACGCAGCCATGAACACTATAAAACCAACGTGAGCAGGCCCCGAGCCTTCAGTTCTCGGCCTGCTACTGTAACCGACCGACCCTGTGTGTGTTCCGCGTAATTTGTTCCAAGTGTTCCAATAACTTTATTGTCACAATTTAAAGTCTGTGTAATTCCGTGAATAAAGTTCGTTTCGCCTAAATTCATTTCAACCTTTTTTAAAAAGCCGACTCCTAAAGAACCTACCCTAACTGGCGCAAGTCTTGGAAGGACATATTTGAAGACCCAGTTTCGACTCGCAAATTATCCGCGTAGTGTTTTCGCGATAATCGTCGAACTCTTCAAGTGTCCGGAGTGCTTTCGAAAAGGATTGAGTGTAGTTGGAATCAGCAAATCAACACGCCCGACTTCGCTGACCACCAGGACGAAGGACTACCGAACACGGAACACAGGAACGAACGCAAGAACAACAACCGGAACCACCAGGTATACTATCGAACAGTAGTAAGCCAGACTCCTAGGGTACCTGTAAGCAGTTAGACTTATATAGGTCCCTAGCCCGATCACGCCCAGATCGGTTTTCAAAGTCTTCATTTCCGTCTGCCCTGACCCTTGAAGCCAAGCACGCCCCGCTTGTAGAAATAAGTAACAAGGAAAAGAAAAGTAACAAGTAACAAGGAAAAGGAAACTAAATAAATTCCAAGTAATAAAAAAAAAAAAAAAAAAAAAAAAAATAATAATAAAATAAAAATAAAAATAAATAAATAAAATAAATAAACTTTTATTTCAACGTGCGAAGGATCGCAACAAGAATAATACTTTTGAATTGAAATCGTCAACGTGCGAAGGATTTCATCATATCTCGAGCGAAGCTCACCTTAGCAAAAAGAAAACCTCCCACGCAGTCCATCTCCGCCGCTCATCTCATCACTCTTATCTACAACTCTTCAGCTGACTCCCAGCCTTTTAAACTCGACCTTCGACGTCATCTTCAATTAAACCTTCTTCATTTAAATTTAAGCCATATTATTCTGTCTAAATTGTTAGTACGTAAGGAACTTTATTCACTTTATATTTTTCAGGAACCTAATTACCTATTTTTGCCTAACCTAATTACTTCAATTTAAAAATTTTCTTTTAACTGTACAGGGTTGTCCAAAATTCCGAAATCAATTAAATTACCCCGTTCGAGGCCCGATCCATACATAGATTGGTTTAACTCTATTCGTAGGCCCGAACAATCACCAACAATGGAAGGTCTTGCTGACATTTCTGCCCAAGGGACCTCTGACCAAACTCCCATCCAGAGAAAACCTACAATTCCATCCCCTTTCCCTGAAATTCCCCCACTAAAGGAATCTCATTTCGCTCTCCTCCCAGAATTTAACGCTCGAGACCCCCTTGTATTAACAAGATTCATCTCCGTCAGTGATAAACTGTTTGATCACTTTTTCGACAAAACGGGTCGGAATACCTTCCAAAATGACCTGTTGTTCGAAGGGGTACTTTCGAGAATTAAGGGTGATGCTGCAAGACGAGTTTTCGCAGCAGATCCTAAAAATTGGGAAGAACTCCGGAAGGTATTGTTGGAGTCGTACGGTGACCGTCGGGACAAGTTTACCTTAACAACAGAACTTGCCCGCCTCAGCCAAAAACAGGGTGAAACCTGTTTTGAATTCCATACACGGCTGGAAACCGTCCTAAACAACATTATTGCTGCGCTCCAGAAGGAACAGAGCTCGCACGAACTTATATCTTTCGTGCAAGGGCTGGCCTTGCGGGTCTTTATCACAGGACTGGAGGACTCGGTAGGATCGTTGATCCGAGCGAGAAGTCCGAACTCCCTGGCGGAGTGCATCGCAATCCTGTCCAATGAGTTCCAATTCCGGAACAAACCAAAACCAGGTCCACCATCCAAACCTAGTAATCCCCAAGCTAACAGCGGACCTTGGCGACCCTCCTACCAACCTCAACACCCCAGACCACCCTTCCAATACCCGAGACCACCCTTCCAATACCCCAGACCGCCCTTCCAACAACCTAACAATTTCGGCCAAAACTCCCCTAGAAAACCCTATCAGGGTCAGTACAAAACAAATTTTCAGTCTAGACCACAAGGAAACACGTATACCCTAGATGCGTGTGACCAAACAGAATGCGAAGGTGAACAGGACGAAAAAGTACGTGAAAAGGTAACAGGTTATTATGTGTATGATCCATTTTTACAGGCACCGGTATATTACGACACCGAATTAATGCAGAAATTTGAGGATTTAAACATGCGAGAATCAGGAATCGAATCTGAACAAGAACAAACTAGTTCTTTTTTAGAAGTAGGCCACGATCAACCCCAAACCCAGTCATAACTAAATTAACCCCCAACCTAACTAAAATTGCTCCCATCCAAACTAAATTAGCTTCAAACCAAACTAAATTCGCTCCCAACCAAACGCAAAAATCTGAAGTCATTGAATTTAATCACATTTCAAATGAACTACCTTTTATAATTTGTCCAAAAACCGGAATGAAATTTCTTGTAGACACAGGTTCCACTAGGTCCTTCATTTTATCCGAAATCGCAAATAAATATTACAACAAAAAATTAAAACCTGCCACTGGCGTAGTAGTCACAGCTCACGGAGATTCAAAAATCACCCACTTAGCCATGCTCCCCTGCGGTGAACTCTTCAATCAGAAAAACCTGAATCTTCCTTTTAGACTATTCGACTTTCATACCAAATTTCAGCTGCTCTTAGGACTGGACAATTTGAAAGCTCTTAAAGCGTCCGTCGACTTGGAAAATAACCTTCTTAGGACACCTCAGGTCAACATCCCCCTTTACTTTTCAACTGGATGCCTCTGTCCAAAGGGAAGAGTAGAATCATTCCTAATTGACGCGAGGTCTATCCAACAGGTCAAGGTAGAGGTTGATAATGTAGAAAACGGTGAAGCCTTAATCGACTCGATATCCTTCCCAGGATTGCAAATCCCAACTTGCATTGTCCATGTAGAAAACTCTCAGGCTTTCGTTCATGTGACTAATCAACAGGAAGAACCAGTAAGGTTGTATTTAAACCATCCGTTGAATGCTGAACCAATTCCAGAAGGCCAGTTTATCGATTCGGAACCAACCCTAAATAATCTTGATAGCTCCCCAAAATTTTATAGACGTCAAAAGCGATGGATTGACTTTTCAAAGTTTCGACTTGACCACTTGAATCTAGAAGAAGAAAAAGCCATTAAAAGTCTAATTCTTGACTATGCGGATCTTTTCCAAGAGGATGAAGGCCCCCTGACCTTCACGAATGAGGTAAAACACCACATTCGTACCAAGGACGAAATTCCCATCTTCATCAAACCTTACAGGTATCCTCACGTATATAGGGAAGAAGTGGCAAAGCAAATTGATAAACTACTTGCTCAGAAAATCATCCGCCCTTCCAACTCCCCTTATAACGCTCCCCTTTGGATTGTACCAAAGAAAATGGATGCGTCCGGAAAGACGAAATTCCGCCTTGTCATTGACTTTCGAAAACTCAACGAGTCCACGATTTCTGATCGATTTCCGCTCCCCAACATTTCGGAGCTTCTGGACAAACTTGGCCGTTGCAGTTATTTTTCAACTCTAGATTTGGCTCAAGGATTCCATCAGATCGAACTAGATGAGCAATCCATTCCCAAAACAGCCTTTTCCACTGAAACTCAGCATTATGAATATTTAAGGATGCCTTTTGGCTTGTGCAATGCCCCAGCTACTTTTCAGCGAATGATGAATAATTGTTTGAGAGGGTTGAATAATGAGATATGTCTGGTTTATCTAGACGACATCCTTGTATTCTCAACTAGCCTTCAAGAGCACATTGTTCGTTTGAGACAGACTTTCGATCGTCTGCGGAAAGCCAACCTTAAAATTCAGCCTGACAAAACCGAGTTTCTTAAAAGAGAATTGGCTTACCTAGGCCACGTAGTCACTGCCGATGGTGTCAAACCAAACCCGGAGAAGATACGTGCGATAGAAAGCTTCCCAATTCCCCGGAATAGAACTGAAATTAAACGATTTTTGGGACTTCTGGGTTATTACCGTCGATTTATCAAAGGTTTCGCAACCCTCACTAAACCCCTCACCTCCGCTTTAAAGAAAAATAGTAAAATTACGCCTAGTTCACCCGAATTTGAAAAGAGCTTCAAACACTGCACAACCCTCCTTTGTAACGACCCCATCCTACAATACCCAGATTTCCAAAAACAGTTTCGAGTGACATGCGATGCTAGTGATTTTGCCACAGGCGCCGTCCTGAGCCAAGAAATCAATGGTTCGGACCTCCCAATAGCCTATACCAGTAGAACATTGTCGGAAACGGAGAGGAAATACGCTACAAATGAAAAGGAACTCCTAGCCGTACTCAACGCTCTCAAAGCCTTCCGTCCTTACTTGTACGGACAGAAGTTCATTTTATTTACGGATCATAAGCCTCTTCAATGGCTTTTCAATATGAAAGATCCAAACTCCAAATTATACCGATGGAGGTTAAAAATAAGTGACTTCAACTTTGAGATACGATACAAGCCCGGGAATTCAAACCATGTAGCCGACGCTCTTTCCCGAATCGAGCTAAACAACTTGGACTCAGATCCAACAGCTCAGCCCTCCACGCCACCGGTCGATGCAGACCAATTGCTCGAAAACGTACAACTGGACGAACTTCTTCCCCCTCAGTTAACTACAGAGGAAGAAGATCGAGCAATTGCCGCAATATTGGGAGAATTCTCGCGATCGAGAGAAAGGGATCTTGAAGATCACCTGTCCCTTGACGTACAAGCCGAAACTGCTCCCCCCACTATCCAAACATTTACGATCCCCACCAGAGAAGGTCCCGTTAATCATGCAATAAACCAAATAATTTTCAAGTTGGTAACAGCGCTCCCTAGGAAACCCTCTATCAAACGCTTTTTTAATTCCACCAAAACCCGCACCACAGTGGAATTATCTCATTACCACCTAGAGAAGGACGTTGTCGAATTCATTAGGGAATACGTCAGACCCAAGGTCCATTATGGCATCTATTTCCACAATGATCCAGACAACAAATTCTTCCAGAGATTTGCTGCCATTATGACTCGAACCTTCAAGGAATCTGAGCTCTTGATGGCCAAGTTTTCCACATTACTGGAAGATATTGAGTCTGAGGACGACGTCCAGGAACTTATTAAGGCTTATCACGTAGGCAAAACCAATCACCGAGGTAGTCCTGAAACTTATGAACACCTTAAACGAAGATACTTCTGGCCCAACCAGAAGAAAACTATCCAGAACTTCGTTAACCAATGCGATGTCTGCCTACGCACCAAATACGAGAGGAATCCCCTTAAAATAAAGTACAACGTAACTCCAACACCGTCCCGGCCCTTCGAAACCTTACATATCGACAAGATAACAATAGATAGGACAAAATTCCTCACAATTTTTGATCCCTTCTCCAAATACGCCCAAATGTACATGGTACCCACCAATACCAGTCTCGATGTGGTTAAAGTCCTCCTGAAATACTTCTCACATCATGGCGTCCCCAAAAAATTTATTTCCGACAACGGAGCCGAATTGAATTCGTCTCTCGTTAAAGAATTATTAACCAACCACAACATTGATATCCATTTTATATCCAGTCAACATCCCGACTCGAATGGTCCCATTGAACGATTCCACTCAACAATTATAGAACATCTTCGGCTTTTGAATTGTCAAGAAGTGTTCAAAAAGGACGACGTAGAGACACGTGTGCATTATGCCCTAATAGCCTATAATAACTCGATTCACTCGGCGACCTCTCTAACTCCCTTTGAAGTAGTTCAAGGTCACATTTCGGACGACTCCCTCCTCAAAGTAAACCTGGAAGAACGCCTTGCTAACGACTATCTCGCAAACCACCGCGAAAAAATGAAAGCCCTCTACCAAAATCTTAAGGAACGTGGCGATCAGCTAAAAGAGAGAATAATAGAAAACAGAAATTCCACCCGGGAGGATCCTCCTGAACTTCCTGACACTGTTTATGTTCAGACCAAACAACTTCAGAGCAAGACAAAACACCGATACAACCCTGAAATCGTAATATCCATTGATGAATTGAGGCACACCGCACAAATACAGCCCCGTCATGCTAATACCCAACAGAAGATTCACATGGCCAATATCAAAAGACCTAGGAAACT
This sequence comes from Stenodema calcarata, assembly GCA_963920205.1. Classification (NCBI taxonomy): domain Eukaryota; kingdom Metazoa; phylum Arthropoda; class Insecta; order Hemiptera; family Miridae; genus Stenodema; species Stenodema calcarata. The sequence goes on from OY986052.1 coordinate 4,328,265, forward strand.
TCAAAAACTCCCTAACATAGACTCAAGCTCTTCAAGCTATTCCCCATCGGAAGTCAGTTTCCCCACGACAGACTACCCCCGTGCCAGGGTTCCACCTTCGGAATCTTCCTCTGAGGACAGAATCCAAATCCCACCTCAAAATTCTCCCCAAACCGCCACCTTATACTCCGTTCCAGAATACGACCCCACCACCATTACCCAAAACAAAGCCCAACCTAGGCATTCTAGTTTAAAAACCCCCTCAGTAACCAGTTTCACAACCCCCGTCCCTAAACGGAATTGTAAGGACCTCTCAAAATTGCTGGAACAAGTACCCTCTCCTCCGCCATTCGAATCCTCTTCCCAATCTGTTTCCCCTCAAGGACCAGGAAGCCCTCACCCGACCAATTCTCCACGGCCATCAATAACTACTCCTCAACTACCGGCTTATCCCATCAGGAAGCCGAGAAAAGCGCTGCCAATGCCCCCCGAAATAGACCTGAAATCGAGATCTATATCTAGAATACCCATCCCCCAAAAACCATACCGATCACCACCGTCCAGCTCCAGTTCCGACTCTAGTTCCTTATCCTCGTTTCAGGACGACACCAATTCACCACGACCCACCTAATCATGGACCGCCAACCTGCTGCCATTATCCTCCTAACGCTTCCGACCTTACTCATGATCCAAGGACTGGAATTCGAAAATATTACATCCAACTTAGGCTTATTACCCATACGATTAGGTTCTGCCCGAATGATCAACCATTATCATACCATCACGCACTACTACCAATTAGGAGAAATACTTGACCAAGTGAACCAAATTAAGACCCATTTCCGTGATATCATCAAAGTAATAGATGAAGATAGCGAACTTCAAAAGGTTGTCCGATCCCGAATTCAAATGATCGAACATATGCTAAAAACTATTGAAGGACGATTGTTTGCATCAACCTTACCCCGCCGTCAGAGGCGAGGATTGTTAAACGGCCTAGGCTCTGTAGTTAAATTCATTACAGGAAACTTAGACGCCAATGACGAGGAAAAATTTAATCAAATTCTTCACCACCTGCATACAAACCAAGAAATACTGTCCCAACAAATTAGTCACCATTACTCAATCAATGAAAAATTTGTCACTGAATTGAATGAAACTATTTCAAATATTAATTACAACCACGACATTTTGGCTTCGGAAATAGAGCGATTGAGGGAAGCAAGCTCCTTTGCAACCCAGGTAGGAAAAGTAGAAAACGCACTAGAACACAATCAATTGCTATTACAAATAATTTCAGATCTAACCCAAGACATAGAAAATTCGATAACTTTCTGCAAATTAGGTAAACTCCACCCAAGTATTATCAAACCAGAAACCCTACGACAAATCCTTAGGAGTCTTTTACCATTCTATGGTAACAGTTTGCCCCTCTTTGAAGAAGAATCACTCTGGGAGATCCAAAATCACATAAAAGTGAAATGCTTCATAAGCTCTGAGGAAATCATCTATTTCTTAGATGTCCCCATCCTCCATACTACTCAGTTCGATTTGATTCTCCTTCAACCACTACCAACCTTCATTCCAAATTTCTATGCTACTATCCTACCCACCACCAAATACGCTCTAAAATCCACAACCGACCTACGATTCCTTAAGAATCCGTGTGAATATGGACGTAACTACTACTTGTGTCAAAATAGTCTTCAGCTAACCAGCGAAAACGACTGCGAGTTAGACATACTCACTAAGGGTTTGAACGGTCGTTGTGATTTAATACAACTAAATCTACAAAACAACCATATAGAACTCCTAGAAGAGGCTAATCGTTACGTCTTCTTATTCCCCTACGAAGATCAGATAAAAATTATTGACCAGGGTAATATACAGTTTAAATCCCTTTTCGGCATCTTCCTCGTTTCCCCAGGCAACAGCACGATAGAATATAGGAACCAAACCTTAACCACCCCATCCACCTATAGTAGCCACACCCCCTCTATGGTCATGTTCCAAAAACAGTCTTGGGATTTCAACAAGAAACCTACAGCGTTGATGAAACTCAGAAACTTAAAACAACTATCACCTCCTTCAATTCCCATACCTAGTACACGAGAACTTGTATTGAATCACCTTTCCCCTAGCGCCTGGACAATTCTTTTATACGTTGCTCTCATATCATTCTTTGCGTACACTGGATACCGTTTTTATAAACATAGAAGAAACATTCAAATTTCCCGAGATAATGTCTAAAACCAGCTCGAAACTTAGCTCGAAAATTATGTTGTAAATTGTTCATGTAAATTGTTCATTTGTTATCAAGTATCATGTTCGGAATTAATGTCGAAATGTAAACTTAAAATTCCTTCGAGTTATCTCACGTAAATTGTAAAGCTAGCATAGTATTGTCTCACTGTTGTCGTGCCAACCTCTGTTTATTGTTAATCATGTCACAACTATTGCTAACCACGTAACCTTATTTGTTATTATACCTATTTGTGTGCATATCCTTTTATATTATTGTAAAGTTGTATAGTGTGTCATGATTGCTCGTCGAAACTGAAAAATTGAAATTTCTACTAAATTTCAATTTTATCTACAGGGAGGGAAGAGTTATAGTACCCGACCTACCATTACTGCTGACGCAGCCATGAACACTATAAAACCAACGTGAGCAGGCCCCGAGCCTTCAGTTCTCGGCCTGCTACTGTAACCGACCGACCCTGTGTGTGTTCCGCGTAATTTGTTCCAAGTGTTCCAATAACTTTATTGTCACAATTTAAAGTCTGTGTAATTCCGTGAATAAAGTTCGTTTCGCCTAAATTCATTTCAACCTTTTTTAAAAAGCCGACTCCTAAAGAACCTACCCTAACTTACATATATTGCCACTGTCAACACTATAATCCGCTAAATTCTCCACAACGCCCAATCTTATCGATATTCTCGCGCACTGCCTTCACGAATTTACTTGACAACGCTTCGCAGTTCCGCACCTTCCCGGGTAGATATTTCCTCCGCTCAATCGTCTGCCGTTGAATCTTCTTCAAACTCGCCCTGGTTTGAGTTTCAATCTCCATTAGTTCGTTGGATATCGCGTCCAAACATTTCGTCCATAAGGTTGGATCTGGGTCCAATGCACACAACTCCATTGCACGCCGGCCTTCGATTACGTGTGATCGATGATGGTTCAATTCGGACGTTATCAAAGTCTCAAGCACAGCGTTTATATCGGCTTCTCTGAGTAAACACCTGAATCATTTCAATATCGTTGAATCTTCACGAATCTGATAACAGTTGTAAAGAGATGGAAAATAGACAACCAAGTACTGTAAAACGTGTTATTGTGAATCCCATTGGAAGGATTGCATTAAAAATAAGAATAATAAAATAAACACTAAAAAATATCAACATGTACGAGTTTTGATCCAAATTTTTATTTTTAAAAAAATGAAATGTAAGAGTGAGATGATCCCCTTGTCACTGAGACTATAGCTTACTTGGTTGTTTGTCGGGCATGCGCCTTCATTTCTTCAATTGATCTCGATATCATAATATTTTGGACGCAATCTCCGGCATGTACGGATTTCGTTGACAACGTTTGGGCCTTCGTAATGACGGTTTCTTCTAGTAGCACCGCCTGCCCCTCGATTTCATCCGATTTCTTGAATACTTCCTTAGTCATTCCAGTCACCATCGTTGAGATGTTCATCGACACCTGTGGAATTCGACAAACTGATTACTTATTGAACGGGGAATATCGGCGTCAATAAAGTGGAAATCCTTCGTATTCAACTGAAGGTGTCAGAAATTAATTGGTAAATCCTCTGAAATGGAACTTCCGCGTTTTTAAAATCCAGTAGGATCACTGTTGATCCAATTTTACGGAATTGCGACATGGCGAGCTGTTTACTAATCCAAATTCCATTGTTCATTTGAAATTATAGACAAAAAGGCTCTTATACAGACTTGCAAAATTGTTGAATATTCAGGTTTTGTGAATAACTGACTTCTCTAATAATAAACGATGCTCAAAAATCCAGTCATGCCTCCAATGTCTCCAATTTACTGGTTTTATAACACAATTCGTCTCCTTTGTTTGCCGAGAAACACCTCAGATTATAGATTTTTCGACGCTAAACACGATGGTGAAATCAGAATTGCAATATCTCATTCCGTTATCAGATTAGAGCAGTTGAACCAAGAAGAACATTTCAAGTAATAACCACGTTTCTTCATCTTCAAAGTTTGAGAACGTAATGAGATATCGCAATTCTGATCTCAATATCGTGTAAAAAACCTCTTCAAAATGAGGTGTCACTTGTCACACTGTTTCATTTCGGAAATTTATGTAGGTATAATTTGTTGCCTCCAACTTCTTAATGCAGGTCATCTAAAAAGCTAACAATCATCCAAAATGAAAATGACATTCATTCATAAATTAGAGATGTTTCTTCTGAAAATATGACGTCGCAGGCTTGTAAGGGCCTTTGTCTACTACCCGAGCTACTCAAGACAAGAGTTCAAATAGGTCAGGACTCCCTTCATGTTTGGGGTTGAGGGCACTTCTACCTTTCCAGGGGTTGGCTCTCCACGATCCATTGCCTTCAGCTATTTGACGTCACTACTTCATCTTCGTCTGACGTCATCGTCGTTTTTTCTCGGAGAGAGAGTCGGTGTGAGAAACTTGAATGGGAGGATTACAAGGGAATACAATTTTAGGTGAATTTACACTTACCTATTGGGCAAACGCGATTACAATTTTGATTTAGGAAAATTTATTGATCCGAATTCTCGAATGCCCTGTTCAACGATCACTCAATGATCTCCGACTGAGGGTCGGAGCTTAGTTGTACCAGTAAAACCCAAAGATTAGGTTCAATCTAGGGGAGTTCCAGATCCCTTTCAATTTGCATGGACACTAGTGAGATGAGAGGAGGGAAGGGATGCCCTCTCCGGAATAAATCAGACTCTCCCCAAAGTTAAAACCTCGTTAGCTTTGTCAGTGTCGGAACGGAAAGTTGGGACTCCGTTCTGTTCACCGTATCAGAGGGAGCCTGACCTTCAGAAGGAGGCCCTGCACCCAAGCCTCATCACAACTCTCATACAACCTCTGTCCAACCTTTTACCCCTCCCATCATCAACCCTTTGCCCCTACAGCTCTGCAGAGGAGCCTCGAAGGGCCTTTCGTGTCCCCAATGAGAGTCTGTTCTTGTCTTTGTGCGAGTGTGTAGAACATCCCCTCTGCTCGTACCCCCTTAAAGCCCTATCCGGCGTAATGAGAGGGTTTTGTAACAATGGCCTGCTAGTGATGGCGGGGGGATGGAACTGCGATTAAAAATTTTCGTCTCCCACTCGCATGCTTCCGCTTTTCCATGATTTCACTTCATCATTCCGCACAAAAGGCCTGGCCGGAATATAAGCCTGGGCTAAGCCAGAACATAAGCCAGATGCAGACTAGAACATATATTACAAGCTCTTGGACAAATGCAGAATGAATTTGTAATAGTTGGCCACCACTGTCAACTCAATTCTTTCTAAAAGTCAGTTTTGAAGTGGTTAAGAATTTACCTTACCCGGTGAATAGATTTACATAGCTGTGTAATTATTAATTGAAAGAACCTTAGCCCCACCCACTTACCCTTCATACATGCATTTCTAATCTAAAATACATCCATCTTTTTGCCTCCATAATTCACACTATGGATTTTGTCCGTCTGGACTCCAGTGTTTCCTGAAATTTTAATTGAAACCGAAATTTTAAATGCTTCCTGTCTTGACTTGTTTGTCATATTTCAATTGGCAGACTGACCTTATATTGAAAATGCAACGTGAATGCCCAACGTTCAATACCCGTTGCTCCAAGTTCTTGGATTTTGAACTAAATTCGTCTTTAGTGATGTTGTTGTTTATTGTCCTCCTTGGCTCAAACCAGGAGTGGCTATCTTCAAAAATTTCAATGCAAATTGTGATAGCTGGGTCAACATTTCCTGCAAAGAGGAGCGTGCACGTGCTGACTCTCGCAAAGTTTTTGTCCATCCGAAACTTGAAAATACCAGTCACGTATTTGTGTATCAGGAGGCCACTGCAACAGCCATATTATGGTCCCTTCAGGGTAATCAAGAGAAACCCCATGTAGTTCACTCTGGATGTCAATGGAAGACACGACACAGTACCAGTGGACCGTTTAAAGCCAGCTTTCAGCTTATAAGCACCTGGCCTGGAATCACCTCTGACTGTGGGTACAGCAGCTGCTCCAGTCATCCAGCCACGCCTGCTACCACTACAACCGCGACTTCAGCACAAGTAGAACCGCAGGATGTACCCAAGGCTACTCGCTGTGGCCGCTCCGTCCAGTAAGATTTGCCAGTGAGATTTGCGACTGCACTGGGGAGGGGATGATGTGGCCTATTGTGGCCGTCGTTCCAAGCGCCAAGGAGGACAATAAACAAAAACAAGATCATCAGTCGAATTCCTTATATATTCGGTTGTGTTTTGTTTTGAGCTCGACGCCTTTTTGTGGTATCAAAGTTTTCTTGGAGATAAAAAAATTTGAGATAGTTTTGTACGAAAATAATTATATGATATCGTTCGTGATTGAGTTCATTTTGTACCCTACAGCAACGATAATATCGATATAATATGATGTTAAGGGCCGATTCGACCAGATCAATCGTTTTGCAGACTCTCGCATCATACATATGATCAGGATTTTCGGGTCGCAAAGATTTTTGGTCCCAGATCGGATAAGGAGGGGGGGGGGGATGGATACTGCGCAGGAAGCAGTCGATCTCCACCTTGAGGATCTTGAGAATGAAATTCTCAACTGTAATGGTGGGGCTCCTTCAAAACCATCAATGTCTGCGGTCACCACTAATCTACATGCGGGACCATTTTCGCATTATTAAATGGAATCTCAAAGGAGGATTTCTGTGGACTCATGGGTAAATTTGAAAACCCCTTTAAATTTCCGAGCAGTATACATATGCCTCTAAATCAACCCGAGAATTGTCCCATTTCTTCTTAAAGCTACTAAGTATTTCAAAGGATGCTTTACTCTCAGATGTACACTCCAGTAGACGAAGGACTTAACTCTATTGGTCGATGGTTTACATGGACCTCCAACTAGGCTCAAACCGCTGAATGAACAACATGAGAATCTCTTCTCGATGGTACCTAGTGCCTGGGAGTTGTCGCAGGCCTTGGAGATACAGGTCGAATTCTTTCGCCGTTCTAATTGGAAAGGCCGAAATCCACTTTGACAAAGGATTTCAGTGATCTTGTACTTACTATACGTTGTACTGTAGAGGTTGTACCTACTCCCTTCTCAGAACTTTTTATCGGGGGACAATTCATGAGGGAAAATTGAAATAGCACGAGGGCTCAAATCTCAAGTATTTTTCTTCGTCAAATTATTTATTTGAAATCCGCCAATACTATTAGTAGTTCCTTTCTCTCTCTTTTCAGAAATAGGAAAAGTAAATTGTGAAAAGTTAGACTGCGAATCCTTTGAGCTACAGCTATTGGTAAAAATATTAGATAGGTTGGGGCAATAGCTCATTGAACTAATATGTGCATCTAATGAAATAGGCACATGAATAACGCGATCATTTGTAAGAGAGTACATGTATGATTAGGTGTTGTATATTTGGTGTTTAAATGTTTGCAGAAGGAAGATACCATTAGGGCTTTCTTTCTTCTGTCATTCAAAGCCATAAACGCTGCATACTTACTTGCAAGACTAATTTTTTTAAGTCCATACTTATTGGTATATTCTACAGCCAACACATTTTAGTCAAATCTTCAATCGTAACTAAGAAAGAACTAACTTGAAAAGAGAATTGGCATAATAGTAAAACCATCGTCAATATTATTACACGATTAATGTTGAATGAATTCCGTCACTTTATAGGGAACGAATAAAGTGTAATTGCTAATTTACACAAAGTTTATGCTGTCATAAACTTTAAGGCTTCTATAAAAGTGGTCCCTCTTGGATAGCACCCGCCAGCTGATATTGCGATTTCTTTTTATGGTCGTCTGCTCTCCGATTCAACCACTCCAACATTTATGTCTCTTAAGATTTTTTAAGGAGCTATTGACGTAGGGAATCTACTGAATAAACCCGCTTTACTTCCATTCTGTTCAATTGACCTGTAATGTAACTGAAGAGGTTGGTATCGTAGTCGGTGAATAATTCAATTATTGATTATAATATAATAACTCCGTGAAAAGTATATTATAATGTTCACGGAGATATTGTGATTGGTTTACAAACCTGAACAGCGTATTCTGCTAATCTCCGGTATCGGTCCATCTCGTTGTTGAGGGTGACGACTATCGGAACGGGTTGTTGGCACAGAACCTGAAATAATTAATAAACGAGTTATTGGTAACAATGGATTCCAATGTGCTTAAGTTTCACGGCATATTGTGGTTACACTTCGGCTAGAATATGTTTAATGCTTTTTGTTCACACAAACAGGGTGAGCCAAAACAAACAGTGCAACTTCAGAGGAGTGCTGCATCCCTCTTGGTGGAGTTATTAGTAATCAAAATGAGGTGATGGTTATGGAGTTTAATCAAACAAATCGCATTCTTCTAAGTAGCGCCTTTCTTAACATGGAACATGTTTTTACGAGTGTTATTGGAGGTGCGTGGTCGTCCTGTCCCACAATTGGCAACGCGCTCTTTGACCTCTCCCCAGGGCTTGAAACGGGACCTTAAGAGTCCTTTAAAGTTCCTCCTTGTATTTCTCTTGAGTTCGGGTGTGGGGTTGTTCACTTGTGAATGTCGAGTCACTGTAATAATCCGGGGGCCTGGAGGCGTCCCACAGATTTCGTTGTACAATAAATGTACAATCATGAACACAAACCACAGGTGGCTAGACACCCCAAACGGGAACGTTTCAACATGGAACATGTTTTAGCCTTCACATAACTTTAGCGCCATCCTCTCACCCGACGCGTGCCAATTCCCGTGGTGGTAGAGACTTGAAATTTGGCATGTATCCTCCTTAGGACTTACACATTAAGCTGCACACGGCCGGGATCAGCTGAGTGGCTCCTTCAACCAATTTCTAGGTTATTTACTCTATGAAGCTGTAATTTGGTATGTAGCCTCTTTAGGACTTCAAGTTGACTCTGCCCAGTCCCCGGATCAGATGAGTGGCTAAAACATGTTCCATGCTCATGGAAATTTAGCCGTAATGCTCAAGGAGTCCAGTTTTTTAATGTATTTTTTGTATAAGGCCTTGGGAACTGCCCCGATTATTTTGGCTCACCCTATACAATCCTTAACGACACAAAATACTCTGTAAAGACTGATCACTTCATACAATACCTGGCGATCGAATATATCAGACAATTACAATGGAACCGGTATTATTATTCTTATTGAGTTCCCAACTAAAGCAATATCACCAGACCGAGGGTTGGAATATAGTGAAGCAGTGAATAAGTAGTGTCAGTCCAGTCATTAATTGAACGGGGATAGTCAATTGAGTCTCTCCAAATGGTGGTTTAAACGTACGGATCCCCTGTGGGATCAGATCAAACGCTTCCGTTCATCAAGCTGTTTGATTCTAAGCCCTAATCAGTATGAGGTAACCTGCGTTATACGGTTTCGGTGAATCGTCCAATCATCTTAACAGTGCAATTTATGCTACCTTAGAAACACCCTGGTGTACCCTAACGTTACATAATATGACATTGATGTTTCGATCATTCCTGCTCATCATTATTTATATATGTTTCTAATAACTGACGTGGTTTGAACTTATTTATTACACGGTATAAGTTCCGGTAATATGATTCAGTAGGTACATTTCTCACACTGTTACACTAATGTAGGAATAATAATAAATTATATTAAATTTTCCTACATATTACGCCTTGATTTTCGTTAAATCCCGTTTAGATCTGTCTGAAAGTTGAGTTCCGAGATTTATTAATAAGTAACAAAGATTTACTGAGGGTGGTATGTTACAGCCGATTTGTTTCAAAGACTGTGGTTCCTAAAGGGGGGGATGTATTGATTGAAACAATTACTTTTTTCTTCTGTTAACTGGGGGAAAGCTGCAAATGAATACCACCCTCTGCGACGTAGGTAGTCAATAATGTAGATTTGCAATATTGGTCCATTTATGTTCCAAAGTAAATGAACGGTTGAGATGAGGTAAATGTCCTGAGAAATACGAAAATCGACGTTATATTTAATTGAAGCAGGTACCTACGTCAAAGACTGATTTATTCCAAGTTCAAGAGAGAAATCATCGCTTGGGAACCCCAAACACCCATTATTAGAGTGATAGATTAACGGTGGGAGGTTCCAGTTCCTGTATCACTAAATCAGTGTACAGGGGATCGGCGAATCAATTAAGCTCGGTTTAATTAATCACTCAATCCGATCATATTCGCCTCCGTCCTCTGCTTTGGAGGCTTTTCGGGCCCCTTCCGCTCGTTTACACGGATTTATGATGATCGGGAAGCGTTGGCACACCGCCAGAGGATGTTGAACGCGCGAGCTACCGCCGATGAAGTCTATAAGGCTTTAAATTGTGGGTCGATATCGCTGACGCTTCAGTTTGCTCTTTACGACAACGTGTGTACCTATTCACCTAAATGCACATAAGGGGGAGTAGTGTTGGGACAAGTTGAATTTAATGTTTACTGAGTCAATGTTTGGATCGGACGGTGCGAATTTTCTACCCCCGAAGGTTCTCAGTCACAGTAGCTTTCAACGTGTAACAGCAATGTCCGAGCACAAAATCCACCGAATTACTTTCCATCAACCATCAGATGAAAATAATTTCCACCAAACAAAAACGTGCAGCATTAAATGTTCGATATATTTTGAATTCTATACTACTGTACAAATTGAATTCACAATTACACAATCACAATACTTGTTGTTCAGGTACCCGTCAGCCTACTCTACGAATCATTGGTGAGTCCAAACTGCTACTGGTGCAGAACGAAGAGAATTCACTGACCACTCACCTTGGTGCTTAGAAGCACTACTGTAAGTATCTCTAACAACATCGCAAGTAGAACTAAACTAAACGTTATCTACTACACCAAACCTCAATCACCCACTGAATTTGTTGACAATTCTCTGTGACCGGTGTGATAGTGAATTATCGTAATCTGGAGATAACAAGCGATGCAGGTGTCAAAAGGTTTTATCGGCTTTCGAATCTTATTAATTATGTGTAGGAATCAAGGAGATGGAACCTCAAGTACTTGAAACCCGATCGATTTATCATCTTGCTGAATTATCAATATTTTTTCCAAGTTATTACAGCGTTCACTGAACCAATCACGTTTCATTATTTGGTTTGTTAAATGTCACTGCGATGACGTCTCTTCTTCAGTCGTGTAGATCTGTTTGGTTTCCAATGCTGTCGTCTCCTACTGCTACTTACCTACTAGTTACGCCTGATATATCAATAATTTTGTTTTAACGATTTATTTATACGATCATTTTTGCAGAAGGAGAGACTGTGATCGTACATATTTTGTGAGTAAGCCTTGGAGCGACTGAGCTGGAGCACCTTCTACTAAATATAATTTTCAACGTCATAGTCTGGTTTCAACGCAAAGAGATAGCCGGATGTCGCCTAGAGCGGACGATATGTCGCGCAGGCACCGTTACGAAACTGCGTTTGACTCAAAAATCAGCAAATCCGACGACGATTTGGACGTAGACGAAGTGGCCCACAAATCGATTATGGTCATTGGAGCTGAGGAAGAAGACGAAGTGTACTATAGAAGGCCAAGATCACTTGCTGGAATTGAGGAAACCCTCACGAGAGGCATGCGAGACATCGATATTGGGATTAGACCTTATCTAACTACTACACCACCAGCTTCCAGTTCGTTGCCAAAGAAATTCCACTCATCTTACTGCGTTGCAACTGCAGCAAGTTCACCCGACGTCCAGTTGAGATCCAAAGATCTCAAGCTTCCTATTAAATCGATGAAGCCTCGAGCTCGAAGCTGTCTTTTGGGTAAACTTGAGATTTCACCTCATCTTAGGGAAAGGGAAGGGCGAGAGAATAAAACGCATAAAAAACCACGAGGAAAAGATATTTTGGAAATCAAAAGTAGGCCAGGGAGAGGGTTGAAATATTCAAGTAGTGAGTCGATGGCTACATCAAGCTCAGGTGGAAGTTTGGAGTCCATCAGGAGCAGCACTAGTGAAGGTAACAGGTCGACCTCAAGCTGTGAAAGCAGACATAGTAGTTCTCTAAGTTCCCACAGTTCGGAGTCCGCTCCAAACGGACCAGGTTTCCGACCCACACTTTCATCCTTAGGTTCCAGAGTCTTCCAGCTGAATAAGCTCAATATTCTGTCACCTATTTCCGATAAATCTTCCCAAGAGCCTTGTAGCGAAGCTTCAGAAAACAACAAGAATAACAATTCAGAAAAAGCGTCTCCTGAAGAAGTGACGACACCCGGGAGCGAAACGCAAAAGAAACGCCGGACGCCGCAGAACCGCAACGTTTTCCGCGGAAGCCTGAATATTGAACCTGAAGTCCATAACGGCAGCGACTCAGGGATTTCAGTTCTCTCCAGAGTCGGTCCTGCTGAGCCCTTGGACTTCAACGATCTTCCGTTTGACATGCCCAAATTGCGAAGGAGGAAGATGATGTTGATGGAGTCTTCTTCAGTTCAAGACACGTCTGGATCGGCGACTTCGGTTGATCTGAAAGATCTGCCTTTCGACATGCCGAAGCTGCGGAGGAGGCAGAGAGCCCAAGTCAGCATCTCAAACGTCTCTCAGGCTTCTTCAACCAACAGTATCCAGGATGATCAATCTCGTAAGTAACACTTTTACTCGACAGCTTATGACCAAAATACACATAAGCATGCACTGAAGCCAACCACTTATGAATGATGTTGTTTGAATATTTTAGTTTTATTACACACATGTGTATATAGGCTGGGCACCTTTTTAGTGGCCATTAGCCCCTCAGAGAGGGATATAAATACTTCTGCTCGTTCCAACACGTCATCATGTCTATATTCTTACCTTAACACTTGGTTATAGGGTTATTGAGCAGGCCGTGTCTTAGCTTGGATCTCCATGACATTCGAACAAGACCGTGCTCGATGCAACTTCAGTTTAGATCTCAGGACCTCACGCTTCATCTACCTCAACCGGTCGACACCAGCTGCCCTCTAGTTGAACAGAAGTAAGTTATCCTGTTAACTCGAACAACAAAGCATGAATCATAACTTTTGAGATCAGATCATAGGCCTCAAATACCTATAGGCCTTAAAATTAATGTTTTCATTTATGGTCAAAAAACGAAAACTTTCGTAGTTCAATTATTCTTTTTAAAGTCGATACACCTGCCCTAAAATGAAAAAAAAAACTCTGCAAATTCTTGACACAACGGTTCATTATCTTCTTTGTACAGATCACCCTTCTGTCTAGATCACTAGGTCTAAATGTCTAGATCCTAAATGTTAGATTAATAATTAATTATTAATCATTATTAATAATTATTATTATTATAAATTATCACTAATTATTAACAATTTTATCAAGTACCTAGTGAAAAATATTATAATTTATTGTTAGGTATTAATAATTCATATTTATTATTAATAATAATTATTATTAATTATGATTAATTAATACGATATAATTCTGGGGTTTTTAATACTACGTCGGTAATAATTTTTCTATAAAAGAAGTACCTACCAACAAACATTCGAAATTACCTTCATTTCCGTAGCACGAAACGCACCTCAGAACAACAAACTCGACATCACTTAAGCCATATGATGTTCCAAAGAGCTTGTTAGTATGAAAATGGACCTGTATTTCAACAGTTTGAGTCACGATCGTGTTGTGAGGCACAATCTTTGAGCCGTCATTGTGAACGAACGGCTGGTCGTACAAAGCTGCGGATGGTCTTAAAAAATTCTACGGAACAAACTCTATCTAAATATGAAATAAAAAACATACCGTTTGATGGGAACTTTTCGAGATATGAAATTTTCAAAATTTCAAAATTCGTTTTGAACCCCTTCCCCTTGACCTAGGGTTATGAAAAGTTTCGAGGACCATTGTGGGGTTGGTCGAAACCCATAAAAAAATTTCGTAATTTTAACTCAACGCTAACTGGGCAAAGTGGCGCGGACGGCGGACGGCGGACGGCGGACGGCGGACGGACGGATTTTTTTTTATTCGATTTTCTGAATCTACGTATCTTGAAACGTAAACCAACAAATTTTGAGGGGGGGTTAAAAAAAATTTTTCTTTGGGCGATTCCAATGGTTCATTATCGAAGATAATAAACCAAAAAAAAAATCAATGAAAACCCCGTTAAGACAAATGGTGACACTTTCAGATCTCCCTGACTTATTATATCACATAGCGTGAAAAATTACCACAAAGATTACTCAAAACTTGCTAGTTCACAAAGGGAACATTTGTCATTTAAACCTCTTCAACAGCAAAAACATTTTTGATGGGTCCATTAAAAAGCTGACCTTTTGGAGCATTTTTTTTTTTTTTTTTTAATAAGATTACCAAGCGTTTGAAAAACCAGGCGATTATGAGATTTTGATAAAATTCACTATTCAAACTCCATTTTCGCTCCTTAGTTCCACCAAATGATAGGCATTAGGTTAATAGACAGACAATTTAATGCTCTTTCCAACGGTATCCTCAGATTTAAATTCCACTACAAATTGAGGGAGTTATGACAATTTCAGTGAAGTAAGGTCGAAAACAAGAGAAAAAAAAATCTTAAAAGTGGAAAAAGTCAATTTGAGTGGATTAAACAAAAATTTTTTTTTATTTAAGTAGAATTGTCAATGAACATTTTAAAACCACCCCCATGTCTGTACGACGATTACTCTGGTCAATATAAATGTATGAAGCTGTATCAATCTAGTATCCGCCAGGATCGTAGCTTGGCTCGCTGCCCTCCCCTGTCACTATTGAGCACAACTTGCTAACATCCACTACGTCAAATACAGTATTAAAATCGAAATTATCGTACTCCGCCATATTATTCAGCTTAGTAGTTGATCCACTACTACTTCTTACCGAAGAAGAACCCCTCGAACTTGAAGGAGTCACATCAGCCGAACTGCTAGGAATATCATCCTGATGTGCATCAGTTTCTGCAGCAGTTTCATCAGTAGTCTTGCGACATACCCACCTATTAGGAGCCCTACGCTTTTTTAATACACCCTTGGGACGAGTCATTGAAACAATATCAAAAAAGTGTAGAAAAAAGAAAAAAACAGAGAAATGAGTAGTTGAGGAACGGAACAGAGAAACAAAAAGGTTTTGTTGTTATGGTTTTGATAACCTACCTCTATTCTTCTTCTTTGAATCTACAGAATCACAGAAAATTATTCGGTAGATAATATGGAGGAAGGAAAAAGTGTGTGAAAGAATCAGGACCAAAGCGGGCAGAAATGTTTTCACGTCGCGTCGGGCGCACGAGTGAAAAACTTCAAACGCTTCTTCTGAATATTTACTTTTTCAACAATATTTGACCCGTTTTCTCTGGTTCTATCTGACGGAATCTAACTTTTTTTGTTGAGTTATGTTGGTAATAAGTTTCTCTTTTGATTGAGAAGTTTCTCTTTGGACGGAGTGGTTTGTAGGCCGATTGTTTTTTGTATCCACGTAGTACTCCTATCAATAGTCCTGTCAAGTTTTCATGGATACTTTTAGGGTATCACTTCTTATCACTAGTAGTGATTCACTACCAAAAATCGGATATTGCACATGGATCTAGGGATGGCAAAAAAAATGAAAACATCGATGTATCGATGCATCGATACATCGACAGGCCGGCATCGATGCTCCAAAAACATCGGACCCCAAAAACATCGATGGGAAAAAAACATCGATGTTTTTAAAAAAACATCGATGGTTTTCAATCAATTTTTTATTTTATATAATTTATAAGCTATAAATTTATTTTATTTGTTACCATTATAATTCAGTTCCAAGAAAAAAAATCGTATAAACGAAGGCTGGGCTCACACCCAGTATTTGGCAGGTAGTCCATTCAAGAAAAACAATTTTGAAAGCAATTTGCCCCCCAGGCGATTTCTCTGCTGCGTAAGAGTGGCACCAGCCTTGGAGAATAATCTATCTGCCGGTACAGAGGTGGCTACCCTCCCCAAGTATTCTCTTGATAACGTGTACAGCTTGGGTTAGACTGTCTTTCCCAAAATTCAAGGGGATTTGAACGTATGTTTGATGCCACTGGAGTTGAGAGATACATTGATATCTCCGTGTCCAAGTTCAACGATAAGCTCTGAAAAGATGACATTTTCTTGTTGGTTTTGAACGCCAACGATTTATGATGGGCCCATATTATGTCAACGGGACTTCCACGGTCCGATTCTGAAGATGACTGAGATGACGGGGAATTAGAAGTATCAACAGACACCACCAGTTTTTTAATTTGAGTGAGGGCTTTTGACGATGCGATGGAATCGGAAAAGTGAATATTTTTGAAACGGGGTCCAAAAACATGGGTAGGGTCAGCAAGTGACAGTTTTCCCGCCCCTTAAATCTCGAGTGAAATCCTGACATTAGAGCCTGTTTTAGCTGCTTTCCCACAGGCGAAATATTGGAAGTATCGATACTTTTCAGCCAACACGCCTCGATATTTTCATTTAAAGGAAATACAAATTCAGAAATAATATTCCTAGGTATGTGAGAAAAACGTTAGAATAAAACATTCAGCCTATGGCAAAAAAAATTGAAACATCGATGTATCGATGTGCCGATGCATCGAAACCCCGACATCGATGTTCCAAAAACATCGACATAGAAAACATCGATGGAAAAACATCGATGTGTCCCGCGAAAACATCGATGTTTCAAAAACATCGATGTATGATTGCCATCCCTACATGGATCAAATCCAATCCGTCCAGTTGCTCTAAATATAGTTGTGAATCGTTAGAAAAAACCAGGAAGACGCCAGATAGTTCAATAAGGGATAAAAAGGGACAAATGTGAAAAAAAGTTAAATTTTCTTCATTAAAAAATATCAACTTTATCGAACCTCTACGAGGTTTGTTACTAGGCCAATTGACAAAATTCTTTTTGGAAACTAGAGTTCCTGGCGGTTCTAATGGTATGTAATAAAATTATTTTATGACTACATTGACCGACGTAATTGTGGGTTATGTAAAACCATATCGTTCTGAGAAGCGCGGAGAGGCTGTGGGTACCCAACCCCGAACACGTAGGAGAGCTGTCAGACACCACTCGCGTTACACCTTGTATAATGATATTCTAATCCAGTACGTATTTTTTCTTAGATGGTACCATGGAAGTATTACGAGAATGGAGGCTGAAGGAATCCTGAGAGGTCAAAAAGAAGGCAGCTATTTAGTGAGAAACAGTGAGAGAACTAAGCAAGACTACTCGCTCTCATGCAAGTGAGTTGAACCAGTATGACTTGTTTGATAATCTGTTCGAATTTATAACATGGTAGAATCGATAATGGCCCTATGAATATTTTAATGGCTATTGATTGAAATACTGGTATGGTGCGTGTGTGTCGTTCCTCGAGTCGGGAACACCAATAATCCCTAATGTGACAGTATAAACTGTGTATAGTATGTTCGCTCGTATCCCAGCAATTTTTTTTCACTGAATTTAGTATTAACAATCACTAGCCTGGTGCAAGAGGACGTGTACGAAATAGGCTGTTCGGAGCATTCAGACCAACCGTAAAATTAGAATTTTCTGAGTGATTCATTTCCAAGAGTTTTGGAACGCAACATATAACAATATGACCTTGTAATGAACCATAATAATTGTAAAAGCTTGGAGTTTGGCACACGAACGTTTACCACTATTGTGAGAACATCTTGGCTTTGTTCCAATGTAAGATGTAGCTACCCACAATGAATCCGCCAAACTCAGTAGTAACTTGCAGGACCAAACTTGGTAGAGTACATTCCATTGTGGTTCTCCAACTAAACCTTGTGACTCTCCTGCAATACATAAAATAACTGTTGCAACTGGGCGAAGGAGAAGTTATTAGCCCCACCAGCAGTTTCTAGCACTAACACAGGCTCGCATGACGTAGGTAATTCTGGTAGCAAAAATATTATGCAATTTGTCCGCACCAACATAATAAATGCCAATTCAGGTTTCAATTCTTGACAATTTATATATTTTTGAACTATTGCTCCGCCAAAACCTATCCAGCGAATTTTGAGGTTGCTACGACGAGTTGGTAGACCCAATTAGTTTCAAATCTCAAAAACACAGATATCAAATCTCAATAATTTTTGTAGATGAAAAACTCCTTTCACCAATTCATTTCTTCTAAGAGTAGGTACTACAAAAGTACTGATTTTCAAACTTGACGCAAAATCGACGTTATCTTCAGCAACATGCAAGTTTGAAACGAAATTTAAAAACGCCCTACATCGTTTCCTGACGGATTATGACGCTATAAATTTCTCCCTCTCCGTCGTATACATGATAATATCATAATATTATTATGGTGCGCCCAGCGTATGCTACCTACCGATCCTGTTTTAGCTACTTGGTGAGGTTCGTTACCAACTAAAAGCATACGACGAGTTCCCTCTGCCAAACTAATATGTATGTCATTTATGTATGTCTTTATGTATGTCATCTATGGTTTAGAGGATTCTTGTCATTTTTGAGAGTTCTTGGCATTTTTGTTTGTTCTGTTTGGTGCTCGGTTATTTGTTATTGCAAAATGGATTCGAATAAGTAAACGAGAATTTAATTATACTCGTACAATTCACCCAACAAAGAACATTATACCCTATCTTCATCAAAATTTGATATTTGATAATTTGATATTTAATATTGTACCTGTTTGCGCGGTTGGCGGATGGAGCGGACAGGGAAGGACTAGATAGTAGTCGCTTCTTCGTTGGCAAGTCCTGGATACTGGCTTATCATGTCAGGAATCAATTCATAGTAATTTTCTCAATATTATTGGAAGTTAAGCATTCCACAGCAACGTTCTATGTAGACAATGACAGAGTTAATATGCTCATTTGCGACTTGTAAAATTTTTGCTAAGAATGTTCGTCTGCAATTTCTGCTTGTGTAATTTCTACCTCACCCGACAGCCTCCCCTCCACATTTTTCTTGTCTACCCTCATGTCCCTGACTTGAGCCTCACATCTGATCACCTAGAAACGCCTGGTTTTCAGAAAGGCGAATTCGGCCTGGTTTTCAGTAGTCAACAATATCTTTAATGAAATGGAGCAGTGCCACTTTTTGCTTTCAGGGTTTTCCCCACAAAAGTCGAAAAAGGTATTGAAGACATGTTCTGCATAGAGCGCTGTCGAAATTGAACGGGGGCCCTTTTCCCCATTCGGCGAAGAAGGCAGAGGAGAAGAAGAAAAATAAGATCGAGGGAACGGCTGTGTCGCGTCTCCGAGTGATTGGGGATGAAATGAGTCGCTCCCCTTGAAAAAGTGTCACGTTCTGCCGCCGTTGAGAAGGTGGTTTCGTTCGATCCCGGTAGACTCGAATGCTACATGTCCCAGATTCCACGATCTCGTCTTCCACCCCCTTTCTCCTCTCCTCAAGGGGATCCCAAAGGAAATTGTATGAATGCCATCAACCTCACGAAAATTGGCATCTTCCAACCTTTCCGTTTCCATTCCAGTAATACAGAGAATCTTCTTCTATTTCCCTAGAGACGCTAAGAACGGTTTCTCGTATTTTTAATTGTACAGGTTATTTCCCACAGGTTCTAATCCGACGATTCAAAAGATGTCCATCGGTCTTTCTTCTTGCGTTGGACTGGGTTTGGTACAACAGTATATCGTCCCTTAAGATCCCACAAGGTCTAACTCAGTTTTTTGGCAAAATACTTATGCGAAATCTCTCGGTCCGTCTTTCCAGCTCATTGGTTTGGCCTTTTTTGCAAAGCAGGAAAAGGCTTCAACGTAGAAAAGCCGCGATAACCATAGAAATTACTACATTACGTTGGAAAATCCGTTTTTTGTCTCTCCTGAAAAGTTGGGGAAACTGAATTCAGACCTTGTGGGATCTTAACGGACGATATTTGGCTTTGCTTCTTGCCAAATTATACAGAGGCCTTTCTACTCAGTTTCATCAAATGATTTTTCCAAAATTCAAGAATCCTACAGGTTTTGGGTAGGCGGAATACGGGGTTTCGGTTGTAAAATTATCACCAACTCGACTTAGATTAAAGAATCCATAATTTAATAATAATATCCATAATCCATATATTATATTCTTGGTTGGTTATATCTGATATAATAAGTTTTTAAAACCTATTTAAAATACTCTTATCTCTAATTTATCCATATAATGGTTTGATTTGTCTTTTGGTAAGTGCGGGTTGTCGTAGGATATTGAAATTTGGAAGATGTCCCGTTTATGGTGATGATGACCTTTAAAACTCTCCATTCGACTGTAAGGTCAAATAAGGATTGAAGTATCCAATGAGCTCTCTTAACTATTGAATTCCCAACGTTTTATAAGCTTTCACAATTCCCTTACTTCAGTTGTAAGAACTACTAGGCTGATTATGATATTATGTGATTATCATACTGCCCACCCCATTGTTATTTCATCTTATGAGCTACGAAATTTTTGTGGGTTCTCTAAGTATCAGGTCACAGTCTGAGGAATGAAGATACGTAAAGAGCTACTACTCAGAACCTATTAGCTTTCTGTTGAGAATAATAAAAACCAGATACGACGTCATCAATTAGGAAACTTGGTGGAAAATATGAAGGTAGGGTGTGTGTGCTGCTTAGTAGGAAAGAAGTGCTTTATTGCGGGCCAATACCTCGTATTTGCTGAAGGTCTTGGCCAAAGAAGTTGTTTGAGGTTTCAGCTCTATTTGCCTTACGGTCACCTAAGTATGCCGCCACCTCACTACTCTTTAGCGAGCCATTCCAACAGCGTATTTTCTCTCGGCTATTTCGTCAAATAGTTCCCAGCTAGTTCAAATCGTCTAGTTTCCCATACATTTTAGTATTTGCCGTCATATTCCCAATAGAGATATGTAATAGGTAACGCGTACTACCTGGCCACCCCTGGGATTAATGCCGAGCATTGCTGGAACGTCCATTGAACTGGGTAAATGTGCTCCTGTCTGAGAACCTGGAACAGCATCATGCATTCAAGCATTCAAGATGGACGACTAGAGTTTCCAGAGGAGTCCAATAACCGCATTTTCTGAGCCAACACGGTTATGTACAGTTTTCCCCGAATTTCGCTCTCGACCAACTTATAGACTGAGTTCACTTTCCCAACATTTTCTTTTCTCTTTGATCATTTTTCACTTTCAATTAATCCGTCATGTTATTGAATTAAGTTATATTTTTCTTTGGGACTAAATGTACGTTTTACGTGATTTTTCCAGGTGTACCCGAGGATTCCTCCATATGCGGATCCAGCAAACAGGGGCGGGGCAGTACGTTCTGGGTAACTTTAGCAAGTCGTTTCCTACTATCCCAGAGCTGGTCAAGTACTACTCAACCCACCGGCTTCCAATTGGGGCAGAGCCACTTTGCCTCCTCTATCCGGTAATAGTCCAACTCCTGTAATGACTTATTACTTGTAATCACATCCCCCATCATTACTCGTAATTCTTCCGGTATTATATTCTAACTTAAGAAGAACCTAGGCTGTCTAATTATATCTAGATGGAATAGTATTTTGTCCTTGATTATGATGTCTGTAATATCTTAGCCAAGAAAACATCTTTGATGTAAAGTGAATCAACATTGTGGTGAAGGGGGTAAGTGCCGGGTTGCCTCAACCTGCGGGGTAAGTCCGTCCGATAGGATCTTGGAAATCAATATCATTTACCCATCTAAGTAGGCACGGTCAGTGAAAAAGCCCCAAGTAAAATGTGTAGAACATCGTACACGAAACAATAACCATCTAATTAATCACTGAAAACATATCTGAAGCTGGTCTAAACGCACAGCTTGCCCCTTAGAGAAAGCACTTGCTTTGGCCCCGAGAGTGTTATAGGTTATCGTAAGAAACTAGAAGATGAACTTGAAATCCTAGTTGATTAAATCAACTATAATAATTCGAAATTTTGGCATTCTGCTTTAATGAACGAATTCGAATTATGAATACTTCAGTGATATACCAGGACGTAATACGTTTGATACTGCACAAAACCTTTGTGGAACATGGGGATATTTTGCCCCATCAACTGTATGGAGTACCGTGTATACAAGACAATGTAGTACTCCTTAATATTACTGGGATAAAACAGTTTCATTATACAGTTTTATTAAAACTGTATAATCATATTCCAAAACGATCCGAGTGAAAAACAACAGAAAAACGCACTTGCCCTACTTCACCTTACGGGTTGTTGTGAAATTTCGATACAATTTGGGGTCTGAAAAAATGCAATAGATTTAGAATAAGGTTTGTGAAGACTTTTTTTGTTTCAAGAGAAGTGATATCGTTACCACCACGCCAAAAGCGCCAATCTGCTTTTAGTGCATCGAGAGATCTGGAAAAAAAGTCGATGGCCATTGGGCAATGAGACTGGGCTACGCTCAGACAACTAAGTACTATAATGTGGCCGGGGGCGATGACTCTATGATGCTCCCCTTGAATCCGCCACAGGTCGGCTCTAGCATGGTGTACCCAAAAGTGCACTAAAACAGAAGATTTTGGGGCGGTGGTAACGATATTTTATTTAAGATTTGATTATTGAGTGAACATTGTCATCTCAATCTCCAAGTCTAGAGAGGGAGTTTCTCTATACACAATAATGTACCTATTTGTAACAGATGTTGAAGTATTTTCGCTCTCGCACTGACTGAAAAAGGTTGGGTTCAGGCAGTTTTATAATATTTCAAACAATCGGAACCTGTTCCGTGGATATCAAAGACCTCCAGTCGCATGAATTGTACCGAAATTTTGAAATTACCCTATTCTATATAAATTATGTGCCCCTTAACTCAAATCCTGTAATCATTCTGTCTAGTGCCTACCTACGAGTACATAAAAGTAAACATTTCTCACGATGTACTGCTATAATAAAAACAAAATATTGACAAGCGTCAAATTGGGAATTTGCGTCAATTTAAAAAAAAAAAATTTCGAAAGTAAAAGCTAGGAGAATAACGAAAGTGATGGTCAGCTGCCTGAAAAATGTCCCCAAAAATGTAGGGAATTTAGAGAAGCTGGCCGCGTATGACGTCAAGCGGTGACGCACACTTGGACCCACCACCTCTCGCCTCCCAGAAAGACCGTATGACGTCAAGCGGTGACGTACACTTGGACCCACCACCTCTCGCCTCCCAGAAAGACCGCATGACGTCAAGCAGTGACGCACACTTGGACCCCCCACCTCCTAGAAAGACCGTATGACGTCAAGCGGTGACGCACACTTGAACCCACCTCCTCTCGCCTCCCAAAAAGACCGTATGACGTCAAGCAGTGACGCACACTTGGACCCACTACCTCTCGCCTCCCAGAAAGGCCGTATGACGTCAAGCAGTGACACACATTAGGACCCACCACCTCCCGCCTCCCAGAAAGACCGTATGACGTCAAGCAGTGACGCACACTTGGACCTACCATCTCCAACCTCCCAGAAAGACCGTATGACGTCAAGCAGTGACACACACTTGGACCCACCGCCTCCCAGAAATCAGGCGATGTCAGCGCCCCAACCGCAGGTTTCGTTCTGTTTGTGACGTCAAACGGTCCCCTCGATTTTCGCGGCTTCATTCAATCAGCGTTCGGCGTTTTTGAACTTTTCTCCACAAAGTAAATTTTTTTTAAATGAATATCGCTGGCAATACGCGTCACTCTATGGCCATACTATCGAAAATTGACGCAAATTCCCCGTTGCGTGATTGTTCAATTCCCACTACTCTGACAGTGAGTCATTACGTAAGTACTGTATTTCTCGTACGATAACGTTATTCGATTTCTCTGCCTCTTATTGGAAAATCGTTACCTTGAACACTATTTTCTTTGTGGTCTAAATTTACAAATCGAATCAGTGATACTTATTCAGTTTTCTCATTTATTACTCAAATTAAGTTTTGGTCGTAAATTGGTACTTAATAAATAACCCCTCTTGCCATTATTTTCAAACATCTTTACTGTGGCGAGAAAAAACCCTTCCAACCAAGAGATGTAATCATCATATACCTGTTATCTATACCTACCTGAAAGTACTTACACCTACCTATAGAGAATTTGAATGAACCCTTGCATACCTTTTAAATATAACTAACCACTTTAAAGTGGTAAATACGTGTATTTCTGCCAGTGATTTGAATTTGGGAAAATTCACTGTCCTCTTTTTGTTTAACTTTTAGATTTAAAAATGTTACCTATTTATCAAGTAAAGGAAACGAGTGCAATACTTTCTGTGTTTATAAGATTAATTTTTAGGTATATTTACTCTGTTTGTTTGAGTTGTTGTTGAACCTTTCCATGTAGTTAATATTGATATTGTTCGTGTTGATTTTACGAATTTAGTCATTTCTATTTGATAGTTCTTTATTTAGTCCAATCCTAATGTACCTACATATCCGCGGCACGCACTTGTTAAAATGTTCACTTCGTCCATCCCGCGAAGGTTACGAATTATGCCCTACTTCCCTCTCCTCGAGCAGTCACCCATTCATTTCGTTTCGTGAAGTGTTCAAAATTTGAACCTGGTAGGTGTGTTAGAAAATCAACGGTAGGTATTGCAGTTATTGTGCCAATCGGGAGGTAATGTAAACAATATCATTACCTCCTCTCATTGAAAATGAATCTAGAGTTTTGTGAAATAGCGGTGTATTAGTGGAGAATGATAGCATATTCTACCAAGACTCACGATGTATCGACTACCAAAATCGAAAGCATCTTAAAGAGAGGTAGACCAAAAACCTCACTAGGAGTCTATTGAAAAACAGATGATCTAGAATATGGTTTACATTTGATAGAAAACTAGTGAAGCCTAGTGCGTGCTATAGGGGAGATGAAGTCTCCAGATATCCCAGAAAAAAAAAACACAAAAAAACGTATAGACTGATAGACCGTTTTCTCCCTAAGAGGTGTAGTGTTAGGAATGTGATGTTTTCGTGTTACCTATTACAAAAAATTTTCAGAGAACAGTAGTTCTGGTATTTTTCGATAATAAATTGCGAAAATATTATACTATATCGTCCTCTAACAAGCGCCTATCCATGAAACGTGTAAAAATACTAAGTATAATTTGATTGTTCTTTAGTTAGGTCAAGAGACAATTTAGTATCTGACTTAATTAACGAAGAAGTTGGAATGTTATTTTAACTATCACTCATGCGTAACTATCTCTGCAGTGATAAGTATTAAAAACAATTTACTTGTAATTATTATTATAATGTTCTGATTTGTTGTGTTCTGATCCAAATACCTGAATCTATAAGGTACATAATCATTTTAATTATATCAGTTGGTGTATCTAACGAGAATCGACACTCGATTGAAATCAAGCAAACCAATTGGTGATGAGTTGGTTCCATACAAGTGGTCATACCTTGATCTTCACGGTTTAAAGCCTTGATTTTTTTAAGAAAAAAAAACATGTGGTCAATGTATGAAATATTTCTTTATATATCTACTATAAACCAAAAAACTTGAGAATGTTGAGTTACTAAATCAGAGACTTCAAATCGCCACTTTATTGCTCGAGTGCCTGAATTTAGGGTGTCGATTCAAAACATGGGCTGAGGCAAACAAACCATTTCAAATGTTATCTTATTCGTTATACATATATGACCTTCACTACTTAATAAGAACTATATTCTAACCAATGTAATCATTATATTATCATGTAAGAGGAGTGAATAACCAGTCAACGTGGTCTGGAGACGGTTTGAGGTTCAATCGTAGATTGCAATGTGGACGTCCTATTTTGGAGTTGGAGTGACATTTGAGGTTGCACTTCTGCGTTATTCAAAATAACATTTTTCTCAATTGTACAAAAGGTTTATACGTTTTGGGCTGATGTTAAACGTCGCGGTTCATGATTTGGCGGCCTTTTCGTGTAATGGTTGCTTATGTGAGTTTGTTTTTTGCGAAAATTCCAAAACTGCAGCTTGGACTTGATTTTCGTGGGAACCAATTAACTAGAGGGTCAGCCGGTCAGTGAAGAACACCTATCACTTGATCATTCGCTGATGGTGGATGCATGCGCACCAAGTTCACTTGTATGATGAAGAGAAAGGTTCTATACAGCTGATTGTGGATGCTTTTCCTATGTCTGACATGAACCTGTCGAGAAAATTGCCCATTTTAAGAGGGAGCAGAATCCTTATACCTGAAGTGCTTCGATCGTTTAGATGGTACAAACAAATCTCCTGCCAGAGCCAGTCAGATCGTATGGCGGCCTGGTATATCAACCCAAAGTGAATAGCAGATCACCTAACCTTCGCCGAAGATACAATCCAAAAACTGCAAACAACATAAATCTATTCATTACGTATAATATCAAAACCCAGCGGCGATTTCGAAAAAAGTTGATTTTGAAGTTCATATTCAAGCTATTACTTAATATGGCAGCGTACCCTATCGCTCAGCTCGGAAAAATACGTCGAAATGACACCTCACTCCGCGAACCAATGCCAGGGTCAGTTTCAAGCAGTACCCTCGACTTGGCAGGACGTTTTTGCCACAATTAAGGAGGAGAGTAACAATAAATCTGAGTGCATAGCGTTACCACCATGCCAAAAGCGCCAATCTGCTTTTTGGTCATTTTTGTTTTAGTGCATCTACCGATACGCGAAACGAATTGCTTATTTTTCAAAAGAAGCACTGGGAAGTACGCATGTCGGCTCTGGCGTGGTGTTCCCAACTCAGGGTACCCAAAAGTGCACTAAAACGAAAACAACAAAGAAGACGCTTTTAGCGCGGTGGTAACGGTATGACATTGTGGAAAGTCACTAGATTTGGACGTGACGTCCTCGCGAAGCTGGTATGCAGCCTTTTAGCTATGAACATGTCCTCATTCGTCCTAGATTTCCCTCTTAGTAGCAACTTGATGTTGGATCGTTATTAGCCAATTTCAGTTCTAGCCAATTTCGGGTAAAATTTGAAATGGAAATCCTACGCTCTTAACAACTAAAATATATTTTGATTTCACAATCAACGTCAAAAACTAAAATCCCAAATTGCCAAAAACGCGGGAAAATAGAGGATTATGGAGAAAACTGCTACAGCGTTACAGCAGTAATAATTGTTATTGAGGCATACTGTTAAAATTTACGGTTGAATTCAGAAGGCTCCAAAACGGATTTGTGTCAAAAAATATTTTCAAAAGGTCGAATTGATCATTGAAGCGACTGGGACTTCTTCACAGCCGAATCAATAACCAAGTTTTTACGTATGTAACATCGCCACTATACTTGTTTTGATGTAAATGATGAATTTGCATTTTCAAGAAGTGCCGAACTTATTATCGACAATACAACCTTTTGTAGTCCGTCCTGTTTTCGGATGACGTTCTTGATGCTTCATCAGTTGTACCTCCTCAGGTTCTATAAGCATTTTGTTCCGACTTGGGTGAGAATATCAACGTACATCGTGAAGCTGACGATTTTGGTGGGGCTTGATGATATTGATGTTTATAGTGGTAAATCAGTACATCCTCTTATGTCACTTCACCTCCGTAGACTCTGGTGCCTCATTAATCACGTACACGACTTTGGTTTGGTCTTATGGTGTTCAATTTATTGTTTATTACAGTCCATAAATAACATTGAAATACTTTATCCCGTAATAGAGGTGATGCTCATCTAATGAGAATTATAGGCGTGTACAATAAGAGTGTTCTAGAGTGAAACAATACTTTTTGACGATTCATTATAGAGATGTATCCTGAAATCATTTAATAGCAAGAAAATTATATTTCCATGAAGAATTATCATTGAAATCCAACCTGCGTATTGAATAAGACTTGTAAAAATGGTGTCGTCATAAAACATAGACTATTTATCATGTCATTTACTATTTTTAGCGGAGAGAGATGAAATTTGAGATCGAATATTTCAATACCTATCTATATGTTGAGAACATCGTGTTTAGCAGGTGTCATAGCATGTTCTAAAGATTGTAAAGTTGATTAATAAATGAACGAACTGATGGAACGGTGAGACCGCCCCTTAGTTTGTTAATCAAACACTGTTGTATTCATATCCTTATAATCCTAGTTCAACGCTCTGGATAGACCAAAGATTTGTTAGAGCCTTTATTAGGTTTTAAATTCTTAACACACTTCTTAACATCTTCTTGGTCAACTGGACTGAACGACATCACGCAATTTACCTTTCTAGGTAAATTACTAGAAGGGTCAAAATTCTCAAATTTCCCAAAAACTGAGTTGCCAATATTCACGAAATACTCGTTAAATTAATTTGCAATATCCGAGGAGTTGGTATAACCTCACCCTGGGAACACAACTTATCAATTGCTGTATCTTTATTATTGTTCTGTGCTATTTCTTTTACGACCTTCCAAATTTTACGGGGGCAATTATCAGCTTGGGAAATTTTATTTCGATAATATGACTGCTTATAATATTATCAGTAGTGCATTTGCCTGGGCGAAACCCAGCCTTATTTTAATTATAGCCTTATAGCCAGCCATAATATGGCTGGCTAAATACCTGTGTGTAAACAATTATTTAAACACTCACGCTCATACCGCAGCTTGTCGGCCACGCACTCCGCAGTGAGTCGCGTTCTGCAGCCGATTGGAAGCTTTTGCAGGACTTGGGCTTGAGGAATAAATAGCCAGATCGTCTGCAAAGCCTGCGATGTGGGTGTGAGGGAAAGGTTGGAAAATACACTGGAGAGGTAGATGTTAAACAAGAGGGAATAAGACAGATCCTTGGGGATAACAAAAATGTAACAGATCATTTTCCTTTCCCGAGGTCTTCAACTGTCTTGGTAGCCCACAGGATAAGGGTAAAAGTCCCCTAAATAAATCCAATTTGAGCACGCAACTGTAGATACAGCGGCTTATTGTTGGAAAGAACACACCAAAATCACAAAAACCAAATAGTATATAATACCTACAAGTATTATGTAACATTATGGGAGTAGCCTACCTAAGGTCCTCAGTAGTGTACAATTGAAGTTTTGAGTTATACGGTATGACGAGGTACGATTTAACAAAGTAACGAACTCAACATCTGAAAATAGAAGGTAATTTCGAATATTAATTGTGAAGTACCTACCGATTCATTCTTTCACCTATGTTTCCACCATGACCACGTAGTAGAGTAGGTAACAATCCCAGTGATGGTCTCATCAATTTGTCAACTAAATATCTGGCCGACCTACATCGGCAATCATTCATATCAAGAATTGGTACTAGGTACATATTACACTAAAAGAGGACTATTTTTGGATCACCTACTCGAACGAACAATATTTTCATCGGATGTTCTTGAACACTGACTTTAAAAAAAACTCTGTTATCTGGTAGGTAATGTGGCGACATTCATGTTTACATGTCTACATAAAATGGTTTGATAAAAATAACGTTAATTTACTCAATCCTTCTGGAAGATACCTTCAATCCTACCCGTACGTCAGTCCCTGCTGTAGGCGTCAGTCCCTGCCTTTTGCGTTTTTAAATTTGTATCAATTACTGTTGTTATTTAAGGGCAGTCGATGATCTCATTTCACTGGAAATACCTACATCAAAGAAGTTGTATGAATTTTATCGGCGTTCAGAATTTCAAAATTTGAAAAATCGCACCGTTTTGTGAGAATGACCCTGATACGAGGGTTCTCGTCTTCACCGTCGAAGGATAAAAACCAATTGGTTGAATTATCAATGAAATAGGTAGTACACATTCATGTTGCTTAAAATCCGAAAACAATTATTGAAATGTAAGCTGAAATGAAAGTGAGAAATTTTTGTTCGGAATAAATTTTGTGTGATGAGACAGGGGTGTATAAAAAGTATCGATAAGTACTTCAAAATATCAATAGGTACTTACTTTTGAAAAAAAAAAAAACAAAAAAACAAAACAAACATAAAAAGCATCGATAAGTATTTTTTGATACCTTTTTTGTGCAATGTATCGGGATACTTTTTCTTTTTTCGCGGTATCGACACCGATACTTTTTTCAAGGATTTTTTCTTACTTCCAGTAAGTAGGGGGCCATCTATACATTTGAAAGTATCATACATCAGTATGATGAGCAGCAAAACTGTCCTTCCCCTACAAAATCAGACGGCTCAAAGTTTACATTAAATGTAAACTAATTTTGTTTACGGTATCGTATGAAGCCCGCTCCCAAAACCGTTGGAACTCCGAGAACTAAGTACTGGTTTATGCCCGTAATAATTGAACAATGTTCAATATTGAATATTAATATAGGTATTCAAGTATAAAAAGAGACGGGGATGTAATTAAAATGTACGACATAAAGTATCCTCTGTTTTCCTTTTTCTAGGTCAGGGTTCTCATTTTTTATAGTTTAAGTGGTTGTTCCGATTTATGAGATTTCGACTGGGAGTTGTGGCGTGCTCCTGTAATCCAGCTACCTGGAAGTCAGACATTGTGGATGGTTTGAGAGCGGGACTCACTGTGCGCAGTTGCATCTGCGTTGACCAGGTGTCCGCACTAAGCAGATCATTAACATGGTGACATCGGAGGAGTCTGATATCAGCAGGTTTTCTAAGGAGGGGTGAACCGGGCCAGGGGGGAAACCCAGCAGCCAAAAATCCCCGTGGTCTGCAGTAGTGGGATCGCGCCCGTGAGTAGGTCTCTGTGTACAGCCCGCACAATACAATTGGACCAATGTCTATCTTTTTGCTCAATTTTCAATTTATTACGTTTAGAGGAACCGTTGGGTACCAATTTCACAACGTAACCTTTTGAATACGCCCAGAAAAAATAATTTTTATGTCGATACCATGGGCAATGACTCACCTCCTCAGTTTAGTCCAATTCCGCTAGGTTGCGGGATCGAGGGCGCGGCTGACTGATTTACCTACTTAATTATTGGCTAATCCCGTCTTTTAATTGCATGTCAATATCCACGAACGGGTCTCCACTCTAGAAATTAACTAGAATCAACGTAGAATCAACTAAATCTACGAATTTGACAACAATACGTAGTATAGTAGGGTTTTCTGTGCCGTCGGAATTCAGTTCTGCTCGGAGAACGATTCGTTCATCTAAAGTCCGCTAGATCGCTCTGATATGGCTGTTGCGGACGGAACATCGATCTTGACAGGTGAGAATAATAAGTTTCACTACGGTAATGGTTTTTGTCAACAACATTCGATTGCATCAGAATTATTCTGATGCAATCGAATGTTGTTGACAAAAACCATTACCGTAGTGAAACTTTGTTTGAGGCTCACCAATGATGGCATCTAGTATTATCCCCGATTTCGATCATCCGAAAAAAAAAGAAAAAAGTAATTAGAATAATGGAAGGAAATGTGCAGAGATCATACTTTGCCATAATTCAAGAAATTAAAAGTATACAATCTCCGTCAGCTATACGATAAGGTCACAATACGGAGTCTCCTTTAGGAGTTCACAATAATTGTGAAAGTAATTATTAACCCTAGAATACTAACTGTACGTCCCAGAAACGTAGTAGGAAGTTCAAACGAATAGAAACACCATTGACCTTGAAGTCAGCTCCACCCCCGTGCAGGTATGCCCTCAAGCAGCTCGTCTTCTATCCACGAGTCGGGCCCCAGCCACCGATCATAGTAGTTAAGGTTTTATATTGTACATAACTATTAGATTAAGTATGTATGTACTTAAAATTATTTAATAATGATGCAATGTTTTAGACATCGATGTTTTTCTTCCGATGTTGATCACACATGTGTATGATTGGTGTATCAGTGTATCAATGGTATAAAGGTTAGCATCGGGAGTTGTACTTAATTGCGTAGAGGTAGAATGTCGTGGGAAAATTGGAAAACCTACAATTTTCCCACGACATTCTACCTCTACGCAATTAAGTACAACTCCTGATGCTAACCTTTATACAATTGATACACTGATACATCAATCATACACATGTGTGATCAACATCGGAAGAAAAACATCGATGTCTAAAACATTGCATCATTATTAAATAATTTTAAGTAGTAAATTTATATTTAAATTTATCATTACCTAGTAAATTTTACTTTTAAGTCGAGAAGATTTTCCTCCGACGAGCTGTATTCGTTGGTTCCCGTCTTCTCAGTTAGCCAGCTGCACAGCTCAGCTGCTCTTATGTACCTCCATAAATATCCGCTGCATTTCATTTATGCACCGACAGTATCCTCTTATGGGCTACGGGAGTCCACTCTGAGAGTAAACCCAGTTCCCGCTTGAAATGTACCACCCGACATGTATTTTTTAGCCTACCGATACTCATCAGAAAGCTGCCCAGTAATTTAAAAATGCCTTCCAATTTGAGTCTAGCCAAATACAAAACATCTGTTTTTAGCTTTTTAATTAGCAAAGGGCACCGAGAGTGCGAAAAATTATTTTCTAGTGTCTATGTATTCAGTTAATAAGATAAATTAGATTATGAGATGTAACTCTGAATCTCACTCCAACTTGTAAAACAAATGAAGGGTACAGGGGAAGAAGGGTACGATTCCAAAATTGGAAAATGTTCAGGAGAGCAAAAAGTAACTTAACCATCTCATGATACGTTGCCAAGGTAAGAAAAAAAATTATCAACTATTCCAAACCATCGTGGAATGAAATCGTTTTTCACTAGTACCGACCTACCACGTGAAACTACTCCCAGAAAGCCTCTAGAAGGCATTGAAAGCTTGAAATCGACAAATAGTGGAATTATACCCTTCTTCCCCTGTAGCCTTCAAATGTTAATGTAATTTTAATAACTTAATATAATTTTACTACAATATGTTCCAACTCCCCCACTTAGCACGGAACTGCGTTCCAAAAAGTGGGGTATTTCCACAATTATTAATTAGGTTTCTGTTCTGTGTATATTAGAAGGAATAAAATTATTTTCATTTCATTTCATTTCATTGAGTATTCGATACCCATCCCTACTTAATACTCGAAGGTACTTCATAATTTCATGTAATAGAGATTATGTATAGGGATTTGCTAACAGTTCGCTTAAGGGGGTTTGAGCATAAGTCCTTTTACCTAAGAATTTTATACGAGTTCAAATATGATTTTCTAGTTGGGTGTTGTAATATTTATAACGTGTCGGTATAACTAATTAATAAATTATTGTCGTTTGAAGTTACGAGTATGTTTTGGCGGACTGACCATCGCACACGGCTTTGTACGAATGTAATGCAATGGCGATCTACAAGTCGAAGACAGAGGGACGTGTCTGAGGGCGTCGAATCCCACGTAACATGTCAGTAGTTCACGTCAGGACGTCACGTTGTAGTTCACGTCAGGACGTCAGTTGTAGTTCACGTCAGACGGCAACTGAACTCCACTGTTGTAGGCATCACTGATCAGATGACATTGTGTCGTTACTCTTCACCTCACTGATCAGATGTGTCGTTACTCTTCACCTCACTGATCAGATTTGTCGTTACTCTTCACCTCACTGATCAGATTTGTCGTTACTCTTCACCTCACTGATCAGGCGTGTCGTTGTTCCTCTTCTACCAACGATCGTTACTCTTCACCTCAGCTTTGAACCTGGGGGGGGGGGGGGGGTTAGAATCCATACGACTGATGCATATCGAGGGTCTCACGGCAACTTCCCACATCGTCACTTTTGGCCAAAATGAGTTACGCATACCACTCGAAGCGTCTTCCCCCGGCGGATCGATATAACTAAGTACCTATAAGTTAGGTAGGTACCTAAGTTAGGTAACACTAAACCTCACGATTTATTTTACTGAATTACTCAGTAAATATAGTCAATGGCAGATGGTTTTTTTCCCAAATGACGATGTGGGAAGTTGCCGCAAGACCCTCAATTTGTGTTAACCTAGTGCGTCTTTGAGACGCATACTTAGTATCCAACGTAAATTTTCCTACATCTCTCAGATGTATTGTTAGTAATGATAGGTGTATTTTTCTACATATATGTCAGACTCATTGTTAGTAATCATAGGTGTATCTATCACTCTATATCTTTCAGAGATGTCTGAGGGGTTTATTGTGTATCTCTACAATTTCTCTAAGAAAAATATGGACGGATCTAAACCTTTATGAAGACTCGATTTTCTGGTCAAACTGGCAGGTGAACTCACATTCCCTTGGATGCTTGAAACTGTTCAACTCCTGCACTTGCCTAACACATGAACACCTCAACTCTGTGTAAATCGAGATAAGGCACATAAGGTAACAGTACAATTAAGGCCTCAACTCAGTGAAAACACCTCAACTCTGTGAAAATCGAGATAAGGCCAAAAAGGTAACAGTGCAAATAAGGCCTCAACTCTGTGAAAATCGAGATAAGGCAAATAAGGTAACAGTGCAAATAAGGCCTCAACTCTATGAAAATCGAGATAAGGCAAATAAGGTAACAGTGCAAATAAGGCCTCAACTCTATGAAAATCGAGATAAGGCAAATAAGGTAACAGTGCAAATAAGGCCTCAACTCTATGAAAATCGAGATAAGGCAAATAAGGTAACAGTGCAAATAAGGCCTCAACTCTATGAAAATCGAGATAAGGCAAATAAGGTAACAGTGCAAATAAGGCCTCAACTCTGTGAAAACACCTCAACTCTGTGAAAATCGAGATAAGGCAAATAAGGTAACAGTGCAAATAAGGCCTCAACTCTATGAAAATCGAGATAAGGCAAATAAGGTAACAGTGCAAATAAGGCCTCAACTCTATGAAAATCGAGATAAGGCAAATAAGGTAACAGTGCAAATAAGGCCTCAACTCTATGAAAATCGAGATAAGGCAAATAAGGTAACAGTGCAAATAAGGCCTCAACTCTGTGAAAACACCTCAACTCTGAGAAAATCGAGATAAGGCAAATAAGGTAACAGTGCAAATCTTTGAAGCGCTCTCCTGGAACATTGTAATTTTGTGAGATAAGGCGTTCTTCCTTTTTACGTCAGTGCTACTGTCAGGTTTCCTTGAAGGTCACTTGTGTAGGTAGACTACGTACCTTCAAATATGTGGGTATGGAAATGATGGAATCAATCGAAAAAAGAGTGATCTAAGGATATTTACAAAAACTACTACTAGCATAGTTTTATTAACAAAAAATGATATAATATACAAAATTTTGGTAAACATTCAAATATAAAAAATATAAATAAGTCACAATATACACAAGTTTTAGCAACGTACAAAAAATGCCTGCTCGTCTTTCTTTTTCTCTTTTTTTTTTCAAGGAATGGTAATTTTAACGAGCTATGGCTGCAGTCTGACTGTATAAGTATCGGCTTGAGCCAAGTGATCTGTATTTCTTTCGTTCTCATAAACGTTTTCTTTAGGAGACTCTTAATCACAGCTGAAAAAAATCAGTGTTTGGCACATCTAAAAGAAATACAATAGACAAAAAAACACGTAAAAATAAAAAAATAAAAAATATTTTGGCGCTGGTCCCCGAAAAAACGTCATCAGTTTCCGTGATCCGGCGTCGTAGGGTTTTCACGTGTAGGGGATTCTGCAATTTGTTTCGTCAGCGCCGTCCGAACAGTCCTTGTTGCCGTCGCAGATTTGTTGAAGAGTGATGCACCTTCCGTCGACGCATCTCAGTTCGCCGGAGGGACACGGTGACGCGTGAGAGTGGTCCACTAAATCTGGAGAAAAAAAAGGAACAAAAATTGGCACAAAAATTGGCAAAAATCAATCAGGAAGTTATTTCGCTAAGGACGGAGTTCAGTTGGTTGGGTGCGACTCAAAAACACTAGTATTACGAATATTAGTTTGTTAAACGTGGTAGGTACATATCGCACGCTGAGAGCAATACTGGTACAAAAATAAAATCGGCGAACGCTTGGAGTAAAATTGTATCAGTATAAAAGCGGAAATTTAGGGGAATGACGATTAAAGATTTCGGGATGGTTGCTCTCATGCCCCAGACCCCCCAATTTTTATTTTACGATTCTAATAACACAGGTCTGCGACCAAAAAACTTCATGATATTTTCTGAGTGTTTCCCTTGGACAAAAAAAACTGTACGTGATGGACAAAAATGGCGGTCATTTTGAGCCTGGTGAAACCCAAAACAGGCAATTTTTCCCAAAAAGTGCAAATGTTACGGTCATTTTGGTTTATTTTATTCGATAATGAACCTTTGTAATCGCCCAAGAAAAACAAAATTATCCCCCCCCCCACCACCAACCCAAAATTTGAGGGTTGACGTTTCAAGATACGTAGATTCCAAAAATCGAATAGAAAAACTCTGCAAATTCTTGACACAACGGTTTATTATCTTCCTTGTGCAGATCACCCTTCTGTCTATACCAGACAGTGTTGCGAATCGGAACATACCATATTCTCACCGTACTCATACCATACCATACGAATTTCTTTCCTATCATACCATACTGTATTATACCAAATCATACATACAATAATATACCATACCATACTCATACCATGTCATACAAACCGAGTGAATATTGAAATGTCATCCATTTCTGACCTATATTTAAAATTTCAAGTATCTAGCTCATCATCAAAATTTAATTTGTTTAAACAAATAGGTATTATTTAAACAATTTTACAGACAAGAAACCGAGTGAATATCGCATTGTCATCCAGTTCTGACCTATTTTCAAAATTTCAAGTCAATAGCTCATCATCAAAATTTAATTCGTATTACCTATTACAAAAAGGTATTATTTAAACAATTTTACAGATGAGAAACCGAGTGAATATTAGTAGTAACTTTGTTTTCATCTTCCCGGTAAACTACAGACTGGAAATTTTAACCGTGAGTCGGGGATTGACCACATTGCAATATTCACTCGGTTTCTCATCTGTAAATTTTTTTAAATAATACCTTTTTGTAATAGGTAATACAAATTAAATTTTGATGATGAGCTATTGACTTGAAATTTTGAAAATAGGTCAGCACTGGATGACAATGCGATATTCACTCGGTTTCTTGTCTGTAAAATTTTTAAAATAATACCTATTTGTTTAAACAAATTAAATTTTGATGATGAGCTAGACACTTGAAATTGTATATATAGGTCAGAACTGGATGACATTTCAATATTCACTCGGTTTGTATGACACGGTATGAGTATGGTATGGTATATTATTGTATGTATGATTTGGTATAGTACAGTATGGTATGATAGGAAAGAAATTCGTATGGTATGGTATGAGAACGGTGAGAATATGGTATGTTCCGATTCGCAACACTGTCTGGTATAGACAGAAGGGTGATCTGCACAAGGAAGATAATAAACCGTTGTGTCAAGAATTTGCAGAGTTTTTGCGGTTGTACCAGTAGCCTCCACACTGCCACACCCGGTCAGCTTGAAATTTGGTATGGATCTTCTTGGTGTGGATAATAGAATAAAGCCCTGAAATAGGGATGCTAATAAATAATCGATTAATTTTAATCGATGTTCTGCTACCGATCATTTTGTATTAATCGATTATTACTACTGATTAATTGGTTTTCGAATACATCAGGTTTTGATCCATTCTAATATGCTTTAAAAATCCAGATGTATTCGAAATCCGATTAATCAGTAATAATAGTCGATTAATTCAACCGTCGTTGTTATTGTTACGAAATGGTGGAACTATTTCACAAGAGAGACGACAAAAAGTCGGCAGTACGTAAAAGTTGCTCCAAATTTTTGGAGACTGTTGGTAGGTACCTAGTAGCAAACATTTGCGACACCCTCAGTAATAATAAAAGAGGTCTGTATTGTGTATCTGTAATGATGCTATTATACGACTATTGGTTTACTTCGAATTAGTGTTATAGGTATCTACTAGATTGCTTTTATTTTTAGGTAGTGGGCAAGAGTAAATACCCTCATTTTATAATGAAAAACTAATTTGTACAATTTTATTCGTTTTGGCCTTTCCTTATCTTCATTAGCCTTGTAATTTAACAATAGGTAACAATTTACCAATATTTAACCTATAGACGAAGAAACCCATCGGAAAGCAAATAATTATGTGTTTGAAATAAGTAGTTTAAAAATCGATTATTCAATACTAATTAATCGGTCACATCGATTATTAGCTTACGATTAATCACGTGATGTTATAATCAATTCTGCTCCGACGTTGCATCCCTACCCTGAAAGTCAGGTAAGGTCTACGTCAAGTTACCTTGTTCCATTCGAAAGAGTTTGGTCTATTATTCAAGATTTCGGTATAAACAGATTAATGAACAGCCTAATAACTCGTCCTAACGAATTCTTAAAGTCGTAATAACCAAAACGATCGCTAAAGAGGTAGAAAAAACGGGCTGACAATAAAATCACTAAGTACTCTAGACCCCTAGACTAAGTACCCTAGAGGCCCATTGTAAATGTATATGCCAATAAAGGTCTATTCAATTACTCTTATTTACCATCTTCATCGTCGCAGTCTAGTTCGTCCGAATTATCGGCACAATCCGGTCGACCGTCACACCTCCAGTCCATTGGTACACATCGATCCATGCTGGCACACCTGTAGAACACAATTCAAAACATCTTAACTCTTGAAATGACTTAACCTGCGTACTACGACAAGCTCTACAAGCAGTTGACGACCAACGACTGAAGATTGAAGTTTCTAATCTCGAAATTGGGACAACTGCGTTATGATGGCGCTGGTGAAATCCAGGGTTCAACCTCAAACGCAGCTCTTCCAGAATCGTTCCAAGCGTTCAAGATCTCTGAGAAAAATACCCCATTTTCTAGAAGTGAAAATTTGCTTCTCGCGTATCCATCACCTCTAGCTATTCCAACCACAAAACACTCCGAGGTTATGTCCCTAGTGACGAGATACGTGCCCCAGAAGCGCTACTATGATCGACTGGTCTTTCAAGATCAAGCTGAAGCAGTGGACCCACAATCTGAGGAGTCCAACTCAGAATAAGAATAATCCGTGCTAATCCTCGAGGTTTTCTACAATAAAAAAAGCTTAATCCTAGTGTTTTCTCTCTTTTATTCTTTACAAAAATTATATTATAATGTTCCTAATACCGTCCCTTAAGATCCCACAAGGTCAAACTCAGCTTTCCCAACTTTTCCGGAGAGACAAAAAAACGGATTTTCCAACGTACTGTATAATTTCTATGGTTATCGCAGCTTTTTTACGTTGAAGAAGCCTTTTCCTGCATTGTAATAAAAGCCAAGCCAAACCACTGAGCTAGAAAGACGAACCGAGAGATTTCGCATAAGTATCCGTTCCTAACTCATTTTGCCAAAAAACTGAGTTAGACCTTGTGGGATATCTCAAGGGACGATATGTTCCTAAAAAAAGATGAAATGTTAAGGGAATAAAAGTATTACTGTCTAATGGCGTTGAGGATTCACGTAATGTGGTTGGAAAGCTACAGGAGAACGTTTTTCAACAAAATAACAGTGACGATAGGCATTTAAAATAATAAACCAAAATTATTGGTTGGAAAAACGAGCTATTTGCAAGATTCAATGGCTTGTGGCGGCTCGAGTAAATTATTTAAAAATACTTTCGTTCCATGGTTTCGTCACGTTTTTCCCCAGTTAGGTGACGGCTAAAGCATGTTCCATGCTAAAACGGATTCGATGATACGGATTCGATCCGTCCTTAATCATAGTTAATTGTTGTATACCTGGATTTTTAACATTTTAAGCAGGAATTTCTGAAACGTTTTTTCAATTCCACAAAAATTGTGAAAAATGCAGATAGCTCGTTTTTTGAGCGAGGCCTTCCATAAATGGAAAATCTATTTTCATCTACTTACTCCCCCTTCTTTCTCCGACAGAACTTTGTTCTAAAATAACTAGAGGCATTAATATATTTTACCAACATTATTTGATTGTGATTTCATTTGTTTATTTTCGAGTTGGCTAACATGGACCAAAAATGAATAAATCCCATTCATTCCAATTCTCAAGCATTCATTATTATTTCTCCCGATTCATTGGCACTTCAAAATCTATTTAGTTTTGTTATCCCAACTAACTCATGGAGGATCTGTTGGGAGGCATTTCGTCATTACTAGAATTACCTTAACATTAAAATCAACTTACGTAAATTGGTTGCTATTGCAGGTCGTACAATTCGCTTCGTCAGCCCCTGACAGACAGTCTTTGACACCGTTACACCGCCATTTGTGAGGAACGCACGTGTCGTCTCCGCAGCTGATCTCATTACTCAGACACCTCTGACCTACACGATTGAAAACCGACAACGAGAAATTTATTGTTGAACGTATTAATAATGGAAGTGAAAGATATTATACCAAGCATGTACCACTCGTCGGGGTGGTGGTAAAAGTGATCAAGTACCTACACTTTTTTCACTAAATGAGGTTTTTGCTTATCAAGACACTACAGTATATTATACATAGCTGGGAATAAAATAAAATTATTTACCTAATAAAGTTTTTTTAGTGTAATTCCATCAACTTTGTGATATGCAGTAACTGCAGGTTTGAATAACTTGTTTCAAGTAAACATCAAGTTCAGTGTTCAATGTTCAGCGCAGATTGTGAAACTATCCAATAGATCCAATAGATGTTTATTGATATTTTGGTGACCGTTCCTCTAATTTAGTAAAAAAAAAAAAATGGGTTTAATCATAATGATCACGTTGGAATACCGCTATTTCCATTCAGGTAAAAGCAGTCAAATCACCATCTTCATTAAAAACCTGAAAAATATGAGTTACGTGGCATTTTATCCACTGTATCCTCCACGTTTTTATTTAGGTATGGTATTTCAGAGTTCAATACATGACAAACATTTGGGTTTGTAAAAAATACTAGGTTAGCAATACTTACACGAAAAAAATGAAAACTTTGGAAAACTCTCCTGTAAAGATTCGGAAAAGGCACGTGACCACTTTTACCTCTAACCGGACGCATTTAAAAGTTGACATGATCAAGACCGAGACAGGTTTTCTAAAAGGAGGACTGATGCGCAGGGCAAAACGCATAAAAAGCAGACTGTCCATCATGAAACACTTGTTTGTAAAAACGACTTATAGTAAAATAAAATAAAATAGTAAAATTCGAAAGTAGATAACCGCTTGAACTTGCCTTTCCCCAAGTTGACACAAGCTCCATCAGAATCAGGATAATTGTCACACTGGAACACTTGGGACAGATCTAGAATATCTATGATGAAATCACTGCAGTCCTCAGCAACAGCTGAAAAAGGTGTGGAAAAAAAGGATGAGAATCTCGTGGCAAACGCCTCATCTCCAATTTTTACAAAAATGGGGTTTTCAAATTACCCCCATTTTTCTGACCCGCTCTTGAAGGCGAAATGCCTCATGTACGCGTTTTGATGGAGGAACGCCTCATCTTATTTTATTTTATTTTATTGAAATACACGGGCAAATGCCCAATTACATAATGAACATAATATGTTATATAGGAATGTACATATGTTATATAGGAATGAACATAATAGGTTATATAGGAATTATATGAACATAATATATTATAAAGGAAAAAAACATGATACCTAGATGAAAAAATAAAAAAAGAGAAAGGGATAAACATAATCCAAGGATAACGAAAAATAAACATCTAATACAAACGCCCAACAGTCCTCCTCAGTTGTGGCAAAGAATCGTTAAACAAATCAAAATCTCCATTCGCTACCACACGGTTGATGGCTCTCTGCGCTCTGAGAATGGGAGAGTTAAACAAATAATTAGTGGTGCGGGATGGTACATAAAATAAATCCGTATTCCTAGTATTGCGCAGGGGAGCGTGAATGCTCATCATTTCTAACAGTTGGGGGCAGTCTATCCTATTGCGAAACAGACCGAAAATGAACACAATATGAACTTGTACAAATCTTCTTGTCTAAACGCCTTACGTCATTTGGATCGGCACGGCGAGGGTTGGGTTCGGGCCGGAATCAGGCCGCAGAGCAAAGCCGAAGAAGTGTGGACGTGCCGAAGTGTGGACGTGCCGAAGTGTGGAAGTGCCGAAGTGTGGAAGTATGGGAGTGTGGGCGGCATTGCCGAGTTGACAACTGCCACCTCCTCCTCCCACCCGTCACCACAAACCCCCCCCCCCCCACCCAACTCACCCTACTATTAATCATTCCCCGCTCTCCTCTTTCTCCTCCACGTCCGATCACCGCCCGCAATTAACATTTATGAACCTAGTGAGGAACAGCTCATGAAATTTATGACAGAAAATAATAATATGATTCATAAATAATATATAATATGACAATAAATAATATGATTCGTTCTTGCTACCACCTTCCGACTATTCATTCACACTATTTTGCCAATACTCACTGCTCGGTAGTTCTTGCCCCCCCCCCCCCCCTCAGCAAACTCGTAAGGCATTCGATTGCGTTCCCCATGATTTGCTTGTTGACTATTTGAAAATTTACCATTTCTCGGAAAATGCATGCGGTCTTGTTGGGTCTTTCCTTCAGCACCGTTATCAGGCTGTTAGACTAAATGGTGTACTGTCATCTTTCCTGCCTTTGCAGTATGGAGTTCCCCAGGAATCTGTATTGGGACCGATTCTATTTGCGATTTTTATTAATGATTCACCTCGGTTCCTCTCACAACCCGCTATATTATTTGCTGATGACACGACTATAGTCTCCCGTAGCACGTCATTAGCTGATCTTCAATCGACCATGTCTGTTGCGATTGAGGACGTTACTATGTGGTTCAATTCAAATAAACTAATGATTAATAAATCAAAGACCCAATCAATGATCTTTGGACTCCGCAATCTTGCGCACATTCATAATAATCCTCCCTGCTCTAAAATTCTTGGCGTTCAAGTAGACCCTCGTATGAATTGGAATGCACACTGTGAACACCTTTGTTGTTCCTGAAAATTCGTGGTTTCTGAGATTGGGATTGGGGGGCTTAGGTAAAATTTAACTTCCAATGTACAATATGGAAAATAAAACATTTTTGCCAGAAATGGTTTCCCACATCACGTACCATTTCCCTAAAAAAATTATCTAGGCAGTTTCAAGAATAGTCTGTTGAAACTTTGAGGTAGAGAGGTACAACATCGATGTTTCACTGATAATAGTAATAAGGCTTCAAGTTCAAACATTTTGCAACCGAATAAATAAACATCGATGTTTTCAAACCGATGTTTACGCTACGATGTTGTTTTTTACTGCGAACATCGATGTATTGGTCATCTATGTACATCCCTACTGGTACAGGTCCTCCTCCTCTCTGAGCTCAACTGGAAAACCCCCGTATTCTCCCTCCTCCTTCCACCCTCCCCCGTCCTACTCCTCACTCATCCGTCCTCCTCCCTCCTCAGTCCTCCTTCTCCCTCCTCCGTCCTCCTCCTCCATCATCCGTCCTCGCTCATCCGTCCATCTTCTCCCTCATCCGTTCTCCTCCTCCCTCCTCCGTTCTCCTACTCCCTCCTCCTTCCTCCTCCCTCCTCCGGCCACCATCGGCAAGGAACCGCTTGAATATTGTATTGTCATCTAGTTCTGACCTATGTTTACAATTTCAAGTTTCTAACTCATCAGGTAGTTGAAAAAAAAAAAAAAAGTTGTTCAAACTTGAACTAAAATTCCAAAATTCTTGGATCATCGTGGGCGTGGCAAACTTGTTCATTTCCCTAATTAGGATTTCTGAAGTGTGTAGTGCATGGTAGGTGTAAAGAAGCTTCTTCTATTAATACGGTGCAATTAGTCCAAAAAAAGCCCTAATCTCTACATCCAAAGTAAAAGTTTCCCTCCAACTCCAAACTGTTCTATACAGTCCACATATTGTTTGGTAAAAAGTTACACCATTTTGAACGTCGAGTTTTGAGCGGGGGGGGGGGGATATTTAAAGAAATAGTTGAAAACTAGGTACTCAATTACCAACATCTCCCCCCCCCCTCCAAACCCGACGCCCAAAATGGTGTAACTTTTTACCAAACAATATGTGGATTGTATGGAAC
Organism: Stenodema calcarata; assembly: GCA_963920205.1. Classification (NCBI taxonomy): domain Eukaryota; kingdom Metazoa; phylum Arthropoda; class Insecta; order Hemiptera; family Miridae; genus Stenodema; species Stenodema calcarata. Next base: position 4,372,252 of record OY986052.1, read on the forward strand.
ACTGTGGAGTTGGAGGGAAACTTTTACTTTGGATGTAGAGGTTAGGCCATACTGTATATGTGTAGGTCACTATGCATGATTTGTTAGGATTGATTTTCACCCACCACTTGGTGCACCGTCCAGTTTCTGATTCTGAGGAAGATACGGTAAATACTAAGTCATCTACATAATAGGTAGAAGATGTTGTCGACTTCTCAGGATTATGTTATAATCCTGAAAACTCAGCTAGATCTTCTGGGAGTAGCATATCAGAGCGAAATATGTTGTACAAATTGCACAGTGAGAAGTACAGGGGCACATCTCAAAAACACTCTGGGAAACGCCGGTTAAAGTTTTGGTTTTCTTTGAATCGCCTCTTGGAACCTTCAAAAGAGACCATACACAATTAATTTTTCTCTCTTACCACTGTTAAATGACTCACAACAACCTCCCGTTTCTGCTTTATCCGGTTGTTTATGAGTCATTTTACTGCGGTAAGAGAGAGAAAATAAATTCCAAAATTTGTGCCCTTGTACACAGATTATTCATGCCACGAAAAAGATGGAATACAGGGAAAATAATTTTTTTTCAAAGACCATGTTATGAGGGTTAATTAAAAAGTTTGGTCAATATTGCAGTCCACTCTAATAGACTCAGTCTCTACTGTTCCATCATCAGCCTTAGAAGGTAGGTACCTACCTATAGTACAAATATTACCAGATCAGATCATAATAACAACTTGATACTAATGCCAATTTCAGTAAAGGTTTTAAAATAAGATACATTTTTATCACAAACAAAATTATAGTAATAATATTCTCAGCCTTAGAAGGTAATTATTAATAATTAGAAGTAATTATAGTAATAATATTCTCAACCTTAGAAGGTAGGTACCTACCTATAGTACTAATATTACCAGTATCAGATCATAATAACAACTTGATACTAATGCCAATTTCAGTAAAGGTTTTATCATAAGATACATTTTTATCACAAACAAAATTATAGTAATAATATTCTCACTTATTGTTTCATTAGTTATTCATGAGTAAATGTTTTAGTGACTGATCCCTCTAATACAAAAGCAGTAAGTAGACAAGTAGGTAAATTACAATGCAAAAATAGTTTGACTTGTGCATATACTCGTATGTTATCACTTACCCCTCCCCAAGAGTACAAACAGGCTTATCCTGCTCTCCAGTGGCTTAGGAGGCAGTTAGAAAAAATCCTGTTCTAGCCACGTGAAGCTCCCACCTCCGCGCATCGAACTATGGACCGAACTCAAAACCCCACTTTGTCGAGATGTGCCTCAGTAATTGTTACGGCGAGAAATATAGAGGGACAGACACTCCCTCGGGGAACGCTGGTAGCTTTTGGTCGAGGCGTTCCTATTTCCCCTTGGACTGTCAAACGTTCGATTGTTCAGGTAGTGTGAGATAAGTGACAATAGATCGTTTGGAATGGATCGACATCTCAGTTTTTCATAATTACCTTTACACACAGGTCGACACGGTGGAGTAACGGGAGTACCCAACGGCATGCATTCCGGTTCGAGGAGAGAACAGAGGAACTGTCTTGCTCGAGGACTACAGCCTGAGTCGACGATGAGTTCGAAGTAGGGCATCGCTTCTCTCATCGACTCCATCGACGTGATGCCCGGGAGCGATGGGACTGATGTGAGATCCCACGGGATCACACCTCGACACATCGAGAGCTGAGGTGAATGACAGGAACCTGAAACGGGTTTTAGTCGGGCGAGAGTAAAATATTAAGGTCATATTCAAGTGCATTGAGTTCATATTCAAGTGTATAGTTAACTTATCGATGATGAGCCATTACAGAACATTCTCAATATTGCCCGTTGGATTAAAAAATGCAATAGGCCGAGAATCAAAAAGTTCTGGGACCAGCCTCATATATAGCATTTTCCAGTTGAAATAAACCTTTTCCCAATTGAATTAAACCTTTTCCCAATTGAATTAAACCTTTTCCAAATTGAATTAAACGCGATGGTGAAGTCAGCACTGCGATTTCTTATTCCGTTCTCAAACTGAAGCACTTTGAAGATGAAGAAACGTTACTTGAGATGTTCTTCAAAAATCATCTGCTCTAATCTGATAACAGAATCAGATCACAATTCTGACTTCACCATCGTGTTCAACTTCGACAATTCTATAAACTGAAGTGTTACTCAGCAGAAAATAGAGAGAAAAAAAATTGTTATAAAACCACTGAATGGAGACATCTTACATAAAAGCAGTTATTTCTGCGAAAATTTGCTCTTAGAGCCATGTTGCATGACTGTGGGTTTTGAACCAATCTTACCTCCATAATTTTTTCTTCCAAACGACAATTTGCATTTGTAGGTGATTATACCTCTTCTGTTTGCTAAGTACGTAATCGCTGTCATTTCATGTGTTGGAAAAGACGGCGCTCATGTTTCTTTTGAATTAATACTCTTAAGTTCGTAACATAATCGAAGATTTGGCTCATTTAGGTAAATCGGCCAGAATAGAGACACAAATTGTCAAATACGAGGGACGTCCGGAAAAAAAGGGGACAAATGCTGTTAAAAATAGAAAAATGCATATATTTTAATGAAATTTTCAGGATATGTTCAAAATTTAGTCCTTTATTTTTCAACATAGTCCCCAGCAAGTTCCACGCACTTCTGCATCCTAGGCACGAGCTTTTTTATGCCTTCGTCATAGACGCTCCGCTCCACCTCGAACAGCCACTTCTCCACAGACTCCTTGACCTCCTCGTCGCTGGAAAACCGTTTTCCACCCAGGAACTCCTTCAGTTTTGTGAAGAGATGAAAATCCGAGGGCGCCAGGTCAGGGGAATATGGTGGGTGGTTAATGATATCCCATCCAAATCTCACAAGGAGGTCCTGGGTCACACGTGCGGTGTGGGGCCTGGCGTTGTCGTGGAGGAGAGTCACGCCTCGAGTCAGCATTCCCCTCCTTTTGTCCTTAATTTTTTTCTTCAATTTTTTCAAGGTTTCACAATAGGCATCGGCGTTGATGGTGGTCCCTCTGACCATGAAATCAACCAATAACACTCCCTTCCTGTCCCAGAACACAGATGCCATGATTTTGCGTTCTGAAAATTGCACCTTGAATTTTTTGGCAGTGGGGGAGTGGGTATGGCGCCACTGTAGGGACTGTCGTTTGGACTCAGGGGTATAGTGGCATACCCAAGTCTCGTCCCCAGTCACTATTGAGTCCAGGAACGCTTCTCCCTCCGATGCGAAGGAGTCTGTGGAGAAGTGGCTGTTCGAGGTGGAGCGGAGCGTCTATGACGAAGGCATAAAAAAGCTCGTGCCTAGGATGCAGAAGTGCGTGGAACTTGCTGGGGACTATGTTGAAAAATAAAGGACTAAATTTTGAACATATCCTGAAAATTCCATTAAAATATATGCATTTTTCTATTTTTAACAGCATTTGTCCCCTTTTTTTCCGGACGTCCCTCGTATATCAGATATATAGATATCGATCGATAAGTCATTGTGTAATAATATCTAAAATGTTTACTATCAAGAACAGCTCTGTAATGGTTGCAGAATATTCTACCGTTTTGGGTTGGATTGGAATTTAATTGGAGAAAACTAGTCTACGTTAAATTAGAGCCACCGACTCTCGAATTGAAAGGTTTCTCAATCGTTTTTTAGCTGTCCTGTAAAATTTCAAAAATGTAACATAAACGGTTTTTCGGCGGCGGTCTTCAGTTATTTCAATGGTACAGGTTTCTTACTTTCAGAAGCGTTTGAAGGAGCCTCCTCAGTCGATTGTTCGTAGCCTTTGGGCCGAAGACTGGGCAGCGTCGGCGACACAGGAAGTGCAGTCGTGCTCAGCGATAAATATTTAGTCATTGACGGTACGGACTTGAAAACATGGAAATTGTCAACAGAACAAAATTACTGTTCTATGAAATGATTACGATGATTGATACTATTAAAATGATGTGGTGGAATAATGCAAGATATATTTTCAAGATATATTTTCAATGGAATATACTTATGCATTATACGGAGGCCACTATTTTCCACCACGCTGGGGCTGTGTAATTAGGAGTGAGGTTTGAAACACTTTACCAACACTATTCTTGATAATAGTGATATTGTTTATTAATATCGAGGGTCTCACGGCACATCGTCACTTTTGGCCAAAATGAGTTACGCATAACATTCGAAGCGTCTTCCCCCGGCGGATCGATCTAACTAAGTATAAGTTAGGTACCTAAGTTAGGTAGGTAACACTAAATCTCACGATTTATTTTACTGAATTACTCAGTAAACATAGTCAATGGCAGATGGTTTTGTTTTTGGCTCTGCTGAAAAGCCGCCCAAACGACGATGTGGGTCGTTACCGTGAGACCTCGATATACTATCAATCATCAGAGTTAAATGCTCACAGTTGCCAAGCGCTTTGGATGCTCGAATCTCCAAAATAAAAAAACATCCCCCAAACCACAGATCACATACCAACATATAGATTAGTTGGACAAAGAGAACTCTCGTAATATACTTTTAGTGGACGCAGGAATTAAGCAGAGGTTAAGCTCAATCCGCGTGGTGGATACTAGTAACCTCCGTATAATGAATAAGTACCTACCATTTTGACATCAAATTTTATATCTAAAATCGATTGTATTATCTTAATGACTTCTTCTGGTTTCCATATTTTCAGATGTGGTTATTGTGAAGGATGTATAAACATGTATATTATATGAAACCGAATCTACCCATATGATATGACACTTACAAATAATATTAATGTGCACATCCTTAATATGTAAGTATATTAAGTACCTTATGATTACAAGGCCAAAGACACATCTCTACAATATGGTCACACTCTGTCCGTTTTCTTTTTAGGCGGATAATTTTGAACAATCGTAAAGTATCTACTATTTTCGGATGATGCGTTCTCACCATAATATGGTCCGAAAATAGTAGACTTATGATAACTGATTAAGTAGGAACTAAAACCCGTATCGACATCACGAATAGCCAAATAAACAAATTTGAGAGCGGCTTATTAACTTTTCTCTTTTTTCTCGTTTTCTTCCACTCTTGCAGTACTATTATTATTGTTGTAACCACTTTTATAGTATCTATATGTAATTGGCTATGCCGTACAATTAAATAAATAAATGAAAAAATTAATAACTTGCACGTAGGAACTAATGCAGTGACGGAACTACTGGTAGGAGCATGTGAGCATCCCCCAGCCAATGAACCAAAAATAATAACCTAATTCTCACATTCCATTTGAAGATTAAGTTGGATATTGACAGAAAACAGGATTTTTCACCGGGCACCTGACCAACCTGACCAATCAGAAGCGCTTGGAGCAACTTCTCCTGTTCCCCTCCCATGTCTTATGACTTCTGCCTGACAATAATTCAAAATTTGCCTCAAAGTTTTTCACTGAAACCTTTCATGTAAGTTGACACACCATAAAAACCACATTTGTTGGTGAGATATCGATATGACTTCAACGGTGAAAAAAAAAAAGAAAAAAAAAAAAAAAAACCGCACAAATTGATCGATTTATAATCGATTAATGCAGTTAAGGCGATTTTAAAATTTCCACCTTCCGTTTTGGGATTTTTCGTTTAGGTTAAATGCCTCAAGTTTCTCGTGAGGCAGTCAACTTAACGTAAACAACTCAATCGAACGGATGTTTTGTATTAGGAAAACGCCCAAAATAATGTAAATTTTTGTAGGTAAAACGCCTCATCCCAACATTTTGGTGAGTTGAGGCGATTTTACCTTAACACTAGCGCGACAAACAATAAGTTTTGAGGTTTAAAGAGTTTTCATCCTAGAGTTGAGGTGTTTTACCTTAACAACGTGTCGTTGAGGCGTTTTACCCTAATATAACCCTATAACATCGACCAATTTTTGTATGTTTATGGTCAGAATTTTCCCCCACTTCCGGTTCGAATTTTGAAATTTGGACTTCACCATCGAAAAGGTCAGGTCTAAAATAAGGGGGTTCCGTAAAAACCCCATTTTCGTAAACATTTGGACTTTTTTATTTAACAAGTCAGTGTTCGTTTTTATTTAACAGGGCAGTGTACGAGTAGGTATATATTTAGTCGCGTTTGTAATTTGAAGGTGAGAAAGCTGACAAGATTTATCCCATTTGTAAATGGTTGAAATTCGTATTTGGCTACGAATGGCTCGTCCCCTTCGATCTATGGGCACCCCCTTAGTTGCAGTGCAGGAACCGCCACTGAACTAATTGCATTTCAATGGTCACAATAAACCTGTTATTACCTGATATTCTCCATATTTGTGGCCGTTGGGGAGATGCCTTACGTACCCGGTCTCCCCGAGACTCGTGAACTGTTTCACGCTCATGTCTGCAGGAACATCCTCCGGCAGCGTCGTCGGTCTCTTAGTGTGACCTTGATTGAACGACGAGATCAACCTGAATTGAATTGAAAAATAATTGGCAATGTTTCAATAGTTCACATCCACAGTTCTCTAGTAGGTACATGCGTGCAATGAGGATTTAAACTCCTTCTATAAAAACAGCATTTATTTTATGGTTTATACTACATAATTCGCGTTGAATGTTTTTTACAAAAATATTTATTATTCAGGTACCTACCTATCGATAAAAGATACTTCTTCCGCTAGCGGGCTCGTCGTGCTGTTGTCTTCACCAGACCTGTCATCCTCCCCGAGAACTTGCAGATCATCAGGTGGCAATGGAATGTCAATATCAGCTCCTGCAAGTACGTGGGAGAATGCAAGTAATAAACTCCGATCTCTTCAATAAAAATAAATGTCCTCAATACTATTTTCGACCGGCTCAACTTGTTATTACCTGGTAACTGGGCAGCCAGCTGTCTTTGAGTTTCCGAATCAATCAAAAGCTCTTTAGGAGGGGAAATTTCGGTGGCATTTTGAACTTCTCTCGGTTGTATCGTTGAGAGCCCTGAATTCATAACAAAACAAGCATAAATAAGTGTAAATAAAATAATTCTGCAAATTCTTCCTGTAGTTTTGTGATTTTCTGAATAATGAAACTTTGTACTCGATAGATGACCATCGTGTTTTTTGCTAAAATTAGTAGGTGTTCGTTGTACATGGTTTAATCAGCTGCCCGAACCCCCGAAATCAAGTGACAGGAATAATTCTGCTGAAGGATACTCACATATTACCGTGTATATCGTGGCACCCAGTAGCAGTAGAACGAACAGCGGCAGTAGCACCCATCTAATCACCCGCCATGAGACTCCGTCACTTCTGGTGTCTTGATGATGTGAATGGATTGCGGATTTGTATATCGAATCTGCTCTGGGTCTCTGTAACAATAAAAAGTTTATTAACTTAAAATGCTTATATTTCAAACAATCTTCACATGTCTTTTGCGTAGGTGCTCAAATGCAACATAACATAATGTTATTACACAAACAAACAAATCCAACGAAGAAAACGGTTTTTTTGCAAATTTAAGATCTGCACAAAAGTGGTGGAATACCTACCTACTGTTTGATTTAAAAAAATGTTGTTTAAATGAAGAAATAGGTACAAAATATCGCAGGACGAAATAAAGTACCTATGATGATAATTATCTTCAATAAAAATCGTAAACAATCCAAAAATCCACAGTCATACAGCATGGCTATAAGAGCATATTTTCGAAGAAATAAATGGTTTTACGTGAAATGTCTAACTGGTTTAAACACAGTTTGCCTCATTTTGACATTTTCATGTCTTTCATATGGCACATAAAAAAAAAAAAAAAAATCGTCACGAAATTTGCTCACGAAAATTGTCACGAAATTTGCTCACGAAAATTGCTAACGAAATTTGTCCTAAGTCGCCACAATGATGATTATGACCATCAGAAGTGAAGTTGTTCGTTATTGGAATTAGGTAGGTACTTTACAGTTTGATATTACTTCCCAGTTTCGGCCTTGATCATCCTAGAAAGCTGATACTCAGTATACAAACTCTTGAGGGAACTCTAAATTCGAATTATGATACGCAAATCACCTGAGTGGCTCCTGAAGCCAGTTTCGGCCGTGATCGTCCTAGCATGAAAATGTTTCAATGTGTTGCAGACTCGTAGCAAGCGTTTACTTTGAATTTAATGCGATATATCAAACATTTCCAAAATTCTAAAATTTCGTTACGGTTTTGGCGCAATTCCTGTAGTGGCACAGACTTGAAAATTAGCTTGTAGCCGCCTTAGGACTTACACTTTAAGCAGCATAGGGCCCGAGTCAGCTGAGTGGCTCATAAAGCTAATTTCTATGCTATCCACTCTATGAAGCTGTCATTTGGCATGTAGCCTCCTTATTAGGAATTACAGGCCCAGGATCCTCTTAAGGGCTCTTAAAGCTAAGAGACATATCCATGTTTTTGATATTTCTGATGATTTTTGCTTACAACCGATTCGTTGCTACGGAACTTTATCTTCGCCAGTTATCATCGTACAAAAATCGTTCACCACTCGTTGGATAGCTCCCGATTTACCTAACCATATTACGTTAACCACTGCGGAGTGCGTGGCCGACAAGCTGCGGTATGAGCGTGATTGTTTAAATAATTGTTTACACACAGGTGATCATTCTCAATAATTTATATTGACAAAATTATGACCATCAGAAGTGAAGTTGTTCGTTATTGGAATTAGGTAGGTACTTTACAGTTTGATATTACTTCCCAGTTTCGGCCCTGATCATCCTAGAAACCTGATACTCGGTATACAAACTCTTGAGGGAACTCTAAATTCGAATTATGATATGCGCATGACTTGATACGAAGTTTGTTTGCACACAACATGAAACTGTCTCAATGTGTTGCAGACTCGTATGCAAGCGTTTACTTTGGCGTTTATGACTTTCAGCTTGTCTTCGTTTCAAAAGGGCACACATCCAAAACTCCCGAGATGCCACCGGTGATTGGTTTCATGGAACAGGGTTCGTGCCGATTTTCAATTTTCAATTTCCCTGACTTTTCCCTGATTTCCAGACCAAAAATTTCGATTTTTCCCTGACTTTTCACAACGTTTCGGGATCCTTTAAACAGTAACGTTTTGCATGAATCGAAAATTTTAGATGCGCAAATGAAGAAAAACAATATAAGGAACAAGTTTTTTTATTCATAAAAAAACGAAGTTAACTTAAAACAAAGTAAGAGATAGAATCACAAGATAAAAACATAAAAGTTTTGAGTACGTGGTTTACATAAACCATACCTTACAAAGGTAAAGGGGTTTTCGACGCGTATCATGGATTTTTCGCAATTCTGCACCCGATTTGAGATTTTTCCCTGACCAAAATCCAATATCCCTGACTTTTCCATGACTTCCAGTGCCCATTTATATTTCCCTGACTTTTCCATGACTTCCCTGACTTCCCTGACCGGCACGAACCCTGTGGAACTCCCAGAGTTTTTCCCGAGTAACACCTCAGTTGATAGATTTTTCAATGCAATTTATCTTCAAAGTGCTCCAGTTTGAGAAAGGGATTAAGATATTGCAATTCACTTGTTAGATCGTTTCCTTTTGGGTATTTATGGGTAATTTTCCCCCAAAAACTCCCCAAAGCCCCCCTTACAGTGGCCCAACTCCGCCTATGTACGAACTTAGCCTTTCGATTGCCAAGACGGAGTTTTTGTGCATATATGAACTTTTTATCTCAATTCTGTGGGAGTTATGGTTCAGAGTGACACACATAAATATATAAATATATTGTATTGATGGGATAAATATATAAATATATGTAAAATATATATATCCGATTGTGGAAACGAAAACACTCGCGGTGATATACTGTATAAATATTTTCACAGGAGGAGAAAATAGAAAGAGAGTAACACTTGATTTAAACAATTGTAAATCTTACGGACGCTGTAACGCGACAATTACCATAAGATTTCTGGTGTCTTTTGGCAGTGGATTCAGGATGGTCCGAAACGGATTTCGGTATAAACATTTTGGAAATACGAGTTTTAAAAATTGTGGACCGAGAACAATAGCTTCAATTTCTTCGAAAATTCGCTTAAAATACCAGTCAGATTTATGGTTTACCCAAGGTTAAACTACTTTGGCCAAATTTTAAAACTTATAGCGAGATTTTGGTCTTGAATGAACACAAAACGTTCTAGCCAATGGGGTATTTGGGGGGTTGTAGGAGGTTAGGGATGGTCGAAATAAAAATTCTTCGTTCCGAGCTTTCGGCTTTATTAAGCCATCTTCAGTGACTGTGAGTAGACAGTTTCTCCTCGTCCCAGTCTCTGCTTTTGGTCCACTCGACTGTGGTCCTTCTAGACTGGGAAGAGGAGAAACAGTCTACTCACAGTCACTGAAGATGGCTTAATCAAGCCGAAAGCTCGGAACGAAGAATTTTTATTCACTAAACCTCCTAAAATACCCCGCCGGCCAGATAAGACAAGGAGAAAATGGATAAGACGTTAACCAGTTAAAAGTTTTAAAGTTATATAATAGCCAACATCAAAAACAAAATAGCGAGGCATTACAAAACATTTTGGTTACCTATGTTAGATCCTCTAGTTTTTGGGGAAGGTAGAAAATGGCATTGTCAAAATTCTTGAGAAATTTTAAACTTCAGATTCAGATTCTGCTTATTTGTCAATCCAGAAAAATGCATTCTTCAGAAAATTGAGAGAGTGGGCGGGTGTATTCTGGGCCCTCCGTATAATTATAGTACGATGCTCCTTGTCCTGAGTTGTGCAACTCTGCGCGTGATAGCCTTGCCAGTCATGAAACGCTTAGTATGTGAATGTGAGAACAATGTAATGACATGCGCGAAACGAAAAGTCCGCACTGAAGGGGTTGGACGGACGGAGATACCGAAACGCCCACGCCGGAGCCTGCAGATGATACGGGGAAGTCGTGAAATGTGGACCTCCCCCGCAGTTCTCATTTCGAAGGGTAGAAACATCTTCTAGAAATGTGATCACGATGAGAGACGTCTGACACAATAGGTCAAGATGTGCCTCAGCGGTCAAGTTAAAATGATTGATACTTCATGATGTCGAAGGTGATTGCGATTGTCCTTGATCGAGTCGTGTTCGACACCTCAATGTTATCTGAGCAATTTGTCCCGAGTGGTTCCGCATGTGAGTCGTCCCGAATGTGAAAGGTGATGACTTATTTGACTTTGAAATCGCACCTTTGAATGCGAGCCGTTTGGTTGACATAACCAACGAATACCGTTGATATAATATAATATATAATTGCGGTATAATATTATTATACCGCAACCGGTATAGGTGACCGTCATCTAGATCAGGAAATGCATTTGACCATTGACTGGTAGGCCTGCTCGCAATGGCCGCATCTAAGAGTGGCCTAACGCATTGACATCCAAAATTGGAAATGAAAAATAATTCTTAATTTCTAATTTGGAGTGTTCATTTCCAATTATTGGAGTGTCCAAAAAATGACTGATTGTCCACAAAAAGTTGAGTAGGTACCTAAGTAGAATAAGTATTTACTTCTACGTTAGAATCCCTACTTGTGGTACGTTATAGCGACTCAGAAGGTACCTCCTGGTTAATACTTGAAACATTCAGTTAGTCCCCAGGTTTCTCCACATTCTCCCTCAGTTAACCCCATCCATTCTTGGTACATAATATGTTATAGGCCCTTTTATTTCGAAAGCTGCTGCGATTCAATAATTACGACGAACTATAATAGTTCATGAATTATTATTATGCATGAAGTATTATGCATAATACCACGAACAATTATTGATAACAATATCTTGATAATAATATCGATACCTCTGCGCAAAAAGGGCGAATCTGAATTTTCGCTCAAGGGCGAATCTGTTTTAGCGATTGACAACCTCGCAAGTGCAAAAAGGCGAATCTGACAGTTTCGCCCTTTATACGCTCAAACTTTTCCAACAAAGTATAGATCGTTAGGGCGAATCTGCATCACACTGAACTAAAGCTTATTAATAATTTTACTGGAGTATCCCAAAGGAATTAACTTTTGAGGAATTCGTAGTAAGATAGTGTAGGTACCCACTGAAAGTAGAGAAAACTGAACAGGAGGTTATAATAAATAGCGACGCCGTTTGGGGTTTTAGAAACACAGTGCTCGATTGCAGATTCGCCCTTTTTGCGCAGAGGAATCTATATTATCATCATATTATGATGATGAAAATGAAGATAATAATAACTTTATGAACTTCATTGGATGTTCAACTTCGAAAAACGATTCAACCGAACACTCGCGTTTCTCTCAAGATTTTGACATCAGGAACATCGTGCGGAGTCACGTCTCGCACTTGCAGTCGGATGTATAAAGTCTCGCCTGAAACGGAAATTAGTTTAATTTTTCCAACTCTTCGAACTTCTGTTTAGTGTGCCACGACGTAGGGTGATTATACGCTTTAGAAAGGTACATCCGAATAATTAGCCTAAATAATAATTCTGAAAGACTGCCTTATAACGATCGGACGAACCTGGCAGGGTGGTTTAGAACGTGGGTAATATTCACCGGGAGTTCGGAGATCCTTGAAAACTTGATTAGAGGGCGGATCTTCTTCGATCAACACGGATTTCAGTGCTGGGCAAAACCTTGAGCACGCAGAACCATAAGCTAGTGAATACGATTCTCATTCAACAGGTTTGCAGGTTAGGCAATTCTGCAGTATTTGCAAAAAAATAAAAATAAAATTGAATAAAAAAAAAACACGGTGTTTTACACAGCAGTTTGAAACGAGCAGGTTTAAAACATCAAGTAAAAAAAAATAAAGGTTTTATTTGCCAAATTTTATTTATTTGCTGAGGTCTTCAACTGAATGTTAGCGCACCATAGGTACACTTCTTCCTTCAAATTTCGAACTGAATATCAATATAATATATTGATATTCAGTGCGAAATTTGAAACGTTGGTTCATAGTACCCACATGTGGTCCCTTAAGATCCCTCAAGGTCTAACTCAGTTTTCAGAGGAGACAAAAAACGGATTTTTTAACGTAGGAGTTTTGTACTGCAGTAATTTCTATGGTTATCGCGGCTTTTCTACGTTGAAGAAGCCTTTTCCTGCTAAAGCAATGCAATTAAGGCCAAACCGATGAACTGGAAAGACTTTCGGAAAGAGATTTCGCATAGGCTTCCGTTCCTAACTCATTTTGCCAAAAAACTGAGTTAGACCTATATCTGAGTTAGACCTGAGTTAGACGATATTATGAACCAACTCTTCGATTGACCTGAGTTAGACGATATTATGAACCAACTCTTCAATTGATTGATTGAAATATAGTAACATTTTTTCACTGTCTGAGCCTCACTTTCGTCATCGTCATTGTTCATGTTCGTGTTCGTTTTTTTTCTTTTTTAAACAAGTTTTTTCAGCCCTGGTGGTTTTTATGATTGCGATCATCCTCCCATCTTTCTTTCGAGATGATATTCACACCCTGAAGAAAAGATTATGTAATCGTAGGTAAATGCTTCAAAAACTTCGAAACGTAGAAAAACTTTGGTTAATGGGTCTACAAATGAGTAAAGACGAGGTAAAAAATGATTTCGCCTCCAGCATCCTACAAGGGCACATGCCCATTTTAAATTTTGCCTTGACTGTAATGTGAAGTGGTTAAGAAAATAGAAGATGCACGAGTATGTAATGTGTAAGTAACACTGGTAAAAATTATTATTCTTCAACAAATTCTACTATGACATCTGTAGAAGAATGTGAAAGAAGAATATCTCGTCATTGCACCATCCACTCGTTGTATTCTACAAGTAGTTAGTGGCCGTGAAATGATTTCTCAGCGTTTCAACGTGTTCTTCCCAATTTTCAATTACAGGCTCCTACGTTCTTAATGTCGGTCATTTGGGGCTTTTGGATGAGCAAAGATTTCCGAGTTGCTTACGACTTTGATGAGTTTTGGTTGGAATTGTGGCACCAACTTCTAACGATGATTACTATAGTAATCTACCATGCTACAATTAGATATATCTACCATGCTACAACTAGTTCTCACTCGCTTAGCTCGCTAATAATTCTTACTGCAGTCAGTGACGATTTTGATTAAATTCATGCTGGTTGGCCGCAGGTTTTCAGCTCAATGAATTTTAATGATTTCTATTTGTGACTAGTTATTTATCTCTACCCCATCGAGTGGGTCCACATTGCATACATTTTTATCAGATTCGTATGTACAGCTTCTTCGAACCGTGAATCAACGGCGGTTTCGCGACCGGGAAAAAACTCGTTTTTAGAATGATATCGTTCGCTATCATAAAGAGTTCAAGAGGTCCAGCCCCCAGCGGATCATCACGGGCAGAACGTTGAGAAGATGAACTAAGGTTTTTATCGTCAGCTCCTTGGCTCGTATAGAACCGAATTACGAACGCTCGTATCACGTCTGACCCCACCACGAACGCATCTGTAACGCCCCAGCCCTGTCGGTATTCTTGTGGTTTCATATCACAGTGTGTTTTCAAAATTAGATTAACAATTCCACTTGATTCGCAACACAGGAAAACTTGTGGGCGTCCATACTTCGTCATACTGTACTTCATCATGTGGTGTTACTGTTCAAAATACACTGCCAAGGTGATGGCACAGGAGCTTCCTCGTCACAATCAGAGTGACCCATTATAAAATAGAACAGACTCGGAAGCAAAATAAAGAAATCTACACATGAAAAAGGCATTTTACAGACTGAAGAAGGTAGGTACCGTAAATGTTGAGATAAAAACAAGGGGTGACCTTGCACCTGTCCTCCGAAAAATGAATGACGCAGTTATGAAGTTGTAAAAACCGAAGGAGTGGGGCCAGAGTCAGTATCATGTTGAACAAGGAACGGCTGTTTGAAGAATTTCACGTTAGCGCCTGCGCAGAGACTACCGTTGTTCGATCACGATGATACTGATAGGGGACCTCAATGGGCCCTACCCGCTTAATCCCTGAGAATTACATTGAAATTGGGTGAAATCTTTGGTTATTACGGCTGTAACAAGGAAATTGAATATATTTAACGCCAGCGCATGCGCAGAGCGCACCGAGGGTCCGATCAAGCTGAAATTCATACTGGAACTCACTAGGCCTTGTCCAAACAACCCTTGAAAATTTGAGCGAAATTGAATCAAAATTGTGAAAGTTATGTGTGTTTGTTGAATTTTCGAGACTCCTCAAAAGTTTCCTGTTTCCTTGTCATGTTCATTGCACGCATCCAATAGAAATTGTGCAATAAATTAAATCGGACCAACAATATATTAAATGATCAGCCAGTGAAATGTTGCAATACTATTTTCCAATAGTTGCACAATGGTGTGTCTACAGAACTGCCAGTGCGATTATATTATTGCACTCAGATCTCGATTCAATGTCACGGTTGTATTATTCATCGAGACGTCTGATGAGACCAGGATTGGATTGTTCATTAACAGAGGTCAACATGGTCAACCCGCGAGATTCGATAGCATTTTCTAATAGATCGCTCATTCAAAACTCACAATTCAAAAGTCCTCAGTTGCGCAGCATTCTCGTCTTTGTTCATTTGACTTGTCACGATGTGCCTTCATGATTAATGTTGGACAGGAGATGATTATATTTGTGTGATGTTTGACAAGGGCGGCATTACTAAACCAAATTACTCAAGATGCGGCTGTTGAGAGCCAGCAATGATATTAAACTGAAATTGATTGGGCAATGACATTCTTTTAGTCTATTAGTCACTTCAAGAGTTAAAAAAAAAAATCCACAGTCATGCAGCATATCTATAAGAGCGAATTTTTGAAGAGATAACTGGTTTTATGTAAAATGTCTCCATTTTACTGGTTTTATGTAAAATGTCTCCATTTTACTGGTTTTATAATAAATGTCTCCATTTTACTGGTTTTATAATAAATGTCTCGATGTTTGAAGTGTAACACTTCATTTTATAGATTTTTCAACGCTGAACACGATGGTGAAGTCAGAAAATTTCCGACTTTTAATGCGATATCTCATTCCATCATCAGATTAGAGCAGATGAACCGTGAAGAGCATCTCAAGGAACAACCACGTTTCTTCTTCTTCAAAGTGCTCCAGTTTGGGAACGGAATAAGATATCGCAATTCTGATTGGAAAACCTTTAAAACGAGGTGTCACTTGTCAGACTGTTTCATTGTGAAAATTTATGGGTAATTTTTCTCCCATAAAACTCTCCCCCCCCCCTTGAGTGGCCTGATTCTGCCAATCTACGAACCCTTTCGCCTTCAGCCTTTCGATTGCCAGGACGGATTTTTTGTGCAAATTTGAACTTTTTATCTCAATTCTATCGTCTGGAATAACGTCTGGAATGACACTTACATAATGTGATTTTTGGTGTCTTTTGGCAGTGAAATCAGGATGGTCTGGAACGCATTTAGGTTTCGGAAATTTGAGTTTTACAAATTTTGGACCGAGAACAATAATTGAAAATGCAGCAATTATTACGAGAACAGCAATTATTACTTCTTTTTTTTTCGAGAAGTCGCTAATAAACCAGAAATAGAGACAAAATGAACTCAATGTGAACACTGCTGTGATCCAATACCTTGAACGTTTGTACGGAATTGAATCGACCTGGGGAAATGGCTTGAAAGACTTGTCCTAAACAAGTTATAATATAATTCATAATTTAACAACGTTACTGTCACGAGATGTCATAAATTCTTTGGAATACTTGATTGGCATTGCCATCGCCATCTTATTAGAACGAAAAAAATTCAAATCGCCAAAGCATCCTTCGGAATAACGTCTTCACTTCGGCAAGAGGGGAAGCAATGACCGACTGATCCTTTCACCGGTCGTTCTAATGTCAGGGGCGTCACGACTCACCTGCCGGCAATGAATATCTTCCCCTAATTTGAGTGATGGTCTTCACCACTTAATGCTTTCCGACCACTGCCCATCAAATCAAAGGATGAAACGCTCAAGTTCCGAGCGATATAAACATTTCGAAATCCGAAAGAATACCAATTTGGAGCGATTAGACGATTTTATTGCTTCACGTAAAATACTGCGAGGCGGAGGACGGATGTTGCAACGGTTTGTTTGCTTCGTATTTTTCTTTTCAGATGTGTCTCTTCTTCATTAATAGGTTCATTTCCAAGTCAGCAGGTTCATTCTCCAGCATTCCTCGCTGGTTGTGTAACAAATGCGAGGAATCGCTTTCTAAATCGAGGAAGCCCAGAAACGTTCTTTATTAAAAAAACTCCGTGAAATGCACCGACACTTAGTGGCTAATGGCGTTTTAGTGTAGGTGTTGTTAGGTCTCAAAATATGTGTATTGATTGAGGAAAAGATGTGAGGGAGGTTAAAAATCATTGCTGTTAAACGAAATCCCCTACCCTCAAATATATCTATGAAACCTCTTAAGCGATTCAATAATATTATGTTCAGGATGTTCTATACAATAATATAGAATTATGAAAATATATATCGATACGAATATATGAATGACACAGAAATATATAATACATCATCATTAGGTTCCAAAAATGTTACCGGGTTGAGAAGATGGGTTTAATAATTATTGTATATTGCGGGGTGCCACGACAGGAGGCAGTCGACTTCCAATCCAGTTCTGTCCCTATAACTAAATTTAAAGACAATTTTCGTGTTCCTTGGGATTTTCGAAAAATTTCACTAGAGTTATTCGTTTCTCGTAAAATGGAGTCGAACCATGCCGATTTTGAATTTGGTGTCTGTCTGTCGGTCCTTCAATCAAGCAAAAACGGCTCATTGGATCGAGCCCTTCTCCCGTTTTTGAATGTTTCTGTGATCGGGTAAGGACATAGGGGGGTTCACTCCCGGATCCGATGCATAGGGGTGGGGGTTTATTGGGAAGTCGAAATATAAAAATCTTAAATTCTTCCTTCCCGTAAGACAGATGAATATTAATTTAGGTATTACGATTATAAGGGTTTGTAAAGGGACATGTAAGAGGTATAATCCGTAAAGCGACAGGTATGAGTGGCAGATGGATCCATCCCGAGTTCTGCCCGTCAGCCAGTTTACTCCTCTGACTGAACTTTCAACTCTTCTATCGTCAACTCGTAAAATGTGGTTCCCTGAAGGGGACAAGGCGTAGGAGCGCGAAACCCTTATAGCTCAGGGCCCATGGCGCCCAACGTGGGGCGGAAGGAGCGTGAGGCGTTACGAGGGGCGGAAGGAGCGTGTTCAAAGGTCGGAGGTCACCGAGTTCACTCAACCCAATTTTAAACCAAAGTAGCACTTTTCCAAAAATTATGTAAATTCTAAATTAATCAATGTTTAACAAAAAATCATAACAATAATAATAATTGTAAAATAATTTATTGGAGTGGTAGGTAATATTATAGTGTGATGAATGTGTTTCGGAGAGTACTTGTTATCTTTGATTTATGTCGTAAAATAGTTGTACGTTGTTATCGAATAGTTCTCACGAAAAGTGTTAGGATTTAGTATTTGACACATTCATAGGCGTTGCTTCACGACAAGTGTTCAATATCCCACGGTGATGAAATTCTATTTTGTTGCCCCGTGGGATAACGAGGTCACCATTAGCGTCTTGGGTCAGAGCAAAGGTCATTAGAAATCAAAAAAGAAACTTTCACACAGGAACTGTGCGATGCTGGAAACAAATTCCCTTCAGGCGGTAATTGAACCTTGCACATAGTGTATCAACCAGGGGCTCACAGGTGCACAATGGGCAGATGGTTATCTTGGTATAGCAAGAAAAGTAGGCTACGTACTACGGGCATTGTACGAATTTACCGGACCTTGTCCCACTCGTTGGTTTATTTAGGGCAGTGTGTACTTCTTCGAGCAGCGCGGGTAGAGGCGACAGCAGTTAGAACGGTTGTGAATTCAGTTGATGGATCAGTAACATTTCATCAGCTGGAAAGTTGAAAATATTAAATATTTTCAGTTCCGATGGAATGTCTGCATTTTTCGTTGTTTTAATGGTTATACTGACTAAAATGTTGTCCCTGTGAAGGACAACCTGGTGACCTCGATAATCACTCGAAAAATCTACGAAGGTTGAGGAAGATGTCCCATGCGGGATTGTTGGGAAGCGCGTTTCTTTCAACCGCATTACTAGAAGCAAAAAACTTTCTTGGGGTTTAGCGTTAGCAAATTACACTTAGCAAGTAGGTACTCAGAGCGCTGAGTTTGTTAGAGTTGTGGCAGGGGTGATAGAAGTACCTATCCTAAGTTCGAGTAGGATGGTACTTCGTATTTGCTACAATATCAGAACTTAGAATTCAAGCAATGAAGAGAGTACAGTAGTAGGAACAGGATTGTTAATTGCCTAAATAAAAAAATTATTTCTAAAAATAAAAGGATTTGGTCGGAAATAGCCCTATTGCGATATCTCAACACATAATAATGCAAGAGGGCATCGATTCCTAGGCAAATGTTTTGCGTAGTGGAAGGCAGGTCAAACGATCACTGCTGATCTTTTCGTAAGAGGAAAAAATCATCTACTGATTATAGTTACCAATAACAGTTTTTTTTGGGCCTGATTTATCAGCGTCGCAGTCAAAGCAACAGTTCGTTATTCCATTTAGTTTTTGTGCCTCGGTCCAAGGACGTTTAACCTTATTGATAAGAAGTTCATGCGTAGAGGTCTAATACCCCCCGCGGTTATAAATGCGATAAAGAGCTGACAGGCATTTCCAATTGTTGAATAAATTTATCAAACTAATAAATGGTTATTTATCCATGTGTACGAAACTGTGCTAAATATCTCTTTGTGTGACATAATATGTCACTACCACGCCAAAAGCGCCAATCAGGTTTTTTTTTTGGCAATTTTTATTTTACCTAGTGCAACTACAAATAAATGAAACAAATTCCTTTATTTTATTTATTTTTTCCAAAATATTCCTGGTATATGTATATGGAAACAATAATAATTATTGTTTCCATATACACATACCAGGAATATTTTGGAAAAAATAAATAAAATAAAGGAATTTGTTTCATTTATTTGTAGTTATTATTATACAGCAACATGTCCTACCTGGACTCTGAAGTTAGTTCGTACCTAATCATTAAAGACTGGAATTACGAGTATATGCAGAAAATTTCGGAATTATATGCAGCCAAAATGGGAAATATATGCAAAATATGCACCCCGTAATTATTACCAATTAAAAGAAAAAAGTTTAAATTATTGTCGCGTTTTTAAAATGTTATAGAAAAAGTTCAAGGAACTAAAATGTACACTTTCATGACAATAGTTTAATAGAAGTGCTGTACATAATTGGATATTTACAAGTTTATGTAAGTTATGTAAACTATGTATTGTACTTCTAATGTGTCTATGAGCAAACGTTCCCGTTGCTGATATACTCGTAACAACAAGGCGAAATTATGTAAGCGAAGTTGCTGCCTTCAGCGGGCAGTCTGGTCTCGCCTGTTGTTCCCCATCTATCCGTGTGTAAAACCCTGTCTGAATAAAGTTTTAAAAAGACTTTTATCGGATCCCCGAATTTAACTTGTATTTACAAATAATCGTATTTACAAAAGGTCATTCGAACATTGAACTACACATTTCCAGTTTCTTCTTTACAAGATTGTACTAATCATGATGAATACTTGCTTTGAAACCAGGACTTATTTAAATTGAGTCTATGCCTGTACTAGAACGTATCCTCTTAATCCTCTAAAACCAGCCGTATTTAAACCATGACTTTTTTAATTCTAAAATAATTATGCCACAACTAGTGAGTTGTGAGTATGTAACTGGTTAAAAAAAAAACGCAGATCGTATCTATAATAGGTATATGTTACCTACGTGTTATGAAAATTCTTATAGGAAAGAGGAATAAAGTCATTCCTTCTCAGAGAATGAATCCATGGAATCAACGGTCGAATGGCACACTGTTTTCCGCCACAATGGAAGTTCGTATAGGAAGAAAAGCTTCTTGCCTGTCAAAATGATTGAGACTGGGGAGAGATAAAAAAATCCTTAATGTTCCATCGATGCCATGAAAGTGGTGTCCACTCCGCCATTGTCCGGAAGAAAGGTGTTGAAGGAATAAAGAGGGGACTCTATAGATCATTGTCAATCGGGGCCTTTCGTGAGTGAGCTATGTTTTATCGAAACTGCTTCTAAGGAACTCCTACACGTCTACATCAAAACTGTTCTCACCGGTTTGGTAATATCCTGTATAGACGGCTCGTGGGAGATTTGTTTGTTGGTGGCTGACGGACTGGTCAACGTCCCTCACTTTGGAACATTGCTGAGTACGGAGTGAAGAATTTCCTAACAGCAAGTTTTTCTCACAGTGAAAAGATTGATGTTCCAATGAGAGAAAACACCCGTATGGCGTTGTTTCAGGTTCCAACAACTTTGAAAATAGAGAACATCAAAGTCTCCATCTACATCAAAAAGGGTTACCAGATGTACACTAACGCCACCATATGGCTGGGAAAGGGAGATGTATAACACTGGAGAACAAAAAAGGTGTTGTTTGGTGCAGAGGGTTGGTGTGGGTTCAATGACTCATTCTATGGTTTTCAAGGTGCAGAATCCGAATTTGAAATCCGATGTTAGTTATCTTCCTCCATTCCACGGAAAACAGCGGTAAAGTTGGCAAAGTACACACAAAAATCCCCAAAAACACTGATTTATACTTTTTGTTGGTTCAATTATTTGATCAATATGTGTGGAACATACATTTAGCTGAAATTTAGGGTTAAGATATAGGACACCCCTCTTTGTCTAAACCCTCACTCAAATATACTTAATTATGCCTCCCTCCCAAATTCTACCTCCACTCCCAAATTTTAAAGCCCTCCATAGGGCACCTTAATTACCGGACCACCCCCAGTTTTCGGCTACACCGACTCGTACACCGTTCTGTAGCTATACTGATCAAACCGTTTTGGGTTGGAGGTCGATAACATTTTTTGTTCGCAATTTTCAGATAGCTCTTGCGTTCTTCTCGTACCATCCAGTATTGGGGATAATTGAACAAATTTCTACTGTTTTTTTCTTTGGCAGGTATTAGTAGCAAAAAAATATTGTTTATGTCTATTACCATCTCCCAACAGTTAATTCGTATCCTCTGAGCTTTCAGCCCCAGAGTGAATGGACCATACGATTTTATTTGGTCGTTGTGTTCAACAAACTAATGGGGTTCAATGGCCTCTCTCAATCAGTGAAAAAGGAAATGGAATTCTGCTGTTATTCCGGGAGATGAATTCGCCAGATTCAAATCATTTGGCTGATGCAATTGTCCTCAGTAATGAATTATAATTATCGTTACGCTTATCGACGAATGCCTTTAACCACTCGCTAGAAAGTTTGGTCTCTTTGTTTTCCAATCACGTTCTATTTACTGATATACTGTTTTTAGCGATTTTTCGCATTTCTGACATCACCTTCTATTCAAATCTACAAACTGAGGTGTTACTAAATGGAAACAAAATTTGTTATAAAACCAGTAAAATTGTGATATTTTACATAAAACCAGTTACTTTTTTGAAAATTCGCTCTCATAGCCATGCTGCATGACTTGATTTTTCTTTTTCCAGAGTTGAAACATGTTACGTCGCATCTGTCTATTGTAGTCACCTACGTGTTTAATTTTGTGGTACCTACCTCGAGCGATTTACCAGTAAAGCACTCGAAGGCCACCAGTCTGAATAAGGGACCATGAAAAAGCTATTACTAACCCATTCAACGATTGAATTTTCACCCTCAACCCGTGTGAACAGGGTACGATGCCTTTACCCAGACGAACGAGATTTCGCGAACAATAACTGATACAGCCAGCGATAACCCTTGACGAACTACAACCGTCTCCACGTGATCCTTTGCCATGGGACGATGGAGCAAGTGGAACGCATAAAAGAGCTGTCCTGAAATAGCGAAGGTTATCGGGGATTGGCCACCGGATTCTGTCATTACTCGTGAAACACTAGGATTGAATAGAAGTGTTAGTGAACACTAGGATTGAACTATGAATTCGAAGATTGAAGTGGAGGGCGACCCTTTACTTTCCGAAGTATTAGTCGACACTTATCTTTAGGGTCGACTATGAATTCCGCCCTTAGGGCCCTTAGGGCGGAATTCATAGTCGACCCTAAAGATAAGTGTCGACTAATACTTCGGAAAGTAAAGGGTCGCCCTCCACTTCAATCTTCGAATTCATAGTTCAATCCTAGTGTTCACTAACACTTCTATTCAAGTAAGAATGCGCACTCGGCTTAAGTGTACACTAGGCTTTAGTTTTAGTGCTCGCTACGCCTTTCGGCATGCAGTTGGCAGCCCTGCAGTTTATTGAAGGGAAAGTTTCTCTGTTTAGAGATAAAAATCCCCGTCACTTCTAACACTAAACGGGGAAATTTTCCCTTCTCACTTCCAAACTGTGAAAACAGTCTCGGGAGGTTACCAGAAGGTTCACTGTTGTTGTTATTGTCGTCGTTTCGTGAAGAATTGTTTGTGTTCTTTGTCATACTAAATTAGATTGATTGATAATTGATACGGATAAGAAGATGCAAGTGTTTAGGGAAGATGGCGAAGGTGAGGCACTTGGTGTTGGAGAGAAAGGACGTAGTAGAAAGCAAGAAGAGCGATATGTATTAGAAACGAATTAGAAATGTTCGAATTACAAAAAAAGCACCAAATTGAATTGTCTGAGGTGGAGAAAAAAAAGAAGTTGCTAGAAATCAGAAAGTTGTTGAAAACCAAAAAGAATGTTAAAAAGTAGACACCAAAGTGGTTAAAAGAAGAGTGAAAAGGAAATTGGGATGTAGTTGAGGATGTAATTAACCACCCAGTGGTTAATAACAAGTTATTTAAGAAAATAAGTAAAGTAAAAATTAGTTTGTATATAGGTACGTTACATTGTCGAGTTCTTGGGTTACATTTTTAAAAAATGTTCAGTATTACTACCTCAATTTTCCTATTTTTTATATCTACATGTATTTTACATTATACCTTCTTCAAATACTAATGAATTCTTCATATTTGTTCACCTGAAGGGAACCCTCAACTACATTCCTATTTTGAAGGGAAAAGGGAGTAATCATGAAAAACACCTGAAATTTAAATACGTTTCAATTATTAAAATAACGAGCGAAGAATGCGTTCCTAATTCCGTTGCCAGTGGTATTATCAGCGTCGTTGACTAAATGATTTGGCTGATAGAGAACAGATCTCCACAAACTGCCTGTGAACAAAGTAAACAAATTTTAGTGAATTCAGAATGTTTTCACAACTATATATTCGTATATTACAGAATTACATGATTATGCTTTGGAGGATTTGCAGCAATCAACACGTACCAGATCAAGTGCAGTTATTGGTGAATTCTATTGATCCCTGAGTTGTACATAGAAAAAAACCACATGAAAACATTAACCACATACCAACATCCAGAAATCCCAAGAATACACCAAACGAAACAAGTAGCTTACTTTCAGGATTTAGCAGCTATCAACACGTACCAGACACATTGTAGTTACTGGAGAATTACATCGATCCCCGAGTTGTACATACAACAAAACCACATGAAAACATTTACCACATACCAACATCCAGAAATCCCAAGGATACATCAAACGAAACAAGTAGCTTACCTTACTAGCTTTCTTGATTTGTTTGCATCGAAGAGAGGTAAAGAGGTAGTTCCACAAACCAGCAGTTGAAAAAATCACAGGAAAGGGTTACTCACTTGGAAAGAAGAGGTCGCGTAAAACCGTAGAGCATCGAGCACTTGCATAGCTGGTGTCAGTGGAAGTCCTCTCTTACTAGAGAATTCAGTCCTAGAGAAGATTATAGGTATGAGAACTTGCAAAACCGTCTCTTTTCGGAAACTGAATCGCCGGCGAAATCCTTCCTCACTGAGCCATTCAAATGGGTTCTGCCCATCTCGAATATACCGTTTTGGTGCCCTATTCAGCCGTTGCTCTTCGAATCGCTCGTAAAACTCGTCATCCCACTCATCGAAATCAAAAAATACACTATATTGAGAATTCATTTTGAGAACCGTCGTGGGAAACCTCAATAACAAATGTTTTTGATAGCTTATCAGCAAAAATAGAGGGTTAGTGCGCACTTTAGGGACCTGGAGAGGTCACTTTAGATTTGGCACCGGAAAGTCGTGGGTAACACTTCACTTACCGGTCAAGTTTGGTTTATGAATTCAGTAAAGTGTGCACTAGGATTATCATTCGAGTGCGCCCTAAAGTGTGACCTTGAAACGTGACTGTGAATAGCGGTAAGGGAGCACCGCCACTTTCGAGCTCATCTAAGGGCGCACTTACACTAAAGTGACGACTATGAATTCCGCCCTAAATACTCACAGGGGGTGGCGTTGGATTTTAGATTTCGCTGAAACCATGAATTCATGTCAAATGACATACTAAAGTGAACGTATATCTCTCATATCTGCTCTGTGCTTCTATCAAAAACACTCTAACTTCTTCCATTACCTCCGTGAAATACCTATTTTTTTTCTTCAAAACTCTAAGGAACTAATTTTATTCTGTATTAGAAACACACATTAAAAAAAAATTTCACAAACTGTAAAAAATATATAATATATATTTTTTACAGTTTGTGAAATTTTTTGTGTGTACATTGTACTACATATTATGTAGTACAATGTACCTACAAACAATAACAATGCATTCCCAGAAGAGGCCGGTTAAAGCAGCGGGACGGTTAAAGCGACGCCGCGCCGGTCAAGAGATTGTATAGTATACATACTATAGTTCTATTTATTATTACCTTTAATAAAAGGTAATAACGGCGGCGGAGAGTTGTGACATATATGTCACAACTCTCCGCCGCCGTTATTACCTTTTATTAAAGGTAATAATAAATAGAACTAACAAATTTGTTATTTTGCAATCTATAGCAATCTGTATTGGTCGATACCATGATGTCTGATCCATTGAAAACGCGATAGAATGAAAAAAGACCTCATTTGTGAAATGAACTGTTCTAGAAGAGCTGAAAAATCCATGACACTAAGAACTTTAGGTATGCGCTAATTGAGGACCCGAACAGAGGCGGTCAAGTATCCGGGAACCCGCTACCTACCTATTAGTTCGGTCAATTAGACACACCTCTCTATAATTATGCGGTTCTGATGTCTACGGTGTGTATCAAGTCTAACACAACAACTTTAATTATGTGAATCGCAAGTGACGAGTACGAATAATATAATATGTACCTACTTTTTATGGTGAAGAAACATACATTGGACACATACAGACCCTAAAAACCCCACAACAATTTATGGTCGATATCATAACTGATTCATCAGAACTACAGGTTTAATTATGAGGCATTCGTACATTGAACACAAAATCCTTAAAATACGGATGGTGAAATACGGGTATTTTAATTAGGTAATAATTAGCCTCACACCTTATTAAAACCGATTCAGTGAGATGTTCTGGCTCTAATTTTCGAGATTCATAATTCTTCGGTGGATAAGTTCAAACAAAATACAATGCCTGGGAGATATCGTTTTGGTTTACACATTTATCAAAGTGTTTTTTATTTATTTGGAAGGTTGTAGGAGGTTTGTTGTAAAGAAAAGGGGAGAATTCGTTCCGAGCTTTCGGCTTTAATAAGCCATCTTCAGGGGTTTGGTAGGTATTCTCCCCTCTTCTTTACAACAAACCTCCTACAACCCTCCAAATAAATAAAGGACATTCAACCAAGGAGGATATGAATGAAACAACAACAAAGTGTTTTGATATAAAATTTAGATGAGTTTGAAACCACCGTCCATGATTTTGGTGATGAATTCTGACGTGATGGTAGTATGGAGCCCTCATTTTTACTGGAGGAGGAGGAAATCTGCATCTTAGAACAATTTTGTTTCGTATTTTACATAGAAAGATGTTGCAGTACTTTTACCTTTACCTTATGCCATATTGACGATACCCATTCCATATTCTGTGATACTATCTTCATGAGATGTCCAGGTGGTATTCACTTGAGGCCTAGACAGCAACTGTCCGTATGGACCAGTGTGGAAGGTAACAGAATACACGAGAGAATGCTTGGAAGGGCATGTCCCGTCGTGAAAGGGCACGCGGCGGGGGCATCTTGGCAGATGCCGTCCTGCCGATAGTGATGCCAGGATGAGTCAAGGCGAGCCTCCCGAGCAAGGTCGGATCCTCCTGCGAGGGTGGATCCATCGCCTTCTTTTTTATTTCGAATTTCGAAGGGCCTTTCTTCAGGGGACGTATGGCGAAAGTTTTATCGGGTCCAATTATCACGTATCCCGCCTTCACCTCCTTATCAGACGTTTCAAAACGGCTCGACCAAAATTCTATCATGTCACGGAGCTGACGGTCGGATACCCGTGGTTAGCAAAATTAGTTGAATTGATTATTGCGCAAAGGTGGATTGGGAAACTCTTGCGCCACCGCATTCTTTCGAAGACAACAAGCCATCTTCGTGAATTCCATTCTACGGCTTGGATAATTGTACTAGTAGCAATCTTGACAGAACCTACTACTGCCCTGTTAAGGAAAAACGCCTCAACTCTGAATAATTGTTTTTTCAGAAATCAGCTTCAAAGTTTACCAGTGAAAACTCCCCTTTGTTTGATCTAATTGAACAGCAATCGATGTCCTAACAAAAAATGGTGTTGCGGGAATGTTTTGCAGCAACAAAAGGGGAGTTTTCACTGGTAAACTCTGAAGCTGACATCTGAAAACCCAAATAATTTAATAACAGTTTTTCCTACACACGGCATTTGAGGCGACTATCGATCATTTCTGGCTGGTTTTTCGAATGTTAACTCAAATCGAGTTAACCCTCCAATTCCCATTACAACTGTGGATTTTTGCCCCCAATTTGTTTGCTGATTTCCACTCTAAGGGTCCTAAAAAGACCAATTATGGATGGAATTTACACATATCACATGTTTAAAAAATACGGTATGGTCCCCTTACGGGGACTTTGGGATTTCATGAAATGGTGAACCAGTAATGAATGTATTGAAAATCTCCTTTATTCCCATACTTTGCATGACAAATTAGAGGTTATAAATAACTATAGGTTATATAATATCATTTGAGATTTCACCCCTATTAATTTCCAACCCGTCCGGGTCGAATTTCGACTATACCAATAGAATGGTGAGGTTGGATTAAGGAGGGGTTTTTACCCATTTTCGACAATTTTGGAGTCAAGGCTTTTTTCATTAACAGGGCAGATTGGTAGTATGAACCTGGATTACGAGGGCCTAAATCTCACTCCTCACTCTGAAGGCTTACTATAGTCACACCCACATCTCATCAGACTGAATCACACGGACTGAACATGTAGTCCTGAAGTGAACTTCTGATGAGGGTCCTAAAACCATATAATGGATTTTTGGTTTATTATTTGTACCAAGGAAACTATGTTCCTTATAGCTCACACCACCTTTGAGCTTTTGTTCAATTCGCCTTCTATCGCTAATACACGCTCACTGAAATACTTTCAGAATGTACAAATATTGAAATCGAAATGACCCCAAGCAATGTCTTAGCAGTGGCTTCTCTACAACACCCAAAGTCTTTCGGTCCGTCTCTAGGGCCTCAGTCACATACAAGAAGTTGCATTGTGTGCTAATATCGCATCCCCTTTGTTTGATAATACTCCGAAGACATCAAGGCGCTACAAGAAGGATGGACGGCTATAATCAACTTGGAGTTACAGAGGTCCTCTTCCTGGTTTGCAGGACAGCTATCCCATCCTCCATCAACTCACGCAGTCTCAGTAATGCCCTAGCGCTTAGGACTTGTTCAATTCGTGAAAAGTTCAAGGGCAATCGAGCGAAGTAAGTGCCCTGACCTCCAACTTCCTACTCCATGAACGAGAGGCTAAATTGATTTAGCTTATTGAACAAATCAATTTCTCCCATATATCCATTGAAGAACGAACGATGTCAAGGGATTAAAACATGTTCAAACATGCAGGGCCTGAATATAATTTGAAACAAAAAGAATAAACTTTCAGCTCAAAGATTCCTCTACCCATTGATTCCAACAATCGATAGCCGCACTGAAGTATTAGATCCAACCTACCACTGTGCTCTGGACGGTAGCTAAATGTTGATCAGATATAAAGAAGCCTGATGGTCTAACGGTTAGACTATAACCTCTCAATGGTGAGGTTACACGCGGTAGCTTGAAGGCGACTTAGGTTTATCAACAATTGTGACAAATACTGGTATAGGGGATTTGTTTGGCATGGTTCACAGAATATAATCCCTTTGGAATTAAAATCGAAACTGCTCCCACTTTCGAGCTATGGCAAAAACAATGTTCTCTTATATGAATGAATGGATGAATAGAAACATGCTTTTATTGTTGAAAATAATGTAAAATCTGTTGACAAGGAGACATGCCATAACCATGGTCATATGAGACCGTCAGATGAGTTTGCCTCATGAAGAAAAGAAGAAACGAAACCATAAAAAACTTATTATACTTGGTACGAAACATTTTGGATTTTTTATTCATTTTTTTCAATTCTCATTTGGATATTTAACATGTATACAACATGTTGTTGTCGCAATTTTTTGCATCCGTACCATCTTTTTATTTTTTTTTCAACATTTTTTCTACCCTCTGATTAAACTCCCCCTTTTTAGGTGCCTAAATTTTTCTGTATATAACTTGAATTTTCTATCGAAGGAACAAGATAGTCTCAAAGTTGACCATACCGCTGAGAGGCTTATTAAATGCATAAGTTTTCATGAGATTGGTCAGTTTCCAGGATTGTTTGTAAGAGTAGTACCGTTCTACAGATTTTCAGAATTTTAGATTTTTCAAATTTGCCTATGTTTGAGCTGAGGTTATGGTAGTCAGATGGGATTTCTCGAGAATCAATGTACACTAATCTTATAGCAAATTTAACGATGATTCCGAAAAGGTGGTCAAAAGTTAAAATTAGATGGAGTAGAGTGGAGAAATTTGAGTTTGAAAGAGAAAAAACATGAAAAAAACCTCTAAAAAATCATATCTCGCTCACGGATTGAGATAAAAATAGGTAAAAAAAAAAGTTTTACAGTAAGTACCTATGATGGTTTTTACAATGATGATAGTTTGAAAATGTTTCAATGTAGGTTCATAGTGATGACTACAAGCAGTAAGGAACAGCAAACGGTACGCGCGTTAAGCGGTACGCGCGCAGCAAAGGCACAACGAGAATTGAAGCTCGGAGGCTGAATGCTCTCCTTCTAGGTGCTGCATCAGCAATCACCCAAATATACCCCATATCATTATATAATTTAGATAGTACATACATATAGGAGATTATTGCTTTTGCCGTATCTCGAAAACAGGAGCAGTTGCGATTTTAATTCCAACGGGATTATATTCTGTGAACCATACCAAACAAATCCTCCACGAGTATGTATACCAGTTTTTGTCACCATTTTTGACAAACCTAAGCTCACCGATTTTTGTCAAATCCTTTTGAATCCTTGTTGTCAACGTCCTCAAAGCAACTAAATCACTTCCGGTATTTTCAAGGTTTGAAAGACCAGCTTGATGGAAATCGAAATGAGATCCGGTTCTGCGTGTGATTCAGCGTTCTCGTGTTGAAGTATACAATGACATTATCGAAAAAATATCAAACTGAATCGCGATGGAAAGTTATGAGAAGTTTCCAACGGTGAGAGTCATCCCAAAAGTAGTATTCGTTGAAAAACAAGATCTATCTTTGATATTTTCAAGTTGTCAACAGAAAGACATTGGCGATTACTCATTTGATTTTCTTCGTGCGCATCACACACAAAGTTACGGAATACAAACGACATCAAGTGAAAGGGAAGGTAAATGAGATTTTAATGCCACAGCGAACCGACACTGGGTCAACCCGAGTGCATAATAGTTGGCGAGTCAAAATACCTACGTATTTAATCACTTATCCAAATTCACTGTATACGTGATCGTCTTATGCAATGAGATGCGAAGAAGGCTCTTCAAACCCTCTCTCTCTCACTCTCGTGGCGATAAGAAATTCTTGTTTCGGAAAAAGGAAGGGAAATGGACGTTCCCAGAGTTGTTTACTAGAAAGCGTCATAAAGCGTTACAACAAAAAAGATTGTTCAGACGGTTGATTGGTATCTTTCCGCTACGTCAGATTAGAAAAAACGATTAAACGATCGTTTCGCACGTCTCTTGCACGGACTTTCCACGAGTGCCACCTCGGTCTTCCTACTCCTTCAATATTTCCAATCACATTTAAATGGCGACCATATTACTATAATTTTGAAATTTTGAACGCGTTTGATCCCTGCAATTTTGACAATAATTTAGCTCCGATGCAGTCGTAGTTTACCCCATTCAAATAGTCCATTCATTTCCAAAACGCCTTTGCCCTACAAAAGGAGGTGTAGTTCTAATTTTCGAATATGTTATCGGGTGAGAGTCCCTGATGAAAAATCCAAGTTTGCGACCTGCGCGCGATCCGCACCTTGGAATAAAGGTACAAAAATTGGGTTTTCCGATTTAAATCTTCAACCGCTGGTCTTACGACAAAAATTTAAAATACAAATTTGAAGAGGACCAAATTCCCGACAATTGTTGTATGAACACTTATATTCGTAAGTCTAACACGTGACGAGTTGCAGCGGACGAAACGTGAATATTTTTCCAGAAAATCCTCTGAAAATGATTTGTAGCTATTCATTACAGTGTAACGAATAATTACGTCATAATTATTGCTTTGTAGCTATTCATTACATAATTGTTGACTCGTAGCTATTCATTACATAATTATCACCTTTTGTAAATCCAAAGCTAACTCATTCCCACACCCCATGTTGTGTGTGGCGTTTGAAGAAAGCGCAAAAACAGCCCTTTCTTCCTACCACATTCCAGCTTGTTTGGACAACTTTCCAGTAACGAGACAGTTATTAAACGTCACAAGATAACCAAACTACCGTGGCTATGGTTTACCTACCTAAAATCCGTTAAATGTGACGCCTTCTGTCGAGTAGGGGTGTTAGATAGTACTATCGATTGATCGATAGCGACCTCATATCGATAGCCCTACCGATAGTTTTTTTCTATAGTTTTTGATAGTTGATAGTTCGATAGTTTTTGAAATTTCTCGAAACGGGAAGGGAACAGGGACTACCTACTACCACTAACCACTACCTAGCACACCCCTCATTCTAAGAAGAGGTTTGTTTGTAAGAAGTTCTTATTCTTAGGAAGGACTAGAAAAAGATAACCTGAAGGCTCTTCATGTGATTGAATTTCGTTGAATTGGGTTTTTTCCTTCTATTGTTCAATTTTCAATATTTGTCAAACTGAGTCAGGTGGTTCCTAATACCCTGATCTGCTCTTTTGTTTCTCCTTCTCGAAACTGTTTGCTCAACACACACACATGACTTCTATGAATCCCCCTCTATATTAAAAAACTTAAAAGAAATAGCTGCTGGGATTTTGTAATTCCTGGGATTGAATTTCGTTGAATTCAGCTCCCCCCACTACAAGAGAAGCAGCAGGCTGAGGCCTCAGTCCCAGAAAAGCGGAAATGCTAACATTCATCAAAGCGAATATCTGGTTGAAGGACCTTTAAATTGGTGTTCTAAAAAAAAATCTTCCGTTATGTAGGTAGTACCTGTAAATCTTTAAAAAATGTTTTACATTTTACCATTCAATTGCTGTTTTTTAAACATTTGTTTTACTTTTTTCCGTTACACCTAATGGTTCAATAAATTTTCTTTTCAGATACATTCCGTTGAATTTTATTTAACCTACCTAGTTTTACCTGATAATTAAATAGTACATTTTACCATGTTTGCCCACAGCAAGGCTTGCTGAGTAAGCCCTAAAACATACTAGGTAGGTGGATAATACATAATTATATGCCGAGCAAAGGTAATCTCAAAAACAACGTCGATAGACTATCGAGACTATCGATAGTTGGTGTTCGATAGTATCGAGACTATCGATAGTCTCAACTATCGACTATCTAACACCCCTACTGTCGAGTTGATGAACACCACTAAATGTTACTTTTCGATTATAATATAATATATATTATATAATATATTATGTTTTTACAAAAATTCTTTTCCTGTGCTTTTTCTAGCCGTCCAATAAATTAATTTCGTTCTCCTTTACGTTGAAATTTGTTGTCCATTCTTGTATCCGAATTATGCGAATCTTACTAATTAAACTACTTTATATTGATATAAATCGGTAGCTGTACAGATTTGTGGAGGGGGATCCTGAGGTTGACATTAAATTTAATGTGGTAATTTGGTGTGCACAACGATTCACGATCGTGGTCTCTCGGCGTGAAAGCGATCGCCCCGGAGATGGTCTCTGGTAGAAAACTCCACCTTGACATATCAGCTCATTGGAGGAGTTGAAAACGGCACGAAGTCCAAGAGGTTATGACTACGTGCCACGCAAACCTGCAGGGCTTCCAACGCTTCGAACAAGAAACCCCCGACATAAATGCCGCGTCTTCCCCGGGAAATGTGAAGGACGAGAATCTTCTTAAGCAGTTGAGCAGAGTCGAAAGGCATCCGTCCCATTGTCTCCCACGTCGTAGGTATGAGGTCTGCCCACGAATGAATTAGCTGTCAGTGTATCATCTCTGTAGGTAAATATATACGAGGTGACCTTTACTCACAACCAATGCATAATATAGTTAGCGGCTCCGGGTTCACGTTTCTATAACAAGATGTTCAAACGTGAAGCTTGAAATTGAATTTTGACGCCTATATGAAGGAAACAAGGGAACAATCCGTTACACCTGTCATATCTACCGCTGCTGTAGGTTAAATGCTCAGTCAAATTAAGGTTGAAAATTAATCGAGATTTCCACAGGAAGTCTGCACAATTTGCAAGATTCTCTTCATACTATGAATATTATGATAGATTCTCTCTTTATGCAGGGGGTGGGCATTTCTGCTCTTTTTGAGAAACGAAACGAAGCAGTTCGTTTCTTGTACGAAACAGATTCGGAGAAGATGCTTCAAAAGCTGCTTAGTGATCGATGCAACTCAAGCTCATCATCCAAATTTAATAAACAAATGAACCATTTAAAAACAGTTTTTTGCTCCTCCTGAAAAATTGGTGAAAATCAGTTACTTAGCCACTGTTGCAGTGGGACCGACGATAATATATTATATTATATTGCATTATATTTTAATGTAAACAAGGCACCACGCAGGAAGAAACAGGAGGAACCATGCAGGAAGTAGAAACCGAAATTCTGTATTCAGAAACGAATACTAGGTATGAATGTACAGTATACTACTATTTACTCGTACAAACACAATAAATTACATTCCATACAGAAACAAGGGGGATTTTTCCTTCTTCCACGACGAGTACAACAACATGTTTCGGATTTGGCGGGATTAGATAAGAAGTTCTCAAGAAACTGCCACTCTCCAGCTTCTTCGTTTCAGAAGCAGACATTTAATTGGAGAAACGGATAAACAGTTTCACGTTCTTTCTCCACCCCCTACCAGGCAGTGTCGCCAACTTACCAACTCGCTTACCAATCACCGATGGTGAAGGTTGCTCTCAAAAGTCCGTAGAAAGCAGGTAAAATCGGGTTTGTTGGCAATCTTGGTTGCCAGAATCCAAACAGAGAACAGAGCACATCGTTTTTTTAAAACAATTACAACAAATTTCGAGAAGATGTTTCATAGTTTCTTTTCAAGAAGCTGTTTCATGTTTTTGTTTTCCATCCCTACAACATGCTTCCCCGCCACAAAACCCGCACTTTCTTCCACAGTACGCTGCAGCCACCTGAGAATCCAAGATCGCGCCAATAACTCAATGTAAGACCCTTCTTTGCACTGTTCTGGACATTGTATCCGGTGGTCCTTCGTCCGTTTTTATTAATCATTGGGGTTTCGTGGGAATCAGCGCATAACCGGTTACCCGTGGGGGTTTGAAATCAATTTTTGATCACCCTCACAGTGAACCTTCTGAAAGCTGCTTTGACTTTGAAAAATAACGCTGGGCGTACGTTAAACAGTACCTGTCGAATAGGTAAGTACTAGGTCTTTTTTTCCAGGATTTCAAGCATATGTGAATATACTCGTACTACGACGTCTCCGACACCTCGTATTATGAATAATGAATTGAATAATATTCATAATTTTCACTGTGTTGGTTGTCGAACAACTCAGGTTACAAATCACGATTGAATTTCCGAATGACTGGATTAGCAATAAGTTTTGTAAACGATGGCGCTTGTTATGTCTATTCAAAAGAACATTGTGGCATCTATTAACATAACTAATACGATCAAAGTAGAATTGAGCCCGACGAAGTGCGAATAATTTTGAACAAAACGGAATAAATTAATCGTGAGTGAATCAATAATTGGTATCGATTTTCGAAATAAGTCATTCATTGTCCAAGTCCGCTCTTCTCATGAACTCATACATTTGCATGTTTATACGGCCAACTACGAGGTCGTGCTTTTGAATTGGAAACAACCCCAACTAACGGCCTCCTTCGTCTAATAAAATAAAGATAGCCGATAAGCCGAGTTGTTTGTGAGAGGACAATAATTATTAAGGTTCGCGAGGACGGTCCAGTGATGTAACGGCGCTGGACGGCGCTCACGAGCGGATGTTCCTGGCGCCTCCAGACGGCGAGCGTGTTTTTCGCTGTTTGGCGTGCACCGGAGTTCGTATTACCGGCTCTCGGTGTTAGTTGTTTTTCGATCTTTCAGCTTCCCCGAATGACGTAATTTTGCGGGTTTTCTAGTTCCATCGGAAAGAGTTTAGGATTGGGGGCGTCGTCGAAAAAAGTCATATTTTAAAACCAACTGGACAGGTCTGTAGCTGCATGTAATAAATTAGGTTGGCATCTCTTTGAAACAAGGACAGCTATCAGGAATCGTAGTTGTTTATATGCGGCATAGCATTGTATAATCTATTTAGAACCTCATATGCGGTCGCTATTGGCAGGCAGAGGCATCTTCCTTCATACGTCTTATTATTTTTGACATAGGGACGCGTTAGCGTTCCGCCCCGCCGAGCAAACGAGTTGAGAAAAACGAACGGTACCGAGTGTATGTTTACCGGACGACACGAAACGCGTTTTCCATACCCTTATAGGTATCCATACCCAGATAGGTATCCATATCTCGGCTTCTATTCGACCGATCAACTTGAAATTTAGTGTGGGTCTTCTTGGTGAGGATAGTAGAAAGCTCTGAAAGTTTCAAGTCGCTAGTTCCAAAGGAAGCCGAGTTATATCACTTTGAACACCGAGGGTTTTCGCCTTTACCTTGCTCTTCTTCTCCACCATCTTCTAATTATTCACAGTCAAGGCTACAGCCTCTCCACCTTCACCGATTGACTTGAAATTTTGCATGGAGCTCCGTTTCAGCTTCAGAGAGAGCTTTTTGAAAGATTTGACCCATTATCTCCACACAAAATAGTTTTGGAAAAAGAAAAAAAAACACAGAAATTTTAGGCTAATATTCACCACTTTGCCGAGTCTACAACCTGAGTAGCAGGGCCAATCGACTTGAAATTTTGTACAGACCTTCTGCATAACATGGACTAGTACCATTTGAAATAATCAACCCCTTATCGCAACCCAAGAAAATTTTAAGAACAAAAAATTGAAATTTAGGCTAAATTAGGCAAATTTCGGCCTCCGTGACGGGTCCACAGCCGATCAGCTTG
The DNA here is from genome assembly GCA_963920205.1 of Stenodema calcarata. Taxonomy (NCBI): domain Eukaryota; kingdom Metazoa; phylum Arthropoda; class Insecta; order Hemiptera; family Miridae; genus Stenodema; species Stenodema calcarata. Next base: position 4,408,859 of record OY986052.1, read on the forward strand.
AAATTTCGTATGGATCTTCTTGGTGTGTATAATAGAAAAAAGCCTTGAAAGTTTCAAGTCGGTAGGTCTAGAGGTCGAATATAATATGAATATAACTTCGAAAACCCCTTACCATGTTTTTCTTCTTGTACAGACAGGCAAGGCTATCCACCCTTACCGATTAACGGGAGATTTTGCAGAACTTCGTTTCAGCTTGAGACAGAGCCTTTGGAATGATTTAACCCATTATCTCAACCCAAATTCTTTATTTATGTATTTATTTATTATACGGGCAAGCCCAATTACATTCATGAATTACAAAATTACCTACACTAATTGAAAAGAAAAGTAACACAAAACTTCCAAAGGAATCCAACATAGGAAACAAAACAAAAAACTGAGTTTCAACCAAACGAGACTGGGGATGAGGCAACAAGAGTTCGTTAGGGAGGAATGAAAAAAATCGAACTGAGGGTTCATAGATAAAAGTAGGTTAAAAGTGGGTTAGAAACAAAAAACAATCATTTTAGGCTTGTGTAACAGGACCGATCGACTTGAAATTTTGCACTAGCCTTTTTCATAACATGACCCAGCGCCATTTGAAAGATATACCCCATTATATCCACACAAGAAAGTTTTACTCGTAGGAACAAAAAATCATAATTTAGGGTAATTTTGGCCACCTGTATATTTCCGAGGCGATTTTCCTAGTATTGTGACTGGGATTTTGCTAGAGCCTTGCACATTTTGTATGAAGGCTCCGTTTAGAATCTAGTTGCCGGAAAATTCTCGCCTTCAAGAACGGACCATAAGGGTGAAATAGTTGAAATAAATTATAACTTTGTTGCTATTCGACCTATCGACTTGAAAATTTCACATTTAATGTGAACCACAGCTTCCTTAGGATGGTCTCATACGAATACAGCCGTCCAACTAGATATTGTTCATTTTTAGTATAAATTGTACCAGATATTCAGACTTAATGGCGCATGGTTCGAGGGCTGTAATATTCGAAGTTGTTCATAAACGAGGTTACGACAAATTGGAGAGATAAACATCAGTTATTGAAGGAAAGAAATTCACAGATTTAATTGAACGCCAATTACGATTTCACCTCCATTATGATAGAGTCACTCCTACAGTATTCACTCGCCATATTGAAAATGTAAATACTATGAATTATACACCATATTTTTGTTATCATAAACCTCTGCTTTGTACAACTAACAGAAGTGAATAAATGATACTGAATTTAGAATGAGTTTTCTTTGTCATTTGACGATCGACGACTCCATGATCTGAACTCAGTAAGGGGAAATTTTCCAGTTATTTTAGTACAGGAGATCATGGACACCATAGTTTGTTATGTTATGAGAAAATAATAATTCCGAAGTCGGGAATTTGTTACAGGCGCTTACATCATCAGGGTTCGTTGTGGGAGAAATATTGAGCTTATCCGAGGTACTTAATGAAGTAGTTGGTTTTCTACTACAAATAATCTCTCGTTTCGAAGGAAACAGATTGACACAGGTATATGAGACGTGAGGCACATCTAAGTACACTCATGCAACATCTTGATACCATCATTAAGGTTTCGGAGGGATCTTCGTTACTACCCGATGGCTCGTTTCATTCCTTCGACCAGATGGAAGACCAGCGACCCTTGACCCGCACGTCATGTGGGTGTTGACCCGGCAGGAACATGCACCCTCGAGGCCGTTGGGAATGCCGGCCCAACGGCTAGTTGTTGACGCTAACTCCGATTAATTACTCGGACAACCTTTTTCTTCCGGAGTAGATTCTCAAAGATAAATCTCCGGGCCTCTCGTGGGAGAAGTTGTTTTTCTTTCTTTCCTTGCCACCCTCGAAAGTAATTTCCAAAGCACACGTATTGCAATAGTTGAAAGAGGGATTAGAAAGTTCGTCGAGAATTCCAAACCTACAACTGAACTGTTTATTAGTAGGTAAATGTGTCCGGGGGTATAAGACGGGCAGGAAGTGGAATTAAGGGGCCTGGTTACCTAATGATTTCAATTCGTATGATTATGCCTTCATTTTATCGTGACATCGACTCAATCCGATCTGTGTCAGCTAATCAAAGAGAATTATCCTAATGATCAAGACCGTTCGGTTATGCGTGAAAGAAAACTTCCATCATTGTACATCATCACCCAGAAATAGCCCTGACGAGAAGCTTCATTAGTTCAATATAGCGGAAAACAACTTATTGATACAATTCTACCGACTTGAAAACGTTCATCTAAATAACGTGTAGTTTAGTTCCTGACCGTTGATGAAAAGTGATTGGAGTATAGGAAAAAAAGGACAATATGGAGACTAGAGGTCCTAAGTGGGTGGTAGAGAAGAGCATTCTCTATATTCTACCAAAATGTCAGCCCTTTCGCCATACTTCTTCCCTCTACTGTTCGGCACTGGTTTCTCGCATTTTTATCGCGAGTTTCAAAATTTTTTCATTTAAATTTTCATGTTTAATGATTTTAACACTGTGAACTCTTTCTGAACCTGAATGAAGTTGGCGTTTCTCGGATGAAGTCTGAAACCCGGAGATCAACTCCAAATTCTGAGTCCGAGCTGTCCACTTCACTGATCTCACTACTGCTAGACAAACTTCGAAAATTGACGCAGAATTTATCTGGGAAGGTTTGTGAAACATCCGCCTTTAAATCTGTCTATCCGCTGGAACGCTATGAATGAAATACTACTAAAAACCGTGTAATAATCTGTCTGTCTCATCCTCAATTGAGAATGGCTGAATTTATAAAGTGGCGGCTGGTACCATTTGAAGCAGAATTTATCTGGGAAAGTTTGTGAAACATAACAATAGTTAATAATAATAGCGAGTGGCAAAGGTATCACTCAATGAATTATATTGATGTAAAGTAAACAATGGCATGAGCCCTTATGAGTGAGTGGTAAACAATTAGCTTGGCCTTAGGCATTCGCTATGAATGCAATTCTGAGTGAATTCTGGAAAATTTCCGAACTGAATATGAACTGATTTGGAACTTGGTTCAAGATTCACTCTGATCACTAAAATGGAACTACGAACAAGGACCTGCTGCACTATGAGCTAGATAATTCGTTTCAAGTTGAATTTGTGTGGACTGGTGGATTCAACCTCTTTAAAATAGCATTTGTTTTTTAGTGGTTCTATAGTGTGTTATGACGGCCGTAGTGACAGGCTTTGATGTCAATACTCGAGCAACTGTATTTTGTTTCGAAATATTCGTTTATTATTTTTGCAAGTATACTTTCCAATTATTTTCGGCACGGATAGCTATAAAATCCAAAATAGTGGCTCCGAACCTGTTCAAGCTAAATTTATCAAAATTTGCGCAACTTGCGAATAAGACCTTATAGAAGACCCTTAAGACCTAAGAATATAGATCTTAAGGTCAAGATCAAAATTTGGTTCGGGTTTTTATATACCTATATATCAATATCAAATTTTGATCAAAATCCGAACGATCTTTCGTAACGGTAGGGAAAAAATGACACTATGGCGACTCGAGGCCCTAAGGGGGCTTGAATAAAGTTGAAATTTTTGTAAGTAGTAGGGAAGAGCCTACGGATGCATCGTAATAGCTTTTGTTAATGCTGAATCGAAATTTATCTGCAGTTCGGAAATCTCTCTAAATCCGAGGACGGAATTGACGTAACATCTCTTATCTACAGAAAACTCACTGCATTACCCGCACACTATTTGTCAACGCCTTACACCGAGAGAAACCGCTCATTGCTCAAACGTATTGTCATGAGGCGGAAAAAGCGATGTTTTATTCATTAGTGTTTCAAAAACTGAATCATGCGACCGGCGATTTCACCTTTCCCGCTCATTCTCGGGCGATTCGGGTGAGGGCTGCACGTCGCCTTCACGATTCACATTATTCTCGGCTTTGCAGATGTTCGCAATTTGCATGCATTCAAAGTCGTACTTCGCACACAAAAAAAGCCTCTGATGATGCGACATAATTCTGATCTGCACAATGGGATTATGTTCGTATGGTAGAATGGCGGTAACGTGAAGTACGCGTATGGATTCTTTACCAACAAAGCGAACTTAAAGAGATGGCATAAATACAAGTATCCCTTTTAAGTTGTATCACAGTATCACTAATCATATTTCGAGGGTGATGTGGTAACACGGCCTACCTCAAATGGGGCTGAACAGCAGGGCCTACCTGAGATAGGGCTGGTCAACATGGCCTACCTCAAATATTACAGAATAACATGGCCTAACTGACATTTTTGTGCATATTGACTTTTTTTATTCAGCGGGATTCAAATTAAAATTCATTAAAATTATCCATCATCCCGTAAGTTGTCTGTATTGTATATTGACATGTTCCGTTCCTACACTTTGTCCCCCCTTTTTGTCACCCATTGTTTAGTTGTTTACGATTGAATTTCCAAGAATGTTGGGACCCCTCGACGATGAAAACAGGTAGGTAGCTGATTCTTGTTGGTTTGTTCCCTTCTGCTTCTCACATGTGAATATTTAAACCACAAACTTCAATGTACGACTAGGGTTGTTCCGGTATCGAGGATCTTCCGATATTTGATATCGATAACAATATTCAACGTCGATATCGATACAGCGATATTATCGCCACAAAATACCGATATCGGCAATATCAAATGATATATCGCGAAATTTGTATGATTACTCATAATTTTATGACAATTCGTTTTTTAACCAAGTGACTTTATACACTTGATTATATTAGGCACCTACTAAAATCTAAGACTGATTTCATCTTTATATTGCAGCCCACTTGTGGAACGCTCTTCCGTACGTCAAATCAGTTCAAAATAAGCGTCACTAAATTGTAGGCCAATAGCGAATAGTAGCGAGTCATCAATCACTTTACCAATCAATCATGTCATCAATCAGGTTGACCTTTTTGACGGTGGCTACTCCGTTTTCGGAGACGCATGTGTGCTGCGCTGCATGCTTCGGCATGAGGACTGTTGAGTGTCACGTAGGGGTGCAGTTCAATTCATTTGTCTCATATAATAAGTTTAAGATATTCTGTTTTAATTTTGCTGTTTCATTCTGTTATGATTGCACGTTATAATTGGGCCTGTGCCCGTGTAAAAATAAAAAAATAAAAAATTAATACACAAATAAATGTGTGGATCAGCCTAGCTTGAAAAATTACCTTGTTTGGATTGAGCTTTGAGTGATGGCGATTAGATGTATGAAACGTGAAGGCTATACCGGAAATTTTTCAGTTTTCTCACGAATACCACAATTAAAATACCTAATGATGCAAAAAATACTATGAAAATAAAATAATTGTGTTATTGCACACCTTCACTTAAGTTACATGTAGATGGCGAACCGCAGTCCCACGCCAGCCAAAACAATACGTTTTTCTCTCTTGTTAAAGAAGCGGGTGAGTAATCGATCATTTCCGTCTCCCCTTGATCTTCGCCAGATCCGCTCAGGTGGTCGTCCTTCACCTTAGCCAACTTTACGGGCGTGAGGGCGGGGAAGGTCTAAAAGTGGAGCAGGCAAGTTGGCCAATCAACCCGGTCCGGTGGCTACTGTTGACGCATTTGTCATACGTACACTCCCTTGTTGCCGTCTCAGAGCATGTCGTTATCTGTCCCGCCCCTTCGCCCTCGAATTTTTAGGCAGCCTCCAATCAAGTTCTGAGCGCGAGCTTTAAATTAATTGTACCACCCCCTTATCATGCAATAGGTAAACGAAAACCGAAATGTGAGAGCCCAAGTCAAGCCAAAAAGTTCGCTTTGCAATGGGATATTCGTGAGGGCCGGGCCGTGGCTTTTTTTTTGGTTGATAGCGGAAATATGCTGAAACTACACACACCAATCGTTTCGGCGAAAAATTTCGTTTATAAAATCAATATGCCCAAAAAGGAGGTCATGTTCCCCCTTCACCCTCGCATATTAGTATTCATATCATGGGTTTCAGATTTGGATTCAGAACACTGAAAACCCACAACACACACCCTCATCTCCTCTGCACCAAATAAGACCTTTTTTTATTGGCCAGTGTTATCAATACACCATGTTAAATGGAATATAAGATGCAGTAATATAATTCAAGATGGAGTATAAGTAACCATGTTTAGATGGAATATAATAATTATTGCAACAATATTCGAATTCGCACACCAGTATTTATATTATTTAACCTCGAACAATTATAGGTCTAGGAAATTAGGTTTCAATTGGGTAGTTATGGTATGGTCTTCCTTCATTCAGAGGAAGAGAACGTCAACTAACAAACTTTAACGAAGAAATTTTAATGTAGGTGAAGAACGTTGAACTTGCTTACGGATGACGGGAGGAACTAGATATCGAAAACGACCTACGAAAGATGAATCATACACTATGTATTTTATTCATACGGATAACTTGAGGAACCAAGTTTAATAAAAATATCTTCTCGGTGCGAATTAGTTTGACCAGGTGGGTACAGAGAGAGGGGTATTACTACAGTTTGGCCGATGAAGTTAACCTGTAGAAGCACAACACATATAGTCATAATATATCATATTGTGATGTTTCTACGAGTAACATACCAATAAATTATATTTTGGTTCTGCGAGAACCTGTAAATTATATGTTTTATATGATGCAAACATGGGAGTATGGTGGCTGTCTCGCGAGAGTGATGAGCCATCTAAAAGGATTAATCTGAACAAGAGATTTCTTTGAAGAAACTAAATCATGTATTTACCTACATCTCAACGCAATCCATAAATCATGCGCCCAAAATAAATCATGCGTCCATGAATCATTCTCCTGAGCTTGAATAAGACGAACGTGAGTACTTCGTCCAATAAACGATTGTTTATCAAATTCATTAAGACTAAACATTGGTACAGGCACTTTACGATTGTGGTAATGACGATGAATCGGTTACGATCAAAATTTGATTTAATCATGGCCTAGGGTTGGCTGATAAACACGACTTCCGAGCCAGGCGGGCCATGAGGTATTGACAGTATTCATGTCAGTATTTTTTATTTATATTGATTAAGTTTGAAGGTATCTAATAGTAGTAATTGTAATGTAAAGGTTTAGTGTAAGTGCCTTGTGGGAATAATATTACCGTATGGCTCAATGTGATAATAAACCAAAACCACAGTCATGCAGCATGGCTATAAGAGCAAATTTTCGAAAAAATAACTGGTTTTATGTAAAATGTCTCAATTTTACTGGTATTATAACAAATTTTGTCTCCTTTAACACCTCAGTTCATAGACTTTTCAACGCTAGACAAGATGGTGAAGTCAGAATTGCGATATCTCATTCCGATATCAGTTTAGAGCAGATGAACGGTGAAGAGCATCTCAAGTAACATCCACGTTTCTTCATCCTCAAATTGCTCCAGTTTGAGAACAGAATAAGATAATCTCGAATATGATAAGATAATAAGATAATTCTGACTTCACCATCGTGTTCAGTACAAACAAATCTTTGAAATGAGAGGTCACTTGTAGGAATGTTTAATTTTTGAAATTTATGGGTAGGTAATTCTTCCCCTTGAAATTCCCCAGAACCACCCTTGGAGTGGCCCGATTCCAAATATACCTATATTTGTATATGTATAATATACATTATCATATAATCATATATATTATATGATTTTTGGTGTCCATTACCAGACGGATTATGGTATGAACAATTTCCGTAAATTTGAATTTACAATAGCTTCCTTTTCTTCGAAAATTCGCTAAAAGTAAGATGACGTATTGCCTGGTGTCAACAGAAAAATATTGTTATCAAGACATCATAATTAATGAAACAAACAATTCAAACTCATAAAGGTCATTATTTCCACAGAGGCGTGAGGAGTTTAGCAAGAATTGGGCAACTTATCAGAGGTGAAGGAGAGCTGCGTGTCACTGCTACAAGCGCCTGCGCTCCGAAAACTATTGAAGTTTGAATTTTTTCTTTTTTTTTTCATCTCCTCTTTCACAGTGCCGAGATACCTGTCTAGAGGTAGGTTAGGGTCAAGGTTTGGTTCACCAGAAGGATCGGAATCGATCTCGACACAAACTGGGACACGGAGGGTCGGTCACTAAGCAACACATTCCACATTCCGAGGCACACGTGCAAACGTGAGTTATTGGAAGGCTACTTTAGTTATATTACAAGTATGAAACGTTCGAATTGTCTAACTACTCCGTGTAGTTGTGGGAGTTGCAAGGACATTTCAAACAGAACAGTGAACTAGCAGAAGCACAATGTTACTAATGAGGTATTAGGTATTCAGGTTACTGGAGCTCCGTTAGTGTTAATCACAGAAAATCGTTAACCACTTAGCGGAAATCTCAATTCATCACTGACCCTCGTGCTGCCAAAATATCCCAACTCAATGATTAGGTAGGGTAAAGTCGTGTACCTTGCGCATGTTTGTACCTGGAGCCACCCTTGGAATTCTGAACAAGAATTTAAGGTAGAATCAATTTATGATCAATTCATGATTTATGATTTATGATTTATTTAAGGTAGAATCAATCGATGATTTGGTGTACGCCTCTTGCCATACAGATCCATCACAGGCGACAAGAAGCTTGCAGCAACATCTTCTGATTCTTGGAAGATGGTGTACGAAATGGAGACTGAAAGTCAACTCAGACAAATCTAAAGTCGTTACATACACGTATAAACTCCATTCTCGTGCACCACCACTCAACTACCTTGGGCATACCTTAACAAACGCATCAGTACATAAGTATCTGGGAGTCTTGTCGGATGGACGCTTGACATTCAATGACCATATTTCCGAAATAATAAAAAAAGTGAAAACCAGGGTATCCCAACTCAGACCCTTACTCGAAAGCCCTCATGTATCCATACAAAATAAAATAACGATGTATACCACCTTCATCCGTCCAATTTGGACCTACAGTATTGGGATATGGGGGACATGCTCGCGATCAGAGTTCAAGAGGGTCGAACAACACCAAAACTCAATCCTGCAAAAGAGAATAGTGCACACCCCTCCTTTCGTGAGGAATGAAACGCTATCAAAGATTTCAGAATTGAAACTCCCTCAGAAATCTTACAAATACACTCTCAAAGATTCCTTCAGAATAATGTGGATCATTACAACGATTTAGCAGCAGCAGGATTCAAGCCACCAGAAATTAGAAGACTATCAAGACCACGACACATCAGAGACATAGTGACACAGTGATGACCAACATACAACCAACATTGATCCTACATCTCCGTGAACAAATGTAGAACACACCTATAATTATATGAATGACTGATTGTATTATCCAAAGAGGAATGTTTTGTTTTTAAAAAAACGGTCTCTAATAAATCTATTAAAAAAAAAAAGAATCAATTTAAGCCATCGATTCGACAGCTCAGATGAACCAATGAAGTTGACAAACAACATCAACTATACTGATATCACTATGTCATCTGCGCGAGGGTTCTTCGTTTTTGTGGAGGTATTCCGTTAAAAGTAAGTCGAATTTTTATTCCAGCCATCACCAAATTTGTAGTCAAAAATCTTATTTAATCGCTGATGAACGACTTTTGGTTTAACTCACGGTCCATGGCTTGGGCAACATTTGTTAGTCATTGGGAAAAGGACGCGTACCTTGTCACATTTTCTACGTGTACCTGGAGCCACCTTCTTGGGCAACCCTGTCATGAAATTATGAATTAGTGTCACGGAAATTATGCTCTTACGCCTTAAAAAATAAAGTTTTGTGTATAGTTTTAGATGCCTCCAAGTAAAAGTGGGAACAAAATTGGGCGTTTGGAGGTACAATTTTAGCATAATGTGTTTCTCCAAAGTGACTAAAAAGATGTCACAAAATATTTGTTCATAATAAAAAGGTGTTTTAAATACTTGGTATTAATTTATAACCTGAATTTGGCACAAATTGTCACTCTGAAGCCTTCAAAGAGGGTGGCTCCAGGTACAACCATGTTTGTACCTTGAGCCAGTTTATATTGGTCGTGAATAATGAGTGCAGCATCCAGGAAGATGCTGATTAAAATATTTTTAAAATGCGGAATTGTGTGAGGACAATTGCTTGATGGATACAGATCAAAAACAAAGAAATCGGACCGTAATTAGCCTCAGGAAAAAATATAAACCAAATAACGGCGACAAGGTACACGACTTTACCCTATTCAGGTAACTGGAGCTTCGTTAGTGTTAATCACAGAAAATCGTCAACTACGAGTACTCAGCGGAAAGCTCAATTCATCACAGACCCTCGTGCTGCCAAAATATCCCAACTCACTACTCCTATCGACCATACATCAATAACGTTCGTCTGCACCGTTCCTGAGTGTCCAGCTAAAATCCCGTACTGACGAATTCCACCAGCGAAAATTCTTGTTATCCCAGTTTTCCCAAAATTCCAAACCAAATTTAGAGTTTTTAGAAATCACACTAAATTTATTAATTTTTACCACGTGTCCAAGATGAGACCCGTGTTTGTGGTTTACACTTTTTCAATAATTTTCTATTGATGCTTCTAATCATTACATCATAATATCATGTGATATTTCCTACATGATTTACGAAGTATCTGAGTTAGGAAAATGCTAAGAGAACATTTAGATTATGGGATGGAAAATACAGACATTTCATAATATTGATATTATTGCCACGTTCCTAACGATGCCCAGAGCGGCGAAGGTGATGAAGGGGAAATGATTTCTTCCTTCGAAGCGAATCAAAGTTTTACGTGTCTCCGTTATAGTACTTTCCACATTCCACCGGCAGAAGCTCCTCGTAAAAATTCTCCAAACTGCATAATCACGGGAATGCCTGGTTTTTAGTCCTTTAACGCAGAGTCACCTTTAAGAAGTTATATCGTTGACTGCCCACTCCACCGAAGTGCCCCTTTTGGGTTTCTCAACTGAAATGCAACGTTTCCGTTTCTTCACAAGGAGATTATAAGAGAAGGTTTATCGAATAATTACAACATAAGCTTAGCTAAAGTTATCTTAACGATCCCCGGGAAATTCGTTCCGCTCAACGAAACCACTTTCAGTCTGAAGATGTCATATATCGAATGGATTTCGAGTGCTACAGCCGAGTTCGTTAAGAGGAACTGAATTTGAAAACTCCGTTAATCTCGAAGGGTTTTTTATTTTGGTGAATCAACAGAACCAGATTATGGAGATCTGATACGGAAATGAGCAGGTGGATTTTGATGATAATGAACTGCTCAGTATCCATTTGTGTTGCGACAGATGTGATTATTAAGGCTCGGAATGTGAGGTTTGACGTTTTAATACCTGAAACCCCCAAATGGCGTTACAAACTTTGGGGGTTTCCTATAAATTTTTGTTATTGGTTTTGGTGATTTTATAGCAGTTTAAGCATAAAGTCACCGTGCATCAAATATACACATAAGATTGTTCATCATTATCATTATGAGTTCGTAAAACGTTCTAAAATGGATATGATTCTCCTCTAAAGGTACTATTGGGCATAAATGAGGGCATGACTCACCGCAAGTTTGTTGATATTGAGGTGGAAGGTTACGATGAACCTCGTGTTAAAGCTCTGATATGTAGGGGTCGCTCCGAGTTTCTCCATCACTTTACGTTGTTATCCAATCTTTTAAGTTGATTCGTCGTGACTTAGATTTGTCATGTCTATTAACATCAATGTCAGATAGTTTCAACGAGGTCATATTTTGTCCTACCGCGCTTGAGAAAACGCTGTAACACGGATTTTTCATGACATTCATCATGAACTGGGTTTTAATCTTGATAATCAATAGGAAGTTATTTATATCAATCTACATTGGAATTGATCCGAAATAGTTGAACAGGAGGTTCACCTACTGGTCAGTTGCAATTGGGTCAGGGAATCCTTCATGTCTTGAATAAAAGAATGATCAATTATATCTCAAGTTTAACAATCAATTATCAATCCCTCGTGACATACTATGTCAGGGGGGATTGGTAATAGATGTTTACATAATATGTAACATAAGGGGCCTTGTAGAGAACATTGAAACTTTAATCATTAACCCTTGAATTTATTAATTGATGTGTTCAATTAGAAATGAGTTGAGAAAAGTGTTCTCTGAAACCGTAAAAAATCGCAGGGATTAATGTTGAGTCATAAATATGTTCACACCATGATGTATATATTTAAGATTCGGGGAATAGGAGAACTTGAAAGCAGGTGAACCGAGATAGTTGTTATATGTACAAGGTTTATTCTGACTGAACATGGAGGAGTACTGAATGTAGTGACGAGCGATACCTATCGATACGAGTAAAGTATCGAATATTTTTTCTCGATACCAAGTACTGAATTATCGTCACAGCAGCCAAACGCCTCAAACAGTTCGTCCTCCGGTCGCTTCACCTACCGAAAGTTTTGGCTGTACGCGAAGTTCTTGAACGGTATGATTGCGAGGGTGAAACTTTTCCAGACTCAATTGTGACTGGTGACGAAACGTGGGTGTGTTACTATACTAACGAAAACTTCATCTTAAAGAAAACACATTTCATTGCAATTTTAATGAAAAATAAATTATACCACCTTTAGGTCCCCGAATAGAGTACGAGAATCGAACAAAGGAAATGGATGAGTAAATCTGAGGATTAGAAATGACTCTCGTTGAATTATGCAATGCCTTAGCCAAGAACCCACAGTTTACGTGGGTTGTCATGAGAAAACCCTTCTTTTTCCATGTCCAGACTTACTACACGTCTCTAATTGCCTGACATTATGAAATCTGTCGATATCCACGATCTGAGGACAGAATTGTTTTCGTGTCTTGTGAGGAATAATGAAGAAGATCTTGGGATGACGGTGAAGGATTGCGAGTCGAAAGAAACCATCGATGCGCGATTTCAAGCCCGACCAACTCTAGGAAGTTTGTAGTGCTTCATAAGGGTGTACGATAGTCGATAGTAGCCTCCTATCGATAGTTTTTGTATTTTGAATTTCTCGAAATCTTTCGAAAACCGAACAGGTTGTTACCTACCTACATACCTCTCATTCTAAGAACTTCTTTGTAAGAACTAGAAGACCAGAAGGCTAGGTAGTGGAATTGTGAAATTCCTGTGATTGAATTTCATTGAATTGGGTCTTTTCCTTTTAATTTTCAATAGGTATTTGTCAAACTGAGGTTTTCCGACGTTTTTAAGGCTTTTGCTAACGTTTGTCAAACACCTTTAAATTGCTGTTTTCACTTGTTTTCTGTTATATTATCCTTCAAGTACGACCTAATGGTTTCGAAAATTTTTCTTTTCCGTTGAATTGTATTCCACCAGAGATGGGCTGATTCACAGCACCTTACGTGTCAATCCGAATACGAATACATTCCTATTGACAAGTGTGAATTCGAATGGATTCATATTTGCAAGTGTGAATCCGAATACGAAATTTGGATTCACACCTATGAATCCGAATCCGAATAGATTTGGATTCCCACCTGTGTATCCCAATCATTTCGGATTCAGTTTTATGCATACGAATCCATTTGGATTCACACGTGGATTCACTGAAAAATTCAATTCAAAAGGCCAAAAGAAATAAATAAATGTCTGTCTGTGCCTCGCTACAGGTCGAGGTTTGAGTTAGTAAGCAAATTTTTTTCCAACTTGGAATAAAAAAGTTTTCAAACGGCGTTGATGCAAGAAAATAATGCATTTAAAAATATAATTATAGGGGTTAAACTTCAATCTTACCTTTAATCATTAAAGGTAGGATGCGTCTACTGCGATAACGTTCATGTTTGTGCAGGTGATTCACAATATTTATAATTCAGTAGGTATAAACGGAACAGTCTAGTCAAGATGAATTGCTCATTAAGTGAACCAACCGTTTCTAAGTGATTCCGAGGACAATTCTGTGGATCTTTGGGGAAATTTTTTCAAGCCAGTGAATGACAATGCAGATGCTATTTCCCTAGAGATTGCCTCTGATGAATCTATTCGAATTCACACTTGTGAATACGAATGTATTCGTATTCGGATAGAAACGTTAAGGTGCTGTGAATCAGATTCGGATTTGAATTTACGAATTCGAATCTGCCCATCTCCGTATTTCACCTACTTTGTTTCATAATTGAACACTATTGAATAGTAAATGTTCCCATGTTTGACCACAGTAAGGCTTGCTGAGCAAGCAGTAAACCCGAACAAATATTCCTACCTACATGCCGACCAAGAGTAATCTCGAATGTTCAGGTAATCGTTATAAACCTATTGTCGATAGTTAGTGTCCGACAGTATCGAGCCTATCGATAGTCTCAACTAACGACTCTCAACACCACTACTGCTTAGTTTGTGGTGCTTAGCGATTCATTTTGATCGAAATATTGTCAAAACTCAAAACCCTCCGCACATGACTTCATCCAAAATTCAAATCTTCATACAAATACAAATAAAATTAATATACAAACAAAATTATTACAGTAAAAACCCAATAAACCACGGGAGAAAATTCGGATCGAGCTTCGTACACCGAATTGCACTCGTGGTATTTTTTCATGGATAAGAAATACCTTCTGGTGGTACTTGATTTTGTAGAATCCAAGAAGATTTCATACTTTTTAATGGATCAAGCAACAAAACGGCTGCAACCGAAAGCCGAGTGAAGTTGACTCGAATCGAAAATGAACGATTGCCCGACTTCCTCCCGTTCCCATAACTTTGGTCTCAGTTCATGGCTTCTTTCGCCCGACGTTCGACGCAATGCCGATCCGAGAAGCTGATAATTTGTTGAGATGTGGGAAAGATATCAGCTTTAGCTCCGGCCTGCAACGGATCTTGAGAAGTCAAGCAAATGGTGCCCATTACAAAGAGCCTTTGAAATCCGAATCGCCATCACCCATATCCATTTTTATCATCAGGTTAAAAAGGCGGTCGAGTCCAAGGGCAATTTCTTCCAATATGAACAGATCATTTCAAAATAATATCCACTTTTTTCGAATTTTTTTCGTCAATTCCCAGTCGAATATCGGTCGTGTAGTATAAAATTTTGAAGCTATTTTTGGCTTTGTGAAGTTGGCGTACCCACTGAATTATGCTATTAGTTCGCTTATTCTTGGTGAACAAACGATTTTTTTTTCTGAACAACCGTGAACTCTCGATGAACTAACGACCGACATAAAACATTTTGATTTATCTTCAAAAAAGGGGGTAGGTAAGCTGATTTTGACTGTGTGAAGTTGGCGTGCGTACCCATATTTTGTTTTATCTCGGAAACTTTTTTCTTGGCTGAACTAACGATTAACGAACGATCGACATAAAAAATTTTGATTTACCTTCAAAAAAGTAGGTAAGCTATTTTTGGGTTAGTGAGATTGCGAACCCACTGAATTATGTGATTAGTTCGCTTATTATTGGTGAACAAACGATTTTTTTGTGAACTAACGTGAACTAACGACAGATACCAAAAAAACATTTAATGTGGGTAAGCTGATTTGGGTACGTCAACTTCACAGACCGATCGGTCGTGTGCAAAAGATATTTCTTCCAATATAAACAGATCTATTTGAATAAAATCCACTTTTTAAAGAATTTTTTCGTAATTTTCGAATTTTCGAGGCGAATATCAAGCGTGTGCAATGTGTACGAATTTCGTTCATATTTGATTTATTCGTTGTTCGTAACATTGGACGAATAAGTGTCTCTTCATCTGATGGGAAAAGTGAGTATGGAGTTTTGAGATGAATAAATGCATAGTGTGTCCGACTCACCCTTATAACACCGAAGTAAATGTACGATGACGATAGATTAACTTATCCGGAACTAATTAAGCGGTTAATTGAAATAGGTGGTAATCAGTATGCAATCATCAACTTTACATACCTATTTGAATTTCGAGTTCACTATGTTTACTAATACTGAGCTAATACTACTCTTAAAATACTGACATCGACAACGTAGTCGTTTAATCAATCGATTTAAATTCTCCAACCAACCGAAACTACATTGAAACTAATCGAAGTCGATTATATAATGTATCGGTTTGTATTCGTATCTTATTCTCTCCAAACACTTAATTGTGTCAACAACATCGCCTTCTTGAACCGTTTGAATGGTAATGTAAACCGAACGTGATTCATTAAAGCCAATAACATTATGATACGACCTTGCTCTCTTTGTACTGTGACTCCATCGGACATCCGATTTCATCGCACCTGTACAATGTTTTACAATTTGAAAGTTTCCTATATTTAACTTCAATTGCGTTATGTAAGCTAAATTGTAAGTTTTCTATTTCCTTCTTCCTGTAGCTTTCTCTTCCTCGTTGTATGTCACTTCTCGTTTGTGTTTTACCCACCCCTTGATAAATAGTTACATCCTTATATTACCCCCCCCCCCCCCTGTGACCGCTGCTGGTGGGAAGATGAACCAAAATAGTTGTAGACATTTTATATAGATGGGCAAGCGCAGTGATAATAATTAGCTAACCATTAACTTTATGTTGTTCGAGGCGGTGAGAGTGACATGAACTTTAGTAATACCATCAGTTATATTGACTTTGGGCCATAAAAGATAAGTACCTACGAGTATCATTCCAGATTCGTACTTATTTTCATAGCTGTGTCTGATGGGCGAGTGGATACAACATCAATTGAAACGGCCTTTAAAATCATTTTCATCCTCATGAACTTTGTACAAATCTGTGAACTTTGACGAACGGTTTTAACTATGAACGGCATTTACACGATTCATTTTATGAACGTCAATAAATAACATATGTGAGGGAAACGAAGCGAGTGTTTAATTCTTTCAATTCATCGCACCCTTAACTATCAAGCCCCAAGGTCTATAAAAGACAAAACATTCCATTTTACTGTTATCGAATACCTACTGGAAAGGTAGACTTATTATTACCGATCCTAGGATCTATATTTTTCAATTAGTAAAATATAGTTCTCCTGCAGAACATTTGAAAGTTATTAGGTACGTATTTACCCGGTAACACAATTCTAGCAATGATCTATAAAGGCACCTTTTCTGTGTCATACCTACGTCTATTGAGATATTCGGCATAACTACTAAAAACTCCTCATGATGGGGAAAAATTGAGGTCATCAAAATCAAGTGTAATAAGTTATGATGAGGGATGTTACATGTGGGAAAAAACTAATGGTTAAAATACCCACCGAAGTGAAACTGAATAATTGAAAACTGAATTAAAATAGAGGAATTCCCAAATGTCGAATAAATATGCAAGAATGGCAATTATATGCCATTATCTTTCAAATCGACCTAAATAATATTTTTGGTTATGCAAAATATGCCATTTAATTTTAAACCACGCCAAACGCTTCAGGTGCCCTCAAATTCTAAAACATGGTAGATAATACACTGCTCAAAATTTGAAACGTACCACCTAGAAGTCGACCTATAACCGCCTCCCCGGCAGCCACAGCGTACTGGCGCTGGTTTGATTTGGTTATCAAAGGTTCCAGAGAGTAAAGGAGGTGACTGTTGTGAAAGTACAACAACATCTTCGGGCTCATGATCACTTGGTGGTGAACACTATCCAAGCGATCACTCATCGCACGCAATGATTCCCCTAATTCGAGCATTCCCATGGCCTGGTTCAGTTGATCAACCGTCAAACGGTTCATTTTGTTCACAGACGATCGTAACACTATCCAACATTCGCGAATAGCACACAGTGACTGATAGCTGTTTACTCAGACGGTTCATTGTCTTTTTCGTTGGGGAAGATAAAGGGGACAAAAACAACATATCGAATTTAAAGTTCATCTTCACCCGAAGATGTTGTTGTGCTTTCACAACAGTCACCTCCTTTACTCTCTCGAACCTTTGATAACCAAATCAAACAAGCGTCATTACGCTGTGGCCGCCGGGGAGGCGGTTATAGGTCGACTTCTAGGTGGTAAGTTTCAAATTTTGAGTAGTGTATCTTCCATGTTTTGAAGGCATAATAATATCGTATTATGAAGACATAATAACATGATATTATCGTATAATATACGTTACATATTATGTAACGGTACAGAGCACAAGGGGTATAAGTGATATTTTTGTGTAAATCGAGTCAAAGGTAGAAATGAACCCAATTAACAATCCATATAATACATGGATTAAAGTTATAACCTGGCCAAATCATAAAACATTACAATCGAATTGCCATGGTTATCGAACTTTGACATCGATTTTCTAGATTCGGTAAAAACGTCACTTATACTCTTTGTGCTCTAGACCCCTTTTGTATACTATAAAATATGCAAATTCCAGTCTCTGGTTATAACAATAATAATTATTGTGTGTTTGACTAGTTCAGAGAAGGAATTCTGCATTCTGAAAGTTTCAGGACCAAAATCCAACTCTTCCCGTGTTAAATATGGTGCTGAAGACCTTATAGACCATTTTCAATACCTAGCGAAATCATATCAGGGCAGTTAACTCTTTCGAGTACGATGGGAAGATATTTTCCCACTATGTTTGGAATGGAGTATGACCGTTCACAAACGTTTTTCGTGGCCCTTGATCCATCCAGGAATGTTTGGAAATATGCCTTCTTTGGGACAGATTAGTACTACCTAGTATGCAACCGAGATTTGGAATCGATGAAGTGTTGAATCTGTGTTGTTTTCGTGGGGTCTACTGTAAGGAGCGAAAATGTATGATCTATCAGAAGAACGTAGTTGTGCAAGCAAAAATTTAACTTGAAACAATGTCACTACCGAAAACTTAAGTACAGTGGGAAGAATAGGTATCAGTCACATCGGCCTTTCACATAAGGCCTTTCATGGTTTACTCATAGCCTAAGGAACTAGTTTAAGGCTCAATAGCCCAAAAAAAACTTGTAAGAAAATTCAATAGATGGCTGCACCATCGACCCTAAATTTAGATAGGTGATAATTCGAGTTCTATTGAACCGATTTTAGATCTGAAAACGGCTATGGACGTAAAAAGAGCGTAGAATTTTCGGAAATTAGTCGAAATGAGTCATAATCAAAAATTGAGAAAGTTGCGATCGTTTTTTTACATTTCCAAGCCATTTTTTGAAAAACTGAGGTAGCTCTGCAATGCACTGCATCGTCCTGAGTCCAAAACAATTTTCAGATTTCAAATCGGTTTATTAGAACCGACCGAAACGCGATTTTACGGAATTGGAGAGGCAAGGGGTGGAGGTGATAAGGAGGAGCGGCAAGGGAGAAGGGGGCTACAAACGGGCGGGCGGCGCGCCGGTAGGCATCAAAGCACGTAAACCAAGGTCATCATTCGTTTCCTTGGAAACGTCAACACATTAGATGATCCCAATGAGGTTGGGGAACCACTTCGCTTTGCAAGTTGATTCGAACAGCGGGCAAAAGAATGGCGTTGTTTATTACCATATAATATTGTACAGTATAGGTACTTGTATATTATTGTACAAGTTTACTTGTTTAGTAATGTGGTGTATTGTATAATATTGAGTATATCTCAATATTACGATAAAACTATTTTATAAACCATAATTAAAATATTATGAAGAAACTACCTACATTATAAAAATGTATTCTTCCTACCGGCCGCAATCGTGACGACTTCCATACATAATCACATACACACACACAGAAATTTGTTTAGAATGTTCTGAAACGGGTTTATATGTTGATAAAGGAATTTTTCGGAAGTCATTTCGAAATTTGGTTTTCAAGCCGATTGCAATACTACCTATCTTTTTCAAGCTTTGGTGATAGGGTGAAGAAAGTATAAATTTCAAAATATACAGGAAGATGAGTAGGTACTTCTTTTATATACCATTAAATGAAGATTTTAGTATACAGATTGTAGCAACATAATGTATCATGGTTGGTTCAATGTAGACGGCTCTCTTATTAACATACTTCGATGTTTTCGAGGGTCAGAAACGCTGTGGATAGGGACCAATCTCTAGAGGGGCCTAGTGGGACCATCGATGAGTGGGACCCGACGATGTGTGAGGCTTCCCCCACTCACTGGTTCCCCAAATCATCGCCTTGTTGCCTTCTAGGTACTCTTAGTTAGGACGTAGTCCAAACTCCACGCTATTACGCACCGTGTTTGTACCATTTTCCATATCGTTTTCGACGAAGAGAACAGCCCCTTGCCGCTTCTCCTTCATCACCTCCACCCCTTGCCTCTCCTACACCGTAAAATCGCGTTTCGGTCGGTTCTAATTAACCGATTTGAAATCTGAAAATTGTTTTGGACTCAGGACGATGCAGTGCATTGCAGAGCTACCTCAGTTTTTCAAAAAATGGCTTGGAAATGTAAAAAAACGA
This sequence comes from Stenodema calcarata, assembly GCA_963920205.1. Taxonomy (NCBI): domain Eukaryota; kingdom Metazoa; phylum Arthropoda; class Insecta; order Hemiptera; family Miridae; genus Stenodema; species Stenodema calcarata. The sequence continues at coordinate 4,429,090 of OY986052.1, forward strand.
TCGCAACTTTCTCAATTTTTGATTATGACTCATTTCGACTAATTTCCGAAAATTCTACGCTCTTTTTACGTCCATAGCCGTTTTCAGATCTAAAATCGGTTCAATAGAACTCGAATTATCCCCTATCTAAATTTCCTTCATTTTGGTGCTGCTACGTGGTGGCTGATTTTAGAACTATACAAGGGCTATTGAGCCTTAAGATAGATTAGAGCAAAGAAAAATGTGCTAGAGAGTTTTGTTCACGAAAGGGTTAAATAGGACTGATTAAAGTTCCACCCAACGAATGAAATCGTGTCCTGATGAAAAATTAAAAATGACTGTGAAGTTATCGATTAATCCTCTAAACTATCTGATTTAGCGCAAACAATAAAGGCATTTTTAGACAAGAAGTAAGTGAGAAAAGTGGGCAAGTTCAACTCTAAACTGCGAGGGTAATTGAAGACAATATCTCCCACGGTCGGCGGAGGTTTCCGAAGATTGTACAGGTCGCGTGAGTTGCGACAGAGGTCGCCAAGAGCGGCCTGAAGAAGGAGACTTTGACGTTGCGTAAGGCGAGAGGCGAAGCTGCAATCCGGGAGAAAGACGATCCCGATTTACTGGATCAATGATCTTCCCAGTCGCTCTGCTCTCATTAACTTTGGAGTCATTCTCCAGTGGTTTTCCAAAAGCAGATGCGACGGTACCACTCTTCGACGGTGAATCACTTGCAACATTATATCCGAAAAATCCAGTCATGCAGCACGGCTATAAGTGCGAATTTCCGAAGAATCAACTGGTTTTATGTAAAATATCTCCATTTTACTGGTTTTATAATAAATATTGTCTCGATTTTTCAACGCCGAACACGATGGTGAAGTCAGAATTGCGATATATCGCGGAATGAGATATATCTCATTCCGTGATGAGTTTAGAGCAGATGAAACGTGAAGGACATCTCAAGTAACAATCACGTTTCTTCATCTTCAAAGTGCTCTAGTCTGGTAACGTACTAAGCTATCGCTATTCTGACCTTTAAAAAACCTTTAAAATGACGTGTCACATGTCAGACCATTCCATTTTGGGAATTTATGGGTAATTTCGCCCCCCTAAAAGTTCCCAAAACCCCCCTGAAACTTCCCAATTCTGGCCATCCACGAACTTAAACTTTCGATAGCCTAGACATATTTTTTGTGTAAATTTGAACTTTTTAAATATAATACTGATAGGGGTCGAGGGTCGGTCAAATGAGAGATGTTTTTAGAAGAATTTATTTCTCCATCATCATCAGGGCATGAAAGCAGTTTCACAATGTAGAATTAATGGAAGTTATTTTTATAGGTGTATCGAAAAATTGTGACAGCATTTCGTTAATATACTAATTTGTAGGTTTGGTATGGAGAATTTTACAGTATACCTTGAATATAATTTTTACAGCAATTTCACTTTGTTAAAGAAATTCAATTTAAGTAAATTTGGACTTAACAATAGTCACATATTAATATATTGAAATTGTTTCTTAAAATTTTTCTGTTGATTTTTCTGGTAAAATGTTGTTAAGATTGCAGTAAAAATTATATTCAAGATAATATCTTGAATATAATTTTTACTTTTGGTAATATAATTTGTAGGTTTGGATATGGAACATTTTACAGTATATTATACTGTAAAATGTTCCATATCCAAACCTACAAATTAGTATGTGCACGAAATGGTGTAAACATTTTCTGATAGGTACACCTTAACAATAACTTAAATTAATTCTACATTGTGAAACTGATTTTAGGCCCTGATGATGGAGAAATAAATTCGTCGAAACGTAGGCACATAAAACATCTCTCATTTGACCGACCCTCGACATCCCCCCATCATTATTCTTACTGACGGTCAACACAACACACACACTTGAATATATACTTAATATATATGATTAATGGTGTCGTTTGGAAGTGAGTTCAGGATGGCTTGAAACGGAATTTGGTATAAACATATTTCGGAAATTCGAGTTTTTGGACCGAGAACAATAAGTAGCTTCCTTTCCTTCGAAAATTCGCAAAAATGAACTTATTGGAAATTTGGATTTTTTCGCTGGAATACGGTTGGTTATAGCGCCAGATGTTCGGACGCAAAAACTACAACTGCGTAATTTTTCAACGGCGGCGTTTTTAGATTGAATAATACAATCAAAACAAAAGACAAGGGTTAATCATTGTGACGTATACCGTTTTGATGGGATCTCGTCCAATGACACGGCCCTCAAAGTTTGAAGAAAACATCAAACTATGTGACACCAACCTAATCTGACACTGACACCCACGTTTCGCCCGGAGGGAAACATGTTCGTGGCGTCACGCCGAACAATCCCGAACAAAGCAATCTTGGTGACAGGATAATTAGTAAATTGATAATTCAACTCTTTGTCTCCTCGTTAAGAAAAGATCCTTTTTATCAAGAGGTGCGATGAGGAACCAAAATGGAACTTCGGTTTCGACACTGGACGAAGGGGCGCGGTTGAACGACAGTTCTTCAAGGGTTCAAGGATGTCGCCTTCTTTTTTGAACCGCGTTTACAAGGTATAAATCTGAGTATGGACTCAGGGGAGGTCTCGAAGCACCCTTGACCTCTGGCGAAGGATCCCAAAGCCCGGCCCTGCCTCAACAGAACGATTATAACACTGACCACTACAGACCCCATAGATAATGTGATACAGCGTTCCGGAAAAAGGAAGTTGCAACATTGTCGGTACTTTCTGCCTTGAACTTACGATTTAGTTGGAGGTACTACAAAGCATTAAGGCCCCTACACACGATCAAACATGTTTGACAAACATGGTTTGACAAACATTTTCTTCAAACATGTTTGAAGGTTTGAAGTAGTATCCACACGTTCCAACCAACCTTCAAACACACCCATCTTCACCAATCAGTCGTTCAGTGTTCAGCCGTGTTGCTTTCTTTCTCTTCTTCTTTAGAAACGTTGTTCAGTTTGGATCAACTGTTCAGAGCAACTTTCAGCCACGTTAACCTCTTGGAAGAACTGAGGTGTGCTCCTCAAGATTGGCACAACTACATGAGGAGACGAGGATAGTTATCTGTATTTACTCTCCCTGGTTTCTCCGATAATAAAAAGACAAGACACAGTCATGAGGAAAGACATTTCTCCTCACAAGAGATTGATTGCAACTCTGCGTTTTCTGGCAACAGGTAGAAATTATGAAGATTTGAAAATATATCCTTAATTTAGTCAAACTCGCCTACCTACTACGTATTTAGAAAAACTACCTACTTACCTACAAAATGTGAGAAAAAGGACCATCTGGAAAAATTGTCTGATTATTCCCTTGGTACTGTCAATTTTTGATCAATACCTAAATTTTGCGATTTCGGGGAGATATATCGGACTATCGATATGTTAGCCCTAAAATTTCGGTGTATCGATATATTCTGCTTCGATACCCATCCCTAAATAGAACAAAAAATTGTTTGCATCACAGAAGCTACTTCTCTGATTCACGGAAATGACCCCAACTACCACCGTGTATCCTGCTGGTTTGAAGGTTTGATGTTTGAAGTGCACCCAGACGATCAAACTTGTTTGTCAAACCTCATGTTTGCCAACAAATTTTCTGACAGTGACAGAAAACCTTCAAACGTGTTTGACAATCGAGGTTGGCAAACCGTGTTTGTCAAACATGTTTGATCGTGTGTAGGGGCCTTTACAAAGTATAGAGAATTTCTTACATCAGAATTCAACTATAACTCCTAAGCAGATCCTTCTTGGAATTTGCACTCCTTAGTGTTATGTTCATTGATTTAAACTAATTGAGCCTAATTGATTTAAACCCTTGGTTCCCCCGCATGTCAATGTTCTATTTGTATATTTATATTTCTAGTCAAAATTATGTGCTTATTTGTATCTACATCATCATTTATTTTGTAGTTCTTCATTTCTTACATCTCGTACTCCTTCTACTATTGATAGTTTGTTTATTGATCTCCTTATCAGTACTGTGAGACAGAACTCCCGCTGATGGTCTTGTAGACCAAAGCGTTTCATGTTAATTTACTACTGAACTTACTATGTCAATAAACATGTTTTTCATTCATTCATTCATACAAAGGCCTCATTGCGTATTTTAGCTTGGTAAGTTATGAAGGAAATGAATGGGACTTCTTCGGATTTGAGAAAAACACTGTAGATACCAAATTCCATGCAGGTCTGCCATTAAAATTAAACCAAGATGACGAATCCACGTGATTATAACTGCCAAGACTTCTACACCAGACAATTGCCTTGGCTAGTCCCCTCGGTTTTCGAAAATTTGCCATTAGCCATTTAAAAAAAAAATCTGTATCTGTTTTCAAAAAGCTAACATTTCAACACTTGATGAATCAAATAAATAAAATCCATCATCCTTAAATTTAAATGTTGAAATAAATTTTTTCCCTCATCTGCCCAAAAAATTACTTTTCATTCATTCATGTACTCTATTCTGAGCTACTTTTAGATCATTTGAGTTGGCAATAAAGTTACATTTAGATCTGGATATCGAAGCCCTAGCAAACCTTTGTTCTTAAAATTTGTAATTCTCACCCCTCGACTTACTTATGCGCCAAATTTACTCCAATACTACTATAAATATCAACTTTCTAAAATTCCTCGAATACATGGTATCACTCGACTTCACTCGGGTATTATGGTACCGATCCCTTATCCCAAGTGTACTTTTTATCTAAAGCAATTAAGTATGCTTAATGTCCCAGACTTTTTCATTAAGGCTTCATTAGGCCCTCATTAAGCTTATCAAAAGGTTTAGGTTTAGCCTATTTTAAAAAAAAAAGCGTTTATGAGTTTCTGATGCAGCAGTATTTAAATTCCTTAATTCATTTTCCGTTAATGAACTGTTTTCATTGATATGTTTTCCTATTTACTTCATGAATCTTTTTTTCTAGGACTTGATTTGATTTTCTTGATCATTAATTTAAGTTTGATGTATTATTAATTTGTATGCAACTCCTGATCTCCGGACAATTTCTTTAAATTTTGGAGATCAGAAATTGCCAAATGTTTTCGTTATTTATCAACATAAATTTGTACTCGTGAATAATTTTACTTCAAGTATCCAATATTATTCTTTCTGTACTATGCGTATTATGTTAATAAATGGCTTTAAAAGAAAATGTTGTTGGAAAACTGAAGAGACCATCACTGAAACTAGTCTCACTGAAACGACTCAGCTCGTTACTCCAATTATTTAGAATATATTAGAATCTGAACACTTGGAACGTTTCACATCGTTATTGGATATTATCGCAGGGAGGCTGACAAAATGAGTTGATTGGTTTGAGGTATCCGACTCGTGACTCGCTCCTTAAGAAACCAGCACTATCCGTCTGGACATTGTCCAATTGCTTTCATATTAATCCCGAGGGCGTGAATACCGACGTTTCTTCCGTATCAACAGACTGACGTTCCGTTTGAACCGATTTGACCGACGGAGAAAAAAAATAAATGAGAATGAAATCCTCTTGTTAAAATCTTTTTGAAACACGGCAGGTTCCACTTCCTTAGCGAGAGATAAGCGTTGGCTTCCCACGAATTGGTAATCATAAATGGAGTTTCCCTTCAAAACTTTGCCGGGGCTGGCAGCGAATTCACTTTCTCTTGCATAATATTTTAAAAAACCCTCGGAAAAGAATTAAAGTCACTTAGGATGATTTTGGGGAACCTCAATCGCCAACTCTTACGATAACTCAACAGTTGACACGTTGACCTCGTTGGCATCGTTTCTGATTCCGACAAAGAATTTCTTAGGTTATATCACCACCTCATTTTCCCTATATAATATCGAATTACTCGCCGCAAGATGAGTTAGAAATCTCGAGATGTATGAGATCGATATTCCCATCTTGCGGTTTTCACGCAAAATGTCGGATTTCCAACGTGAGTCAGCTCCGCACGCGGTCTTTCCCACCCACGTTGAATCTATCGACTTGTTGAGTAACGATAGGAGGAAGTAGACAGACAGTGAAATTCAATACAATATCAGGGGAGTTCTGCAGCCAGTCAAACTGGTGGGGACAGTGCCACCGTAAGGAAATAACATGATTGATACCGTTGGAGTTTGGGTCGAGATGTAATTTACTGAACCTGTTTTGATCATTACTTCCGAGAAGAGGGTGAATCAGTCGGTCAATTGAAGAGAATCAAAGTAATTGCACAACACGAATCAATCAATCAATCAATATATTTTCATTTGCTAAAATCACTAAAATCAATGCTCACCAGGAACTCCTCAAAATCGTACGGTACAATGGAGAGAATTGAAGTAATTGCACAGCATGAATCAATCAATAAATCAATTTATTGCACCCTGAGAATACTGCCCTGTTGAATAAAAACGCCTCAAGTCCAATGTTTACGAAAATGGGGACTTTTACGGAAGAACCCCCCCGGCAAACTGTTTTTACTCTGGTCTTTTCGATGGTGAAGTCCAAATTTCAAAATTCGAACCGGAAGTGGGGGAAATTCTGACCATAAACATACGAAAATTGGTCAATGTTAGGGTAAAACGCCTCAACTCTACGGTGAAAGTGCCTCAATACTTATTTATTTTCGCGCTAGTGTTAAGGTAAAACGCCTCAACTCACCAAAAAATTGAGATGACGCTATTTACTTGCAAACATTTACATCATTTTGGCTTCAGATTTCGGTTGAGGCAGTGAATCAAAATTTCCTGACAAAACATCCGTTTGGCTAAGGGGGCTATAGTAACCACCCCCCCCCCCCCCATTGGGTCTCAACTTGCACAGGATAAAACGGGAAATTTCTGAGAATATAAAAAATGTAATTTGTAATTTATAGGAATTTGAAATAAACAAACAGATAAGCTAAGGATTACAGACGAGATCCAATGTTTGAACCTAGTTTATAGGTATGTCATGTATCCGAAGAAAACAAAATTTAATTTATTTAAAATAATTGCTAACCCAGAGAAGAGACCACGTTTCTTCATCTTCAGAGTGCTCCTGTTTGAGAACGGAATAAGATCGTATCGCAATTCTGACTTCACCATCGTGTCCAGCGTTAAAAAATCTAAGTAAAGTTCAACGTTACTAAATCGTATTTCACATATTGTCACTACGGTCCTCCGAGAGCCAGGTCCTTATGAACAACCGACTTATGAATGAGGGGAGTACGAGTCAATAGGGACGGGGAGGGTAGACGCTATTGGAGACTAGAAGGGAGGAAGAGGGGTAATCACGGGGGGGTTCTAGCGAGGGTGATGTTTTCGGGGCATCTAATGCTCGGGGGATTGTGATGGGATCGGTGGTCAACAAGAGAAGGGAGGAAGAGGGGTAATCACGGGGAGTTCTAGCGGGGGTGATGTTTTCGGGGAGACAACATCACGTTCTCACGGGGACAAAAAACGACAGTGTGGCACGCCTTCGATCTCGCTGTCGTAAAACTTGCCTGGAGGGGGGGGGGGTCGATGTTAAATTCCCAACGATTTTAGGAGGAGGCTCCTGAACCCCCCTCTCACATACTTTCACATACCTTCACATACTAGATCCGCCACTGGTTGCACTCAACTTACATCAAAGGTTTCAGTGAAAAACTCTGAGGCGAATTTCTGGAAAAACTGTAACTGCAAGTTTGACTGCAAGTCAAAAGTGTAACTGTAACTTTGACTGTAAGTCAAAAACTGTAACTTATGGGAAAACGAAATTAAAGTTTCGGGTCCCTAACATTGCCTATAAAATAGCGACTTCCTTTCCAATAGCTGCTGTTCCCTAGTGTTGACTATTGAAAATATGGCTGTAACGATCCTATTTTCTTGTAGAGCTCGTCGAGATAGTAGTAATAACTCAAAACCCGATTTGTGGCAGTGTCACAGTAGGTACTATTCTCAAGTAGGGATGTTTCGATATTATCGATATCAATGAATATCGATATTTTAGTTTCGATATTTCCGATATTATATCGATATCGGAAATGCGATACTATGGTGATATCGAAAGATTATGGTGAATATTCGATATTGTAGTTTTATAATATTTTATAGGTATATGTTTTTTTACGCCAGTTAACTAGATACGCCACTTAACTCTTCAAACATTTGCCTCCAACCAGCCAACGAGATGGTGATGGAACGTGGATGTTGTCCACCTACACAAATTCCAACGGTCTCAGCCGGAGACAAATTGGATAAGCAGCTATCAACAAATTGATCCCGACCTTGACGTAAGCTCGACCACTCAGCCAAAACAGCTGTCCCGGAGTCGAACCGAGTTGAATGGCTCGACACGCAAGGACGCCGCCGATGTAGGGCATCCCCCAAAACGAGTGTGAAAGTTTCTGTTTTCCTTCTTTTTTTTTAGCTCGTAACTGACACGGCAGGAAATAATATTACAGTCAGCGAAAGTGTCAGACTCTCATCAAAATCAAACGGTTCGTCGTGAAGGAGTCAACTGTGATTTAACCCGTCGTTCATCAAAAGGCTCATCAGGTCGGTCGGTGGCAGGCGAGCGTACACGCGTAGACGCGGATGTTGAAAGGCCGAATGGAACTTCGCCAGTCTGAGAGACCGGGATCACGATGTCGGAGGTCGAAGCTGTGTGGGTTTGTAGGATACTAATGAAGTAGCGATGAAGAACGTACAAAGAATGTATTATGGAAGCGGTGTCATCAACGCCAGATGCTACCCCGCAACACGACCTGCATTGGATTTGGATTTTCGATCTCCACTTGGATTTGGTATAATGTAGAATATTTGAAAATTTTCGAATTTCCGAAATATTTTTTATACCAAAATCTGTTTCATACCATCCTGGATTCACTGCCAAAAGACACCAAGAAATCATATGTATACAGGATGTTTGGCACTCGGTGTAAAAGAAAAAATTGGGTAGAACCCACGGTTCTTCATTTTGAAACAACTTTTTTCCACTTTTGACCACATTTTCGGATTCAGCGTAATTCCCTACACACGCCTAATGCACATTAGTAATAAAAAACGAACTCCTAAGGACCGAAATTGCTGTTCAAGCATTGACAAATTAAAAAACATTTTTGAATTGTCAACTGCATTCCCAAAAAACAACAAACATTCGTTTACACCAAGTGGCGAACACCTGTATATATAAAAATGGAGATACGAGGTCGCAATTCTTTACCGCCGATATGCGCACAGAACGATTGAAATCTCCTTCAGGCCGGAAATCTCATTTTTGGTCATTTCTGTCATTGGAGCCCCTAAACGGCTGTCAGATGAGAACGATTCAACTGGAGATTTAGGAGAAGAAGATTCAGATTTCAAGCTGATTTTTCTGTTTTTAGCGCATTTTCGGAGAAACAGTGGACTCATGGTGTAAAATCGTCGTTCCCGTGCCAAAAACCATGGATCTTTCAGTAAAAATCGACAATTAAAATTATTCGCGAAAATCGACATTTTCACCATAAATAGGCAGCAATCTTGAGCAGATCAATAAAAAATCAAATTATGATATTTTTGAATAGTGAGATTTTGGAGTTTTATAAACAGAGGGTTCAACATTGTCTTAAATATATTGCCACATCTTCGGTCTTGAGCCCATCCGTTGCATTCTCCGGCCAATTTGTTCTGGTGTGCAATCTGACGTTCTTCCTCGAGTTGTATCCTACGGTTCGTAACGCGTGGGAGGTGCGCACATTAGACATCGATTGCCCCCTTACAACATTCCTCTGTGGTCATGTCACACAAAATCAATTATGCAGAACCATCTAAGGGGTTTTCGGTAGCTGGACCCTGCGAAATGCTAACATCTCTCTGTTGAATAACCACCGGACCGCAGGCAAGCCTTATAATTTGGGATTTTACGATGATTTCGCCTATCCGGTTACGCGTGGGTGACACGGCCGAAGTTCGATTTGAAACCGTGATGGAAAACCAATAACGAATGGATGAACGCGATTTGAATGGAAACATAAACTAGATAACTAGTGAAAATATAAGTTCAAGGTCTCATAGCAATTTAACACGTCACATAGTGAGGCAATAAATATTAGTTCCAACCCAGTCCTTCTATTTCAAACCACCATGTGTGCAAAAAAAAGCTTCCCGAAATTTCCGCTTGTACTTACTAGCAAATCCAACTATTCCCCCAAAGTTTTCAAAATTTGATACTACGTGACAAATTATTCAACAAATTGCTTCAATTACTACACCTGTTTCCGACGAATATAATAGTATCGAAATTATGTAGGTAGGTGTAAATAGGGAATGAAAGTGATAAGTTTTATTTTTTCCCTGAGAAGAACTCACCTTCAGAATAATAATTATTCTGAAAATAATACTTCCTTAAAAATTTTTTTACCACTGTCATAATTATTATGACAGTGGTAAAAAATTTTTTAAGGAAGTAGTTATTTTTCTGGTGAGGTTTGGAGTCGTTTGAAGCACCCCTGCCCGTCCCTACCAGCCGCTGTATCAACGACAACCCTGTCCGACCACGTTGAGCGGGGAAAGTTCAAATTCGCCATTTTGACATTTTATGTCTTTACTTTGCTACATAAACTCGAAAATGAAACGCGAGAATGAAACGCGGGAATGTAACGCGGGACATGTAACGGAGTTTCTGATGATTTTCGCTTACAACCGATTCGTTGCTACGGAACTTTATCTTCGCCAGTTATCATCGTACAAAAATCGTTCACCACTCGTTGGATAGCTCTCGATTTACCTAACCATATTACGTTAACCACTGCGGAGTGCGTGGCCGACAAGCTGCGGTATGAGCGTGATTGTTTAAATAATTGTTTACACACATGTGATCATTCTCAATAATTTATATTGTCAACACGAATGCAAGCTTCATATAAGTTTCTAATGGGAGGGGGCGCAAAGACATAAAATGTCCCTCGTGGTTGCGTACTTGTACGAAAGCTGTACCCACCGTTTGTGTTTTACATAGTTTTTGACATTTTCATGTCTTTGCTTTGGCACATACACTGAAACGGGAAAAATTTGTTCCCTTGATTCACCCTTTCCCTCAGATCACGTCAGAACACAAGCGACCGGCGGGCCATTACGTCAGAGCCTATGACGCACGAGCGTATGACGTAAGACGGCTGGCAGGAGGCCAACTAGTACCTCAGAGCCTATGACGCACAAGCGTATGACGTAAGACGGCTGGCAGGAGGCCAACTAGTACGTCAGAGCCTATGACGCACGAGCGTATGACGTAAGACGGCTGGCAGAAGGCCAACTAGTACGCCAGAGCCTATGACGCACGAGCGTATGACGTAAGACGGCTGGCAGGAGGCCAAATAGTGCGTCAGAGCCTATGACGCACGAGCGTATGACGTAAGACGGCTGGCAGGAGGCCTAATAGTACGTCAAAGCCTATGACGCACGAGCGTATGACGTAAGACGGCTGGGTGGAGGCCAACTAATACGTCAAACCCTCTGCCGTAAGAGCCTATGACGTCAGAGGGCTGGCTGGCTAAGTGATCGGGTGGTAGCGAAGGGAAGTGGTGATGACGTCAGAGTGGCCTGAGGGAGGCAGATATAAACCCCCATTTCGTCCTCACTACTTTCGGCATCACCGTGAAATTTCCTAAAGGATCTCCGAGTTTCAGATTTTCAGTTAGATCTGGTAGTTGAACAAAAATTTTCTCGTTTCACGTGTCTTGCGAAGAACCAATTTTTTGATTTTTGACCATCACATTGGCGTTCCCTACTGTACACTTTCCGTTCTATTTGAAGTTCTAACCCTAGCACTTTGAACATTTCGACCCAATGTTTTGTAATGGTCTTGTAATGGTCTCTAATGCCAAGTTCATAACATATAACTCTCAGCGCATGCCAAATAGGTAACTCGTATAACGTGAGAAATTTGGATTCCCGGTGGTAATTTAACTTGTACAAAAAATAAGGAGCCGTTGTGATGGGTAATCCTGGTTACTCAACTGGACGAAACAAGTTTAAGGTGGGAAACAGTGTCATCTCAAGTCAATTTCAAGATTTTTGTTTTTATTTTCAATTCATAAATAATAACACCAACTCACACTACTATTTGGAGGAGCTAAAAGTACAGGGTAGAACCCTAATAGGCGACATTAAGGGGTTATCATCTCATAACCCGATCTTTGACTCCCAGAAAGACCCATAATTCGTCACGCCTTCGGTCATAATATTCGGAGTTATGATTTCGTAAGGACGGGGGTGTTATCGCTAACAAATTGAAACGACGACTCAGGGAGGTCCCCCTCCCCCTGTCCTGAGGTGGCGTAACTTTATTAATGGTTTGGACCACGTGAATAGAAGTTTATTTCTGACCCCGAGATACCGGGAAGCGTAGGACTTAATAACTAATGACTTGTATCATCCGCGCCTCGGCTTGAAGTAAATGGATAAACGTCTCCGCCCCCGAATCGGACGTGTATTCTTTAATAAATTGGTCTGGCCACAAGTTTTGGACGGTAGTAGGTATTCGAATACGGTACTTTACGATGAGCCAGGAGGTGGATTATAGTATAAAATTAGTATAAAATTCGAAAATGTCCAGAAACTATATTTAATATGGAGTTTCTGGGCATTTTCGAAGGCTTATCTTATTCATCGTACTCACGTATCTACGATTTTAGTTTATTATCTTCAATAACGAACCATTGGAATCAACCTAGAAAAACCAATTTCAACCCCCCTGAAAATTTACTGGTTTACGTATCATGATAAGTATATTCAGAAAATCGAATAAAACCGTCCACCGTATTTGGAAATATGGTTAGCCAATTCCAAATTCAAACATGAATCTTCAGTTGTATTAGGAATCTTAAACCCTCCTCTTTGCTAAGTAAACCCTCCTCCTTTTTCTTGGTAAATTCCAAAACCTGAACTCAAAATTGATTTGCTTACGTCTCAATGTAAGTAGAATAAGGAAATCGAATTTTTTCTTCCCCTGAGGGTATGATACTTATGGCGAAAATGTACGTAGATAAGATGAATTCCGTTGAGGCTGGCTATAATTTTAAAAACCCTCAAACAATTTTGGCGTGTTACATTTATACCGATTTGTAGTCGTTATATCGACAGTTTATATGCCTATTCAATCAGATATCACTACACGCCGTTCGGATCACATAATGAGGGCTACCGGATAGAGATGGGCAATGCAGAGCTAGATGTAACCGAACAAATTTAAGCATGATTTTTATAGTAGGAAATAGCTAGTCCAAATTGAAACCATGTTCCTTGTTTGTTTGAGATACTACAAAATTTGTCGTATTTTTGGTGGAAATATTAATTATTATTTAATGATAATAATTATTAATTTATTCCACCAAACAAATTAACTTGCATATTCTAGGCATCAACAATAGTAGGATATCAAAATTGTAGGAGAGTAGACCTACTTGTACCTACTAGTACCTGTACTTATTGTTCAGTATTAAGACAAACCTTTGGTCTGTTGTATTGAGGAATGAAAAGAACCGATCTCAAATTGGAGAAGTACTCAGGGAAATTTGTTAGACCATCACTGAGTTAATTCCGAAATACCGTGTACATGTCTGCACAATCATGACTTGGGACGATCAGGCGACCTTCTGCATCACTCAATATTTCAACTCATTGCGACCTTTCGTGCAGTTATGGCCGTTAAATGGATATCGCTTACGGACATAAACATTGAACATGAACTAATCGTAACAACCATAGCGGTAAAATAATAGTCCGTTAGGAAGAATTCACGCGTTTTTCAAAATTCTTATTACTAATTAGTGCGTCTGATTCTATGAAATATGGATTCTTCCCCTATGTTCGGAAATTATTCCGGGTACAGAATGTTGATTGTGATATTGCTGAAATGAGCAGTTTTAGGCTGTCATACCAGGATACATAAATTATACCAATTGTACAAAGCTCGTGCATGTTTATTTCGAACAAAATTCGCTCAATTAACCAGTAAGCGAATCACTGCAGTTCTGTTTACTTTCAGCGAAAGGGTTTACGGTAATCAGAAATACGATAACGGAAAACAACGGAATCGGTGCCATTGCAAACTTCACGGGTCACCTTACATCCGTAAAGAAACTGTCTCAAGTTTATCTTCAAGAAATTCACTATTTTATTGTTGAAACTAACCAATCACAATGAACACAGTCTGCGCCTAAATATTGAAACGCAATCACATTAATTTGGGGAAAAACGTTCTCTGTTGAAAATCCGCTTGTTACCGGCGTTTACCACGGAAACAAATACCTACGACTACGCCCTTGAGAAATATCGATTACAGAGCAGCAAAAAGTTTATTTCAATTATTTCAAGTTTATTAAAAATTACGTTATTCGACAATCATTTCGTCGATCTGAATGCCAATGTGATAGACGATGATACAATTTGGAAAAGAGTACAATCCGTTAAGAGAACTTAGACCGAAGAACATTTACGGGGCGAAACGAAAATTCGGGTAATGCATGATTAAATCAAAAACTATCAAAATCGAAAATTACTAGGAATTTGAAATCATATCCAAGTTGATGGTGGTCATATTGGGGATTAATTTCCTGAACTTTGTTTGTGAGGACTGATCAAATTTTTGTCCTCGAACATTTATGTTGTTATTCATGTATTACCTTTATTTCAAAAATGTAGGTAAGTACCTACAAATTGGAAATATATACATTCTTTAAAAATGGTGTTTTGGAAAGGTTGCTCGTCGTCTTCATAAGGTGTCCACGACTAGTCCTTTTTTCGACAGTTTGACCTGTACACAGTGTCCATTACTGGTCCAGAGACTTTTTTTTTTTTCAAATATAACCCTAGTATTGCTGTAGAAATCGAGTAAAGTTGATTGGTTCAAGTTTCAGATTGATTCAAGTATCTGGGCCAGTAATGGACTGGGGATGTCCATCACTGGTCCAAAGAAGTGTCCATAACTGGACTTTTACCAAAATTACGTGTATAGCAAATTACTCAGTGTAGAGTTGTACTTCAACGGAATCTGAATTATGCACATCATAGTCATTTAATAGGAAATTTGCGACGCCGAATTAGCGGGAAGAAAACATTGTTTTAGAATTTTAGCCGTAGGCTCCAAGCAGAAGGTAATTGGGGGGGGGGGGGTCCAGGGGGGCGAAGGCCCTAAGGGCCGAGTTTTTTATAATTTCACGTCTGTTGCATGACGTTGTGCTGGTATGATGTTTTGAAAACTGTGGAATTTAAAAGGTGTTTATAGATATAGAAAAGTTCTAAAGAGCGGCCTACCGCATAATTGTATCCCTTCAGCGAAGAAGTGATTTCCAAAGGAGCATCTCCCAAATAGTGGAACCTCGGCGGGAGACGGTCCGACGGCAGTGTCAACGCTTCCGTGCTCGCGGCTGTTGATTCCGGTCCGTCATCGTCTCCGGCCACCGAAAGGGTCCTCCTGAAGAACATAGTGATCACAGGGGAGTCTCTTGCGGCAAACTACCGCGGACCGAACCACCGTCTCTCAAACGCTACGCCCAGAAAGCACCTTCCTCGCACCCTCCCACCTCGTGGGGGTTTGGGGGTCCCCGCGCACATTCTCACGGTTAATTAATATACAAGATTCCCTTTCAAAACAACAACCTTCCATTTCGTTAGGCCTGCACAAGCTAATATAAGGTACCTCCGCCTTCTTTTCTTCACCGTGGTTTCCAATAAAGGTTACGCCTCCGGTATTCAATTATATCGAAACTCCTCGAACGTGAAAGGCTACTTGGTTAGAGTCTGCAGGTGTCGTTAAGAGTTGCATATCCAATAACCTGTCCACTCGCTACGTAGGATACTGCTCTACTTTTTTTTTAAATCATATTTGGAACACTTGTAAGTGTCTTACGGTCCCCGGAGAGTGTAAAATCTCACTTCAAGATTTTAGGACTGAATAAAATGGGTGGAGGAAAAATTGCAAGGAGTGCATTACCATACAACAATAATTGTGTCGAAAGCAGGGAAGAAACGAGCCTGTACGGGTCACAGGACCTGAGGCTCAGAAACCCACCTTAATTTTGGAACCATCATTACCTACTTAGACTGCAAAAAATGTTTTTTATTGGTATTATGTAGGTACCTACTGTTTTCGTGAATAAAAAATTAAAAAAATGGCCCACTTGGTCGAGTGTACGGTCCCGCTAAAATATGAGGATCCTGTATTGTAGGATGGCCTGGAACTGAGGTGTAGGGCTATCGTGGAGTATGAATTGATACCAGAGGTCTGTCAAATTGATAATAGTTACTACTATATACATATGTACTTAATATTATGTCAGCTATGTTGGAATATGTTTGCAGTGTGGGAAGAGGGGGAAAAGTATACAAATATACAGGGTGGAACCGGGGAAGCGACGACAATTTTTGTCTGCTCATCTGCATCAAAAACATACTAAAAACCCTCCTGAACGATATCTCTGTGATATCTCTGACTATTTGAGAGTTACGATTTGTTTCGCGTTTTTTCGACTAAACCGGACCTACGTCATAAAATCAATATTCGTCAACTTTTGCGTCTCTTATTTCCACTTTTCACCTTATTTGAAGGGAAAGGGGAAAGAAGGAACTAAGTCATTTTTTCGTGAAATTGGGATGAACGCATTAGGTATATTGTTTCAAACTTTTCCAAACCCCACACCTTTCGTAAAATAAATAAATAAAAATAAATGAATTAAAAGGCTAAAGTGGGGTTTTTCCATTTCTGACACCTTCATACGATGTAGATTTTCACCCTGAATCCAATGATACCAATAGCTCAATTGCGAAATCAAAATGACTTAGTTCGTTCTTTCCCCTTACCCTTCATTTTCGGATTCAGCAATTCATCATAAAAAGAAACCTACGGTACGGGTAAAAATGGTTTTTTAAAAATTGTAACATGCTAGTACCTACCTATAAGTATATCCAGTCCCCTTTGGTTCCTTCACTAATATCGTGTTTTTCTGAAATATCTCAGTAATAATTATTATTGACCAAAGAAAACAGCTATTATTTAATCTGATCATACCATTGGAAAGAGTATCAGATGGAGCAGGTTTTGTGAAATTTTACAGTCTCTAAGACCAATTTTGTCGTGGACGCTATCTTTTGGAAATTCATGACAATTCTAAATCTCTAAACCAATTAACGTTGGTACATATTGTAATAAATGAGTCTGGTGAGAATTGAATAACTGCACAAATGATATTATTGTAGGAAATGTAATGCTGAATCCAAAAGTGAGGTGAAACGTGGAAATAAGTGATGCACAAGTTGAGGAATAGTGATGTTATGATGTACTCGTAAGGTCGGGTTTAGTCTAAATAACATGAAAGAAATCATCACTCTTGAGATAGGACACTCGTTCAGGAGAAGTTGTACTACATTTTTGATGCAGATTAACAGAATAACAATTTCGTCACTTATCCGGTTCTTCCCTGTATACCCTGCATAGTAATAGTAGTAAATCTAATATACTATGAATGGTTTTATATTTACAGCTTACCTACAAGTAATGGTTATAAGCCAGGTCAAGTACATCGCTGTTAAAGAAGTCAATCTATTAAAGCTGTTAAGGTACCTAATGAAGTTGCTAAAAAATGAATTGAGGACAGGTAAGACGCAAGAGAAAGAGAAAGAGAAAGAAGAAGAAACATAATATCTATATTATAGAAAGTGTGACTGAGAGTGACCCAGTAATTTTGGAATACAAAATTAGTCAAATTCGCGTTTTGGTATAAAATTATGAGTATGAGACTCGTGCATAATTATGTAATTATGTTACCACCATGCTGAGTAGATTGTTTGGGTGATAACTGAAGTAAAATGCTATAGGAATGAAAAAACTTGACTGATATAATATTTGATAGAATTATTTTTTAATTAATTTAATTCGTTTATCGATTTCTGGAACTCTTCTCTTAGTAAGCCTTGATGTACTTTTTGTGGAATACTCTAACACAGGTTACAACCAAATCTCTAAAAGTATGGCAATACTAGTCACATCGTCATGAAAATGGTTGAAATATCATTGACAAAAAAATTGATAAATAGTTTGAATATTGTAGGTGTATACCTATTAGGTAAAATTCCCACCAAACAAAGGGCCACATTTCGAATGTTTGAATTTCCTCTCCTCGATCACGTCCAGTACATATGCGAATTTCACATAATATGTGAGATTTGCGTTGAAAGCCATATTATGCAAATCTTATTGTAATAATATTTCATTAATCAAAACCTGGAAAATGTGGAATCAAAATTTATTGAATTAGCAGATTACCAACAAACCAAACGTCTAGAGCAACGGTCTTTACTTGCGCTGATCTACATAACTCTGACATAATTTTAATAAGTTAGTGTGCTGAAATGGTTGGTTCGATTACAATATTTCCCAGGGCGCTAGCGAAACCCGTGCATAGGCTTTAAATACTACTTTGGATATTATTCATGAATATATTCCGTGTCAAGTCCAGTAGCCATCTCTGAACTGTCAAAGACGTCATACGTTAATAATTTATGATTTAAAAAAAATTGAGAAAGATGCCACCTATAATACTGTCAACTGCATCTCGTCTCGGTTACATAAAATGGGAAATATTTTTCTGTCTGTCCCAATACGATGTCGTCATGAATACCGAGTCACAAGTGGTCACAACGAATTCGGGTTTATAGGTTTATGGACATCGTCAGTCCACAATGGCCCTCGACCTTTCATCGTCCCGAACGATAGCATCGCCAAAATAATGGAAACTTTTTGAAAAGGGGGAACGGCGCGAGCCAAAACATAAAATCGCTATTTATCGCTGTAATCTTTGGGAGATGACCTCTTCCAGAGAATTATGATGAGCGCTGTTCTTCCTTTCAAAACTGGTAGTCGGGGGAGCGTTCAAAAAAAAAGGTGAGGTAGACCGATAGGTGGAATGTTGGCTACCTCATATTTTCGTAAGGGCCGTCACGAGACCGGAGAAGGACCAGGGGTTTAAGGCAGCGAAATATCCGTGTGATGTAAACAATGTCACAGGATTTCTAGTTCTGTAATCAATTTGTCTGGTAGCAGGTCGCCGCGACTCGCTGTCCACCTACGTAACTACTTATTCAATGGAAAATACGGAACGATAATACGACATTATAGTGAAATAAAATAAAAACAGATTCAGAAGAGCTCGGGATAGTCAGTCTCCCCGTACATGAGGCGGCCACTGTTTCTCGCACTAACTGAGAGATATTTGGCATCTTCGAAAATAATATCCTAAAATCAATTTTCAGAACAGTAAACCGGCCGGAAATGCCCTTTTGTAATTTTTCGTCCAGAGGATCCCCAATCTTCTCACATGCAGTATAATCAATATAAATTTGCAGTTAAATGCAAATTTTGCAATCAAATTTATTTAATATAATGTCACGGTAGGTTGTGAAGGTAGATTGTTATAATATAACCTTCTGGACCATTGATAATATAATATACCAAACTCAATGGTCCAGAAGGTACCTACAAACAAAATGTTCCATTTATTTTAGGGCTTAGGTACTCGAGTTTAAGACAATGTTGTTAAGACTTGGGGTAGGTAGGTACCTATGTACGAGTGACAGAAAATGTAGTGACAGAAAATGTAGGTAGTAATAATAAACAATGATAATAATTGTTGGTTCAGATAATATAGCGTTTCCGAGTCAAGGTTTCAAGGTTTTCCTAATAAAATTCAAGGTTTTCCTAAACAAATTCAAGGTTTTCTAATTCAAATTCAAGATTTTCCATTTCCAATTCAAGGTTTTCCAATTCAAATTCAAGGTTTTTGAATTTAACGTTTTTTATATTTCAAACTAAAGGATTTTATTCAAAAACAAATCAGAACAAACTAAGTGTTATGCCGAATGTGAAGTCGTGAATGAATTCATTAGTTATTTAACAGTTCAAAGCAAGTCAATGCCAGCAGCGGCGTCGGGAAGTTGTAACATGTAATATGATGTATCATTCCATCACGTAGTTAGCACAACCTGTGCTGGTGACTGTTGATACACTACGAGCTATGGCCTCACACAAATTGTACTCCTCACGCGGTTCACTGAGAAGGTTTCATGGAGCTTCATTTTTGAAAATATCTTCTCTGCTGGATTCAGTTGTGGTGAAAGGTGGAAGGTACTTCACTCGGATTTTTGATAGCCAATCGTTGGGTACCTCCGTAACAATGCAGTTACGAACTATTATAATAGTTTTTAACGTACAAAATACTGACGGATCACGTTTTTGGAAAACCTTGAATTTGAATGGGAAAACCTTGAATTCGAAATGGAAAACCTTGAATTTGTTTCGGAAAACCTTGAATTTGATTAGGAAAAACTTGAATTTGACTCGGAAGACCTTAAATTTGACTCGGAAATGCTATAACTATCGTGGAGGTGGCATTTATTCAAGTTGTCACCTGAAGTATCAGAGAAGGAATAGAAAAAAAGCTCCTGCAAATGTTGCCTTGTATTCCTTGTAGAGATCAACTTTTCCCTATGAATCGACATAGATAAGAAATCACGCGGAAGTGTCGAGATTTCCGCCGTGTCAATATTTGGTGCACAGAACTAGTACTTATATGCAAAGTTTGTTCCCCATGAGCTAATCACAGGACAATAAAAATTTACAAGCCGGTTTGAGAAAAATTCAGTAGACCACCCATGGAGTTTGGACGCAGTAGGTCGAATCAATATAATTTATTTACCAATGCTAATCAACGAAGTATAATTTACTTAGTAGGTACGCAATAAACAAGGCGGATGTATTTCACATTAGTACCGACCCATAGTATACTGGCTATTTATGGATATACACTAACGAATAAGGAGACTTAGATAGACTGATCCACTTTATATTATAATATCAGGCATCCACGGATTGCATATAAAACTAAGATGCCGGTTTCGCTAACCTTCGTTTAGCCGTTACAGTTGAAGCCAATCTAAATTAGACTCTAATGAAGAAGTCCCCCGGAAATCTTGCGGAACCCGAGACCGGTATCACGCCTGAACCTAATTCACGGGATCACTCAGTACCTCGCAATAAGAGCTCCGATAAGACGTGAGTAATTTGCGCATTGAGCAAGTTCGCGGCGAGCTATTGTGGCGAAGTGATTGATAGATGTAAAGAGTAACCGTATAACCGTAAACCATTGCATCCCTGTCACGTCTCGTTCAATCATGACGACTGCGAAATATCACGAAAATCTGCCAAACGCGCAGACGTTCACGTTTTGATGCCATTACAAAGCTGTACATTTCGACCCACATCCGTAAATCGTATTTTCACTAAGCACTTTGTATTTTTATATTCGTATCTGTATATCACGATTTTTCCACGGTATACAAGATTACTCCATTAAAATAAATATAGTTTCCATCTTTACCTCAATAAATACAACATTACTTCATTAAAATAAACATAGTTTCCACCTTTACCTCAACCAGAACAGTCGTATACATATTTTTCATTAAATAAAATTTTGTTGATTAATATTTCCTCAATTTTCATTTTAATTCAAATTTTAACCTCTGCAAGGTCCATTGGTAATACCTGGTCTACAAACCTTTGTTCATTGAATATAGTTGTGCCCCAAAAGTCAAAACTCTCAAGTCCTGCTGTTGTCATCCGTCTAGGAATCTCCATTTGTATTTTATCCGTAGCTGTAGTAAAGCTTTTATTTCTTTTAAATTTTCCTGCTAGTAATTGTTTATAAATTATGGTTATGGTAGTTTTTTCTAATTGTTTGTTAAGCGCTAATATTTTAGTTTTCCATAAATTGATACCTTTGCGGTTTATTAAATAAAATTTTCATCAATAATTTTTGGGTGGTCAGTACACTTTTTATTTTATTAGAGTATGCATTACCACTCGCTAAAATTCCTTAAATTCCGTGATATAATATATCACGCTTTATTATTATTATTATTTACTATTATGTTAACACTCAATTTCTTACTATCTCTCCAATAATAATGTATAATTTAGCGATTCAAACTATTTTTCTGGTGTATTCGTATCTGCATTGTAATTGGGCTTGACCTGTACTTATAAAATAAATAAATAAATATCCGAATAAAGGAACGTGGTGTCAAACGTGTTCGCTATTCAAAATTGTATAGAATCCATTTTCCAATAAAAGTTCCATTGAACGTTTTCAAGTGAAATAATTGTTTGACATTTGAAACCGTTTTGCCTTTAAAAGAGGGATTTGATATGTGGTAGACAATTTAGGACTTTTGAGCTTAAGTTCATGTGATATATACCTAATATATATCACAGAAAAAATGTATTACATGAACCTCCCTCTTTCGCACGTGTCTTCCGAGTGTCAATATTGGTTGTGAACCTACTTGATTGTGAAGACACCTGCGAAAGAGGGAGGTTTATGTAATAAATTTTGTCGTATGCGATTGCGAAATTCGCTTTACATAAAAAAAATTTCAAAACGATGGAAATGCTTCAAACATCATTAGGTGAATGTCACTCTTTATTATACAATTACCGACATTATTCGATTGAAATGTGGGCTGAAAAAGTGATTGATGAAAACTTTCCTTCCGCCACAGAAGGGAAAAAAACCACTTCGTTTTAAACTTTCTAAAAAATAACGCCCACGATTTTTGCCCATTTTTTTCGTGTGTGGTCCTGACCGACACTAAGACCGTGCGCCCGCGTAAGTTGTTTTTTTTTGTTGGCTCTCGACGTTATTTAAAAGCCTCTATCAATAAATTATTTTTTTGAGGGGACCGCCCGTACAAAAGAAGAGCCAGTTTCCGTTTTTCAGCACCTTATGACATTGCGTGGGGAACTTGAGCACAAAGGAGGCCCCATGCGGAGATCATCGCCTGCACTCCGTTAGACGTTAGATGTGTGAGATATTAACATAATTTCAGCTCCCCGAGATATTTACGCTTCGAAAAATGCCTGAGCAATTTGACTGTACAAAGCGCTCGGGAAATATTACAGCTATAAACCCGGGCGGGGTTGCGCAACGGAAATACACAGTTGGTGGATATGGGGTCCTTTAAAAGGTTGTTATGAAACGCCGCGATCATCGTTATTAATTTAGTTATCGTCACACCTTTCATGGGGTGACGGTGAAAAAATAAGACGTTTATTTATCAATTCGAAGAATTGAAAGAATTTCAATTTGCTATCCCCATTTGGAACGGCCAAATGATTCTGCCAACATGTTCTGTGTAGAGGAAGTATGCATTTAATTCATACTACTAGGGGGCTTTCAGTATCAGTGGTAACCATACTGTTTATTGACACAAAAAAACTCTGCTGCCTTCCACTTTCGTTTTGAGCCTTACTAATAAATTTATATGAGCATTGACCTAAAGAGGCTACATGCCAAATTACAGCTTCATAGTGTGAATAGCATAGGAATTAGCTTTAGGAGCTTTAGGATTCGGGGCCTGGACAGCCTCAAGCAGGGGGGAATTTCCTTGCCACGACTTGGGACAGTTGGAAAATCAGTGATACAAGAAAAATAGGTATTTTTTTAAATGAAAAAAAAAAAATAAATAAATATTTGCAAAAATCCATCAAAGATTGAAATTTTTTCGACTTAGGCAAATAAACTTTATGTTTCTTAAACTTACATTTAACCTTGATTAACGTCTTAGGCTAAATTTACCTTATTTTAAGAAATCAATTAGCGGTATATTTTGTTGGAATTTTGTTCCTTATTGGACGTATGTTGGCTACCCTGATCCTGTCCTGTGTTGATGATTCGTCTGCGAGAGCGAGACTGCGAGTTTGAAGGTGCAAGCGATGTAGCTCTTCAGTTGAATTATGTTGACAATTCCACTATGAATTGGTAGAACTTTTGACTTGAATAGTTTTGTATACAGGGTGCCTCAAATGTTGTTAACCCCCCTGCTAAAATCCTTACGTGACAAGGAAAAAATCATTATTTTCGGAATCTATGTATGTTTTTGTGAGGATCTCAAATATCGTATTTTTGTGAACGTGCGCATGCGCACCAACTTTCTTATTTCAAATGGGAACCCCCCCCTTTTTATTGCAGATTCGGATTCTACGTCAAATTCCATGAACTTTTTACTTCGACAACCTTTTTGTTTGTGTGGCACATGAAATTTAATTATTTTTCGACACTGGATCACGTGGTGATATCAGTTTTTTAATGGACTTGATTAAACCGAGATTACAGCCTGAAACATGGTCGTTTTTAAGAAAAATCACCTTATCCTGGCTCTTGATAAATTTACTTTTAGTTATATGTGTTTTTAGGCAGGTGGGTAGGTATCTAAAGTATCTTGTTAGGCCATGTGATTCAATTTCCCTCGCCCTATCGCAACCTGGGCTTGGGACCGGCTAATTTAAAAATAAATCCTAGTCTGTAAATGTAAAAAATGAAAAAATGTAAATGTAAAAATGTAAAACTAGCTATGACGTATTAATACAAATTAATAAAATTTATTACACTGCATCCACACTCAATTCAGTATTTAATACTGAATTGAGTGTGAGTGCAGTGTAGTATAAGAATTAGTAGATTTTTTTAATAGTAGAGACAGGAGGTATGTATACCAAATTATGTGCGGACGGTTTCAGTCAGTTAGACAAAGGGTAAAACATGTTCTATTTTTACAACAAAACCAGTGGACAACCCATGAATTGCAGGTTTTGTGGACTCCTGATCTTCTAAATCCTACCAAACCAATACGGAGTAAAGCGAATAGCGAAAGCGTCTTATCCCAAGTGTAGGGATGGCAAAAAAAATGAAAACATCGATGTATCGATGCATCGATACATCGACAGGCCGGCATCGATGCTCCAAAAACATCGGACCCCAAAAACATCGATGGGAAAAAAACATCGATGTATCGATGGTTTTCAATCAATTTTTTATTTTATTTAATTTATAAGCTATACATTTATTTTATTTGTTACCATTATAATTCAGTTCCAAGAAAAAAAATCGTATAAACGAAGGCTGGGCTATCACCCAGTATTTGGCAGGTAGTCCATTCAAGAAAAGTAATTTTGAAAGCAATTTGCCCCCCAGGCGATTTCTCTGCTGCGTAAGAGCTGCACCAGCCTTGGAGAATAATCTTTCTGCCGGTACAGAGGTGGCTACCCTCCCCAAGTATTCTCTTGATAACGTGTACAGCTTGGGTTAGACTGTCTTTCCCAAAATTCAAAGGGGTTTGAACTTATGTTTGATGCCACTGGAGTTGAGAGATACATTGATATCTCCGTGTCCAAGTTCACCGATAAGCTCTGAAAAGATGACATTTTCTTGTTGGTTTTGAACGCCAACGATTTATGATGGGCCCATATTATGTCAACGGGACTTCCACGGTCCGATTCTGAAGATGACTGAGATGACGGGGAATTAGAAGTATCAACAGACGCCACCAGTTTTTTAATTTGAGTGAGGGCTTTTGACGATGCGATGGAATCGGAAAAGTGAATATTTTTGAAACGGGGTCCAAAAACATGGGTAGGGTCAGCAAGTGACAGTTTTCCCGCCCCTTAAATCTCGAGTGAAATCCTGACATTAGAGCCTGTTTTAGCTGCTTTCCCACAGGCGAAATATTGGAAGTATCGATACTTTTCAGCAAACACGCCTCGATATTTTCATTTAAAGGAAATAAAAATTCAGAAATAATATTCCTAGGTATGTGAGAAAAACGTTAGAATAAAACATTCAGCAGCCTATGGCAAAAAAAATTGAAACATCGATGTATCGATGTGCCGATGCATCGAAACCCCGACATCGATGTTCCAAAAACATCGACATAGAAAACATCGATGGAAAAACATCGATGTGTCCGCGAAAACATCGATGTTTCAAAAACATCGATGTATGATTGCCATCCCTACCCAAGTGTATGGCATTGCCCTTGGCCACATCCGAGTTCCGATCCGGATCGGAGTGTCTCGTGTGCAGTCTGTGACGACACTCAATCTTCACGGTACACTACCCCAACTGGAATAGTCGTACATTACAACACTAAACCTCCGGCCGCTTGCTCAATAAAACCGTAATAGCCTGCTGACTACGAGGTCACTTTACCCTGTACACTACAGTCATTACTTTCCGGTTTTATCGCGAATTTCACAAAGTGGATTGATGGCTCGACGAGAAACACATAATAGTGGAGAGATACAGCAGAAATCTTCGGCAATGAAATAAACCAACAACGACAAATCAGACAATTTGATTTTTTTTTTCACAAATGCTTGATTTTCCATCCCTCGAAGAGTGATTTGTATTTATAAAATTTATAATATGACATTTACCAAGGTACTCCCGTCTGTTGTTTATTGTTAAAGTGTCATGTTCAATGATTCATTGAATTGTGGTGTGGATGTGGAATCATGAGTTTCAATATTTCATGAGATCAATTTACAAATGTTCGTGTTGAGCGGTGCGATCAACGTTGACTCGGAGATACGATTCCTGATTCATAAGGCTTAGTGAGAGACACTGTTTCTATCTATGGCTTTTACAGATTCTCAATCAACTACCGAACTCACGATCGAAAAGTGTTGAGAAGTACATTATTACCTACGTAGCAGCATAATGTGTGGGGTCGGCCAACAGTATCAGATGCTCTCACATAATGCAGCAGGAAGTACATTTCGTATATTTAGACGACGAGAAAGGCTGTGAACCAACTTGTGAATCATTCATTGGACAGACATCGAGTAATCTTGTATCGCCGGATTACCATTGCATACATTATACCTACATCGTCTTCAAGAATCGTATTCAATCATTTCACATCATTCAGTCGGATCGCCATACAAAAGGAGCCCAACTCATATAAACCTTCCCTTCGGTCAGGTTCGCATTTCAATGTGTCGCCTGACTTGTGATGCTCCTGGGCCTCGATGTTATCTACATGACGAGAATGAATGTTATCCCGGAGAAATCAGATGCAGACGCGAGATCCAGTTTGTGCGCTTGAATAATTCTCTGTGCGAGTTGAATCTATGAGGTTGAATGTCACCCCATGAATATTGCGGTTCTTCAAATTACTCGTAGTAACCAAAGAAGCCAAACTACCCCTAACTCGTACCACCACTACTACCCAAGTTATAATTTCCAAGAAATGTTGCATTGCGTTGTACTCGGATTAGTACAACTTTACCCATACTTATGAGATGGTCAGTTTATGATTGAAATATACCACGTCAATAAACTACTGCTAACCTTTGGGCGAGCGCAAGGCGGCAAATTGACCGCCTTCAAATAATACAATTTTTTTAGTGTATGAAGCGCATTTGTACTCTATGGGACATTGTCTTTTCACCATAAATAGTAGGTACCTACAAATAATACATATTATTGAAAAGGAACCTATTCTACAACATAATTTGGAAAAACGAAAAAAGTTTTTTTTTTACATTGAAGAGAATTTTGAGTATCTCAGTGTTCAAGCTTTAGGACTTGAATTCCTTCACCCAGGAACCTTCAGTAGGAATATTCAACGATACATTTTCACTGTAACCCAACAGTCAAACCAGATTTTCATTTAGTAAAACTGGAAAATTGTATAACTTACTGCTCCAAAAAACATTGATATACTTATCAAAAGGAGAACATTGAAGATCAGTTATCAATCAACATGTTATGAGATAAGGTTGGTGGGGACTGAATAATGAAGTCATTCTGAATGACCGTATCGCTATCGTGAAGAGTGGAACGTAGGAGAGGAGAAAATTTCTTGACAATATTGATGAGATCCGAGATAAAACCAATAGCGGGACGGGAAAGTCGACAATTGAGAATATCAGACTCGTTTTTGAAAGGTCTTCTTATTAATGACGGAGGAAGTGGATTATTTGTTGTTTAGCGTTATGGGAGGGGGGGGGGGGGTGAGACGTGGGATACGTTAGCAGATCCTGGTTATCTCTGTCTGAAGAGAAAGGTACATTACCAACTGCAGGTTTTGGGTCTTTTACAGGACACCGACGAAGCCCGGCAGTAAGTTCGGTTATGATATTGGACGGGGGCGGACGGGCCACATCATCTTCTCCGGCTATAAATCTTAGTTATTGGGGTACGTAACCACCGAGGACGAGTGAAAATGATAATTTTTATTGTTCTCAAAGTCTCTGAATGACACTTGATATCATATTCCCTATCAGCTTTCCGATTCGGCGGACTAACTCAAAGTCACCGTGGGATCAAGCAGACCGCCTCCCCGTCTGTTCTCTTAGTTTCTGCTAACGTAACTTGAACCAACCCTATGAATGTGGACTTCTCACGTTGGACGTAAAAGAAACACACATCCTGACGGTTATAGTTGGAGAGAACGATTCAATACGAACCATATCTTTGGTACATCGCTCCAACGACGAAGCTACTTGATGATGAGTAACAAAACTGTGGCGAATTCTCCCATAAACATTCCATCAAAATTTAATGTAATTAATATCAAACTATGTCTTAAGTATAAATACACCATTTGAAGTAATAACGCTCGGAAAAATCATGCAGACAGTCATGCAGCATGGCTATAAGAGCGAAATTTCGAAGAATAATTGGTGTTATGTAAAATGTCTCCATTGAAGAACATGAAGAACATCTCAAGTAACAACCAAGTTTCTTCATCTTCAAAGTGCTCCAGTTTGAGAGCTGAATAAGACTAAGCAATTGTGACTTCACCATCTTATTCAGCATGTAAAAACCTTTAAAATGAGGTGTCACTTATCAGAATGCTTCATTTTGGGAATTTATGAGGAATTCCCCCCTTCCACCCCAACAAAACTGCCCAAAACCCCTTAGAGTGGCCCGATTCTGAAGTTTACGTCATATCAAATCGAGGTGTTTGATTGAAATCGAATGGACCTTCAAGAAGTGTAATTGTCAACTCAAGTACATCGAGATAAACGAGAGAAGTTGACTTCATAGCGAATCGAGGTGTTTGATTGAGATCGTGTACTTTTACGTATAACTGTTCACGTAAGATTTAAACATTGATTTATGGCTGTATTCATGGAGTAATGCCGAATAAAATAAAATAAATAAAAAACATCTATTGACTACCCCACACTTCCCCACCGTCTCAGTGTAAATATCGATCTTTTGTCGCCCCTGTAAAATGGTTAATGAATTCTGTCACAGGTTCCACCTCGATTTCGCAAGTTTGTTTATATTGAACATTTAAGAGAAGTGACCACCGCGTAACCTCCGTTGGAAGAACATCCATTCCGCGTAAATAATTGACATCATCAATTATATCAACTCACATATTCAGCGATTATTTCGAATAGTTATGAAACTGAAATTGTAAACAAAACAGACAAAGGAAATAATGAACTGTCTTGGGAAAATTTGCAGCGTTTTGAAATATTTTCGATTTTTTATTTTTATTTTTTCTCTATCAGTTTTGGGTCGATTCTAAAGGTTTGTTATTTTCAGTAATGAACCAAAAACGTAAGAGTTGACGCGTGGGAGTTGCGCATCCGTCTTCAGGAATAGGCGGAGGCCGGATTGCGACACGGCTGAGAAGATTAAAACGGGTCGTACTCTCACCGGTCCAAGGAGCTTTGGTTACACTGCAGAAAATAACAATCGATAGAAAAATGTCACAAACATTTACTTACATAGCAAATGACCCTGATTACGAAACATGCGAGTTTAAAGGTGACGACCACTTTACCTTCAACGATCAATGGTTCGATATTCATCAACAACATCATCTCAATCGAAGATTTCTGATGTTGTACGAATTTTTATTTCTACAGAGACATTAAGAGGGACCAAATGTCGTTTGAATTTGCAGAAAAATAAGTAAATAGCGACTTGAGGAATTCGGGATGTCTTACGTAATTTGTTATAACCGATTGGTGGACCTCCGAAAAAAGCATTGACTATTTGAAAACTGATTTTCAGTTCCCCGTTGCTCAAATCACAACGTTCCAGACAGTCATAATGAATTCATTGGTGAATTTTCGGAGGAATACAGGTACTCCATCCACCCTGTAATATTCAACATTATCGAATATTATTCCACATTCACAGAACAGATTGATTTAAGCGTAACATTTGTTTATTTAAGTTTAAATATACTCAAGATGTTGCTCCGTTATATGACTAATATGAGTTGATACATTATCAATATCATTGGTGGTGAACTTGACCGAATTCTTGAGTTCGACTATCCATTCGTCAAGGTCTAGCGGTTTAGGATCTTCGAGTGGATCTCTCCCCTAGAGAAATTAGGCATATTTTTCTTCCTATTACGGCGGACGACCTTACACCAACGAGGCCACTGTATCTTAGCTGACTGACCCTCTACAGACCTGTAGGTTCTCGAGCTCTTCGGATTTTTACTACGACGACTAATAATTATCCGTTAACTCCTACTTATTGAGGGAGTCGAGGGTCAAGAGAGGAGCGCCTGTTGCAAGCGGCCTTTTGTGCAGGCTGCAGGCTAAAGCGTAGTCATGGACGCCACCGTCAAGTCCGACCTTTGACATGCACGGATAAACGTAAGTATGAGGAATATTAACCACTGGTAGAGTCGCTTGAAGGTAACGTATTGTGTTGTCACGATCCAACTATGTAAGGCCTGATACCGCATAGAAGAGTGATCACCCTGCCAAGTATGCACTCTGAGCAAGAAAAAATGTAGTTAATTCATGTATCTTGAGCATCCTAACTGGACAACAGGCGACCCATCCCCGTATGCAGAGGGTCGTGTAACCCCTTCGCTCACTAGGTGCCAAATTCTTCATATCGCTTGTCCTTCCACCTGACTTCTCATTGTATATAAGCAATGTATACATACGTATATTTTAATAAGTATACGTTATAAGGTTTGATACGGGGTTGCTGAATAAAAACAACCCCCAAACAACAAATTAGTACCATATAGATTAGTAACTATTGGACATTCGCGTTCTGTCGAACATTACCGTGGGGATAGGTTGAGGACAAGAGAGTTCTTTATGGGGATGGATTGACTACTCGGGAAGGATTGACGAAAAATCGCCGGTTGCCCTCCGTAAACTAGCTCTAAAAACGGTATCTCTCTGATATCTAATATCTATAGTAGAAACTCTAGTTCCTGCTCGTACTTTCAGGGTGGAAACAAAAGAGTTGGCCGTGAGATTAATTTAATTTCTTCAACAATTCAACAATTGAGGGCAGCGAATGGTCTCGTTAAAAAGTGAATCGTCTCGTTTTGGCAGTAACCGTTGCGACAACTGGGTCTGGGACCGACAAGACAGAAGTTCACTCCGTACAAAAGCCCAATGGTGCAAGACGGCGCAAATGTACTACGTCAATTACTTAACTTGTATAACAATGACACGCTGCGTGAATTCCTCTTAGAAATTACCATGGAGGGAAGAGATCTAGGACATGGGAACGAATTTACCGCTCGACCCCTTTGGTTTGTTTGATTATTCAAGAGCTTGTCTTAGTTGGAGGTTCACTATTAATTTCACTGATATTATTGATATGGTGGTACGCGTGGATTTGTTCGAGCAGGGCTTCGTAGCGGTCCTCGGATCACAGGAATCTACGCCAACACAACAACATATGGAGATAAATTCGGTAGGTGGTACCTATATACGTTTGGGTATAGCCACTTGTTACCTCTACTCCCACCAATCAACTGCGAAATACAGGGAGCTAAAAATGGTTAAACTGGGCTATCAATTCTTTTCCGTACCGCCACCCGTAAACAATGAGCAAATGCACATTGGACCAATTTTCTCCACTTAGGTCCTTCAATAATTGGTCAGTATCAAGGGTTACATTTCCCAAAATCATCCTGCCGCACTCTACAGGCCGAGGGCAAACTGCTATAAAATGGGCGTCTTTGAGTGCCTTTTAGTTGCACTATGCACAACCGCCCTGCGGTTCAGGTCTATTTGGAATAGTGATTAAATTTTAACAGTTCAAGACCGCCCTGGTCTTCATGACATTCGAAATCAGCCAGTTATTTCGTATGGGTTATTAGAGGTGTGATCTATTTAGGCTAACAAATGGCGGGTCTGGGATCTTCTGGACTCTCCCATAATTTTGTCGGCTGAGAACACTTTGCGCTTAAGGACAAACAGAGATCAGGTAATGGAGTACTACTGGGACAGAATACTACAATCTGGTTGGTACAAATACTGGAAGTTTCAAGGGTAACAAAGATCTACCAGTTGTTTGCTCTTCAACAAAAACCACAAAATCAGATTATCATTATCGATGAAATTTATCAATTTAAGCATTTACGCATCTTGACCACATGACATTGTGACACTGCACCGGGAAAAAGCTGCGGGGCTCTGCGGGAGAAAAACTGTGCCAAGGAGTGTTAACGGGAATCTGAATCAGAATCACGACCTTGGACCCGAGGATTGGAGCTACAGGAGGAAGGGAAGGGTCCACAATACTCATCCTCTACCGATCCGCTAAAGCCATCTCCTTGTGCGACCGAGGACACATGCCTGCGGGAGAAAGGAACGGGGCGAACTATCATATATCGAGGAGTTGGCGAGGGCCACCGTGGGGCATGGGATATAATGATACTATAATTGACTTCGTTAATCGACATCGTTTTAAGAGTCATTAAATCAGCGGAACGCGTACGTAGTAGCTACTTCATTTTATTCTGTAATAAAACTCGGCCCTGAAGGCCTCGCGTAGGGGGCTGTGCCTTCACCACCCTGGAAACCCCCTTGCCATTTCGATTTGGGTCTTAAAATACTATAAGCAGGGAACATGTTTAGCCACTCAGGTGATCCGGGGCCTGGGCCGTCAAGTTGAAATCCTAAGGAGGCTGCATGCCAAATTACAGGTTCATAGTGTGAATGAAATAGAAATTCGCTTTAGGAGCCACTCAGCTGATCCGGGGCCTAGTCAGCGTCATGTTAAAGTCCTCAGGCGGCTACATGCTAAATTACAGCTTCATAGAGTTAATAGCATAAAAATTAGCTGAAGGAGCCACTCAGCTGATCCCGGTCCTACGCTGCTTAGAGTGTTAGTTCTAAGGAGGCTACATGCAAAATTACCGCTTCATATTGGGAATAGCATAGAAATTAGCATTAGCAGCCACTCAGCTGATCCGTGGTCAGGTCAGCGTCAAATTAAAGTCCTAACATCAAGTTAAAGGAGGTAACATGCCAAGTACCAGCTTCATAGAGTGAATAGAACAGAAATTAGCATTAGCAGCCACTCAGCTGATTCCGGTCCTATGCTGCTTAAAGTGTTAGTTCTAAGGAGGCTACATGCCAAATTACCGCTTCATATTGTGAATAGCATAGAAATTAGCATTGGCAGCCACTCAGCTGATCCGTGGTCAGGTCAGCGTCAAATTAAAGTCCTAACATCAAGTTAAAGGAGGTAACATGCCAAGTACCAGCTTCATATTGTGAATAGCATAGAAATTAGCATTGGCAGCCACTCAGCTGATCCGTGGTCAGGGCAGCGTCAAATTAAAGTCCTAACATCAACTTGAAGGAGGCACTCAGCTGATCCGGGTCCTACGCTGCAAATGTGTACACGGAATGTAAGTCCTAAGGAGGCTACATGCCAAATTTCAAATTTCTACCACCTCGTATTTGGCTAAATTTCTATAAGGTATTTGGTACGTATTTACATACCGAATTACAGCTTCATAGTTAACAAAATATGAATAATTTTGAACTTGTACTCGCAATCATGTGCCATGTTAAGTTATTAAGCAATTAAGTTATTTTGTCGAAGGAAAAAAATGTATGCCCTTAGCTCTGCTAATCGTACAGTTACAGAGTTATGGTGAACAGGTGTTCGTTAAGTCGAGAGGTTTTCAACTAGTGGTGAACCATTTTTGTACGATCAACAATAACTAAGATAAATTTCCAGACCAATTTATCTTACTTAGTTTTTGTTATAAGCGGAAACCATTATGAAATCGGAAATAGGTTAAAGTAACTGACGGACGGTCGCTCGTTTTGTCCCAAAATTTTGAAGGCCAAAATTGTTAACATGTTCCATATTAAAAAATAAAAAAATAAATTGGTATTTATAGATTATGTGTCTAGTGTACTAACCACTAGACTATACTATACAATATTATTGTCAAGTTTAATGAGTATAATATACCTAGGTGGTATTCACCTACTCATTATGGTGAATTTTATGGTGGATTTCTGGATAAACACAGGTGGCTGAAATACTGAGAGGCATCAAAACGACATGAAATGTTAGCGAATGTGTGGTGAGATAACGGCAGGACCGAACCACAATGTAACTTGAATTAGCTAAATCGCCTGTAGGCGCAGTTTTTCAGTAAATTTATAATCCTAAAATTTCAAAAGAGTCGCTATAATTTATTTATAGAAATATTTGGTTAAGGTCAGAAGTTACGTGGAAGAAAACGCGTCTGGCGACCCGGTACGTGGCACCAATTCCCCATGTGACACCGCATCATCAACTCAAACAACGTCGAGCTATCAAACAAACCGTTTGATAGATGCCAAATGGATTCGGGTCCCCCTCATCGCCCGACCTCTTACCTAACTCCGGTAACCCATAAATATTTGACAGGCCCGGTTCAGGCTCACTCTCCAGAACCACCATCAGGACCCCTCGCCACGGGTCTAGTGTCAAACTAACACGGTCAATTCATCTTAGTTGGCTCGTGAGTAGGTTGTGGAATGCACAAATTCAGATTCATACGATGTCCACGCTTTCTCTCTTTTCGTAGGTGGACCCACGTATTAGGAAGATGACATAGTTGGAGAGACCATTTGAACGTCATTCCGGCTCACTCAATCCCCTACCGCAGACGTTAGAGTAACGAATAAATGTATTTAGAGTAATATACAGTCGTGCTGTGCAAGTAATGGGCCATTCCAGTCAATTTTTAGCGAATTTTCGAAGAAAGCTTTTGTTCTCGGTCCGACATTTTAGGGTTTAGGGGGTAATTCCCATAAATTCCCAAAATGAAACAGTCTGAATTTCGATATCTTATTCCGCTCTCAAACTGGAGCACTTTGAAGATGAATTGTTGTTACTTGAGATATTCTTCACGGTTCATCAGCTCTAATCTGTTAACCGACTGAGTTATCGCAATTCACCATCGTGTTCAGCGTCGAAAAATCTATAAACTGAAGTGTTACTCGGTGTTATTCTGATGTGTTGTACAACCAGGAAATGGAGGAATTCAACATAAAACCAGTTGTTTCTTCGAAAATTCGCTTTATAGCCATGCTGCATGACTGTGGATTTTGTTTTTTAGATTTTTCTAATTTGACGTGAAAAGCTTGAGCATTCTAATATTTGTAGCCCTTTTGAGTTCAAATTCATAGTAAATTGGGTGGGGGGAGGGTTAAAAATGGAATATACTGAAAACAAGAACGAAACTGTAAATATAAAGAAAATGTTCTGTAACTTGAAAGTATCGAAACTCACCAACTGCGAAAATAGAACTGAAATAGTCCACAATACAAGCTACTAAAATTTAAAAAATCTTCCAGAAAATTAGTGGAGAATACAGTGTGGAGAATAAATGTCTGTAAAAACCCGTCGGATTGGGCCCTGGCAAACTTTCCTCACTAGCGCATCAAACGAGACTGCCCCCAACCTGTTCAAACGGCCCTCTCGATCCAAATACCACATGAATAAACAGTTAAGTTATACATAACGAATGGAGCCAGAGAAGCTCAGGTCCTCCACGTGAGGACAATCGGGAGCCTGACAGTGTGACAATTAGGAGGATAAAATGGGTGGATGTAGATCATACCAAGGAAGAACTGAGGTTTGTGTTCTGCTGGTCCAATCCGGTTATGGTGTTGTAAGCAGCACTCACAGCACCGGTAGGTCATACCCGAGCTGAGTTACCGAAGACACTGACGTAGATAAATGCTGGTAGGGTTGAGCAGGAGAAACGAGAACTGTACAATACGAAAGGGTTTCCTGGAAAACATGGTGGTACTAGAGAAGGCCTATTATGCAAACCTATTATGCTCCACGTGGAGCCCTCGTCGCCTCTTGAAGACCTCCTTCCGATTGGACGATCCCTGCGACGTCATGAGTTGATTTCGACACAAAAAGAGGAGGCTTTGCTTTTCAGGAACATTCTCGCCCGTTTGCCTCTCTCAAGAATCGCAGGTCCTAGAAATCCAAGGGACGATAAGAGAGGGAGTTCCGGGAATACCATAGAAGGGGTAGAAAAATAACAAATCATTACCGGTGAAACTACCTGCTCCAGAGATTCACACTTTTTTAGAAACCAGAAGATTACTAACACCAACCTCTACAAGAATATTTCGTCTCTGCAAATTCTTGACACAACGGTTTATCATCTTCTTTGAGCAGATCACTCTAATCTAATTCACGAAATGATACTATGTACTATGAAACTATGAAATGATACTATCTACTATGAAACTATCATCTCTAGATGAAGCTTTTGTAGGTGAAGGTGAAGGTTTAAAAAATTTACAGACAAGAGACCTAGTGAATATTGAAATGTTTTTCGAAAGAAATTTAAAAGACCAAACACATTCCAGAGCGCAGAAACCCAGGCATTATTTTCCAATAATTAATTTATTTATTTTCACAAATAGTGTATTACAAGCAGGGGGTGATTTCATTTGTTGTGTTTTTTTACTATTTGCATTCTCTTTTCATTTTTGTGACCAATTTTGTATATCATAAGTCCATTCAACTACTCTTAAGGTACCCTGACATGCTCTCATTAATTATATACTTATATATTATATATTATGTGCTTACTTACATTTTTTCTCGAGAGACTATGTACATTAAATGTAGAATAAATTTTATTTGGACCTTGGAGAGTTCTCTCTTCTACTCAGCACCCCAAAACTCAATTTTAATGTTCTACCTTCTACTTTTAGAGCATATTGCGATTGACCACTACAGGTCAATTGACCCCGGGCATATGAACTATGATATCGGTGGGTCAATTGACCCATGTGAATTAGGTCAATGTGACCCACTGACTGCGTAAAATGCGTAGTTATTTGCCAGGAGCACGTGTGATTTTTTCAGATTTTCAAAAGTATTTTAAAAGTATTTTCAAAAGATTTTAAGTACCTAGAGGTTTTACAGGTTTTTTTCTCGGAAAACAGCCGTTTGCCCCACTCTGCGGCGTACGGCGGACGGACGGATTTAATTCGATTTTTGGAATGTACGTATCTTGAAATGTACTTAAACCCTCAAAATTTTTAGGGGGCGTAATTTTTTTTTTCTTGGGTGATTACAAAGGTTCATTATCAAAGATAATAAACCAATGAAACATTCAACGATTGTTTGACGGGAGGTTTCAACGTTTGTAAGAGCTTGATTGGGTACTTCCTTACGTGGGAGGTATCGAATTTTGTATTTTATCCGAAGCATGAGCGTTCAAACGAGAAGGGCCGTGTCGCATCCGTGGCCTAGAAGAAGCCCCAACGCCGTGTGAAAGAAGAGCAAGGTCGAGTGCGTTGAGGATTGTGTAATTGGCTGAAGGAGTCACCGTAATTAAATGGCGGCACAAAGGTAAGAGGATGTGCTGTGTTATTGCTCGGGCTCCTGCCTCGGTAATGGAATACATTGGTAGCAGGACGTGTTGACATAATGGCGTATCAGTTCTGGACCGTGTTGGAACGATTTCCCTCGGTTCTTGACGGATTGCCATGGTCAAGATGAAGGTCAGTATGAAAAACGTATTACAATAATGACGGGATGCATCAGAGGAACAGCGAGGCTAATCGATTACGGATGACCCTGTCACACCTTGCACCACAGAATCGGATATAAATAAATATTTGGTTAGGAAATCTCAATTTATTAGCCTCCTTCTGTGCTCCTTAGGCCTATAGCACCTTTTTTGGATTAGAAAATTTATATTTTATGGGGTCAAAGTGGTGTGAGACGTATTCAGGGTGGAGATGAAAAACACCTTAAGAAATCATACTGTGTTATGAAACCGCCTTGAGTGCAAATAAAGGAAGATTAAAGTACTGTGTTTGTATAAAGATGGATTACTTGTTGAGAGGCTTAGATTCAATCAGTATTAATAAAGCTTTTAAATCAACTGACCAAAGCGTTTTCCTTGTAAATGTGCTTGTCGTTATTAGGTCAAGTCCCTGACAATGATTTTACACAGAGATCTGCTTGTATCCCATGTCCGAACTGTGAATTTCAATGCGCTATTCATCATTCTTCCATTACGAAATATTACATTTATAACCCGGAGACTGGAAGCTTAATAAACTCGCATTTTCAGATGGTGGTGAGATGAAGCTGCTTTCGAGCCGCCGGAGCTGCATCAAATAAATCACGAAAGGACCCCCCGAAGGGGTTACGTAAGGAAGACGATGGGTTGGATGAACCCTCACCATTACGACTGGTGATGGTGATCCTGAGGGCACTTGGTCGTGATCCCGTTCATGTCGGGGGTGTCGTCCCGCCGTTCCTGGTTCTACTAACCCGGCTCGGCCTCTGGTAACGAGTGTTGACATCATCGCCGAAAGAAAACAGTGAGATGATGATGCGAAGAAACCATCTTCGTAGACCAAATTACATTCAACACTCGTCGGGACAACGTCTTGGAGAAAGACTACGATTCCTTCGTACAGGGAAGACGAGAAAGACCGTCAAAAAATCTCAGAACTTCTTGAAAATGCGTTTGTTGCATCAGTAAATGGAACGCCAGACGTTTCTCAGTCAGCGATTCGTCGTCACCGACTTCGTTTCCCTTTGTGTTTTCGTCTATCGTACTTTTTTCAACCTTTCCAGCTTATCTGAAATCAACTAAACCAAACATCAAGACCAATCTGCTGTTGAATTTTTGGAACGTTTACTGACCCGATTCGCCTTCTCCGCAGACGGAGAATGACAACAGATGGCTAACACTAACGTCCTCTTCCAACGGTTTATTACTTTCTGTACAGATCACCATTCTGTCTAGTAGGGATGGGTATCGATGAAGAAAACATCGATTTTTGCACATTGATGTATTCCCCCCTGAAACATCGATGTTTAAAAAACATTGGAGAAAAACATCGATGTTTCGAAACTTCGATGTTTAGAAAATTGGAGAAAAACCATCGATGTGTTGAAAATTGGAGAAAACCCCTGTTTCGAAACATCGATGTTTTCTATGAAAATAAAACATTTTAAAATAATAAAATTACGCACTTTCAACTGATTCAAACTAATTAATTTATATTTATTTTCAAATTAATGTATACCGACAAGACAAATAGACAAAAATCAATTTACAAGAATTGAAATCTCCAAAATCGCTCATCTGCTTCATGAAGGAAAGGGAGTTTTGATGCCAGTTCCTCGGAGAGGCGATTTCTCAGGGAGCATAAAATTATTCCCAACAACAATTATTATTGACCCGAGAACATTAACATTAACAATTATTATTGAGGAAACAGCCTCCCTGAAGGAACTGAGTTTGCCACCAATATGTTTAGGTGAGTGACTAGAAAAATGAAACTCAAAAAGTCAAATGAACAAAGAATAAACATCGATGTTTGAGATTTTTTTAAAATCGATGTTATAAAAACATCAAAGAGAAAACATCGATACCCATCCCTACTGTCTAGACCACTGTTGTGTACAACATATTACACGAATATGAGTAATGAGTTCTTGACCAGCGGCTTATTTCACAAAACACAAGTGTTTACAAATTTATAAGTTTACAAATTTATGGAATTCGTCGCTCAATGTCCTTGTGTTCAGGCTGATTGTAACAAGGTACCTACAGTTGATTACAAGTAGGTCTACAATTGAGGCCTTCAAAATCAAAAGTGGCTAATTCCACAATGTCAAACTTAACAGGAAAGATCAGAAGTGTTCGGAACTCTCAGCGAGCTCACTATCTTTTTTTTCCTTTTTTTTTTTAAGCGAATTTACGAATTTCTGCTATTCTTCTCGGTGCCAATTGTTTAAAACTCGAATTTCTGAAAGATTTTCCTACCAAAATCCGTTTCAAACTCCCAAATGACACCAAAATTATATACATGTACCTACAGGCGATAACTGATGTCGATAGAATTGATGTAAAAAGTTTAAATTTGCCATAAAAATCTGTTTTAGCAATCAAAAGGCTAAGTTCGTAGATGGGTAGAATCAGGAAACTCTAAGGGGGGGGGGGGGGTGATGAGGAGTTTTAGGGGTGAAAAATTACCCATGAATTCCAAAAATGAAACAGTCTGACGAGTTACGCTGAACACTATGTTGATGTCAGAATTGCTTTATTCATTCCGCCTCAACGACACAATTATTTCAGCCCGTTATTCCAATTATTTCGTATTGTTTTGGAATCACAAGCTTATATACATATCGGTGATCTGCAAGTAAAATAGTACACTAATGTCGTAAAAAATAATATTACAGCAAGTAATTAAAACTCTTATTATACGAAACAACTGCTCTTTATACGAACTTCTCGTACATGGCGCTTTCCAATCTTCAACGGTACTTTTAGGAAAAAAAGTCCCGAGTTTTTAATAAAACTTTCATCTTGAAATAGTTTGGGTGTGTCACGTACGGTTTTGACAGAATTATACAACTCTTATTAGTGTAAACGAGGGTAGTCCAGTTTTGAACCGGTTTTCTACGTGTCAATGGAAATCATGTTTGAAAACAAGCAAAACACATTCAATTTACTTTCTAAAGGGAAATTCCATTCAAGTTCTTATTGTTGAACGCTACTCTGAAGGATCAGACACGATCGAAGAATTTCATTTGGATGCAAATAATTGGGTTTGCTATGAACGTGTATTTCGATGTGGATACCACAAAACTAATTCAACTTTGGTTAATGGGATTTCACGTTCTTGAGCATGATGAAGGGATTTCGATGACATTCATACTTTATGACAACACTAGTGAACCTCCTCCCACAGCTCTGCAAGGTGTCAACCTTTTAACATGAATAATGTTTTTGCGGTGGCCTACCAGAGTTGAAAAGCGTAACGAAGTTTAAGTCACGAAATTATGTCACGAAGATTTTTAATGATTTTCACGTACAACCGAGCCGTTTCTAGGGAAATGATACTTCTTTAGTTTTCAACGGACAAAAATCGTTCTCCATTCGTTGGAAAGCCTTTAATTTATGCATACATTATATACTGCCAAAACCGCTGTAAATATCGAAGAAGCTGAGATACAGCCCTGAGTAAATAAAACTGTAAACAACATTCAGACGCAAAAACATTATTCATGTTTTGCATAGCAAATACCTCGTTCTATACAAAGTATAGAAGAGAAAAGATCCGGGGTGTCCAGGGGGGCTTGCCCCCCTGGCGAGGCGCGAAGCGCCGAGTTTTGGATAAGTCTTTTATAGAGTTATGGGGTTATGAGAACCTAAATGTTCCACTATAAATTCACATTTTAGAGTCCATTAACTATTTTCAGTTCTACCTACTGTGACCAACTGACAAGGTGTCCTTAAGCACAGAATAAGCAAGGAAGGACGATACCTACCCAATGTCAAAACAATTATGTTACAATAACTGGATGTATCAGCTTAATAAAGGAGTAAGTAACACGAGAGCAAATTTTCAGGAGAGCTGAAACACTAAACGGTTTTCCTCTTCGTGAGATAATCAACTAGTGACGTGTATTGAGTACTGTTGTTGCTTATCAAATAGTAAGAAGTTTCACGCCTTCGGTGGTAAGTCTCATAAGGAGAACTGACATTATAATAATGATGTACACATTATACTGCCCTGGAGTATATGTAACTTCATCACCTGTTCTTAGTGAATACGCCTGAAAGTTGAATTTGTTGGCGGTCATAGAATAAAATATCAAAAATCAGGCTAAGGTTCCTCCTTGAGGACTGCTTCCTGAGTCAGAGTCAATCATCAAACTCGATTGATTCGAATTATTGACACCATCGTAATCGGGCATAATGTTAATTTTCAATAAATTTCCAAATGCCGCGACAAGGCCCCCCGAGATATATATTTATATATTTTAGCCTAATCTATTCCCGTTTTCAGAATCTTCAAATTATTAGATCTGAGGGTGTGGCGAACGTTTCAACTTCAGGGAAGTCGTGTTTTACTCATATGTTTACATGAACAGGAACAAACTCGAGGCTGCCCGGAGGCAACTGTGCGCTTCAAAGCGGAAAAGTTGAGGTTTGGTAATTGTGCATACTCTTTCAATCAGGATTTGCACCCCGTTAGTTTCGTCACGACTGTCTAAACTTTCTTTGTCACCCGAGAAATGTGGATCTTCCTGCGAACCCACGAGACGGAGCCTTCCACTTCTTCATGGACGGCGGACTTCTGTGTGGAAATCAGTTAAGCGGGATTCCAGCCGCGAAGGGTGAGGAGAAGGATTTCCTAAGAGCTCGAAATGCTTTGCTCTAACAAG
Organism: Stenodema calcarata; assembly: GCA_963920205.1. Lineage (NCBI taxonomy): Eukaryota > Metazoa > Arthropoda > Insecta > Hemiptera > Miridae > Stenodema > Stenodema calcarata. The sequence goes on from OY986052.1 coordinate 4,471,375, forward strand.
CCGGTGCCTCTGCCCGGTGATGGATCACAAGAAAACCGTAGAAAAAGCACGAGTATTGTGCAACGGCGCCGGAGGGCACGTGATACAGCTGCAGTCGGGGATACCTGCATAATCCTTGTGAGCAAAGCGTGTTCGGAAAGACTCATCTTAACCCCGAGATAAACTTGAATAATCATCTTTCTCCGATTCTCATCCGTTTACCTCAGCTGATTTGTTGTCATTGAATATAAAATATTATTTTCGAGAATTTTCGAAGAAAAGTAAGCTATGGTTCTTGGACCAAAATGTTTAAAAATCGAATTTCCGGAAAATTTTTCAATCCTTCACCAAAATCCGTTTCAGACCATCTCGAATCCACTACCAAAAGAGCCTCTATATAGAATTGAGATAAAACGTTCAGATTTGCACATCAAAAGGCTAAGTTCGTAGATGGACCGAGTCAGGGGCGTTTTGAGAGTTGAGGGGAGGGGGATTACCCATAAATACCAAAAATGAACCAGTGAAAAGAGACACATCCTTTTAAAGGTTTTTTTTTAACGCTGAACACGATGGTGAAGTCAGAATAGTTATTCCGTTCTCGAAGTGGAGCACTTGGAAGATGAAGAAAAGTCGTCGTTACTCGAGATGTTTTTCACGGTTCGTCTGCTATACTTAATCTGATAACGGTGTGAGATATCGCCATTCTGACTTCACCATCGTGTTCAGCGTTGAAAGATCTATAAACTGAGGTGTATCGGCGAAAAAAGAGACATTTTACATGAAACAAGTTATTTCATCGAAAATTCGCTCTTCCAGCCATGCTGAATGACTGTGGATTTCAATTCGTATTTTAACGACTGATTCTCCTGAACGTTTATCCAAAGGGTTTCTACGGTTTTTTCTGTAGAATTCAATATTTGTATTCTATCAAGATCACTTATGTCTAAGTCATAATACGTAGCTGCAATATCTCTGAAACCCACATAAATAAGTATACGAAATAATGGACGAAATAATGAGGTGAGAGTTGATTCTCTCATGTTTCCACACGAATTTCATCAAATCTAAGTAATCTATTCAATAATCTATTAATATATTAAATTTTGATAATGAAAGTTTGCTCATACCCCAATTCTTTATTCGTTGGTCTAAGTCGACGCCCCCAAAAACATGGAAATCATAACACATGGCATTTTCAAAACACTTCGCTAAATCCCATTTCCTTATAATTTTGTCTAAATGGTCTTCCTTTTGGGTGATGTTTAAAATTTTCAGTAATTTCAGCAATTTTCCCAGATTCGAGATCTACACAAATTGGTTGGTTTTTATGAGCTAAAATCTTAATTCTTCAATCTTACGTCTGAACTGATTTCGAATCAACCCAAAATTCGACCTAAAAACCGGGAAAACGGCAACCCAGACCCAAAAACCAACACACCCCATAGTAAAAGATTTAAAGAGTAAGTATAATGCATTAAAAAAACATGGGAAAAATACCCCAGAAACAAAATTTTGCAACATTTATCTATAAATAATTATTATATTTCGTGTTGCCTAATCAAAATTGGCAGCATTTTAACTCTCCAACTGTAGTTTCCATTGAATGCTCATTATTCATTGTTCAATAATTTGGTTTCTTATTTCCAACTATGAATCTTTCGGATTTTCCAAAATCGCTAGCTAGTCATACGGACCTTCAAATTGACATTTTATGTCTTTGCTTTGGCACATTAAAATAAAAACTGTCACGAAAAAGTGTCCTCGAAATGCGTTACCTACATTTTACGATAATTTTCACTTGCAACCAAGCCGTTGCTAGGGAAATGAAACTTATGTAGTTTTCATCGGACAAAAATCGTTCTCCATTCGATCGAAAGCTCTCGAATTATAACGGATTTCTTGCGTATTTGTTCTTGGTATTTATGTCAGACTTATATATATTTTTATGTTATAAATAGGTATAGTGAACACTGCCGCATGTTTTGTGATCAATTGCTTGAGGTAATTTGTTACTGAACGGTTTATTAAGATTGCATATTATTAAATTGACACATGTCCCAATGTGTTGCAGACTCGTATGCAAGCATTTAGTTATAAGAAAGTCTGTTTCTTTGAATTTTTGTAATCACATTTCCTGCCAGAGTGGTAGAGAGGGACTTACGGCCCTAATTTCTGTGCAGGTCAACTTAATAAACAGTCAAACAGTCTCTCCCTCTCCCCCCCCCCCCCCGCCACAACTGCTTAAATTTAAATTGTGGGTGACGGGCAGATGTGGGTGGTTGGTGAAGGTGTTGGTGTGGGGGGGGAGGTGTTTGATGAGGGGAGGCAGGAGTTGTCTCCCTTATGCTCTCCCTCTCCCCCCCCCCCCACAACTGCCCCTCCCTCGCCACAACTGCACCCGCCTCGCCACAACGGGCCCTAACGCTCCTAACCACTATGTTTTTCTGTCGTTTCACGTTCGAATTTTATTTCTTGTTTCCTACGTTTTCCCTATTTCCGCCCACGGTTGTGGCGACGGCCGATTTTGGAGGCTCGAGAATCCCGCTCTATCAACACTTTTGAGGGGGTTTGCGAAATTGCTTTCTCTCAAAGGTCAAATAAAGTCCAACCAAGGACTGTCGGGGGCGGTGAAGAGACTTGCATAAGAGGGCGAGGGTGACATTCCTCGAACTTCCTCGAATATGCCTCAACAGTTGTGGAACCCGCTCCGTCTGCTCACTGGTGATAAACAACGTCGACCAAGATCCCCAAATCCAATTGGATGTGAACTATGACATGCTGCAAGAAGCCCGAACGAGGAAAAAATTCGAGCTGACTAGGAAGTGTCTGTTTGCGGTCAATACAAAATTTGTATATATTATTATGGATTTAGTCGTTCATTGGAATATAGAATTTCGAGTATATTAAATATATACTCCATATTCCATATATTCCAATGAACGACTAAATCCATAATAATATAACGTAGAATTTCGAGTATATTTGTGTTGACCGGAAACAGACATATTATGGCCGTCAGAGTTACCAACATCACTCATCAGAGTTACCGTATACCACACCCTCACCCCAGAATTAATTGTATTACCCGGTTTAATGGATGAGATAATCAATTGTTCTCTTATGAAACAAAAGGCCCCGGAGTTCCCTTTCAAACCGTGAAATAGCCTGAGAGCACCTAACCAACCGTATAGACTTGGCTACTCAAGCTTTTAACATGGGTCTCGGTTGACCTAATGCATTATAAACCTACTTAGCGGAAAAATACTGGATCCCAAGTCCCAAGTTTTCCAAGGGAAAAAAAAATGCTGCAACTTATTCCACAATGGTTTGTTATTTTCTGTCCAGATCACTATTGTGGGTACAATATCCTATTGAGGGTAACTTGTGAGTTCCTCGTTATGGAAGTTGGAAGACACTTTAGTCGAAAGTTATGTCGGTGAAGCGATGAGAAATTCCAAAACAAGTAGTTGAAAACCAATTCCATAAAGTTGGGTTGTTCCCTTCACCCAATTCTTGGGAGCAAACTGTTTTTGCACGAAGCTCGCACAATGTAATAACTGGAGAGGGTTTAGGAAACGATGCAGAGTTTAGTTCTACTGGAGGCCTGATTTTTTAGGCCTTCAGAATCGAAAGTGGACGACTACAGATTGTCACATTTTACAGGAAAGACGCATTCTAAGCCCTCAGCGAGCTCACAATCATTAACCTTTATTTATTCCCAATCAACTATAGTTGGGTATACCCCAATATGATTTCGCTATAGGAGATTTTATTTAAATTGAATTTTTATCCGGTGTATATTGACTAGGGTATTCAACGCTATACTTCAGAGGCACGGTTAGATTTGGTTTTTGGTAATGAAACTTTCAGGGCGAATAACCCCTTGTCTGAACATATGAAAAACAGCCACCACAATCCCTCTTATAATTGAGGAGTGATCCATCAAAACGTAACATATCCATTTTCCAAAAATGTTCAGGAGGCGAGAAAAACGAATTCGGCTACCCGACAAATAGTTTTTCAGAGTTTTTTGGATATAGTATTGAACACAAAGGCATCCCAGATTATGAAATATTTATATCCAAAACTCTGTGAGAAATCCTATTTTAAATTTGGATTTGCCATTTCGATGGAAAAACGGTGCCATGTTCCCTTTTGGAAGACAAGCTGAATGTTGATAGCTAAACTTTCTTCCAAAACGCCAATATTTCACCTCTCATCACCAAATCCAAGTATGCTAACGTAGCGGGCCTGCAGTCAATCTCTGAACACAAAACCCAACCGTCAGGTGGCATCTCGAAAGTTTTGGAGTTGTGCCCTTTTTAATTTCTTCATTCAACGGATTTAACAGGGATATGTTACCTTTTGGTTGAAAAGCAAGATTTTTCGTTTGGATTCTAGGATTGGTTCCGTTTGGAGTGCTAGAGCCTGGGGGGTTCAACCAAGCCCATCTAAAAGATACAGCAAATGCAAAAAAACGAGTTTTTCTGATAATTGGATAATATCATATTATGTTCCCTTTTGATAGATCACTCCTCAATTGGTCCTCGTCGGTAATCTGGAGGTAGTTTGAGCTACCAGTCATTCCAATCCTTGTCTGAACATATGAAAAACAGCCACCACAATCCCTCTTAAATTTCATGCTGTTTCATTAATTCGCTACTATTGTGCACTAAATAACTGGGTTCCTGTATATTCTGTACCATTTCCAGACAGGTCCTTTACAGGGTGGCACATTTGGCTCGTTGTCTACTGGCAGAATTATCGGTATAATAAATTAAATCTTCGTCTTATATTATACTTCGTTACTTGTCGGTGTAAATCTACTCAATCATTATTTAGTCAGGCATTAATTTAGACATTGTTAGGACATTTTGTTGTCTCTAACAAGGGTACCATCTTCAAGTAGGTCAAATCATCCGATGATTCAAAAGTTTGACACACAACTGTTTGTCCCAGTGCACTTAGTTCCTCGTACCACTCAAATCAAGGGATTTACAAAGTGACTACATAAAGTTGAGAGGAGGAGGCATAACAAATGCGTCGGAGAAGGCCTAGCTGTTCCTTTGATGGGGCCTAAGGAAAATCCTTCCCCGTGATCAAGAACCGCTCAAGGTTTTCTTATGTTGACTCCCGAGTCAAGCCTGGGGGAGCCAGCGAAGAGCGATTCCAGGCGAGCCGTGAAGGACCAACTGGTTGTGGAAGTGTCAGCAACATCGGAACTGAGAACTGAAAATTAGCCTTGCACTGGAGGACGTTGACTAAGCGCGGTTTACGCGTATGAATGTCTAAAACCGTTTCATTATCATTTGGCGCATTCTATTTATGCACCGCTTTACTGCTTTCCCTTTCGCGACCCCAATAATTAGGGACCATCAACATCTGGCATTCACTTGTACAAAAATACTCTTACGCTTAATTTATCCAGTCGTCTGAACCGCTTCATTTTCTTCGGGCCTTTGATATATTCTGGCCTAGTTGAGCTCTATTTCAAAAAATTTCTCTTCCAATCATTACTTTAAGCCACGATTAAAGTAGATATTTTCTTGAATTGGGATCAACCCAATCCAATGTCTTAAAAGTAAAAGATTAAAGAAAGATTGTATCAACGCTGTTAACTCACACATTTACTAATTTCTTTGTTGAAAATTACAATTACACAATAATTGTAATAATTCATAATTATTATGAAAACATGCTGATTTCAAATTGAAGGAACGAAAAAACGAATTAATAAATGCACAACAAATAGGGAATTCAACATGAAAAAATTATAAGAAACAAAATAATTAAGATGAAGCAATCAGTGATTCAATTTTTGATGAAGCTGCTCTACTGGACTTGGTCTATTTATGCGTAAAATGTGTAAAATTGAGTGAAAATTAAGCAAACTGTACAATGTAAACTGTAATGTTTGGCCAGTTAGTCATACTATCGCCTTTGATTGGCGATGAAGCAAGATGTTTGTCACGCTCAGTAATGAGTGAAATTGCGCCTCTCCAACTTTCAAGTTATTTCCCACCATCGTGATGAAGAATCACTCAGGGCTACCTCAGATTTGCAACAGTGAGCTCCATTGACTAATACACAACGTCAGTGGGTAAGTAACAATGACTCGCAGAATCTAGTGACAGCTGACATTTAGTAAGTATTGAATAGATCCAGCGCAAATCATTTATTTGCTAACGAGTAAGTGCTGGGGTAGTAGTTACGACGAGAAAAGATGGATAGAGGTATTTTACAGGTACATTGTTATAGAATATTGCGTAGATTCATCATACTCGTAGTTATCCTATGTATGTTAACTTAATATTCAAGTTTTGCTCGTTAGAAAACGAAATACACGAAAGAGACACAGGTAGCATTGTCATTAGTACTTATTCGAGGTTTTGGAAGGGAAGTGACTTACTACGGGTGAAAAGGTCTGTCAAGGTTAAACACCACGGTCAAATAACGTACATGAGTTACTCATAGGCCATTTGCAAAACTACTTTAGGCCATTTGCAAAACGCGCTAAAAGACTTTAAAAAGAAACTGAGCAAACCGCACTGCTAAATTTGATCCTAACAAGCTACAGTCATGTTTGTCTTTTAACATTTTTTCAAAAACTCATAGGATTTTCGCTGGAGAATTTTATCATTTTTCAAGTTCAAGAAATTTTGTTATTTCAATTTTAATTTGGTTGACTTTTCAAAAATGTTCACAAGGTTCTCGCTACCTTGATTGAATCAAAAGCAGTAGTTAGCCTTGAGTAGCTTGAGAGCTGGGGAGATACTAAGATGATTTTATAGTTACTCGTCACATAGGCTGCTGTAATAAATACTATGATTCGTAAATCATAGAATAGGTAAATTGTATGCTTCGATTCAACAACGCACCCTTCAGTACAGTTTGATTCAACCCTAGTAAATCACCATCCTGGAGTCAATATGATGTTTACTTATCGACGATACATTAATATTGACAACGTACATTTTCCAGGATTGGTTTACGGTAGGTGGATAAATGAATTTAGTGAAATTGAAAAATGTTGAACTAAACGCTGAAGTCGATTGGCGCGCAGGGGACTTTCGCGAAGAGGAAATAGTCGTGGGGGATCAAATAGTCATCGATGCAAAAGGGCAAGCGACTACCTTCCGCGATGTTAGCGAAGAGATCAGGTACAAGGACGCTGTAATCGATGAGCTGCAAAAGTCAAATCACGAACTTCGGATCAAGTGTGCAGAGGCACAAAACAAAGTCGCACAGCTCAGACTCAGAATTGAAGCTCACTGTGAATGTTGCTCGAAGGGGTTGGGGATGGAGGATTATACTGAACAGAAGGGGTATAACGATTGGTCGTCCGTGCATACAGGTGACATTAGAACTTGAATAATATTTATTATTTTTATGTTTTTTTATATTATGTTTTAATAAGGTAAAGAGCAAGAGACATGTTGACATATTGCACTGGTAAACTTGCAAGAGTCGGAATTTTGCATTTATTCATCTAGTAATATCTACTTCCTTTGTCCATCGGCCGTAAATAGTGAGAAATTCAGCCTCTCAATTTTAAAAACGAGGTGCGATTTCTTAGCTCCGTATAATTATTATAGTGTCTCACTTGATGACCCCAGCGTTGCGGTGTTGTTTTTAGTGGTACTGAGGAAACCGTAGTCCGTTATGGTCTTTGTCATAGCAGCCAGAACTAGAATAGTTGTGATAAATAATTGTGATAAATGTTTGTACTTTTTTCAAGGAAAAAAAAACTTTATTCTGTTGTGAACGTTACAGTTGATATAATTGGGGAACTATAGTAGAGGAATCCTCTAATTGGCGTGTGACGTGATGAGAGGATGCAGTCCATCAACTGGCCTCTCTGTTGGATGAGGGTGGCGATTGTGTCGAATCAAAAGAAGTGTTTGTTGTGCTACTTGATCATGTTACGCTAAGTGGTGATAAGGAATCTTGGGGTCTCCATCTCTTGAGTCGTCTCCTGAGGATTGGTTCCGGTGGATTGTTGACCAGGATGGTTATTAGGTGATTCGTGTGATGTATAGTGTGGTGAAGGTTGTTATAATTGTATTGGATGACTTCGGCTACATAGGGAATGTTTAGGTCGGTATATAGAGTACTGCCTCGTACATACCATGGTGCTGTCGTGATTAACCGAAGAACCCTGTTCTGAGTTACTTGTATCTTATTTATGTGTGCAGCAGCAGCTGCTCCCCAGATCTCGCAAGCATAGGTCCATATTGGTTTGTATGAGAGAGGTAGACTGGATCTGTGGTCCAGGAGGTGTGTAAGGTGTTGAATTCTGTCTCGCACTTTGCCTACCAGGTATTTTATATGGACTGTCCAAGTCAGACGTTGGTCCTGGTGTAGCCCGAGGTACCGGACAGTGTTACAGGATGGTAGGAGGTGTCCACTGTGGTGTATTCTTGGTGTTTGTGCTGATGTTAATGTTCAATCTCCAGTGCTGTGTCCAGGTGTCTACCCTCTCCATGAAGTCTTGTAGGGGATTTGTGCTCCTTCTGTTCCTCTGGCAACATGCTTGTACCTATTTCCAAAAATTTTTCAGGTAATCGACATGCACTTGTAGAATGAAAGGGGCACAACTCAAAAACGCCCTACTAACGCTTCAATCCCCCCACTCCACCAGGCGGTGTAATACATATTTTACTCTCTAGTGGACAGGTTTTATGCTAAGACAAAATGGTGCTTTTGATAAAGGCATAAACAAATTCAATATTTGAGTTGTGCCTCTTTCATTCTACATGTGCGAATTGGTGAACTATTCAAAGAAGTTCGAGATATGCAAAAATGTAGAGTTCATTAATTTCTGAATAACAAAGACTCAACAAACAGTAATAGCAAAATGAAATAAGTGAATGATATCTATTGTTCATTAGGAACGGAAAATGATCACCAGTTGAACCCACTATTCTGGAACTCCAGAGGCTACAGTGGAATGTCCTCGGACGCTTCGCCGTATTTGAATAAATCCCAAATCGACATCTTGAATCCTTACGTCAAAGTGAAGAGATGGCAGGACTCAATGAATCCGCGAGACGACAAAGAACCCGACTCACCAACTGGGTCAACGTACGCGGTAAAACGATCACCCCGACCTGTCTCACCGCAAAACGTTTCGGCCAGAATTGCTCCTATTCCCAGGACAGCATCGCCGTGCTCGGGGGCTTCCAACGACTACTTTGTTATTCCTATGTCCGCGAGGACTGTTCCTGGCGTCATGCATAATCCCGGACATCAAGACAACATAAACACATTGGATAAGAACTGTTACTACCTACGAAAATCGTTACAAGTCGGTGGGCACTTCAAGGTAGTGTAGAACGTTGAAACTTACTTGATGTAGACACGGTAAAATACCGACCCAATACAGATTAAGTAAAAAAGTTGTTGTTCGGTTTTCGATATTTTACGGTCAACCGGCCGCTGACCGTCTGTAAATCCAAATGTCCTGACCCAATATAATCGATAATGTTCATTTTGAAATCAACGTAAATCTATTATAGGATTCATTTGGGGTCAGTCCTAAACCCCCTTCAAGTTTGGCCGATTCGGATAAATTGTTTGTAAAATTCCGGAAATAACTGTATTTTACATTAACTCGCGCAGGCGTCATGGAAGTACTACTAAAATCTTATTGAAACTGACATGGTACCTGAGGTCTAGTACTCCAGCATACAAAATAGTTTTAATATTCGTGGCCAGATTGATACAAAAAAATGCAGAATCAACTTAGTAGATAGTTACGTAGTATGACATACCTACATGTTGCATAGTGAGACTTGATTCAATTATCTAGCCCCTACGTATATCCATCATCTGACGCCCCCTATTTGGTATAATTTTCTAATTTTTTGTGATGGTTTCAAGGTTGGTTCCCTCTGCGACTACAAAACCAATATTTTTTCGCAGGAAGATTCCTGCGAGGATCCTATTGCAAGAAGGTTATTAGAGGATTCAGCTAAATCGACGCAGGAAGAATGGATACTGAGGTCTAATAGTCAACACCAAAGCGATTCCTCAATGTCGACCACCCTCAACTCCAATGACAGCAATCTAATCACATGTGACAAGCGAGAGCAGCAGTTCAACCAGCCAACGAGGCAAAACGTGCACACGAGTTGGATCGAACACGAGCAAAATCAAAGTTTCAGGAGGTGGAGCTCCCAAACCGAGGCAACTGGAATCGTTGGCGGACTCATGAAATCGAGTGTTGATTACAGGACGCGCGTTCCGAGAGATTCCGTATGAAGGCCGAAAAAACAAACAATTATTGTCTTTTTAACCGCTTGAACCACCTGTCTTCACACTGTCGGTGGCCATTCCCTACAATGATGGAAACGAATCGTTGTTTAACACGAATGTATAACTGAATAGAACTTTGTGTTAGAATGTACTAAATGATGTGTCATAACTAATAAAAGAGGGTAAGATTGTAGGGCATAAAATGAGTTGTGTATTTCATGAGGAAAAGTTTCGTAGTTACTGGATACTACCAATAATTATGTACGTACAAGCAGTATAAACCAATACCATAAACAAATTGTGTACCTTCATTGGAATAGGTACCTACTTCATTATCTATAGAACAACAACGGACGACTTTCGATCTGCCCTCACTGTGAACAAACTGATGGTCTTAAAAAATTCTCAAAATTAAACTATCTAAATGTGAACTAAAAACTATACCATTCAATTTGAATTTTTCGAAATAGGTATGAATTTTTCAAAATTTAAAAATTCGTTTTGAAGCCCGTTTTTAGTTCACACTTGAGAAGTGTTTAGATTTAAAATTGTTTAAGACCATCCGGAGGTTAGTTCGACAATCCGTTCGTTCACAATGATGTGCCAAAGTTGGAGCAGATCGAAAGTCGCCAACATGAGAGAGAATCATGCGGCAGCATGTCGGTTCAATGTTCATACTGGCCCAGCTGATGCGAAAAGCATATGGTTTTCAGTAGGGATGGGTATCGGTTGGAAGAACACCAATATTTACACATCGATTTTTTTTAACCGCACACATCGATACATCGATATTGTCAAGTAGGTAGCTTATGTTTTTTAGATGTCTAAGAAACCAACTACTTGACAATAATTATTCATAATTATTGGTAGTTCATATTACCTAATTATTATTAATCATTTATTGTTCTAGAGAGAAGGGTGATCTGCACAAAAAAATATAATAAACCGTTGTCAAGAATTTGCATTGTTTTTCAAACTGTGAATTTGACCTTACAAACAGGCGAGTCACCAAGAAATTCGTATTATTGACGTGGTACACAATTTTAGGATTGAACGAAAAGGGGAGACAGTGTACTGGTGACGGATTGTAAATATTTGTGCCAAATTATTCTTTCAATTCTACGTAACGTTCAGTCGTGAAACATCAAATTTTTATCCAACACCAAAATGTACAAAATTCCCATCACTGACATTCATTCTTCGCCCCGATTGTAGTGTACACGGCGTTGTTTAACCGACAGCCGGGTAAGTGGGAAATGGGCCTACACAAGACGTATAGTGCAATTCAATTTCAACTGTACTGCATGGGAATTGCTTGATGTAAAGTTGAAACTGAATGACTCACAATACACGTCTCATTTTATGCCCCACATTCTAACCCTCTAATTTATTATGAGGTAGTCACAAAAATCATTCTCAAACTGTCGGCCTTGAACATATGAACGCATTTTTGGGCATTAGGTATCTGTTAAGTTGTCGACTGATAAAATTATCGTAATATTTCGAAAACGAGAAATGATTTTCTCCATCGAGTTTAAGCATTCGGAGGGCGTCTTGACAACGGATGAGTTTGGAAATGGCTAGGTAGTAGAGCGGGATGTTCTGTAGTTATTGTTACTAAAGTGAGGAAGGTGGTTAGTTGCACCTAATCTATGAAAGGAGGTTTATACATTTGGTTCAAAATTGAAATGATACGAATTTGAAGTTTCACGACTGAATGTTACGTAAAATCAAAGAATAATTTGGCACAAACCCCACTTTTTGATCGACCCTAGAAGTTAGGACCACACCACATCAATAATACAAATTTCTTGGTGATTTTGTAAGGTCAAATTCGCCGTTTGAAAGTCTCCAACTCAAATAGTCAAAAATCGATTGAAAATAAAGATGCTGGGGAAGGAACGTCTTTGCGAATGAATTTATGTGAATTTTGTTATTTTGAATTCGAATTTCTTCCATGGATTTTCGGAGACCGATGTTGTTCTATAGATAATTAGGGGGACAGTTAATGAATCCAATGAAGGTACACAATTAATTAGTTTATGGTATTGGTTTGAACTGCTTGTTTGTACTATCCATTAACAACGAACATCTTCCTCATAAATTTAATATGTATTCGGTAGAATAGAGACAATCGACTTCCAGTACAAAGATCCAAAATTGAATCTCAAGTAATATAATGCTCAAGTAATATAATACTTCTGATGTACCGTTACGATAACAAGTACTCGTAGACCAGAAGCAGTTGGCGTAAACCTTAAATCGATATACCGACAAAACACCGCCTTTTAGGAGTTGGACTAAAGCTACGAATTGGCGGAATATTGAATGTTTTTCCCAATAACGCCAGAAGTGGGTAGTCAAGACTGAAGTCGTGATATTGTACTATAAATTAGCTACCCACCGCAGCATCTGTTATCAAAGGTGATTGAGCCGCTCCTTTTCGGCTCCTTCTATTGATTAGCTCTGAAGGGCAAACGATACTCCAACTCTGCCGACTGACCGCCACTTTTCGATTAAAGAGGTTGCATAATGTTGTAAAGAACCTATTTGGACGGAAATCCACCGGCCGAGCCAGCCGGTTGATCTCCGCCAAACTGTGTGAAGGGCGAGCTTAGTCACAGGGAACCCCCAGTAGAATCAGGGGCAGACATGAGTAATCTGGTACGTCCAGCTCTGAACTTGACACACCGGGTAACTTGCGAGGGCATAAAATTGGCAACATGGGGTACCCCCGTTCGAAAATCCCCCAAAGCGAGTAATTTGTCTCCAAGGCCCGCAGACCGAGGGTACGTCTAAGGCAATAAAATGCTAGAATAAACGAGCTAGTGAGTATTCATCAACCCGGAGAAACCGAGTAAACAGCGAGTTTTTTTTAGTGAAGCATTCTGTTCTGTACGTCACTTATACCATGAAAATAATGAGCATCCTAATCTTCTTAATAAAAAAGGAGGTTTACATTGAAACATGACTGGAAAAGAACCTCTCCAGAGGATGGCAGTTGGGGACCTACATATTTGAAAAATCATAAGAATAATGAGCAAAGAAATAAGTATAGTCGTGATGTTTCTAATAAACTTGGAATAATTCAGACAATTGCGCAATTCGGGAAGATAAGTACCGATGGTCGAAATGAATTGTTGTTTTGGAGACCATTATATATGCAAAAATACCACACAATAAAACCACAAAATGTTTTTTACTCATGATCGTGAATTGTAATTAATCAACTGCCTGTTGCCTTCCTACAGTTGCCTGAACTAATTTGCGATAACTGCAGATTCGAACTGGGTACCAAAATTGAAACATAATGTGAACTTTGGACGAGGGTTCGAAAATCAACTCTAACCTCTAGATTGCATTTGTACTACCTGTCGTACTTCATGGTTTAATTGAATTTAACTACGTTAAATTGAAAACGTCGTTCTCTGTGGGATTTTCTGTGTTAAGCTCTGCTATGTTAAAATTCGTAAATAGCATTAGCTGGTAACAGGAGTGAGGATGAAGAACATACGTGTGCCTGTGAGGCATACAACAACGAGGACTAAGAATAAGTAATAATTATAAATAATAAATTTAAATCGGCGCGACGTATACGAATCAACTGTTAGCTGTCCGACATTTTGAATTATTGAGACTTAAAACATGGTCTCGATTGGACGTTAGAAGACACCAGGCTGCTATCTTAAACATAATAATATTATGATATGATAATATCATATCGTCGGAAAGTTTCGATTTTTTTGAAGTTCAGCACATTTAACACGCTACAACGTCTTACACCAAACCATCAAATTGCTATCCAAATAATTAAATAACTGTGTAAAATAAAACGAATCAAAGTCAAATTCTTTTGAACGGTCTTCATTAAATCGAGGGTTCTCCACGAAGAAGTAAAAAGTTGAAAAACCTCTACAATGTTAGAACGATCAAAATTTTTGGAATTGGAATAGAATCCCAAATTGTTTTATACCTAATAAGTCCATTTTGATCCCGAAACGCAATGTTTCCTAGTGAATTTCCATTTCGTCCATCTACATTACATAATTTGTTGCTCACTTAATGTTTTAAAGTAGGTATAATCAAATAGTCATCAAATTACAGTTACACGTGTTGGCTGTGTAAATAAACAAAGGCGTGACGATCTTACACCTATTCTCAACTTTCCTGAGATAAGAACCTACACATCCCATTTCAAGGATATCGAAAAGGGACAGATCTTGAGAGATATTACAACATTGGTATCGACTCAGGAATGTTAGTAGGTTAATCGTTGCCCAATGCTGCATTCACGACCTCCAGCATCGCATTTAGAAGACACAAAACTCCTAACAAGTAAACAGAAAAGGATCTCCTTCCTATCCCGGTGCTCGGTCATAAAAGCCGCTTCCGACCCTCAGCTCCCAAATGAATTTATTACGGTCTGAGAGTGAACCCATAAATGCGATAATTTGAAACTACTGTGGCTATAAAAAACCAAATATCCAATAAAGTAATAAGGAAAGAATAGGTACTGCTTTTATGTGATATATTATGTTCAACTATTTATTTTTGAGGGACTGACAAGTTACTAGGTAGGTATTTAGTTTCTCTGGTCCAGTAACCAACTAGGCGTATATTTGTTTCAGAGATTCAAATATAGCATAACGTTGAATACAGAACTTTTTTATTATCAGAAATAAAACTGCAAAACGTCGCAAAAAGCTCGCAAACTAATCAGGGCAAGTTGGCAAATTCAGTCATGCAGCATAGCTATAAGAGCGAAGTTTCGAAGAAATAACTGGTTTTATGTAAATATTCTCCATTTTACTGGTTTGATAACAAATTTTGTCTCCATTGTTTGCCGAGTAACACCTCAGTTTATAGATTATTCAACTCTGAACACTTTGACAACGGAATGAGCTATCGCAATTCTGACTTCACCATCTTGTTTAGCAATAAACATCCTTTGAAATGAGGTGTCAATTGTCAGGCTGTTTCATTTTTGGAATTTATGAGTAATTTTTCCCCCCTCAAAACTTCCCTCAGCCCTCCTTAGAGGGACCCGATTCTGCTTATTTACGAACTTAGCCTTGCGATTTCCAAGACAGATTTCTTGTGCAAATTTGACCTTTTTATCTCTACGTATTCTATTGCGAGTTATCGTCTTGAATGACAATTGAATGGGTGTGTAGAATAAGGGCGTATTTTTTTTTTCGCAATTTTTTCAGGAGGACGAAGGAACTTTCAAAACTCACTTTTACCCGAATTTTTCAGTAGGTTGACAGCATACTGCCTTCAAGTAGGTACCTACTTGTTGCTGACTTTTTCACGACTGACGGGATCCCATCTGGGAGTTGCTGTTGGGGTTACTAGTGTAAATTACTGTTACTCTAGAGGCAGAAATTTACAGTCTTCATTTGAGATACATACCTACCTCTAGTAGGATATCATTATAGTCATACATACCCTACAATATCAAATCAAAATACCTACCTGCAATACAAAGTAAAATTTAAATTTTCTGTGATTCCTTGGAGGGTGCAGAAAACAAAATGCAGAAATCATAAAAAATACCTAGTCAGAATATAGTTTAATTCTTTTACCAATCTGTTTCAAAACGACATCAGAATAGAATGGGAAAAACTAGATGATAAGGATACTCCGCGCCCAGGGCCCTCTAGGTCTTATTTCCAGCACGAGTCTCTTCTCTTTGACTGCATTTTACTGCATTCTACTGGTGGTTGACGATACGAAAACCACTCCCTTCTCGTTCATCAGTTGAAATAGATCATATGATGGCCTATTTTAACTGAATAGGCCATCATATGATCTATTTCTTCTAGACACCCATTCAATTGGTATATATTTATTTATTGGTATATATATTTATATATACAAAAATCCGTTCTAGACCATCCTGAATTCACTGCCAAAAGACACTAAAATGGTGATCTGAAACGGATTTAGGTAAGAAAACGTTTCGAAAATTCGAGTTTTAAAATTTTTGGACCGCGAATAATAGCTTCCTTTTCTTCGAAAATTCGCTAATGAACCATCAGGATCGGCGTGTTCAGAGCAGAAATCTAAGCATGGCGATGTTTTGCCTTTCAAGAACACGAAGAACTCGAGAAGAAGCTGGTCATTGAGTGAAATGCCGAGGGATGAAGCGCCTAGTTCTAAGAGTGGGCTTCCTTGAACTCCGCCCTGGCCCTGATTGGCAGGAACTCGGGACATAATCGCGAAGGCAACTTGCCTCTTCAGGGCGTCCAAAGCCGCTCCTAAGATAACTTTGCGGATCACGGAGCCTGCAGAGGCGGTGCTTAAAATGAAGGATTGGGAAAGAGGAATCGACGAGGCCTGCAAGCATTTCGAAAAATTAACCTCGTGAAAAAAATCAAGGGTTTTGATTGGTTTTAAAGGAAGAACGATTGAGAATGCGAAAGCTGCGAGTGGTTGTTGAAAAACCGGTTTATCGAATCTTCGCGATAACGTTCAATTTATAAATAGCGGAGGAATCGTTGAAGCTTCAAAGTGATGATCTTGTGATGATCTCTGCGGCACAGTTTCGCAATGAGTGATTGAGTTTTCAGAGGAGTGGCCGACCAAAATTTGCAGTTGTCTATCGTTGGGAAGTGAAGGGATGTTTTAGCCAACGGAACTGACATAAATTTGCACTTTTTGCCAACAATAGGAAAACTATAAAACTAAAATATGATGTTGTGCAAAAGTGTTTCTAACAGCACGCTTTTACGCAGATATTTAGACAGTATTAATGACAACAAAGACTACAATGAGTATGTACCTATACAACACGAGTAATTAAGTATTTTTTATGATCTTACCACGATGTTTATGCGTGTAAGCTTATTTTAACCTTATTTCCACCCTTCACCATTGTGGGGACAGCATCAACTCAGACGTCGTAAATGAAGCAGAGCACTCGATATACTAAACTCAAGTGATTGAAATCCGTCCCTGAATATTATTGTTGTTATTGTCATTGAGTGCTCCTAGGAGCTCATGCTTGCGGGCTCCCTCTCCCTGATACCCAAAATAAATTCAATGCTCTCCAGCTACCTACAGCTCCAGGATACCTACTGAGCAAAAGACAAAGCTGACCAATAATTATTGAAAGAAGTGAGATAATAAAGCCAAAAATCAACCTTTTACTACCTAAGTGTGACTTCCAGTTTACATAGAACAAAGATAAGATGAGCTAGATCACCTATCGATACTACCAATATATGTATACTTTGCAGGGGTGGTGTGCTTTCTTGGGATGCGAGGTTGAAGCTCTTTGATGCCGTTTTAGGATCAGAACTCTCGTTATACTCGTCAGAGATCTGAGGCATCAGGTTTTTGGATGACATCGAGATGGCGCTCAAGAGTGTGCTATTTCAGCTGAGGGTGACCTAAGCACTTCTTGAGGCTGGAGGTAGGCATGGATAATACGGTTATTTTTTGGTAATAGGTTATCGAGTAACAGCAACCGTCTGGCAGTAGGTTGTGGTATTAGGTTATTTTGGTAATATGTTCCCGAAATAGCCGATACAACCTATTACCAGACGGTCGCTGTTACTCGAAACTAACTCAATACGTACTCAAATAACTTGTCAAAAGTTATGATCGCACACCTTTCATGCATTCGTTTTCAGTAACCTGTTACCTGGAATAGTCCCAGCCAACCTATTACGGAATCCCGAATGGCCGGCGACAAAGAGGCCCTGCCTTTCCCCCAAGTTCTCAAAACAGTTATTCCAGTAGTAGGGTTATTCTGGTAATAGGTTATCTGGTATTAGGTTCCTGGACAGTATTAGGTTATTTGAAGCGGTTACGTTAAATATT
The DNA here is from genome assembly GCA_963920205.1 of Stenodema calcarata. Lineage (NCBI taxonomy): Eukaryota > Metazoa > Arthropoda > Insecta > Hemiptera > Miridae > Stenodema > Stenodema calcarata. The sequence continues at coordinate 4,489,438 of OY986052.1, forward strand.
CCCTACCCCTAGCTAGTGATGGGGAACTGCCTCTTCAGGAGGCTCTGCCTGGTTTCCTGTACACGGTACGTACTCGTACTTCAGATGGTGGATGAAAGGTGGCCGAAGGTCTGTCTGCTGGAGTCTACGAGGAGTCAGATATGTAAAGAGTGATTCGTGTATGATCGGAAGGACAGGGCTAACTCAGGGAGTAAATGTAGAAAGGAGTTTCATCTGATTATAGCGCGCGGTGGAAGTGATCATATATCGCATGTTACGGCCGTCATAATACTTGGTGTCGTACTCCGATCGAAGCACCAACAACTTCCTCGACCATTACTTCAGAAACGCACCGAGACAGTCATAATTTCGGAGAACGCGTAAGACGACAAGTGTGAATAACACTGATGACGCACATGTCGTACATTGGGGGATTCTATCGAAATCGACGGGCGAGCCGGTCTATCTCCTTTTCATCGAGCGGTAATAACAATCCTCCAACACCGCAACAAATCCCCCACATGCCCGGCCATTAGCGAACACAACAAACTGAGCTCGGATTTATCTTGAGGTCGTGGAATTATTAAGATCCGCAGAGTGCAGGCCGCCCACACGAACAGCTTTCTCGGCCCTCGGATAATCGATTTCAGGTTTCCGGAGGACAATACCCGCAATGGTGTGTCGATTAATTGTGCGGGTCAAGAAAAACGGGATATGAATAACCTCCTGATCTTAGAAAGTGCGGTTGTTTGCGGGCCGAATAGAAAGATAATGCAGAGTAACTCCGCATTATCCATGCAAGATAATAAGTCAGTAATTCAACGAGTCTTGACAATATTACCGTAGAATATGAACTTGGTAAATATACAGTTAGGTACTTGCACACATCTCAATACCGTCCACTCGAGAACAGTAATAGTAATAATTAGGCTTTAAAATTGAATAAAATTTACTCAATCAACTCTGAAGCGACACCGAAAAAATGTGTTAATAGAAACTTAAAGAATAAAATCTTTCTTATTCATATTTTCTCTTCTGGCCTGTTCATAGCTCTGGTGTTCGTTATTTAGTCATCATCGCAAATCTCAAACCACCTGCTGCCACCAAACATTTGCTCAAAAACACGAAGAAAATATCAGCTGTCAGAAGGTGAGGTAAGTTTGGTGTTATTATAATAAGATTTGGAACGATTTAACTTGTTATTCTTTGTAGGATTTTTAATCAGGATTCAATGTTTACTTTAAACAAAATAAAGACAAGAAAGAATCACAAGCCATTAAAAAAATCATACAGTAAAGTTTAAGCTCTACATGTGCTATGCAGCTTGTACAAGATTTCGTTATGGTGTGCTATGGTAGTTAGTGTTTTTTCTACTATCTTCTACTATAATTTCACATTTTATGTTAGTACGTTTGTTTCACATCCCATGATTTTGTAATATTGCAAGTGTACTTACTCGTACGTTTCCAACAATCCATGTATGTTACTTAGCATTAATGGAGGCATTACTTTGATTAGGTTTAATGTATAATTGAATAGGTATAATGTAAACCTATTCAAAGGTCCACACCCTTCATTTAGTTGATATCGAGAAACCATGATGAGTTTCCGGCTAAAGATTTAATAAATTCTCTGTCGATTATCCTCATTCGAGTTAAGATCGTAGGTAATAATTTCAAGCTACCTAACAACAAATCAATTGGAATGGCTACCACTATGTTAATAACACGATTATTTAATCACAAAACAGTTTTTTGACTCTCCTGAAAAGTTGAAAAAATTCAGATGTACTCTGCTCGTTTGACGAAACATCATTATTGATATCAATTAGAGGATCTTTTAATTTAGCTGAAATTAAATTAATAACTTTTTGTGTCTCTCCCAAACACACAAATAGTTTGTCCATGCTTCTTGAGTATGTACAATTTCGTTTTTGATCCAAGTGGTAAAATTATTTAACATTTTTACAGATTTTTGATTTTTTCTTCATTGTAACATAAACGGTTGATCCGATTAGGAAGGGGTTAGAGGAAACACAATAGCACGAAGTTCCGGATTCGATCACCGGCTATTATTATCGGAACGCTGTAATCCTCCTCTACAAGCCAGAAAATTACACGAGAAAATGGTATCTGGAAGAAAACAGGTAACTATGACAATTTTCCACTTTTCACGTCGAGTGCGGGGTCATCCGAAAAGAACATGAACTCCAAGAATCGAACGAAACCGAAACGGATTTAGTGTACCGAGTCAATCGGGAGGTTTTGCAGATCGAAATAGATCATCAAACATAATATGTTTGATGATCTATTTCGATCTGCAAAACCTCCCGATATTATACGAAATATTTTAAAAGGCAATCCGACTTCTTTATAAGTATCCTTGGTATTGTAGAGTACTATAGTAGCTCAGGCCTAGGACGGGCCGTTGGGACAGGAAACGATACTGGTTATATAAGCTTATAACAACACACATGACAAGACATGAAAAGACGAAATGCTGATGGGGCAGATTATGCAGATTTTGCAGATTATTAACTGGACAGTTCATTTGGTCGAGGCTTAAGGCCAACCAAACAAGGAAGGATATTTATGGGATTGAATATAATATTAGTCAACTAATAGAACTAGTGCTACGTAGACTACCAGATATAAAACGTTCAACAGATGTTGAACGAAACGGAAATACCACGCGAAGTACGAGTAGGTAGGTTGTACTTACGAGTGCATATTTTATCTGGAACGATACACGCGTCATTTTATCTCATAATCAAGAATAACGTGCCTAAAAATGAAAGTGAATAAAATATTTTACTGAAATGTTCAATTGCACGCTTCTAGCTTTAAAATGTCCATCGTTATCATATCCTCAACATGTTTCTGTTAAAATGAACTCCGCTTTCTCCATGCGATAGAATCATGACGTGCAATATCAAATATCTAATATTTCCTGTGAAAAACATTAAATCTGATATTTGCTCTCAACTCCACTTTTGAATTTTAAGAGCGGAGTTGAGAGGAAATATCAGATGTAAGAGCAAGATAACGCACGTGTTCGACGTAGCGGAACTATTCGAAAGAGGTTGTTATGCTCCCAGCAAAACAAACTGTAGATAAGGTACCGAATCCTTCACTTCCGTTATTATTACTAATATTAGACACCTAAACATTGCCCGTTATAACTCCATGCTATATACTCCACGCTCAAACCCTACTGATCCTACAATGTAAGTTTAGTCGTTTAGTTCTATTTGTATGACTTGATCTCTAACAACTTGACTGTTGGCTGTGTTTTGTAAAAATGCCCAGTTTAAGAAAAAAAAGTACTTACCTATGATGAATTGTTCATTTGATTGATCAGCCGACACAGAATAATGAATAACAATTGAACGCACTAAGCAATTAATCAATTTGTAACAAACCATGTAATGATTTCATGGGTTATTTTTAAAAGAAGAATTTTTATGAAGTTAATACAGAAATGGTTAATTTTTTTAAATTTTTTAACTGAAAATATGGTATATGAAATTAGTGTATACAATGAATTTATCACATACCTACCTAATCATTATTCAGGTTACATTTTCAGACATGAATTGTTCTATATTATACATGGAAACATAGAAACAAATTTTTTTCTATGTTTCTATGTATAATATAATCATTCTAATACCACGTATCATCAAGTATGGCCAAATTCCGGTTTTAATGGACCCTACAGTATTTTTTAACACCCGTGCGAATGGTGCTGTCGTCAAGTCTCTAGAAAAATTGCTTATGAGAGAAATATCCAGTTTTCTAATAGCCCGTATCAGTTTTGTTTGTTTATTGCTTCCAATACCTCGTATCGGACCTCTCGACAAGGGATCCAATACCGCATATCAGTCTGATAATATTATGCTGATCATATTATGCGGTATTGGATCCATTATTATCAAAATAATTATTAAGATCATTTTGGCGTTCGAATAACACGTATCAGTTTCTAAAGCTGCATTACTACAGATGAGACGAAGTCTAAGAAAAATAGGGAGGAGAAAATAATGAAGAATGAAGTGTATTACAAGGGCACACTGTCCAAGTTTGATTTCAATTTACTCATACTTTTCAGTTACAGTTTCATTGGAATTTTCCATTTTGTTTACATTGTAAGTACCTACACCACTATTATTTTACGGTAAGTAATAAATTGATTAATTCAGTAATGAATCAATTTGAAAATAAACCTTTTCATTTGAATTTCGTTGCAATAATCTCAAATTAGCCACTAATCGCACCATTTTTGGGCCGGCAATACCACGTGTCAGAGTTAGTTTCGGTTTCCAATACCACGTATGAGGGTTGTCGTGTTCACAAAGCCATTTAAGGGATTTTTTTTCTATGCCCATTATTGGAGAGGGTTGTCAACGCACAACTCGATTTTAAAACATTCAGAAAGACAACATTAACCCGTTAACATTAAACGTTTTTTTGCTCTCCTGAAAAGTTGGATATTTTTGATACGTGGTATTCGAATGAGGGTATCGATATTATGTTTTTACAGGGAACATTTTCTTGTGAGACAACAATTATTTTAACGATACAGTGGTTTAATATTCATCTACTATGAGCCATCATGTAGGATGAAAGTGTATAAAGAAAACTGAACCCTGTAGTTTTTGACACCACAAAACTTTATTGTAGACTTGACGGGCTCATTGGGGAGCTCATGAAGTATTTTTCTTTTTCAAACAAAATCCGTGTAGCTGGCAGGGAGTTTTAGGGTTGTTTGGGTTGAAGATCCAGGAAGAGAGAAGCGTGCATTGACAGGCGTGAAGATCATACGTATTTATAATACGTAGCTCGCTAAAGAGATTTCAACGCCCGGCGTCTGTTTTCCCACGCGTTGCTTTCACTCTCAATTTCCTTCAGAGTTGACACCTTCTTTTCAGGAAGATACAGAAGACGGCACAAAAAAGAAAAACCGCTTATCACGACCTGCCCACGCCCAGAAATCGACGTTCCTTACACGCGAGAAAAGTCATTGCGAAAAAAACTCTGACGACGCGAACAATTTTCAGGGACGTGTGCCCTCTTGGGAGTCAAGTCTAATTGTTTTGCACGGCACCCTCTAAGGAAATGAAGCAAGAAACAGTTGATAAGTGTTGGGGAGAAACTTGTGGGATTTTGACCGAAAAAAACACAATAGACGGAATGTACTCACGATAAGTAAGAAGGTTCCCATAGCTGTAGGTGAATGGCTGCCACAGAACTGACTGGAGTTGACCTCCCAGCATCAAGTTGCGGAGGTCCCACTCCGAGCTGGCTCATCTCCTTGGAAGGTGCCCCTCCAGTCGAGGTATCCGACTCCGGAGCATCTTTTGCCTTTGGCCGTTCATCATTTTCAATGCAGTCAGTTTGTATTGTCGCTCCGGTTTTGACGAGCCGCACGGCGGTACGCGAAACGCGTATTAAAACCTCTAGTATCCTCAATACGGATGTGTGTTTTCCTTTCAAATTTGGTGGGTTTCAAGAATTCGAAATCGTAGAATCCAACTCTGACGTCAATTTGGCTAACTTCGATAAACCTGTTGATCTAAACAAATTCCTTTGTCAAGCAAACACTCCAGAAGAAAAAGTGAAGTTTGGTCAAATCTGTCAAGTCAAATCAGCCAATATCAGATCAGCCAATACTGGATCGAACTGCAGTGAATTTTCAATTTTTCATTGATTGTGGAAAATAAGTAAATTTCTTGTGAGCTGCTCTTGATCTAGGGACGCGGGAGCGTCCCGCCCGCCAAGAAAACCGAAGCCCTGAAACGAAGCGACTGAGACACTGATTACGCGACGGAACAAGTTGGGTTTTTCACCCCCCTGTAGCTCGGCCCCTGGGTGTCTCGGGTGTTGATTTTTTGTACACCAACTGTAGGTGCCTGTGGAGACGTAAACCAAATTTCAACTCTCGGGACCATCAGATGTCGGGGGTATAGCAGTTTTAAAATCACTATTTTTCACGTTTTTCGTGTTCTTCTCGTTGTTGTTGTTGTTCATTGACGGGGCAACAGCCCCGCAGACAAAACGGATCGAGCGTAAATTTGGCACACACGTTTGTTCCCATCCAAGGGAGTGCCTTTTGTACGTTGTGTCCCCATCCCCCCATTTTCCCCCAATTAGGGGGTAAAGAGTAATTTGCTGGAATTTCAAATGGTCATAACTTCTTCAACATTCTTAGTTTTATTCTGCTTACTACACTCTTCAATTAGAAATACAAATGAGCTTTCTAAGAAGAAAAACAAAGGAGTTATGATGTTTTTCGTATTTTCAACGATAACTACCTTAAAAATCAATCGAAATTGGTGCAGTTGGTCATAAAAGTCCGTTAGGATGTCTAGTACTAAATCTCAATTGATTTGGCTAATCCACAGCCAAACATACGTGAATGAATCCAACACCTACTAATTTCCGAAAACATCAAAACATCATTACTTTTCTGATGTACCACCACTAAGTACTCATCACCACCACTACTACATGTATCATCTAATTCTCAGAAGCCTCGCAAAAAGCTCCCGTCAACAGCATTGAAAGAAGCGAACAGCTCCCTGCAGGTGCAACAGAGGAAACAGAAGAGGGTGAAAGGGGGATTGCTGGAAGAAGACAGGAAACTGGAAAACATTGGTGGTGGTGGTTAGGGGTAAGAGTATCAGGTTTCTATGTGGACACTCAGCAGCGAGGTGCGAAGCACCGAGCATCCTTTATATGTGGCTGGCGGGCAAAATGGATATCATTCCTTTTTGCTGCTGCGGAGGTCTTCTGGCGGGCCACGTTTTACAACGGAGTAATGTTTGGGGGGTGTTAATAATGAATCGAATAAATGATACTGGGCCCCTAAATACGGAAAATTCAACCCAAAATTTTCAATTCTTCACATTTGGATTATACAACCTCACAAACTTAGAACCTGAATTTTAAATTAAAATTACATTTTCATTTTGGATACCTGCAGTCTCCATCACATTTATTCGCGTTTCAAACCGACATGCACTTGCTTCGCTAATAAATGCATTGGTTAGCCGCGATCGGTCCTTTGGTTAGTCCTGCATTGGTTAGTCGGTCCTTTTGCTACTGTTGAGCTCCTCTCTGGAAATTACTGTTTGGATCCGGGTCATCAAACGTGGCCATGGCTTTCTAAAAGACATTCTGTACCACTCCGACTTTATTTTTTACGACCCTAAACACGAAACCTAATTCACGTTCGAGAATTATATTACATTCAGCCCCTTAGGGCAATTCCGTGAAATTCCATCTTGGCCTCTCCAGAGGCTGTATGGGTTTCGTTCACTTTGAAAAAGCTCTCAACGTTTTGGATTATTATTTTCAATAGTGAACGATCGGAATCTGTCATTAAATTCCAATGGTTCATTATCGAAGATAATAAACCAAAACCATCACACCATAACCATAACTTTGATTTTTGTTCAATATATTTCAATAATCATTTACTTGGAGTTTCGGAGCTAAGAATTTTTGAAAATGTTAACCTCTATTTTCCACCCCGTTCTGAAGGCTATGAACGTATCTGGGATCACAGACCCCCATGCCGAATAGATTGTAGGTATAAAAGGTATATCCTTGGTATATTTGTAAAAATATATCCTTGGTTGGGCGTGGCAGGGCGTGAATACAGAGAAGAGTAGAAGAGTACATTCTAATGCCACTTTTTTGTTCGCAGTATCGGTACTTCTTGCTCACAGGTCACATTGTACGGCCTTATAGCGATAGTTTCAGGATGAGTCGTGACTTAGCTTCAGACCTTTTTAAGACGACCGTAGCATCGTGAATGCCAGCTGTTTCCATTGCATAACAATAAGCAAAGAGGGCAAAACGAACTTGAAAATACAAGAGAAATCGTCCATAACAGCTCAATAGATTTTTTATATTTTTTTCCAAATAACAACATGACTCCTGCACTCTAAATCCTAAGCTGCAAGAAAAAAGCCGTCGAACGAGCTCAAATATTGAGGTTAGGCGTGAGATTGTTGGTTCCATATAAAATTCATCAGAATTCACAGGATATTACCGGAGATAACATGCAAAATCCGAACATTTTAAATTTTATTTGCATAAGGTAATTATATCCTGTGCAACTCACGGGTTATCTAGATCAGTGATTTTCAAACTGTGATCCGCGGGCAATTTTCATGTGGTCCGCGAAGCGAACATCTGATAAATTTTAATCTTGGATCTGGACGAGAATTAATGCAGCCACCAAAATGGGTTTACTCAACATGCAACTACTCCATTCTAGAATTTTTTTAGCGGTGAGTTTCACTCATACTGAAGTGTATGTTAGCCTTAACATGTTGACCAGACTCGTCTATAGACAGATTCGTACGCGCCCAATAGTTAGTTCTATCTTCCTTTAGTTTCGGCCGCTTTTGCTAACTCAACAGTAACTCAACAGTTGAGTAGAGTAACTCAACAGTTGTCCAAAAGATTTGAATTTACAATCATATTACAAATCGAAATTCTATCATATATCAAATAATCCAATTAATTAAGTATGTTTAAATATTTTCTAGATAAATACAGAAAAGAAACAAATCGAATTTTAACTAAGAGTTTTCATACTTTTGGAGGGATGGCCAACTGATTTTATATCGATACCCAATTGCGGTTACATTAAATTGTGTAAATTCACAGTTCATACATTTTATGAACTGTGAATGGCTGCAAAAAAACAAAAGCAATTTTCTCATGAATCATTTAAAAACGACCTAGGTAATTCGATCGTAAGTGATCCGCCTCGGATTCTGAAGAGTACGAAGTGGTCATCAGTAGTGAACCACCGATCTAGATGGTTAATACTCACACTACTAAGAATTCTACATAGGTAATATTCTTTGCAATATTACTTCCACAAGAGAAGACAATAATATTATTATTTATCCAACTACCCTAATTTATTAATCATGTTGGACCTACCTACTAAACTTAGTTATTGTTGCATTTTATTGAATTTTATGACGGTTAATGAAGCCACCGTTCTACACCGCCAGGCTTTCTTAATGATTTATGAAATCGATCAGAATGAATTAATTGTTTATTGTCAAAATAGTTTGGACAAAATAAGTAAGTATTAATAGCGATCCAACAAAATAAATTAAAACTTACTGTTTATGTAGGTAAATAACTTAAATTATTAGTTGCCTCAACTATTATTTCACCGTGCAGGAAAGGACACCCAGCACGGAGTTGGGATTGTTACCAATCATAAATGAATGTTTACTGTGAGTTCATTTGTTTTATTTGTCTATCTTTTTTCATCTTTTGTGTTGAGAATAGTTTGTTCGGTGTATTCAATATGAATGTGTTAAATGTTTGGCGAAAATCTTACTATTATTATTTTTTTTTGCTCAGGTAGAATTTATTCATAGGGCTCGCTATTAAGCAATTTTATAGTTTCCTTCTTGGCGTAATATTATTCAGGTTAAACATTATTGGTCCAGGTGGAAACATTATTTATTCGTTTAAATAGCTCGGTGTATTACGAATGGAAAGTAAGTCAATTTTTTCCTAGCGATTGTGCATGATGCAGCAAAAATCATGTTCTCCCCAAATCAATTGAATCACGCTCGAGTGCATTAGTCGTTCTTTCACTCCTAGATTACGTGACAATCCAGTCAGTCTCTTTCTAAGCTTAAGAAGGGATTGACCCTAAAAACAAATTTTATTTTCCATTGTGCTCACCGACGCGAGCCCTTCACGCGATTTTGAACTGGTTGAGTATTAGGAGTGGCTGTCCCAATACTGGCTAAATGGGGACTCTGACTCGAACACGCCCATGTAGAGCTAAGGAACCTAATACTTGTTATTCCCTACAAATAACTGCAGTTTCCGCCGTAGTAAAATTTACTACGGAAACTGCAGTTATTTGTAGGGAATAACAAGTATTAGGTTCACTAGCTCTACGTGGGCGTGTTCGAGTCATTTAATATGGATGCAACATTGGTACCATAGATTATCTTTTTTTTCTTTCTTATTACCATGAACGATATTTTTTCTTCTGAATGATATTTTCATCGAACTTAAAAATCTAAAAATTCCACAGTCATGCAGCATGGCTATAAGAGCAAATTTTCGAATAAATGATTCGTTTTATGTAAAATGTCTCCATTTTACAGGTTTTATAGAATGATTTCGTCTTTTTTTGCCGACTAACACCTCAGTTTATAGATGATTCAACACTGAACACGATGGTGAAATCAGAATGACGATATCTCATTCCGTTATCAGATTAGAGCAAATGAACCGTGAAGAACATCTCAAGTAACTACTACTTTTCTTCATCTTCAAAATGATCCAGTTTGAAAACATAATAAGATATCACAATTCTGACTACACCATCGTGTTCAGCGTCAAAACTTCAATAAAATGAGGAGTCTTTTGTCAGACTGTTTCATTTTTGGAATTAATGGGTAATTTTCCCCCTAAACCTTCCCAGAACCCCCCCTTATAGTGGCCGGACCCTGCCCATCTACGAACTTAACCTCTATTAGACTATATTAGGATTTTTAGTCTTCTTTGTCTGTGAATTCAGGATGGTCTGAAACGGATCTTGGTACAACAACATTGCGGGAATTCCTGTTTTAAAACCATTTCCGTTTCTGTTTTCCAGAATTCCAATTTCCTTTTCCTCGAAAATACGCTAATTGTAATTAGAACGGAATCATTTGGGAAAGCCGTAGAGGGGACATTTTTTATTGTCTATTAGCCAATAACTCAAAAAACTCTGCAAATTCTTGACACAACGGTTCATTATCTTCTTTGTACAGATCACCCTTCTGTCTAGATCACTAGGTCTAAATGTCTAAATCCTAAATGTTAGATTAATTATTATTATCAATTACCACTAAAATTAGTTTTATAAAATTAATTTTATTAACAATTTTATCAAGTACCTAGTGAAAATTATTGTAATTTATTGTTAGGTATTAATAATTCGTATTTATTATTAATAATAATTATTATTAATTATGATTAATTAATACGATATAATTCTGGGGTTTTAAATACTACGTCGGTAATAATAATTATTTTATAGATAAATTATTTTTCTATAAAAGAAGTACCTACCAACAAACATTCGAAATTACCTTCATTTCCGTAGCACGAAACGCACCTCAGAACAACAAACTCGACATCACTTAAGCCATATGATGTTCCAAAGAGCTTGTTAGTATGAAAATGGACCTGTATTTCAACAGTTTGATTCACGATCGGGTTGTGAGGCACAATCTTTGAGCCGTAATTGTGAACGAACGGCTGGTCGTACAAAGCTGCGGATGGTCTTAAAAAATTCTACGGAACAAGCTCTATCTAAATATGAAATAAAAAACATACCGTTTGATGGGAATTTTTTGAGATATGGAATTTTCAAAATTTCAAAATTCGTTTTGAACCCCTTCCCCTTGACCTAGGGTTATGAAAAGTTTCGTGGATCATTGTGGGGCTGGTCCAAACCCAGAAACCAAATTTCGTAATTTTAACTCAACGCTAACTGGGCAAAGTGCCTCGGACGGCGGACGGCGGACGGCGGACGGCGTACGGCGTACGGCGTACGGCGTACGGCGGACGGACGGATTTTTTTTTATTCGATTTTCTGAATCTACGTATCTTGAAACGTAAACCAAAAAATTTTGAGGGGGGGTTAAAATTTTTTTTTCTTTGGGCGATTCCAATGGTTCATTATCGAAGATAATAAACCAAAATCTCTGCAAGATACTATTTGTACCAACAATATATTGGCCGCCTTCAAACATCTCACTGACGGTCTAAGTTACTCGTAATCATGTACCTCATTTCCAAGATTTCAGGTCACTCGAGTATCACCATGATTTTGTGGATAATAATGGGTGATTGCAACGACTATAAGACAAACGATCCTTTTACAACGTCTTTATTTTCCTTCCTTGCTCTTGACTGCAGTAGCTTGACAGCTTACAAGGTCTATGGCAAAGCCTTGGGCAAATCTGGTTTGAATATTCTGGCACCTACTCAATCATGTTCCCGAACCGTTCTCCATAATCGGTTCCTTAAAATGAATACTTTCTCTGAAACCATATTCTATTAATCAGCTCTTTAAATAGGTGCAAAAAGTAATTATCATCCTGAAATACTAACCTACTAACCGGTAAGTGGGAAATAGTTCCAGGATCCAGAATCTTTTACGATCCACGATCTGTGTCAAGGGGCGTCAGATTTAATAAACACCCTTCAAGAGGTGGGCAGACTACTTATTGTTGAGTTCCAGGTTACGCTTTCGATCCCAACCTCTGCTCCACCAAACTCACATTAAAAATTACTGGTTTAGCAGCAAAAACGTGTAATTCAGTCGATATTCTGAAATGGGGATAATCACAGCCAACAATCGACTTTCACACCTATCGTATAAAACTTAAAAAAACATGTAGGTATGTGCAGTTTTGGTGGTGCATTACAAGGATTTTGTCACTCAGTATTTACTTTTGAAGTATTTACTAAAATGGAACTATTTACAAACATAACAATTATTGATAAATTATTGATGAATTTATTATCACTATTATGTAGTATCTAGTAGTCCCTCGCTCTACATCACTCTTCAATTTCCGTTTATTGTTGGTTTTCAGATTTTCAGATACAGGTTATAATTCAACTTAAGAACATTAAATTTTGTGGTCAATGATGCATTTTAAGTTTCACAGATCAACTAAATTAGTTGATTACGGTACCAAAACTATTAAATAGTTTTGGTACCGTATCTTCCAATTGGCTGGCATGACGAGCTGTGTGCAAGGAAATCCCTCTAACCATCACTCTCAAGTGAAATATTCGTCTAAAACTGCACAGAACCTTAAGTATAAAAGCTTTAACCCATCATCTCAACCCGAAAAACTTTTAGAAACAAACAAGCAGAAATTGTTGGCTAACATTGTCCACTTTAACAAGTCTACAGCCTGTGTAACAAGACCAATCGACTTGAATTTTTGTACAGACCTTCTTTATAACATGACCCATAACAGCGCCATTCTGAAGATTTAACCCATTATCTCAACCCAAGAAAATTTTAGGAACAAGAAACTGAAATTCAGGGTAATTTTGGCCACTTACACGGGTCCACAGCCGATCAACTTGAAATTTGGTGTGGATAATAGAAAAAAAGCCCAGAAATTGTCAAGACGCTAGGTCTAAAGGGAGCCAAGTTATATAACTTCAAAAACCCCTTACCTTGTTCTTCTTCTTGTCCAGTTAGCCAAGGCTACAGCCTTACTACCTTCACCGATTGACTTGGAATTTTGCACAAAGCTTCGTTTTAACTTATCCAGTGCCTTTTAAAAGATTCAAGTCGCTAGGTCAAAAGAGAAGTTCTCACTAACTTCTCTAAGTTCTCTTACTTCTCACTAACTTCTCTAACTCTAAGAGTTCTCACTAAAAAGAGTTCTCACTAACTTCTGATCCGACTTTTCACGAGGTCGATAAATAAACGGACCAGTCCCAACTATACCTACTGGCAGCTATACCTACTGCCTATTCACTCGTCAAGATTTTCCAGCAGGTGTTAGCAGGTTTCATAAAACGTAGGTAGTCGGTATCAAAGCATGATGAAGCCACTTATGACGCCCCAACATGCCATGATGATCTACTAAGTGTGACACTGTGACACTATTCAGAATGAAAATACCCGTTTGCCTTACTCCCGTTTACCTCCCTCTTATGCCCTCTAAAGTCTGAAAAGTAATAATACTAATATAATACCTAGTAATTATTGATTGCGTGATGGCTGTGTACTTCAAGAGGTAATAATCGTATGAGTTAGTACAACATTTCACTACCAACCAAAGGCCTGTTGAGAAGCCAAAGGAGAGGCTTCACATTAGAAAAGGATGACATTAACGAGACCGATAAATTTAGTGAGAGGTTATTTGGAGCATCGGTACATACGGGATCTAGTGAAACCCGTAAGCTCCCGTGTCATTAAGGTCATGCGAATAGAGGGAGCCTGAGAAACTGCAGCAGGACCGATCGCGCGGGGACAACAATGTCGCAACTATTGAAGGATGCGAGTCCTTCCTAAAGAAGTTTCACTCGCAAGGACACGGCACGGCATTCCCGCTATTACCATACCCCTACCGAAGAACCATCACCTTACAAGAGGATTTGCCCGCTGGTGATACTCGTGTTGTCCCATTAAAGGGAAGGTTAAAAAAGGGTTTCACGATGAGGACGAATATGCCAAAAGTCCGTGTTAGTAGGCGAAACCGTAAATGGTAGCTGGTTGACGAAGCTCGATCTCTCACTATTGATAGATGACGTGAACCGCTTCCTGGCTTGATATATAGACGTCTTCGGGTCGACGGTGGAGTAGGAGGGTTCGGCAAATGATTGAAGCAGTCCTCGTCGAAGGTATAGGGATAATTTTTCATGGCTTTGAGCAGCCGGCTTGCCGGCAGCCCTTTTGTGAAGTGTGGACTCAACTCGGTTCTCGAGTTATGACGAGTCAACAGAGAGAAATAACTATCAATATCCCCGCTAGTCAATACGGCACTGTTCTCAGAACTAATGCTCACCTTAAGTGGATAGCTGATTGTGCCGATTGTGTACTGAAACTTAATAAATACCTACAATTAATAATCTCGAGTTGAAATCACACCTAACACACATATCACCTACTGACGTACGACAAATTACAGTTGTTCCCGCTTGTCAATACAGCTATGCTCTCAAGTTTATATTGAGTGGTTAGCTGATTGTGTCCAATAAGCAGAAACGCACCTATAAAAACTGGTGAAATACCTACATAAAATAACCCAAAGGACTTATAAGAGAAACAACGCTTTTGAAACGAAGACCAATCTTTATGAGATCTATCAACAAACTGGTACAATACATCAACGAAACACATAGTTTTTTTTAAAGAGTGTTCTTTATGGACATCTTCGGACCACGGTGTCATGTTGATCTCTTGTTCGCGTGTAACATAACGACTAGATAAGTGGATATAAGCGGGTTTTAAGGCAGATTTATACAGGACCTTCTCTGTATATCACGCTCTAAGTGCCTTATTTCACTGCACAAATTATGTGTTACTCGGCAAGGTTACTATCCTGATCCAGCAGTGAGAGATCCCCATACAGAAATAACTTTAGAAAAATAAAGAGAAAAAAATAAAATTGTCTGTATCTTATTACTCAAATATTAATTAATCTTAAATATTAATTTGTTCATATTTACGTTTTTCACCGAGTCTTACAACAAAAGTTATATATAAATTATAGCACTCTGCATATTCTACCAGACGCGTGTGGAAAACGCCCGATATAAGAAACTGAAGGATTGAGAGGTTGAACAGTTAAGAAATTAAGATGGGCACTGGTTCGGACTAATGAGCCTGTGAGTCATGGCATGGCGTCAACTCAACTACAGTGTTTTGTATAATCTATATTTATAAAATCGAATGTATGTACATACGCTATAGACGGCCAAACCGCTGAACCGATTTTGATAGGAATTGCTCCATTGTGATGAGCAAGTTCCAGGGATGGTTATAGGCTACGGTACGAGTAGAATCTCCTTAACGTCCTAATTCGAAGAGAACGGGCCTTTCCTTCGCGACGAGTCCCGTGTAAACAATTTCGTAACTAGGGAAGGGCTAAAAGTCATAAGAAACGTCGGGAGATGGTACAAATTTGCATGATACAAAAAATGTGCACAATTACCGTGGTGGTAGAGACTTGAAATTTGGCATGTAGCGTCCTTAGGGCTCCTAAAGCTAACTTCTATGCTATTCACTCCATGAACCTGTAATTTGGCATGAAGCCTCGTTAATAATTATTATTATTATTATTAGCAATTATTGCAACTGCAATTGACAATTTTTTATTGTACATAGGACAAGTCCCTATTAGGACTTCACTTTAAGCAGCATAGGGCAGGGATTAGCTGAGGGGCTCCTAAAGGTAACTGTCATGTCAATTATCAGAGGTTTTTCCCAGTAAGGTAGGAATTAAGTAATTTGGTGTATGTAGCCTCCTTAGGACTTACACTTCAAGCAGAATAAGCCTAGGATCAGCTGATATTGAAATGCCAGTGCCAATGTGCATCAGACCACTCAGCTATTCACTCGACAGTACTAAATCAATACAGCTCACATTTATACGATAGAAATTGGTAAATCATGATTAAATGATTTGTTAAAATGACAGAATAGCCTGCTGGTAGCACTAAATAGAGACAGCATTCAGTAGCTGTGAGAATTGATCATCGTGATGAAATAAGAGCGTAGGAACTTGCATAAATCATGCGAATGTCATCAAAATCGGCCGATTAAAACAGGTGTTACCACTCAGAAGTGGTGACATTACTTCCCATACTATTCGTAATTCCTATGTGAATATTATAATTCCTGAAGTCTATTGAGTATTTAGACTGAATACTCAGTCGATTAAAAATGAACTGGAAATCAATGATCATGCAAGTCGATTTGCCGGCCAAAGTGACATGCGTGATGGATGCGAGTCACACGATATGTGAACCTCAATGAGGAATGACGATAGGTCTACGTCTCTCAAGCTCAGCGGAGAATGAAGGGGTGTGAAACGGACCTGGAGACCGTATCGCAGGCGAATCCGCTCGTCTGGAAACGCCAACAACATCCACCATCTGGAATGACTCGTTATACGATTAGCTCATCAACCGCGATGACAAATTGAATGGGACCGTGAACCCCCGAGCCTTCAGGTTTGGAAAAAGAGGCTCCGCTGTGCCATCTTATGCAATAAGTATTGCTATTCTTGTTTTGTTGGTAGTTGTCAATGGAGTCATTTGATGAGGTTTTATAGCCAGTGGTTCGTTTCGTTCACAGGCGCTCAAAAGTACTCAATTTAACACGACGTTGATTGGGATTGATGTTGTTTTTGAAAACTCTGTATATTCTTGACACAACGGAACATTAATATCTTCTTTGTGCAGATCTCCCTTCTGTATAGATTACTAAATGATAGAAGAAACGTTTACAGAGAGGATGAATTAATTACAAATAATTTGTACCAATATGATCCTGGGGTTTCTGTTTGGGCAATAATTTAATAATTAATTATTACCTATTACATACTGAAAAGTAGTATTATTAGTATTAATTAGTAAAAATTAGTATTAATTATTTAAAAAGATTTTTTTAATTACTATTAATCGTTATTAATTAAAAACTAATATGAATTACTATTATTAATTATTAGCACATATTATCATTTATTAGCTCAATGTCTCAACGCCAATGCGCTATTTAATCAGACGCGTCACTACTCTACCACACAGTAACTGCACACTAACTGCACAAGGCCAACGTTACAAAAAACCGAATTTTTAGGTTTATTATCTTCGATAATGAACCTTTGTAATCGACCAAGAAAAAAAATTACCCCCTCCCCCCTCAAAATTTGAGGTTTTACGTTTCAAGATAAGGTAATGCGTCAGACACGTTAAAGGAAGTTTGAACTTTGAGCTTACCTTTCACGCAGGGAAATAGTTTTTTCTCATTGCAAACCTGTTCAATGTGTACCCAAGATCCTTCCCTAAAAGATCCTTCCCGTCAGAGCCTATGACGCACGAGCGTATGACGCACGAGCGTATGACGTAAGACGGCTGGCAGGAGGCCAACTAGTGCGTCAGAGCCTATGACGCACGAGCGTATGACGTAAGACGGCTGGCAGGAGGCTAACTAGTGCGTCAGAGCCTATGACGCACGAGCGTATGACGTAAGACGGCTGGCAAGTGGCCAACAAGTACGTCAGAGCCTATGACGCACGAGCGTATGACGTCAGACGGCTTGCAGGAGGTCAACTCGTACGTCAGAGCCTATGACGCACGAACGTATGACGTCAGACGGCTGGCAGAAGGCCAACTCGTACGTCAGAGCCTATGACGCACGAGCGTATGACGTCAGACGGCTGGCAGGAGGCGGACCATTTGGACCAGCCCTGATCCTTGGAACTTTTCATAACATTCGGTTAAGGGAAAGGGGTTTAAAAAGAATTTTGAAATTTTGAAAATTCCATAACACGAAAAATGCAAAGTTTTTAATAATTAAAAACTTTGCATTTTTCGTCTTATGGAATAAACTTTCAAAAAAATAAACTCTATCTGAATATAAATTATTTATATTCAGATAGAGTTTGTTTTTTTGAATCCTTCATTCTTTTTGGCCAAATCATTTTAGTGAGTATATTTATTGGGTAGGTAACCCAATAACGCCCAATAACTTGACGAGGAACATTAAATGTTCCTCATTTTATTTGTGGAGTGGGTCTGTTCTAGGAAAACCAATGGACGTCACCGACATTAAACGAAGATTTACCGCCCTGTCTCAGACTTTGCACAGATGCGGTATGGTGTACCGCTTAGCGCCCACTAGTGTGTTAACTAGTAATAAATTGTGTTAACTATTAATAAGTAGTGTAAAATTCAAAATCATAAATGCTTAGTCCATTGTATTGCCACGAGAGAATCTCAATGAGGGCTATGGAACTGTAGAAGAATCTCACTTCGAAACACTCGGGTTTTTCAACACAAAAATACTAACAGACGTGTTGATTTCTCACAAAATCGAGACAGAAAATCTCGTTTACTCAACAACCGCATTATAGGAATCATCGCAATATTATAGGTGATGAAGGTGGTGTTGAATAACACTTGGAAGATGGGCCTATGGCGAGAGATAGCATCAGCGACATCATTGATCGAATCAAACCGCCCGTTACCTGTCCGCTATTACCTGAGCATTCAGCAACCTCCGTCAGATGAAATCCTGCGGTAGCATCTCTTGTGATTCCAATTGGCTCACCAAGCTCGCCATTTCGTAATGAGGTCAATGTTTGGAACTGAGGAATTCTAATGTTTTTGTGTACCTACTGTCGACAGATGATAGGTTCCTACTTGTCAAATTCTGACAACCTTAGAAAACACTTGCTCCACTGGTAAACTAAACTTTGACTGAGTTGATATTTTCCAACAGCGTTATTTTTCAAGTCGTTCTCCTGAAGTTGCATAATCTCGTGTTCGGTACCATCAAAATGCGACAAGTAACAGTTTCCACAACGTTGTTCAACGAGGGCATTCAATCTTCAAACAACACAAGAAAATAAGGAAGAGCCATTACAGGGTTCCACCCAGACTAATGATGACATTATCCTAGACCAGCGAGTCTGTGCGTGAGAATTGTTACCATCAAAGGGAGTCGATGATTTCCTACGTTGTTTTCGACCCACTGCCGCCGGTTTTACGAGAAACGGGTTCTGCGGAGTCACTCCATCGATCCTTGAGATCGTTTGGAACGAATCAAACCCCTTTGGTGGATATTGATCCCCGCAATTTGGGAAGAGCGTGGTGGCGCGTCATGCTCAATTTGTCTGCCGTGATAATGAAATAACGAAGTTTTCGAGTGGCAGGAAATCGATTTTCCCTCCACCTTCATTACACATAAAATCAGCGATGATTTACATAAAATCTGTACGAATCACCGACCTCAATGAAAAATCAATTAGTCCAGGCGTCGAGACTGCTAAAGTGTACACAATAATTGTAAAAGAAGGTTTGGTTATGGTTTTTGGTGCCTTTTGTCAGTGAATCCAGGATGACCTAGAATTTCAAATTTCGACCGGGAAGGGGTTATAAAACGCCTCTACTGCATGATTGTTGTGTAGAAACCCCTCAACGCTTCGTTTTAAACACCTTAACTAGGATGCTTTGATGTTATTGGTTTAGGAAAAAAGCCTCAACTCGCCGAATACTGATTTGAGGCGTTTTACCTCAACATCGTTGGCTTCAGGTGATGGTTGAGGTGTCCCAAATGGCGCCTGGGAGGCGTTTTACGTATGTAATAATAAGGCGTATTAGGCATACACTTATAACAAGTGATTTCGGCATGTTGATGACCAGTTGAGGTGTTTTTCATCAAAATCCTTCCAAAAAATCCACCTCTATTTAAAAAAATCCATTAAGAAAATCAGCCAAAAATAATCGACAATCAGATTCGTTCACTTAGATCCGGATTCATTTATTCATTACTGTAGATACAATCAGTATATAGCATCGCCAATAACAATATTATTTCTAATATCGCAGAATTAGGTGTAGTTAATTCGTCGTAAAACACGTTCATTTGTAAAAACAAATTCTCGACTAGGGCTGCCTAGCGATAACAAATAAGTTGAAACTCAAAATCCCCAGTCATGCAGCATGACTATAAGAGCGAATTTTCGAAGAAATAATTGGTTTTATGTAACGTCTCCATTAAAGAACATGATGTCCATGAAGAACATCTCAAGTAACACTCACGTTTCTTCATCTTCAAAGTGCTCCAGTTCGAGAGCGGAATAAGATATAGCAATTCTGATTTCACCATCGTGTTCAACATGAAAACATCTTTAAAATAAGATGTCAATCGTCGGAATGTTCCATTTTAGGAATTTATGAAGAATTTTCCCCCTCAAAAACTCCCCAATACCCCCCCCCCCCCCCCCTTAGAATGGCTCGATTGTGCCCATCTACCAACTTAGCCTGTCGATTGCCAAGACGGATTTTTTGTGCAAATTTGAACTCAATTAAATTCTGCAAATTTATCTCAATTCTATCGTGAGTTATCGTCCGGGGTGACAGATACATAAATATGAATAGTGGAGGTTTTTTTGACTAGGAGTAGAGTAGTTTGCGGGTGAGAATTGATCAACACTAGTCGTTGTTATCATTTGTTTACTGCGACGTTTCGAGCTTGGATCAAGATCCCAATCATGCAACCTACAAAACAGAAATATGGAAGAGTAACTCTTGTTATGGTTGAGTTATGAAAGGTATAAACGGTGACTTACAAACTAGTTATAAAAGTATGAACTTACATGATAATTATCTGAATGGTACAAATTTGGTCGCTGTGCCTTATGCTGAAGTTTGTAGGCTGGTCGCACTTAGTGTAGGAACCTCACTAGGGAAATAGTCGAACTCGAGCTACACTTTGACGCAGCCGAACTTTATGGTTTGTGAATAGCATTTTTCTCTAAGTGACCGACTAAAAATACCCGTAGCAAGTGTTTGTGAATACGGCCACGATCAAAATCACGATCACTGACGATAAATGTTGTGACGCATTAATACTCCCGCCCCCATTACCCCCCGTCACCACCCACTGACTACTTCTCCCCCGCACTCCTCCGCCCTTAACCTCCCCCGCGCGTTACACCCAACGTTCATTTAGCGCCCACAATTTCACTTTATGTAGTGGAAGTCAGCTCAGAATGACTGATGATAAATGTTGTGACGCATTGATACTCCCGCCCCCTTTCTACGGCACAACTCTCTGCCACTCCTCCAACCTCCCCCGCCGATAGTTAGAGTCTCTAAACCTCTACACTCTCTAAATCCAAGTCCAAGCATTTGTCAAAGTCACGATTACTGACGAGAAATGTTGTTACGCATTAATACTCCCGCCCCTTTCCACTCGTTACCACCCCCACCCGCTCCCACCCCGCCCTCCTCCACCACCGACAATTAAAGTGTCTAAACCTCTACACTCTCTAAATCCAAGTCCAAGCGTTTGTCTAAGTCACGATTACTGACGAGAAATGTTGTGACGCATTAATACTCCCGCCCCTTTCCACTAGTTGCCACCCACTGCCTACTTCTCCCCGCACTCCTCCACCCTTAACATCCCCCGCTCCTCTCTTTACACCCAACGTTCATTTAGCGCCCACAATTTCACTTTATGTAGTGGAAGTCATGAATGACTGATGATAAATGTTGTGCCGCATTAATACTCCCGCGCCCTTTCCACTCGTTGCCACCCTCTGCCCGCTCCCACCCCACCCTCCTCACCCGCTTATAATTAAAGTCTCAAAACCTCTACACTCTCTAAATCCAAGTCCAAGCGTTTGTCAAAGTCACGATCACTGATGATAAATGTTGTGACGCATTAATACTCCCGCCAACTTTCCACTCGTTGCCACCCTCTGCCTGCTCCCACCCTGTCGACCTGTCGGCTACTGTTCTTCTTCATTTCAATGGGTTGCAAGTTACACGAGCTCATAATCCACCACGTCAAAATGAATTCCCTGCTTGAACGCGATATATCGAAGGAATTTATGCTCGATTCTCTCCAGACAGTACTTGAAGGGTCAGAGGAAAGAACGTACTAAGTCAATTTGTCTTGAAATTGAGAAAAACGCATTTTGTTGTTTCAAACAAAACCCACACCTTTCGTGAAAAAAATGAAAATTAAAGAACATGATGTCCATGAAGAACATCTCCAGTAACAACCACGTTTCTTCATCTTCAAAGTTCTCCAGTTTGAGAGCGGAATAAGATATAGCAATCCTGACTTCCCCATCTTATTCAGCGTGTAAAAAACCTTAAAAATGACAGACCTTTTCAATTTTGGAATTTATGGATTTCAGTTTCATTCAGTTGCAGAACTGAGAAATACACTACAGCTTTAACTTTCAGGTCCCAATTAATCCTGATCAATTATTGTTTGATAAATTAATCCCAATTACCTGCTCCAACAAAAAAAAAATGTCCATGTTGTTTGGGTCGCTGAATAATTCAAGAATTATTCTAATTTGAGGTTAGATTTTTTGGTTTGGCTCGTTGAAGGTCACTGAGGGTCATATCTAGGTCAAATTTGGAAAATGCAGCAAAAACCGGAAAAAAATCATACTCCTGGTTTTGGACACTACTGAATTTGAATCCGTGGCTAAGGTTCAAGCAACAGAATTTAAGAGAATTAGATTCAAGATTAAGTTAATTTGCTTCCAGAAACTCAGGGTTGAGAGACTGGGGCTCAAAGCAATTAACAAAACTTAAAGACTCGGACAATATGACCTAGACGCTGCAGTCATGACTTCATGGCGCTCAGACAACCACCGATTCAAATTCAATTCAATTTGTTGTTGCATTCTCCGAATTTTGACTTTGAAATAACCCACAGTGACCTTCAACGAGCCAAACCAAAAAATCTAACCTCAAATTCGAATTCAGCGACATAAAAAACATAGACGTAGACTAGTTTCATTTCCGGCCTGTGTTATTGACGCTTCACGTAATAAAGTGTGGTACCTATTTGACCAATTACTCTGGATAAATACTTTGTGAAGAACCCGTTCATATTCCTTGTAATGAGGAGGAATACATACTTACAAGGAGAAAAAAGATTAGTACTTATCGCGTCATCGAAGTTTAGGGTCGACTAGCTACGTTTTAAATCTTAAATTTTGAAAGGTAATGAATGAAAGCTTGTCCTGTGACCTGGTGGTAAAACCAATAGGAGGCAAGTTTGTAGGGGTGTAAAATGAGGAAATACTGTTACTTATGCATGTCAGCTATGCATTAGTAGCGAAATTTGTAAGAAATGACGTAGGTACCTAGTTACCCAGTTTTATGTTCCTTTACATAAGAAACGTATGGATTAAAGGCGTCCTAGTGAGTTAACTACCTATTTATACTCCCCAGCTTAATATTCTTCAATACTCCTCCAACCACCAGTTGTGAGAAATAAATTTGATTGTAAACTGTTTTCGTGTGGTTGTAGGGAAATGAGCCAACCATGACACGGGAAGAGTATGCCAACCTAGGTTTGTCTGTCCAATCTGTCTATCCAAAAGCATCAGGTTGCATTAACGCGTAGGTTCACGAGGGACAAAATTTACTACCGAAGTTATTTAGAAGTCAACTCCTTTAAATGGCAGTAAACCCGCTGCGAGATACGTCGACTGATACGAGGGGAAGTCAAAACGATTCTCTCCAACGTACGTTGTAATACTTACTTGAGTCAGGCCAACGAAGCCACCTGAGTTGCCCTCAGGCTCTATCACAATGAAATCTGTACTGCTGACCTTTAGCCGGATTACCCTTTCTATCTCGGAGAGATCACCACGTCTTGCCCAACGGACATTCCAAATACCGTCAAGTCCGTCTTCAAGGGCAATTAGTCAGTGGGGATGCTCCGATTAACAATCCTAGCTGTTCACTTGGCCTTTGAAAGAAATCCATACTGACTGACAGATTTACGATCCTTTCTAGGTAAACAGTTGGTAGTTCAAAGAAGATTGACTTCAGAGATTTTTGCGAACCTCCTGCTAAATAGTTGTGGTCGACAGTCATTACTGCATTTGCCGCTTGATGATTACGCCAAAAGAAAGTAGGTACAAGAATATTGTTGTCACTTCTTCTTTTGAAACTACTAAAGTATGTTCAATTAAATATTTTTCACCAAAGAGGCATTCATCCATTTGATATTGGTATACATACCAATGCATGTATGACGTTCATTCCACATCGAATGGGCCTACATCCAAATTGGTATTATCCACTTCTATTATTGAATGTGATTCATTGCTCAACCATTTATGACTGTTCGTATCTACCGTTTTCGTTGGGTACATTTGCTATCCTTTCAACTTCACGTTCATTGGAAAACATCTACAGTCGTGCAGCATGGCTATAAGAGCAAATTTTCGAAGAAATAACTAGTTTTATGTAAAATGTCTCCATTGAAGGACTTGATGTCCATGAAGAACATCTCAAGTATCAACCACGTTTCTTCATCTTCAAAGTGCTCCAGTTTGAGAACGGAATGGGATATCGCAATTCTGATTCCACCATCATGTTCATCGTAGAAAACAAACCTATTACATGTCTGAATGTTTCATTTTGGGAATTTATGACCCCCCCCCCCTCCCCTCAGCTTATAGATTTTTCAACGCTGAACACGATGGTGAAGTCGGAATTGCGATATCTCATTCCGTTATAAGATTAGAGCAGACTGAACATGAAGAACATCTCAAGTATCAACCACGTGACCGCCTAGACCTTGACCGGGGCGAAATTTATATTTTATTATTCAAGTTTTTTTCTTATAAATTACATGACTTTCTGTGTCATTTTCTGAAGAAAAGAAACTTTTTTTAATTTTTGAATTTTATAGTGCATAAAAAGGAATAGAAATGTGGTGTCACAAACCAGTTTTTTTTTCCAAACGGGCTTAAATCTAAATTGAGAATGGTCGTATCACCTCCAAAATGTATGGTAAGTATATGTTTGAAAATTTATGGACTTATTGACATTGCTATGTAGAAACTATAAGGAAAATTTGGGAACCTTGAGAAACTTGCATCGTCTCATAATATATTATATTGTTTTTTTTTTTTTTTTTTTTTTCATTTTTACAAAAAAAGTTCTAAGTGGATATACCTAAGCCCCTTTGAAAGAAAGCTCCTCATTTATGCTCAGCCCAACCAAATAAATGTCTCACTTCCATTCAATAAATTAGAGAGAGGAGAACTATTTTGAACTTCGAAAAGAAACATGTAGGTGAATAGAAAACAGGCAGACGAAAATGTTCGGCAAAGGTTGAATTGTTTTTATTTACATATTTTTACGGTCGATTAATGTTTGAACACAGGTGATGGGTTGAAAGCTCTTCGGTTGTGATTTACGTTTACGCTGGTAATTCGGGCGGGGAAGGTCTCTTAGGAGGGTCCAGCAGTAATCAGCCATCATGTGACAGTCCCAACACTGAACGAGGTGAGCTCAGTGATGGTCTCATTGATTTTTATTGGTCTTATCAAGAATTTGCAGAGTTTTTCAATCTCAATTCTTCAAGCTAAACAATTTCTCCATTCAGCCTCCAACCTCTTCAAGCCCGATTTACGAATTCCACCTTTCCCTTCATCCATTATTTATACTGTGACCTCTCCCATCTTCGCTTAGTACATGTACCATGAGGAAATATTTTCCGCAGATATGTACCGAGTTTTAGGGGAAGTTTCAAGTGTTTCTTTCAAGAAGCACCAGGACCATTAATGATCATTTTAGATATTTCGTGACCCTTTTAGGTAAAGATCGGAGTAGAGTGGAAATGTTTTGAAAGTAGCTCACAAAACTTCGTATTCACAATTGAAAATATTCGACATCCTATAAATAGATCAAATAAGTAATCGTATTTATGTTCGATGCTGGGTTAACATAGTGAGACAATATTGAGTACTTTTTAATTAATATTAATATTTTGAGTACTATTTAATTAATATTGAGTACTTTTTAATTAGTTTGAAAGGCCACAGATTTGCAGGAAATATGAGAATATGGCGACTCGAGGCTCTAAAAGGGCTTGAATAGGACCAAAATTCTGGTATGTTGTAGAGAAGGTGCTTCTCTACCACCTCCAAAAATGTTGGCCCTCTCAAAGCCCCAAGTTGCTCTACTCCCATATTTCCCTCACTTCTTTTGTCCCACAATAATGTTACCAAAGGGCAGCAAGGTTATTGCAAAGTATAATTTACTATTAGCGTAACGAGTTCGCCTGTTTCTTAACTCTAATAACTCACGTAGAACTTCTAGGAGTACAATTGAGTTTGATTACTTTCGCCCCGAACAGATGAATGAGCAAAGGACTCCTAGAGTGAATCAGCAAGTATGAATTTTATAGTTGGCTAGCGCATCATCATCATAAAATCCAATCATCTTGTGAGGGGCGAAGGTACTCTATAATTAAATCTTCATTGTCCGCACGCTATCGAAAAAGAAGTCCTGGATAGTGCTATCGGTTGCTATCACCTTGACCTGAAATCGCTGGACCTCGTACTTGAGTTTTCGTCACCTCATATTCGCCCATAAACTGTGAGAGGAGGGTTTTGAGGAGTTTTCTATTAGTTCGAGACCTTTTTATGAAGTCTGAGCTGTGACACATTTCTTTTCATAATACTAGGTATTGAATAAGAAAATACCAACGGATGAACCTGTGATTGAGAGTTCTCCTTAGTGACAGCCACTGGGCTAATTGTTTACAAACAATTGATATATTATTATAGGAAATTAACTTGACTATAAATAATAATTAATGATTATTATTAGTTCAATTATTAGGTCAATGAATAGTCAGAAGGTGGTAGGAATCTTACTTCGTTCTTGAACGAATCATAATATGATTATAGATTATTATTGTCTATATGATAGACAATAAATTTCATTGTCTACCATTCGAGAGCTGATCCTCAATGCATTGGTAATCGCAGTTGGTGATCTGACGTGAGTGAAATGAGGAGAGCGGGGAATGATGAATAGTTGAAGGGGGGGGGCAGTTGGAAGTGATTTGTGAGAAGGGGCGGGGGTTTCAGTGACTGTTAATGGTGTGGGTGGTGGGTGATGGGTGGTGGCTGGTGGCTAGTGGGTGGTGGCTGGTGGGTAGTGGGTGGTGGCTGGTGGGTGGTAGGTAATGGGTGGTACGTGTTGGGAGGAGTGAGCAGGTGGTACGGCCCCCGACAACGAATGAGGCGTTCAGGATCCAAAGCGGATAACTCCAAAATTTCAAAATTTCAAAATTTTTTCCCAATTTCGGCACGTTCAGTAAAGCCATAATTTATTTGGCAAATCAATTATTTGCCCGAGCAAACCCAAACCCGGCCTGTCCTAAGGAGGCTACATACCAAACTACAGCTTGATAGGATGAATAGCATAGGAATTAGCTTTAAAAGCCACTCAGCTGATCCCGGTCCTATGCTGCTTAAAGTGTAAGTCCTAAGGAGGCAACATGTGAATAGTTAGTGTGATTAGCATATAAATTGATCAGCGTAACGGGCGGACAGTTATAGTCAGTTTGGTGAAAGCTAAAACATTTAAAACATTTTAACATTTAAAAAAAAACCTGCCCTAGACAGTCAGAAGACATAGAAGGGTACAGATTTGGTTATGGATGACAATATTTAATAAACGATAACCTTTTTATTTCTTTAAGAATGTAAATCAATTAAGATGTCTCTTTCGATTGACGAGAAACACGGTTCTTTCCAATATTTTGATTCTTCTCCTGAAAATGTTGATTCTATGCAGGTCCTTCTACTCTCTACGGCTTAAAAAGCCATAGAGCTAGAGGCCGTAGAGAGTAGAAGGACCTACATTGAATCGAAATTTTCAGGAGAAGAACCAAAATATGGGAAAGAACCGTGTTGTACTGTGTGGCATATGAGAGTGCACGAAATCTCCAACTCAACAAAATCTCAGGTGACAAAATGGATTTTGATCCACCGGTGTC
This sequence comes from Stenodema calcarata, assembly GCA_963920205.1. Taxonomy (NCBI): domain Eukaryota; kingdom Metazoa; phylum Arthropoda; class Insecta; order Hemiptera; family Miridae; genus Stenodema; species Stenodema calcarata. The sequence goes on from OY986052.1 coordinate 4,517,509, forward strand.
CCATCATTAGTAGGTACGCTCCTCATAAAATCAATGAACTACCGGCAAGCTTTCATCCTTGACTCCTAGCGGGGAGTGCCACAGAGATATTCCAAGTTCACGGTCGAGCCCCCGTTCGCCCGCTTATTTCAAGATAATCGCCGTGGTGGAGTCTTCGACAGCTTCCTTATTGTAATACAAGTCTCCGTCTGAACTCAATTAAATGCTCAGGACCCGCGATATTTCGTCGTGCAAGGTCAACTACGCCAGACGACCTATTGAGAACATCTTGTTTTGTTTTAAGACGGCGCTTGAGCTACGGTTCTCCCTAAGAGAACCGGTCTTCCTCCTTTTGACCAGCTGTGATTAATTAGTTTTGTTGATCACAGCTAAACGTTGGACGATGTTGAAGAGTTATTGAAAGAGTTTCTAGGTTCAAACCGCCGCTCGCTCCTACAGCAGCTCCCTCCTCTATAAACAAACTACAAATTACTCAAAACAAATGCATCCGCCTTTCAACCCACACATCCCGACGCTGTAGAATAGAAACACTCCACAAACTACACTCAATCGACACAATTCACACATTCATCACAATGCTCAAAAATAAATTCACTGATAAACTTCGATCCCACCCAAACGCGCTTGTCCGGCACGTCCCTTAGTTGCATGGTGATGCCTTCAGGCATCAATTTGTTTTAAGTCATACTGCTGCTATCTGTTGAGGTTTCTTGGAACGTTAAAACGATTCTTACAGGCAACAATATGCGTTAAAGGTCTCAAAAGTTTTCAAAAGTTGCACTTTGAGAAGAGAGGCATTTTGGCATTAATCCCTTGTTTAATCAACCAATTTGCACCAAAATTTTAAAAACCCTCTGATACCCATATGCACAATGATGCCTGCAGGCATCAATTAGTTTTTTGGGGTTTTCCCGGAAAATACTCAAGCTGTTTTTTCCCTGTATTTTTCCCGCAACCAGAAGACCACAATTAAAGACTCGGGTTCTCTAACCATCCCTCCAAAAGCCCCAATGGGGACCCCACCACACGAGGCGGGTCTGAGAACCCTCTCACCACTTCCCACCATAAGGAATCTATATATATATCCTGAAAAATAAATTTGTACATAGACCTGTAAATAACTGTATATAGAGAACTGTAACTAATGATAATTGTATATTTTTGTAATTAGTGTTAAGTAATTGTATATATTGTATATTATGTGTCCGTAGTGTGAAGACCCACCGTCCAGTCAACAGTTTTGTCTGAAAAATTTTCTCTTACCACAGTCATCCCACCGCAAACCTCACTCCATGTGTCTGCCCTCCATCATCCCTCATTTTTGCTAAGCCTTTAGGGCCGTCAGGCCGGTATTGTATTAGCCTCAAACATCCTGTACAAACTTTGTATGCTTTATTTCTGCCAATAAAATTATTCTTGATTCTTGATTCTTGCCTTTGAGTCTCGAGACTCAATGATCATCAGTACAAAGGTAAATCGTCCCTACAATAATTGGCATACAATCGAATATGCACGTGCGCTCTTTTCCTTTGAATCAGACAGCAAGAATGAAGGCGAAGTAGCTAAAGAGCAAAGAGATAGCGTTTTTCTTTTTAAATATAGTGATGGTGTATGGTATCAATACCGCAAGAGTGAAAATGAAAAAAAATTTCATGAACACGAGCATTGAGGGAAGTTTTTTTTAGCACTGTTAGCCAAGCAAAAAAGTTGAATAAAAAACATACCCTGTAAAGCCATACAAGGAAAGATTACCAATCACGGTTGCCAAAAGAAAGGATCACTTAAAATTATGCTCACAAAACCTAATACCCAGGCCATACCATCAATATTAAGAGTCTCTATTTGTGTTTTTTTTTTTTTTTCAGTTAAATCAAATATTTTTTTTATGTATTTTTATAGGATCTTTTTAAATACTAGTTTTGCTGTTTTCAATATTTTTTAACATTATTTCTAGTAAGTTTTTATATTTGTTTGTAACATTTTTCAACCCCATTCAATAGGAGGATGTCGTTTTTTCTGGTACTAACCAAATTGATACTAATACGCAGTGCGCTCTTCGCCTAAAAGGGAAATGCATGTAAGTACGTACTTATACTATACCACAGACGCTACCATCAAAGCGGCAAGTGAAATAATAGGAGACTAACAAGGTAGCCAGCTGGCTTGGCTTTTATTAGGTGCTTTCATGTTCATCACAAGACCAATCATGTACCTACCACGAGACCAATCAGTCAAGCACCTTCTACTCTACCGGAATGCAACGCGTTCGTTATCTGACGTCTTCCCTATTCTCCTCTACCGAGAAGAAAATCATCATTTACGCGACAAACAATATTTGATCTAAGGCTTCATTAAGGAGCAATCTGTACCTGTACATGAAAGGTTGTAGACGAATTTGAAGAGCTTTATGCTCTTGCCGGCTCTCAGAATTGATTTCACTCCCGACGAACCATTTAAGTGCAGATATAAAGGAATAATGAACAACTTTGTTAACGGGTTGAGCTTCGAGTTGAGTGGATATTGTGATGTTAATGAAAGAGCATGCCACCAGCAGTGATTCAGTCGTTTTGATTGATGAGCGGCAGGCAGCGGATGGTTACATCAATGTGCGGATCGCTCATTAGGAATAGGTCACGAGGACGACCGACGCGATTCAAACATCCTTATGACATTAGGATTCACGATCATGACGGTTGGGGGATCGAGTATTTATAATACCTATCTCAAAAGTCTAGTTTCGAAATGAGAAAGCGTGATCTAGGTAAAACCAGTGGCTTCCACGTTGTCTCAATAGCTTCCTTGTTGTTGAAAATCGAGTTAAGTTACAACAGGAATTAGAAGTCGATTATTACTAAGAACACCCTCTGTTTACGACCTATTACGTATTTGATAATGAGCTCTTAAGAAGGCAGCACAAGACTCGACTTCCATTGCACCTTCCCCACGTCGGCCACTGCCACCACTTCCCGGAGCTTCTTCGCGAATCGACAGCATTTTCGCATCCCAAAGATCATCATTAGAACGATCACACATCAACCATAAAAACAGCAAACCACGAGGTCACCAGTATCCTCCACCACTTTTTTCTCTTCTTGGGTCTTCAGTCTTCCCATTCAATCATCTCGGTTTCATCATCGACTCGTCTAATGTTTTATTTTTATTTTTCCCCGTCAAGCTTAAATTTTTCCCCTTCATTCTTAAAATAAATAATTTATTAAATTAATTTCTTAAAATTTTTAAGAATGAATCACGCAAGTCTTTCGCGTCGAATTTTCAAGAAGATGAGGACGATTTTCCACTCAGTTTGGAGGCCAAACCACTTGAGGTGTTTTAGCCAAACTGGATTTCACAACTGGATATCATTGAGTCAAAATCTGTTTACAAAACGGCTGGTCCCGAGCTTTGAGTTAAGTAATTTGCGGGAGAAACCACTTGGGTGTTCTGCCTCCAAATTAGATGGGCAACCCACAAGACAAGTGGTTCTTCTTGTGGTGTTTCACAAATTTTGACGATTTTGGAGATGTGGTTTTACTTTAAACCGGCAGTCTTAAGGATCTCAGCAGATAATTCGCAAGGAGATCCTTGAGAATTTGACTTATTTCTATTAAATTTTGGTTTAATATCTTCAATAATGAAATATTGGAATCGCCAAAAAAATGTTTTGGGTTTACTTTTCAAGCTCCTTAGATTAAGAAAATTTTTGCCCAGTTAGCGTTGTGATAAAATTGCGAAATTTGGTTACGTTTTCGGACCAACCCCACAATGATTTTGACACTTTTCATAACCCAATGGGAAGGGGTTCAAAACGAATTTTGAGATCGTCATATTCCATTTGAACGACATTCAAAGATAGCTTTGTACGATCTGATCCGAACAGCACATGGTCATCAGATATCGAGTTAATTACTAATAGTTCACAATAATTAGTAATAATTTACACTACTTGATAACAATTATTAATGATGATTCATAATAATAATTTATCTATCATCTAGACAAAAACGAAAGGAGATCTATTTCTGCACAAAGAAGATTATAAACCGTGGTGTCAAGCATTTGCAGAGTTTTTCTTTTCTTTCCTCTCGTCAATTGAGAACCTCTATAATGGACAGTAAATGTTGACTCGGAGAAAATTAGATGTTTTTCTTGATAGTTATTCAAACCGCTACAACATCTTCCATTATGTGATTATAAGATAATTGATTTCCTTTGTGAGAAGAAACTGCACTTTGGCAACTGGATTACCTAATACTTTAGTTCCTGCAAGTAGGATTAAGTGAACTAACGTCATTATGATAGAGAACTAATAATATTCTTCAGGAAGTTTACTTAGTTGAACGTGAGATTGTTCAAAATTAGAGGTGTTCTGACTAACTATTGGACATCTCTCTCAGCCATTCGAGAAGAGAACCGAGACTTTGATCGCAGCGGTTATTATGTCACCGTGAATCATCATATGAATACATTACAAGTTCGACCACGCAAACCGTTGACAGCTCTTGATTGATGTGAACGTCTAATGTCCAACGTTCATGAAGTAACAGACAGTTTGGAATTTCTTTTCATGGCATGACATTCAAAATTTGATATTATTTAATCAAAATATTCAATATTATTTAGTCCAAACGCCAACCAACAACGTATCTATCATCTGACTGGCTCACACCTTGAGTTGTAACTAAATAACACTGAAAAAGGTCTTAATCACAGAAAAAAAATATCCATGATTCTCACCACTTTGGCAAATTAATTTCACGACTTCCCAATTCAATGAACGCTCGATGTAAACAGAAGTGAAATCGGAACCTTTCCATCTTAAGGACATTTTTAAGGAGCTCTCGAAACTCGCAGTTGTCACTTTTGTAGCTCTCGAGCATCGTATTTCGAACAACTTTACGGGCAGTCTTAAGACTAATATCATCTTACTCAACGTTCAGGCGGAAGTGGTTTGTTTTTGGCGATACTGGTAGCTTCCATGAAGTATTTCAGTCGGTGGATGTTAATAAGGAAAATTAACGAGGTGAATGATCACCTTTCAGCCCGTTCCAATTCGCAGTTCCAATCGACTAAATATTCAATATTTAATAAGAACGATAATTGCAGGCGAATCCGTTTTTGCACTTTGATGGTGCTTAACCAAACTTTAGACACTAATAATTAGTGTCTAAGAATTATTCTTATGTGACTAACTCATACACATTTCATGACAGAGATTTTTTTGAATTTCCTTTTTTTCTAAAAAATGAACGGTTGTTTAAATTTATTGAAATTACTACCTTCCCCCCACCCCGGTAATAATTGTTACGAGAAAAACATCTTGGAATCTTCTAAAAAAGTGAATAGAGTTGGAGACTGCAACAAGTTGTTCGAAATTGAACAGTCGGGGACGCAAAAAGAGGGTGGCGTACAGTGTACGCCAATCTGGCCTAAGTGTGACGCCCAGAACACCTGGCCGTGGGGGATTAATAAGAACGATAATTGCAGGCTGAAAAGCGAAGATGGTATTCAAAATAAAATTTATTAGAATGAAACTATTTAACAGCAAATAAAAACAAAATTGTACCGTACAGTACGTTCCAACGTACAATAGTTAGTCTAAAAACAAAATAAACAATTTCCTCATCTACTACTCTACTAAAATATGGAGGTAAGGCACGCAACATTCAAAAAAGCAAACATTCTGTACAAAGCAATTCAACGGTCAAAAATATATAAATATATATGACTTGGTTTGGCAGTATAAAACTGGGGAAGCATGTAGATGTTTATCAAGGTATTGATAAATCGATGCAGTAGGTATCCATTCAATGGATTGACTGAAAACCCGGATTTCAGATAATGTCACTAAATTTGAAGTCACGCCACCAACAGACTCAGAAAGTACAAGTTCATTCACGTTGGTTGTTGACTTGAAGCGTCTTGTCACGCCCTGCAAGCCTGCCTGTGGTTATCGGAGTGGAGGGAGTGAAATTTTTGAGTCTTCAGTGCTTCTTCCACGATTAGGAAGGAACCTGGTGTGAACTTCTTGTTCGCCACTAACGTTGACAACGCAATCTTCCCGGTTAGCTGTCCCCAAGCGACGCCCTCTGGGAGCTCTACGTGAACTTCTTTGATGAGACCGCTCTCGACGTTCATGGAGATCTGCATTGGTCCCCAGCCGATGTCGTGGTTACGACTGACCTCGAATGCGGGTGTCTTCCCATAGCGCCAGTCCCAACCGGCGAATTCGTCTCTGATTTGTTGAAGACCTGGAAATGATCAGGATACAAGTTAACAATATGAGTCTAGCAATTTATAGGATTCATCAGTGTCAAATGATCAGTTAAAGCAGGAGCAGTTCAAACCCACTGGTTCTCCAAGGTATTGAACCATACGAAGTCGCTCGCCATCTCTCCACATTTTTGCCAGAAATGATTGCGTGATTTTTTATTTTACTACATTTTTTGTTTTTACTGTTTATTCCTTTGTTCGTTTTGATTTTGAAGTATTTTACTCCGCTATTGACCTTGTAATTTTCAGATTTCAAGAGCACCATAATATGTGAGCACCATAATATTATATTATAAAGCTCTTGACAACACAACTTTTGGCAAAAGTTTGATCTCAAAATATTAAAAATTGACTGAGATATGAGTGCAAGCTGAAGAGCGTAAGTCCATCCTTGAGCAGGCAAGACAATGCAAGTCATTGGCAAGGCATTGGTGGACTTACGTTGTTTGGTCTGCTCAGCTGTGAACTTTCGCTGTTTTGCTCTGATCGTGGCTGGACTTTCGCTGTTTTGCCCTGACCACAGGTGGACTTGCGCTCTTAGGGATTTACAAGGAAGTCTATATGGTCCAACATATTTAATTTAGACGGTGCTTGCTCGTAAAAGCCCTTTCCTTATCATACATAAATGTAAAATTTACAATGGAATATTGGACATCATGTTACTTGCGCCATGCCTACACCTTTTAAAGCGCACTGTAAACTTTTATTGGATGGACTTACGTGCTTATGTCAGATCATCAGTGACTTACTTGCAATGGTCTTACTGAATAAATAATTTTAAATTTAAATTCCGAAAAAACCGGACTGCTTTGAGGCAAAACTCGACCCATAGTTGGACTCCATTCAGAATGCAAACCTAGGAATCAAGCCCATTCGTAGAACCTACAGCCTGGCCACCGTCCGAACCCAATGAAATAAAATATTAATTTGGTGCACTTAAAGCAACTTAACAATAAATCTTTCAAACTAACCAGGGAACCATTCTTCGGTTGGATTGATCATTTGGAAACCCTTCTGTTTCTGCACTTGTTTCCAGCCCTTGTCGGTGTTCGTCAAATCGTCCGTCTTCATGTACTGCCACCCAAGAGCCGCCATCAGCGCGTCCATCTTGATTCCAGGGCGAAGCTCGCTCAAGTTGACCGTCGGAGAGGGTACACTGGCTGTGGCGTTCGATTTGATATGCAGGAGCTGCGAAGAATTTGGACAAATTAAATGCCGATTTTTCAAAAGGATTGAGAGGCTGATGGCGAGTAAGGGTCATTCTCAGCAGAACGGGAGTGTAACTGAATTACACGAATTTGCCCCGACAAACATATTTAGTGGAATTTGAATATTTAATAGTCGTTTATATTGACAATGTTCGTCTCTTAAATAACAGTAATTTCACTGGGTGGTTGTATAATTTAGGAAAAATTTCCACAAAAAATACCCCTGACCCCTGACTTGAGGGTTTCTCAAATAAAAAATTGTATTTTACACTATTCTGAGAAAACGATCCATTTGGATAGTAAACCTATTTGTCGAACGGAGAAATATAAGGATTGGGAGGTGTGTGTTCAATTGGCTTGACTAAGGCTGGAAGGCCAAATTTACCTCTTGTTGGGAATAGGTAACCCTAATCCAGCTTGTGTACTTTCAACGACATAAGATGCTCACCTCGTTTTTCAAGAGCGAAGACTTAAGGCTTGGCTTGTCCACATTAACAAGGAGTGTGCAGTGATGGTAGGAGTTAGGTCGTCCAAGTTTTGAAGCCGTGCCAGATATCTTATCAGGACGTTAAGGAATATAAAAGAACAATCACTGTTGAAATATTTCAATCCTTCAAATGTAGATAACACAATGCTATAACCCTGTGCAATATTGATATACAATTTAAATACCAAAATTTCAGCCCATGCCCGATTTCTGATTTATGTCTCAGCCGTTGTAGTTAATTCCTACTCTTTAGGTTTTGAACGATAACGAATATAGTGACCAAAACCGTTTGATTTCTTAAAGAGCATGAAACTCGAATGAGGTCGACTCAGATTGCTATAAACGGAAGGAGAAAACCATTTGATACGATACACGCGATTAAAAAGGATCGAAAAAATTGTTGACTCCGAGAGCTGAACAGAAAACGAGATAGAAAGGTCAAGGCAGACGAAGATAATGTCAAATTCTGTGAAATTTACTTTTAATGGTAGAATAAGTGAAGAATACGGAATATTTTAATGTGTAGTCGTTAGTCCAAGAATCCATAAGACATTTGAAAAGATAACAAGCAGCATGGCTATGAGAGTAAATTCTGAAGAAATGTCTGGTTTTATGTAAAATGTCTCCATTGTACTGGTTTCATCATTTATAATTTTATAAAATAATAGATATAATTTATATAATTCAATCTCCATTTTTTGCCAAGTAACACCTCAGTTAAATCAGTCAAACTTTCTATTACTATTTTCATAACAAACAACCTAAATCCATTGTGCCATTCATCGCTACAGTACACTGAAATTACCCACAAAATATGGCAAATATAACGCGAAAAATGACACGGAAATAAATATTATAAAATTCCCGGCAGAAACACGAAATGCAAGCATAATTCCCAGTTTTTCGAAGTTTTCCCAGTCGCTAACAACCGTGTAAATTCCGTCATGCCGTGGGATGGTATGAACAAATAAAATTAAAAAATATGATGCCAAGTATACGACAAAAGAATTGACAGTGATCAATCAAATCTGCAATTTTAAAAGCTTATTGCGGTTAAACTGGTATCAATTGATGAAATGTAAATTGGTTAGCCCACGAGTATTCGACAACAATGCGAATTGAGGCAGTTGTTGTTTACGAGAGAAACAAAATTTGAATAATGGACGAACAATACTCGATTCCCAGACAAAATAATGTACCTACTCGTAATTCTCATTCATTTCCTCGTGGTTAAGGCCGATTTCGTAAGGAAAAATACCGAAAAACACCTGTTGAATTGAGGTTTATGTTTGGTTTTGTGGTGATAGTTTTGTTGGCATTCTAACTATGCCACTAAGAACAAGAATATAATATATATCTTGAATATAATATATTCAACCCACCATTTCATGAGGAAGCTCGAATTGCATGATATGAAATTCGAGCTTCCTCATGAAATGGTGGGTTGAATATTTTAAATACACAATTAAAACGTACCTAGTTTGTGTATGTTTCATGTTTGAAAATGTGCACAAGAAGTTATGGTTTTTAATGCAAGCTGAGGTATCGTCGCCTTATAATGAGAACCGCTTGGAACCCAGAATGACTTTTTTCTTCACTGAGATTTCAGGAAACGATCCAACGATACCCAGTTTTATATTGGAAACAGATGTGCAAAACTGCATTGAAATAAGTGACAGCGATGGTGGCCTCTGTTCCCTCAGGAAGGTTGTTAGTTTATTATCTTTTTTAAACCCCCCTCAAAATTTGAGGGTTTACGTTTCAAGATATTTTCTGAAGCTGGCCAAATCCTGAGGGAACGGTGGAACTGGCTGACCACCGACTTGACCAACAAACTTTATATTAACTTTATATTTTTTTACTTGTACTTGAAATGTATTTTTAAATTTGAATGAATTTCTTACGTTGAGTTCGTTATTTTCATTGTAGCTACGACCTGCCCAATTTATCCCTCAATCTTTTTGAAATAATCGATTAATCCATATGAAATAATTGTTGATACATACCATTAATCGATGGTCGATTAGAAAAAACACGAAGTTGCTTTATTGCAGTTGCCGGGGTTTTAGTAGGGATATTCATATTTTATGACGGTGACTTCTTGGAAATAATAATGACAATTGTATGACGCTAGGGGTGAACAAGTTGGAGAAGCCAAATACATAAAAATTCAAAATTAGGAGGTTATTTTTGATGCCCAAGCGGAGATGAGAGGTTCTCGGATACTACTGTACGAGTATTATACAGAGGCCACTAGTTTCCACATCGCTGTGTAGGATTGAGATAATCACCTTATGCCTCTGCTTAATTTATGCGTCCTCTAAAAGGATAATATTACGATTTCTCTCTGTCTACCTAACCTACATGTATGAAATACATAATATGTAATGCAGAATATTATCGACGTCCGAGGAACAATACCGCCCACTTATCTCCCATTTTTTGGAAAATGATATTTTGGTATCAATGTGCCGAGCTCCCTCTGGTGGATCGTCTCGTTGATGCTGGGAAACATTCGGTATGCTTTGGGGTTCACTCCAGTTATAATAATAATTAGTTTTAGCAAAACGATTCCTTGATATAATGTTTTGATTCAGTTTTTCCTTCTTCCAGTAATTCTCACTTCAGTAGATAGGCGGTACTGTTTCTCGAACGTCGATATGTGGTTTGGGGGAGGTTTTTTTTTTTTTTTTTTTTTTTTTTTTTTTTAAATAGAGCTTTTGAAGAAAAGCAAACTACTTATTATTCGCTGAAAAATGTGTAACTATACCAAAATCCGTTTTACACCATTCAAGTTTCTAAGGGGGGAAAAATTACCCATAAATCCCAAAAATGAAACAGTCTGACAAGTGACACATCATTTTAACGACATTCAGTGTTCAACGCAATGGTGAAGTCAGAACTGCGATACCTCATTCCTCTCTCAAACTGGAGCACTTCGAAGGTTAAGAAACGTGGTTGTTACTTGTGATGTTCTTCACGGATCATTAAATGATTTTGTTGTAATCTGGTAACGCAATGACATATTGCAATTTTGACTTCACCATCATGTTTCGCGTTGAATAATCTCAGCAAAACCCAGCAAAAAAAGGAGACCAAATTTGTTGGAAAACTAGTGAAATGGAGACATTTTACATAAAACCATATTTCATTGAAAATTTGCTCTTATAGCCATGCTGCATGATTGTTAATTTTTCATTTTTGAGAGTGCTTGGCAACAGTGAACGAGCGAGCGAAACGAACTAGAGAGCATGAAAGTCAGACGATTGATCATATAATAATAAACAATACCATTTATATCAAGGATTGTGTCGGTAAGGTGTTTGTCAAACCTCAATCCTAATTACACATCCGCAGCGAGGTGGAAACTAGTGGCCTCCGTATAATACATAACTACCGGTTCTCATTATAAGGCGACGGCATTTTGTTTGAACCACCAAAGATTGTTCGTTTTAGTCAAATTTCTAATATACCTAACTCATCAGTACGTGCCAATTTGTTCTTTAATTGGATATTTGTGTATTTTGTTGGTGGTTCAATCTATTTGTACGGATGCATCACATCACAGTAACCACCTACGGTAAAACCTAATGAAGTGAAAAGTTCTCAAATAGTCACAATCAAGTATGGAATGACTGTGAGTGTATATGAGTAGGGGTAAACCTGAATAATAGAAGATGAATAAAATAAGTTTGCGATTTAAAAGGATACTTTGTATTCTTTGTCCACGACCAGGTCTTCTTTTTGGTTGATTTCCGGACTCAAATTCCACTCCTTCTCAATGGTACTGGCCAGGATTTCTAAATTGTGCCTCCTGTTGTATCGGGTCTTGGGGCAGAAGAACGTAACGTTCAGATTACCAAGATCGTGGTAAACGCTACCGCCGCCGCTATTCCTGCGCGCCAACTTGACTCCTTTCCTCTCCAGATGGTCGACATCCACTTCCACCCAAGGGTTCTGGTGACGTCCGATCACGACGCAAGGGTCGTTCCTCCAAAGCAACATGATGTGATGGTCGGTGAAATCAAAGTTCTTGTACATCCAGTCCTCGAGCGCCAAGTTGGTGAAGACGTCTCGAGACTGAGAGATGAACACCGACTTGGAGAGCTCTTTGTCGGTAGAGGAAGACGTCGGGGGTAGAGATCCAGCGGATGTTGCCATCGCAGCGTGTTTAGTCACACCTGACAAGAGAGATCCACCGCTCCCTTGCCTCACCAGCACCGACGTAAACTTGACGCATTTCGTTGCGGATTGAATAGCGAAAGCCATTATTTCTTTGCGAACACACAATAAAACCAAAACGTACTTTTAAAATCTGTTAAACGACGTCACTTGCCTGAAAACGGTAGTTTGTACGCGTTACTTCAACTACTCGTCACTAGATCAAACGAAAACTGTTTATTTTGATTTTCGGAGTAACTATTGCACTTTGAACGAAGTACCTACAGTCACTGAGTTACCGGAAATCTTCAAGCTTGTGTAGCAATCGAAGCGAGAGAGATCATGTGGTTGTGGATGTCAATGGTTTGGTGCAGCCACTTCCAGGTCTGGTGCAGGCTACAGGTGCGGTGTCTCAAAGCCAGACAGTCGCCACAATAATCTCGCATTCCTTGGGGACCCTCCAGGATGAAAGTGAAATTTGTAAACAACCTAGAAAGGGGAAAAGCGTGATTTTAGATTGACACAAAAACTCCAAACGAAATTTTCGGGGAAGAGAACACTTGTATGTTGGGGGACTATGACGTCAATACAACTGGCTCAGGGAAGCGAACGGCACTGGGGCAAAAGGCAGTAAAACGACTGAAATCGAATGTGTGGGGGTTTATATAGACGGCGGTCCACAGATATTGAACCGGTAGGCGGCCTGTGGTGGGGTGATCGAAATGAAATCGAAATGTTAAAAAACTACTAACCCCACGATAAGATTACGACACGTTCCAATGTGTGTCTGTTTTCGTGACTGATGCCTGGAACAGTGAAAACAATAGGGGGAAGTATAGACAGTTTTGCAATCAAAACATCGAACGAGTTGGTACTGCATGGAAATCACGCACCCTCCCTCTGGTTCCCAGGTTTCAAAACGCCATTTCTCAACGCAAATATGAATTATTGAAAACTAAATTTTGTTAACAGTTAAATTATTTGTTCCTAACTCCTGGTCGCAGAATACGTTATTTATTTCGTTAGGTACCTGTTGTAAGCAGTAATCAGGCAAGTTGGAAATAGGGTCAGAAATGCCTCACAATTATTGCGAGAGGTTGATACGCTGAGCCCTGAGGTATAGTCGAAGCAAATTGTGCCACTAGCCTAACCGAATCCCAAATTCCCTCAATGTAAAAAATGAGTGTAGATTGATATTGTAGGATTAGCCAATTGATTATGATTATTGACATTATTGCGTGTGTAGTGTTACTAATGAATCAAGCGAAATAAAAGTTCATTCTATGGTTTAATTCCAAACGAAGAGGTGTATTTCTTAAATATTTGATTGGAAACGATGCGAAGGATCCGAGAGCGGAGAAATGGAGAGAGAGAGAGAGGAGGAAGAAGTCAGGATGGATGACATGACAAGGAAAATGGAAAGATTTTCTTTGGAACAATTCAAAGGATCATGGGACGATTATGAGTAATTCAAAGGATCATGGGACGATTATGAGTTACCGAGTTAAATGAGTAGATGGTGACAGAGGGGATGCAGCTCGACGAGATCTGTTGCTTTAAAGAAAGTAAAAACTTTTCCATTAAGTCCATATACGAGGCAGATTGGAATAAGGTCTCTCGCCATTGTTTCTGCTGATTTTAATATTTGTTCTAGGGTGCGTTTTGACTTATTCTCGTTGATTCCATCAGGCCACCGTTGTCGAATTTCCATTTCGAAAACCTGAAACTTGCAACCTCCCGAGAACCTATCCCTCACTCTTTCGTCCATGTTGTCATACCCACAATAAGCTGCTAATTCTTTGAGTCGAACAAACAAATCTGCCATTGGTTCATTGTTCCATCGTATGCATCGTTCAAATTCTAATGTTGCTGATGATATATTTATCTTGGGTTTGTATATTATGGGATCAAGAACGAAAATAAAGAACGCGAACCAAGTTAGCAAGCAAGGAATTACGTGTGGTCAGTGTGGTTTTAGACATAACATCCTATTAGGTCTATGTCAGGCAAGTGAGTCTAGATAGGTCATTTCGCTAGTGCAAGGCTACAACGGTGAGGAGGTTGGTGGACGACGAAGATGTACAAGAGAAGCCCAAAATAAACTTTTCTACCTTGGATATTTGCATCTAAACAACAATTTCAGATATGAAAACCCATAAGACATCACGAGCGACCATCAGGGAGATGTCCCTTATCTATAAGATGGAGTTTGACTCCGGTGCAAGGGATATCATGGGGAGTGCATGATTGGGATATCACTATGGAAGAAGGTAGGAACACCAAAGTTAGAAGGGATGTGAAGGGGGTGTGCTAGTAGCTAAACAAGTCAAAAGGGTTAGGGTGGCTGCTGTGAACGGGGAGGAAACGCCACTGTTGGGGTTACCATGGATTTTGGCTTTCAATATGGATTTACTTTCCGTCTGAGGTAAAAATAAACAAGACAGAAATGGATTCATCCATAAGACTGACACGACTATAACTCAAAGCCAATCCTAGAAGTTATCCAGCTCGCAGACTTCCATTTCAGACGAAGAAAAGGATGGGAAAGGAGTAGGAAAGGTAGGTACGGACCGGTATATTAGAAGAAGTTGATCCAACAGAAATACAAATTAAGTGGGCGACTCCAACCGTAAATGTGGAGAAACCAAGTGGGGATATTAGAATATGCAGGGATTTCAAGGCAACTACATTTAGGTAGGTACCTACATGATTTTTCCCATAAGGCTCGGAGTAAGGTCCTGAACGTATAATAACGTTATATAGTCGTAATCTGCCGCATAACATCCATCATGTTCTCATATTTACTTATCCCACTGGTTTACTGAAGAACAAAATTGACGAAGGGAATTAAGATCAGAGCCCTTCAAACACGAACTTTTCTATTCACAAGGTTCAGGCGCACCTCACGAAAAAGGCTAATACCAACCACTTAAAACAACCAAAGGGACATCGTCATACGTACCCATACTAAACGTAAAACCGCCAAATCAATGTTGAACTACCATCCAATAGATGACACAACTGAATAAATTTAGTTTTTTATCACCAAAAAAAGTGATAGACTTGGAAAAATTAACTTGACCTGCGTTATCATTCTCCACCTGTCCTTATCATTCTCACAAGAGTCAGCTGTAAAAGTTGCGAAACGGCAAGTTTGGCAAGGCTTGTGCGGCCCTCAAGCGAACCACTAGTTGGGAAACTGCTCAACAGAGCGCTCTGTAATGTAAGGAGTGAGCAGTATATTTCCATTGGAATGCATGAAAACAATATAAATATTTAAGTAAAATACTCTATTTGATTTTATGATTACGAAATTAATTAATATTGATTTGTACTATTCTTGTATGAATGTGATTTTTAGTTATTATCAGCTGAAGAATCCTTATCTATGTCAGCTGTTCATTCTTTCAAGGGACTGCCGTTTTGCAGTGTGCTCGGATAATTCTCTAACTTCGATTAGTTTTCACCTACTCCAAGATGTTGTAAGTACACATTCTCTGAAATTATCGTGTAATTCTTAAGCAGCAAAAAGATGTTTAAAAACTGTACTAATGTCTGGGCTCACAGTTTCAGAGTTCTTGCCACTCGCGCTGCATCCAGCGCTGCCATGGCTGGAAAAGTTCCTCCCGCAAGTGAGTTTTCTTTCTTGTGTTGCTTTTCGTGTCTTTAGATCATTTTAATGTCGTGAATTTTGATCACTGAATGGTGCAATGTGTTTTCAGCGCCCTTCAGGAAGTGGGTGTACAGTGCGTCGGGGTTCAACAAATACGGTGAGTGTCTATCACTACCAGTGACAGCTAAATTTATTAGTACAATTGAGAAGTTATCAATTCATATCATATACTTAGTATTTTCTATATTGCATTGGGCGCTGTTAAAGACATAATTACAGTGCTATATGATATGTAGTTAAAGACCGGATTTCTATGCAATTGCATATCCATTTCACTTCATGTAAGGCGAGCGCAAATTCTTCCTGTATCTGAATTGCTCTCTGTACCTAGATGCTCTAGTTTGAATTTTATTCTGCATATTTTTGCAAATTCGGACTGTTGCTGCATATTCTTGCATATTCGGGGGCAAATCGTAATGCTGCATGTTTTATAGAAAATCAATAACGGTTGACGATTTTTGGTGACGGGAAGAAGATAAGATGAAGTTCTTGAGTACCAAAATCAGACGGAGAGATTGATTTTGATCATTTGAGTAGGAATCTTGGTGAAGGAGATCCAGAGCTGGGGAGGGCTGAAAGCCATTCGTGGAATAGTCTGCTACATGCTACAAAGTGGGGCACTGGGCTACATTCTGCTTTATTCTAGGCTGTTAACTTGGCTAAATTCGCCCAAGTTGTTGACGAGCTCAAGGTTGACCCAGCTCAAAGTGTTGGATTTGGTTGGAAATCCCAGCGTTTCCCACTTAGCCTTCATCAAAGCCCACTTGTCGTTCATACCACTGATACTAACTAGGTTAGAGGAAGGTGGTGTTGAGTTGAGACAAAGTTTGAAGTTGATCGAGGAATGCTCCGCAAAATGCAGGCAATTCCTGGTACAAATGGGACAAAATTACAAGAGAAGTGGTCCACAGAAAAATACCTAATGGTCTAGAAACAGTAAAGAACGTTAACAAGATTTTAATGGTAGAGGATGTACCAAGTGAACTGACGGAGCATTCTTGCCCGGTTATTTTGAGCAATTTTAAATTTTCTCCAGTCACTTCGATTGATGTGGAGCAGTCTTTTTCTGTCTACAAACACATTCTCTCGGACCGTCGTCCCAACTTCATTCAAGACAACCTTGAAATGTATATTTTTTTACGAAATGAGAACTTCATGCAGATCATTCCTAATAATTAGGAATGATCTTCAATTATTGAAACTTACTGGTAGAGTGATTTTTTCCAAGATCTGAGTTGTTACATATTTCGTTAGTTTTACTGCATATTCGGGGCATCTATGCTGCATAGAAATCCGGTCTTTAATGATAGTGCACTCGAGGTTTTTAAGATGTGGCAACTTGAGTGCACTAATGTAGGGGCAAGGTACCACTTACGTACTTGAATGGTCAATTTAGTTCTCTACTTATGTTGGGCTCCCTGGGCGAAGTACGTTTGTTAAGAAAGCATTCGCTATTGGTTAAATCAGCAGATATCAATCTCTGAGACTTGCATTTGCCTTTTGTTCCGGTTATTTGTTTGATTGGGCGGCGAACTTTCCAAAATTTAATGTCTTACGTTACTGATTCCCAGATTGTAATCCATGTCTGATTCTCCAGACCTGTTCATACAATGAATTCCCACTTATTTTTAATTGTAGGTTTGATGCACGACGATGTCCTGTATGAAGATGACGATGTCAAAGAAGCGTTGAGGAGGCTTCCAGAACACCTCCTGCATGCCAGAACTTTCCGTATCGTCCGGGCCATGCAACTCTCCATGACTCACGATATCCTCCCCAAAGAACAGTGGACGAAATACGAAGAGGTGAGATGCTCTACATCCTTTAGAGGCTACTCCTGAAGTAGTGTTTAATCATTTTAAAAAGGCGCTCTTTGGTTGTCATCGAAATTAGCTGGCCAACGTGCTGTTCACGTGAGGTGGCGCGAAATAAAAATCGTTCTTCAAAGCTTTCGGTTACAATTAACTATCTTCAGGGCTTTAACAAACAAAATAAGAACAGAAAGCTGAAGGAGCTTTTGAGATGATGGGCTTAGATAATCCTTTTTATACAGAGACAGAGTGGATTGAGTCGGAGAGATTGCGGATTAAGGATAGACGAGAAACGGGTCCTCTAAGCGGGATTAAGGTCATAACTTTATTGCGATTGTAAGTAGGTACAGCTAAAAGCCTGCATACGAGTCTGCAACACATTGGAACATTTTATGTCTTCAGTTTCCACGCTCGAAATTACTTCGAGAAATCAACACAAATGCTATTAAATCGATTCAAACGAGCTGCGGACGATTACCGTGGGATGCACACAGACGGGGTTACAATTACTTACGGATTGGTTGTACGTGAAAATCATGCCAATATCAACTGTAACTCTCTTTTATAAAACAACGCTTTTCGTGTCCATGTGCCAAAATAAATATCTACGTAAAATATCTTAACCAAAAAACCTACCGTGAGGCGGCCAGACTATCGTTAACATTGATGACGCTAAATTCTAATGTAACACCTCAATGACCTAAACTTAGAGTTCGTGGCTACATAATGATTATTGTTCCTCCGTCACAGTTTTTGTTTTAGGCCTGAAGATGGTTAATTTTAACCAAAAGCTTGAAAGAAAGATTTTTATTTCGCACCACCTACAACAACACAATACCACGTCGATCGAAATTAGCTTAAAACTTTCACCTTTTGGTCTTGGTACCGCCCAATCCCAATTTGGTTCGACTGCAGTTATTCTTCTACCTATTGAGTGACCCTTATTGTAAAGCTCAGCCAAGAAACTTTGCCTGCGATACCTGCAAAAGTTCAGTAATCTCCCGCTCGTTCTGATTCGAGTCGACCAGACAGTTGTAGGTTTTCTACAAGGTATTTAGTCAGAGCAGGTTGTTTTATTACAGGTTATGTAATGCATTTGAATTGTGAATCTGCTGTAGGACTTCACTTTATATATGTATATGATATGTGACTTTATCTACATGATAATGACTCGAAGTTCAGCTCTTAGGATTACAACAGGCGGGCTTTTGGCTGAGAAACATCGTAAACGGTTTTTGGAGGTTCTGCAATAACACCTTGAAATCTGAAGGGTTTAGTTTACTCCGGACCCTCGTCATTAGGTGCATAGCAACTGGGTGGTGTCAGGGCAATGGCACTGCGATATGCTAAAATACATTTTTGGTCTTAGATCTTGATAATATCAAGATCTAAGACAATACACAAAACCTTTTTAAGTTCAATTTTGGCCTAAAACTGAGTTACTGGATAGGGCATGTCCTAACTCACGTCGTCGATCCTAGAAAAAGGGCCAACTTCCGTGCTTGATATCAAACCTGAAATCCTCGAGCCTTAGGGGAACAATTGAGGACGTTTTTTCGACTCCTGAAAAACGTGTGATAAGGAACTCACGAGTTTTTGTGTATACTGACACATTAGATTCCCAATAGATAGCTGTATAAATTTGGCGTTTGTTTGGTATACTCAGTGTCAAATTAAATTCTATAAACGCGCTCGACAATGTCCAACATCACAGTGGCCACTCTTGCGAGAAAAAAAAGTATTTAGTATGGTTTCTTATGGGTGTATGTTCAAAAATTCGCTCATTCCGTCATGCTGAAATGTTTATAATAATATTATTATGGTAGTGGGTTTCACTCTATACCTAATTATGTTGTGTAGGTGTCAGAAAGGCTTCTGCTACCAAGTCAAGAAATGTGTGCAGTAGACATTACTGTGAATTTTCGTTCCCTCATTGATGAATGAGCGAATGAATGTATTTCCCATTGAGTTGTCCCATGTTTTATGTTAAAATGTTGTTACTGACTTCACACGTAGCTCTGGGAGATATAAGGCCGCGATCATACCATGCGCTCCTCTAACAAAGACATCTATCATTTTACAGGACGTAAGGTACCTCCAGCCTTACCTCGAAGAAGTCAAGAGAGAGAAAGAAGAGCGGGCGGAATGGGACGCTAACAACTAAATAGAACCTCTTGTTTCAAATAGGTAGTTCTGCAATAATAAAATTTAGCTGTCCGATGTTTCTATTGATAATTTGAATTAATTGTAAATAAACTTACCATAGCCCCGCGAAACACACAGTCGTTATGTCTACCCGTTTCTATTATTTAAGTTTGGTTCACCTGAGAATTAATGTGAGCCTAACTGTGCACTAGTGACTTGGCCTACATTATATTCAGAAACTCGTAGTGCACAGTTACGATCATATTAAATAGGCCATAGTGCATCGAGATAGGCCTGCCCACTTGTTGAATTTTCGTTTCTACCTTCGAGCGGTGGACTTATACTAAAAATCTGTATAATTTAATCTGTATACAAATCAATCGTTCTATTCAAAGTTTTCTTGATGTCGGTTCGCAAATTTCAAATCCTATTTCTCACCCGTACCTCCTGGGTTACGAATAAATTCAAGAATCAGTGGGAACTAAAAAACCTGAGCCCCAAATTTACAAATTTAGTCAGGTTTTCGGCTTGCTCTCTTGCTATTCAATATGCAAGAAGATGTCTAAAACTGGTGTCTCATAGCGAACCTGAAGAACACGGAAATGCTCTTGCTAATCAGATGAGAAGGTTCTGAATGAATTTTGAAGGCGTAAACTATTCGATTGACCGCCCTTAGCATCATAATCACAGAAAACGATCACAATTTCATAGGACAGCGTAAAATTCATAATTATGTTTCCGGTTAAACTTCCCTTTTGAATCAGGAACATAGTCATGAATTCTTACACTGTCCTATGAAAAGCCACTGACATTAAGGGTAGCGAATAAATAACACTTCGAATATGTAAATTTATATTTTAAAATATTTATTCATTGTTTATGTGTATAAATCTTTTATAAAATGGACACGACACTAAAGTCAAATTTGATTGAAATTCGTAGTTGGAATGCATTGGAACGTGATTTTATTTTAGTAACAACCAGAGGCATATCCACTATGGCAACAACAAACGACAATATAAATAACTCGAACATCAAACACTAATCGGAACAACAATGTACATGGGAGTTCGGTACGATTCAAGCAGTTGAGGGTTGACATTCAGACAAATAAGCTGTGTGTGAACATTTTCGAATCTAGTTTTAATTAGCATCATGCGTGACAATACTTTCCAAATCTCAACCTCAGTGCGAATCCTTTAAATACACTCATAACGAAACACGTACCCTCACTCAATCCTACCCAGAAAAATAACGTTCTCCCCAGCGATCCTCTAAACTAACACGACTAATTGGCACATATTAGTCTCAGACGTTAACGGAAAAAATCCTAGCAAACCGAATTCTTTTGTTTATAGTCAGTGAATTATGACACAACTTACTGTTATAATGTTCATCTTCCATTTTTCTCAGAACGCCAAAGTCGGCCGTTCAAATCCATCTAACATTTCTCCACTATGCGCCACTGGAAATGTTTACAAGATCTAATTAAAATATTACATAAAATTAACGAATTCAGTGAAAAATCGATAGGCCGAACAGAAAGTCATTAAAATGACCATAAAAGATATCATGGTAAAACGTCAACACGACTAGGAGTTACATACATCGCCATTGTGTGATAGATGCTTAATACAAAATCTCATATCTAATAGTTGTGTAAATACGAGTACATTTAATTCTTCGAGAGGGGATAACAAATTGAGATTCTCAAGAGATATTCCCATGTCATTGAGCTTCATGTTAGGAATAAACGTACAACAATATTAATAAGGTTAGGTGTTCAGTTGATTAAACATTTTACGATAATACACAACCATACAAATTCAGGAATAGGCCATTCGTTATTTCAGAATACCTACATTCAATTGCTTCAAGTAGATATTGTAATATTGAGTTTTGGGACAAACCTTCATGGTCTTATTACCAAGGGAGACCTACGACGTGGAATCTTCAAGAACATCCAACAAAGCAGTCAATAGAGAAACCAATTTACTGCCAGGAGACCTGAACGAATTCAATGATAAACACATGTAGTTATAATTTGATGGACTGATAGTTGAGTGATGCAGAGAAAAAAGTGGACAAGACTAGAAGAAATTGCGAAAGAAACGAAAACATCAATTTGGGTGACTATACGAATCAACTGTAACGTACACAGTGGGGTTGTTGAGTAGAATGAGATTTTCAACATTAATAGCTACCAGGGATGTGAGTTGTATAGACATTTAGTGTGACAACGGGGCATTACGGCTTTCGTACTCGTTGCACCACGCACCTGCGGAATTGCTTTGTCTTCATGCTTTCACTGGACACATCAACACGCAGTAGGAGTAAGACTGGTGCTAACTGACATTTTGGCGAATTCAAGGTTACGACGATTCTAGATTCAAATTTCTGCACAAAATCGATTGGTGAAGTCGGATTTGAGCTGCGAAGTGTACTGCGGCCACAATCGAGAAGTTGATATAACTGTCAAATAGATTTTCAACACTGATTGTGGCTATCTGCTCATGGTGTGATAAATTTTCCCTCTTCAACGGGCGTCTGTCAGATCTCCCTTTCTTTGAAGATTCTTTAAGATCTCCACTTAATATTATTAAGATCAATCCAGTGTTTCTTTCACATTTTAGCAAGAACAGGATTGTATAATTAAGGTGTAGGCTACCAATAATTGTTATTCATCAATAGGTACAAGATCAGCAGTTCGGTATTCGCATCAACTAAGAATCAAAATGATACATAATAAGGGTATACATGGTCCATTTCGACCGTCGAGCCCAGTTAAATCGAAATCATCGAAAAGGAGGGTTATCATTAGGGCACCATGTTAAATCGAGAAGCAGGTGGCGCTCCTCGCGGTGTTCCCTGTTAAGATCTCCAATGACACTGGAATCACACCAACTGATTCTGTGGATAGCCAAACGCGGGTGTTGTCTGTTTTTGTTCTTTTCCAAACGAAAATTTCCGAAACAGTGGGCGAAAACACGAGCAAAAACACATACTTAGGTAAGGCGACATCACCTCCTAATGCGGCTACTGGCTGGGGTTCTTCATATGATTAGAGCTTCTTCACGCGGCTGCATTTCGATCGGGAGAATTCGATATAACAGACCTCAAGCTCTGTTAAATCGAATTGGGGAACGAGAAGAGGTCAGTCGGCTGTGCAATGCTCAGTGACATCTGTTTCTCGACGTCGAAAATTCACGTACCATGAATACCCCTAATATGTTATAATATATTATGCATGTAAATGGCAGATATCTAAATCAGTGCCATTTACATACATAATAGTTACCTCAACATCTATACAAGGTGGCATTTGCGACAATATTGAATTTCTGTATGATATAACCAAACAATATAACCCTTTTGGAGTGATGAATCGGTCTAAAAGTAAGTAGACATCCCAGGGGCTTTACGTCTAATGGCCTCGTAAATCGGCAGTCCTCAGACGTTTACATTTACAGACGTGTCATTACAAATGAATGCAGTGGCCGTGACAAGTGACTCAGATAATCCGATATTGCAATTCATACCAATTAGAAACGACAACTATTATTGAAGAGAGCAAGTACAACATAACATGCATTTTAGTGCGATAACAACGTAACAGATTTATTGCACTGGCGTCAACTGTTCAAACTAAACTAAAATCATAACATTTACGAGTAACTAAAACATATAACATTTCTGATTATGGGTGCGCTTGAAAATGTCGTGTGGTATAAATTGAAAAGGGGGTTGGTTGTAAAAGAGTGTGAAACTGACAATTACAGGCATGTCTCACATTTTGGTAGAACGTAGAGTAAAATAGAGAGGGTCAGAAGAATTGCATCCATAACAGAAGGCGTTCTTTGATTTTAACTAATGGATTAAATAACAATACCTACCAGTATAAAAATATACAATAATTATTTATTATAGTTTAGTTTTTTATTTAAACTCTCAGGTAAATATGAGAAGAATGAGAGCGTGGGAAAAACGAGATATACGGGGTATTTATATCAAGTATGAAATACTAGCTCGTTTGTGATGTAACATTTCATTGATTATATAAACCAACGTTAAAAATATGGCGGACAACCCCCAAGTAGATTGAGGTTTTATTCGATCCTAATGGAATTGAGACCAAATCCCCACAATCTGGAGCTTGAGATCACAAAACCTCTTGTATTATTCTATTATTTTGGGTTGAACAGGCCAGTACGGA
Source organism: Stenodema calcarata (assembly GCA_963920205.1). Taxonomy (NCBI): domain Eukaryota; kingdom Metazoa; phylum Arthropoda; class Insecta; order Hemiptera; family Miridae; genus Stenodema; species Stenodema calcarata. The sequence continues at coordinate 4,541,477 of OY986052.1, forward strand.
CCATTCTGTTTGTGTCATTCAATTTTTGAGTTATTGAAACATCTTGTAGTCTGAAAAATAAGGACGGATATATTCAGGAGCGAGGAAATCAACTTCTAGCTATTTTAGTAACCTCACTGGGTACATAGGGAGCTGAATGTTCGAGCAAGTTAAACCTGTAACAAGTGGAAATCATACTCAGTATTTCCCACTCTCGTCTGCTATTGCAGTCCTTCTAAAGTTTTCGGGATGAGTGCAGATGAAGTAACTTAGAGGTGTCCTAATGGTCGATAACATTAAAATACAGACACCAATAACTTGAATGTGAACTTTCCTTGAAAATATCTACTAGGTACAGCAGTATATTGTAGCAGAATTCTAACAAAACATTCAAGATTCACTCTAATCGACCATAATATATTATATAATTCGCTGTTCATACAACATACCAATGTAAGCTCAGATTTGTTGCAATCAACGGTCAAAAAGGGATTTCAGATTTTGAACTTTGATTAGGTACTATCTCAGTCTTGTAGAAATGAACCAACAAATATACTCCACGGTGAAGGTATGTGATCTTTCAAATAAATTACCACCTGAATGTATAAAAAAAAGGACTCTGTTCTCAGTAGTCGTGATAGCCAGCGATCCAAAGCTATACGAATCCTTCTATAACATCTAATATTTGCTAAGAGCTTTCAAGCGATTCAACGGGGAATCAACTCACAGAAGGTACTTCCTAATAAGAACCCATGGGGTTTGTATCTACAACCACAGAATAAGATACCTGTCACGTCTACATTAACACACTGCTTAGCAGCTCAATGTCCACCCTAGTCAGTGAACGATTGTTCTGGACAAAGAATGTGATTTGCGACAGGGATTTCAGATTCCAGCATCAAGCCCTCAACAACTTTCTGCACCTCTCTCACGGATGATGCTCATCAGCACCGAAATTGAACACAACCATGAAGGACTTTCCGAATTGGAAATTTTGTAGGAACGTAAAAACATCAGTTCCGTTCTGTCAGGCGAAGGTCCGAAAACTACAAATCGTCGTCTCCGATCCCTTCGAAGGCGTCGTTTTCAACCAGTGGCAAGGGTTTTGAATGTTTGGTGAGTCCGGACAACTTCTCAGACAGGCGACGCATGGACATGGTTGGCTCGGAACGGACGGGTGAGTAACCAGCTCCATTCTGAAACAGTGGGTAATGGGAAATTGTGAGTCATACCAATTCGACATGTGTTCTCAACATTAGTACTGCAATACTGTCAAATACACAATAACAAGTTTCTCGCCCGTTCAATCTATTCTACCATAATACATTATATTGTGGATGTTATTGGCTCCGGAGGCTAATACCTGCACCATAACAAACAATAGGTAGGCTAATACCAAAGTGCATTGGTTTGTTTTCTTCGGCTAGTTCAACTTATTAAAATGGAGAAAACCCAGATTGTTTGCCAACTTTTGGAAGGTACCTAGAATTTTAATCATCTTGAACATCCAGGATATGGCTCTTCATTATATGATAATGAATATTATATTATAATTTGTAACCATATCTACCTAGATGAGCGCAGTGGCGTATCCACCCCAAGCATTGAGACAAAAATCATGAATTTAAAAAAAGATTTTAGATGAGCGCAGTGGCGTATCCACCCCAAGCATTGAGACAAAAATCATGAATTTAAAAAGAGATTTCTTTGATAAATGAAGTTTTTGATGATCAGAAAAGTATTTATAGTCAGTTTAAAACCCTCTAATTAGTAACCTGTTAGTCAAAATTTTTCCCGTGGGGGTGGTGTAAAAGCCGATCTAAATCATTTCATATGGTACTTGTAGGTGTTTATAGCCAGAGAACGGGGGAGTTGAAAAAACGCAAACTCGAGTCGTTTTCAATATTGGAATCTGGGAAACTTTGTCAAAGGCGTTATTATACAATGAATTCCAAAGGGTAGCACTGGGCACGAATTTGGGGGTTCTCAAAATTGCACTTTGAGACCCCAAAATTCATGAAGTTTGATAATATATTATACTCACACAATATAATCAACAGAACAAGAATCATTCAACAGGCTGAGCGGTTAGAAAGCTGTCAGAACACTCCGTGACAATCTTTCACGCATACGAGGTTTGACACACTTGGGAAGTATTTTGAAAGGCTCTACTGGTGTTTTGATACTAACATACTCTTATATTATACCACACCAACTTACACACTACGTTAACCATTGACATTTTTAAGGTGATTGTCGAAAATCTAATGGAGTGCAAATGGAAACATATTACTAAAACACACAATCACCAATACGACAATAAAAAAGTTTGTCTGAACAAAGACGAATGAAATAATATTATACATGAAGCCAGTGCTTGTTATCCGCGTTCCGAAACTAAGCAAGTTCCTAGCATAGGTACTTGAAATATCACCGTCCATTTCCACCTTGAATCTCTCGTCATTTATGAAAATGACCCAACCAAAAAAATAAAACGATTTCTTGAACCAACCAAAGACATAATTCTTCTAACAGTCAGATCCGAAATCTATGCTTTGCAAACAAATTGTAAGTGTAAGTATCTACATGTGTGTCTAACTCGTGTTCACGATTGCGTTGTGAACAAACATGGGATTTTGGGGCACGATTTCCATTTGGTATCAAGGGAAGAACTAGCCATAAGTCAAAATCGATTGGAACATCTCAGAAGAACCGGGCGTTCAAAGTGTTCGCGAAAATGGCTTCTAAAAGGCGGGACTTTTCCCACATTAGATTATTGCGTGAATGACTTTTTTACAACTGTATCTCTGCTCGCGGTTGCATCGATTTCTCTGAATTTTTGACCTATTGCATGGGAAACTCTAGTTAAGTGCGATAATATCGGTTAGGAACTCTTGAGAACATTGCCGAAGGTCTGCCATCGGCGCTTGATTAGAATAAAGTGAGGAACAAAACGACAAGCGTCCACATGCACTGACTTGTCCGCACAGGTCATGGATTTCAAAGCTCATTTGCTCAGTTATCGCTGCAACTGAACCGTCTCCCCGCCGGACTCAATACTGCGCAGTTTTCCGGTCCACACGCAACGTTTTATCTGCAACGTGTTGAACTGAGCAGACAAAAGGTTGTGCAAAACGTAGCCTGTGAAATGTAGTTACTTATTATAAAACACCACGGGATGTTCTTGACTTTCACAGCAGTTATTTCGTCCACATTATTCAGTCGAGTCTAAAGGCCGGTCCACACGCTCCGTTTTGCACAACGTTTTGCCTACACAGTTCAGAACTGCACAGACAAAACGTTGCGTGTGGACTGGAAAAACGCGCAGCTTTGAGGAAGGAGCGAAGACTGCTCAGTGGCAGCGATGATTGAGCTCGTGAGCTCTGAAAACCGTGACCTGCACAGACTTAGCGATTGTTTTGATATAATTGTTGTGAACTCCAGGTCTTTGTAACGTCTGCCGGTTGCCAAAAATTTTAGAGTTGCCTAACAGCCTTTCATATGATGATATTGCTGCTCTCATACAAGTATTTTCTTTGTTGATATGCGGTGCAATAAGTAAATATACGTGTCCATGTCCATTCTCAAGTAGTTTCGCCAATCATTAGGTTCGTCACATAATTCACACAATAATCTAATATGGGAAAAGTCCCGCCTTTTTAAAAGCCATTTCAGTGACCATTTTGAACGAGTGGATCCTCTGATGTGTTTCAATCTTTTTTTTTTTTTTTTTTTTTTTCAAAATTGCAACGTTTTCATTCCGTCTTAAGACGGCGCAAACTTAAAATGTTATGAAAAACGTAGCGTGTGGACCAGGCTTTATGTTAATGTTCAACCTTTTGTGGTTCTCTACTGTATATAAAACCAGTAATTATGCCGAGTTCCCTCATGATTCCGTGTTTAAATCCCTAATCTAGAATTATTAACGTTTCGGTGATCGTACGAGGACATTGAGATATCCAGCATGCAGCATTTGCGAAAACAAAAGCTTGTTCCGTGCCCTTCGACAGTTTCAGACACACAAGAGTACCGGTAATCCGATACCCATTTTGCACATTTAAAAAATTCATTTAGTTGATATGACATCATTGCGATCATATCAAGTGCGAATCAGCGTGATGGAAGAGACAGATTGATAGGTGGAAGCGTTTGATAGTATAGCGATGAAATCTGTGAAACTCATGTAGTTGAACTCACCTCACGGCCAAATGATGGGCAAGAGTTAGTTTCAAGAAGGACTTTAGTAATATCGAGGCAACAACAAAGGTGATGAGGATTAAGGCTAAAAGAATTTTTTTCAGGTACATCAATGTGTCAAATAAATGTGAACAGAGGCAGTATAAACCTTGATGTTATTAAGACATTTTAAAGTGAGGCGATTATCAAAAGTTTACTTCAATAATCGTTCCATCATCTACAATTAATAAAATTCACTTCAAGGTATTTGTTACCTACAAAAAAATGTTGAGGTTACTCAACAATCAGATAAAGGCGCTTCATCACAAAATTTGTTCTTCTTCCCGCTTACTTATTATTTAATGACTGATCGTGTCAGGCACGATGTAGTAAGCGGGTAAATAAAATAAATCCTTTATATCAGGCAACTCGAAAGTAGCAAAATGACTACCTGTACTATAAACTCAACATAAATAAATATCTTATATTCTTCCTCGTATTTTCTATGCTTAATTACAAAACTATAATGGGCTTCACGAAGTTTGTTTGAGTATAAGTAAATATACATATTTAGTAGTGTCTAATTAGAAAGCATTTGAATGTATCAATAACCCTTTTGCTAGCCCTGATAAGTTCTCCTGCTGCCAGAGCCTGTGCTGAGCCTTATGAACCTTTTGACAATATGCACCTTGAATCCAAGGTAATTATCGTGTTCTCCTTTTCAGCATTCATATTAATATGAAGGCTAATTAGCTCATATTAGCCTCACAAAAGATAGTAGATGTTCACAACCAAGCTTCAGGCTTGGGGAAATTCAATGATAAACGGATGTCGTTCAAAAATATTGTACAAGCAAAGCATGAAATGGTTGTAGAGGAAACGCACATAAATAATACCAACGGGTTTCGGAGGAGATTCTACGATGAATAGATGTCATTTTGAATTATTTTATCGAATTATTGAATTTTGAAACAGTCATCCCCTATAAAGTCCACAGATACCTATTACAAGCACTATATTTGAGTCGACGTGTTTGATTTACTTTTTTGAACTATGAAGTCATATTACACAGATTTAGTCAAAAATTGATCGCAAAAGTTAAGTCTCGGGGGCCAGTTCACCCCAGGGGGTCACAAGGCGGGTGAGCAGCTTAGCGAAAGGGTTAAGAACGAAAATATAATGAAATAAGTCAATAGAAGAAGGGAATCGCATTAACAACTTACGGAAGAACTTGAAAATGTGTCGCTGGAACTAGAACGGCTGAGACAAATTATTTGACTGCTTCCGTCTCTCTTCATATAATTGAAGTTTCCGTTTTGGTAGTCACAAGGCTGAAAGAAAACGGAAACTGATCACATTCGAGAATTGAAATTGAGGAGTGTGAGCAGAGTAGGGCGTTAATCGATTACTTTCATGTAATCCACTACATTTCAGATTACAAAAGTAATCGCCAAAAGTAATCGCGCCGCACGACTACTTTTTGCAATCGATTACAAAATTTGTAGTCGACTACTTTCGTAATCGACTACTTTTTCAATCGATTACACGAACATTATCCCACTCTGTACAACCTGAGGTAGGTATACCTACGTTCTTCATTTATTTTATTTTATTCAAATACACAGGGTTTGAATTATTTATCTATTATTAACTATTTATCTATTTAATAATTATTTTCAACGTTCAACCTTCAGAATTCAAGGGATAAAACTCTCATTACCTACTTTCAAATGGCATGTTTTCCATTCCAAGATACGTAGAATCCGAGTTTGAAAGGGAAAAGGGGGAAAGGACCCCAACATTGAAAATAATACATTTCGGACGAGAAACCACTTTTTTCTTTCCCAACTCGGATTCTGATGATTTTTTTTTTATGAGAATGGGCGGCAAGATTTATTGAATTCTCCTATAGTCCGGCAGATATTTCTGTGTGCACGGGTGAAAGTGGGCTGAGGTCGGTGAGCGCCCCCTCCCCTCTAATACATACCTGCAGGGACTAAGGGTTGCCAAGTGTAGGGAAAATCTCCCATTGAGTTATCGCAAGAAAGGGAGAAATCCCATGCAAGGGTAGTAGAAAGGTAGAAAGGGTAGTCCCATGCACACAGAAATATCTGCCTGACTATAAAAGTAATCAGAAACGTAGAAATTTCAAAAAAAGTACCGTCCAAAATCGTAAGTTCGGAAACAGCCTCTTCACTAGCTAGGAAAGTAATTCATTTTAGTGACTTTTTCCGTAGGGTTCTACATAAACATGAAAATGTTGAAGAATTAAAAATGTTACGGAAGTGCTATAATAAAATGTTTCTTACATGTATCTCGTCAAAATGAAAGATTATTAACAACTATTCATTCATCTGGCAGGTCAACATTTTCTAAAATTGATTATGGTAGTTGATCTTACTATCCTGTGCTGCTGCTAACAGTGTTAACTAAGGAACTCTAGGAGAGCACAAATTTGAAAGAAAAAGGTGAGTTTTATCGTTTTAAATTCAGAAATTTTTTTCCTGGAAATACACAATTTTCGGAGAAACACTCAGGCGGGCAAAACCAGCAAAGATTGTACGCCAAAGATGGATAGACCAACGCATAAAAATGAAGGAAGATGGACTTCTACCATCCAATATAATATATTATATGCAATAAAGTTATCCACAAAACTCCGGCTTCACTTCAATGATAAGTTTATTTACTGTTGTTTTACTTGTTAATTTTAGATACGTATTTATTTCAATGGTTTTGACAATCATGTCGTGTACTTTTTATTTCATTTGACGAGGTGGCTCATGCCACTGATATTGGGGGACAACGTGAGCAACCTCCTCGCGGTGTCCCCTGGGTAACGCTAATAGCTCACACCACACTGCAATTATATGTATAATAACGTAGAGTAATGCAGGGTATGCTGGGTGCCGAACGTAGGTCCCCCAAAAAGATCAGCATGACCGAAGTGCATTACAAAACACAGAAATGTACGAGGGACGTCCGGAAAAAAAGGGGACAATTGTTGTAGGGGGTGATGGGGAATTTTTTTTCTCAAAGTTGGCATACCTGCGTGTGGGGGAACTCCTAACGGTCACAACGAGCCCTCGCCCGTCTCAGTTCGTTCAAAAATGTCGTCGCAGGAGCCCGTTGCGTCAACCTCTGCAAGTGTTCTTTGCTCCACCTACCGAAGGTGCGAGATTCGGGCAGTGATCAAGTTCCTCACTTTGCGCCAAAATTCAGGTGCCGAAATTCATCATCAGCTAATGGAAACCTATGGACCTGATGTGATGACACGTTCGAAGGTTTTCAAGTGGGTTAAGGAGTTTAAAGAAGGTCGCACAGACACGCACGATGAAGAAAGAAGTGGGAGGCCGTCTGTCGTTTCAGAAGAACTTGTGCAGCAAGTCAATGAAAAAATTCGCAGCGATCGTCGTGTGACCCTCGACTCCCTTCATGAAATGTTCCCACACATCTTAAAAAAATTAAGGACAAAAGGAGGGGAATGCTGACTCGAGGCGTGACTCTCCTTCACGACAACGCCAGGCCCCACACCGCACGTGTGACCCAGGACCTCCTTGTGAGATTTGGATGGGATATCATTAACCACCCACCATATTCCCCTGACCTGGCGCCCTCGGATTTTCACCTCTTCACAAAACTGAAGGAGTTCCTGGGTGGAAAACGGTTTTCCAGCGACGAGGAGGTCAAGGAGTCTGTGGAGAAGTGGCTGTTCGAGGTGGAGCGGAGCGTCTATGACGAAGGCATAAAAAAGCTCGTGCCTAGGATGCAGAAGTGCGTGGAACATGCTGGGGACTATGTTGAAAAATAAAGGACTAAATTTTGAACATATCCTGAAAATTTCATTAAAATATATGCATTTTTCTATTTTTAACAGCATTTGTCCCCTTTTTTTCCGGACGTCCCTCGTATAATACAACCACATACCTTAAACAGATTCATACTTGTACTCTGACAACCAGCGTGCAACTGACATACACCACATCGTGATTCTAATCAAATTATTTCTGTTAACGATTGATCTCAATGATCAACTAAAGAAACTTCCCATTCTGCTAGGACCTTGTGAAACCAAACAAGCATGTCATTAGCAAGTGTAGGTCAATTCAGGTTTTCAGACTAGTTTCTTCAAGTATTGAAAATTTCATTTTTAAGGATACTTCAATGATTTTTCGCAGTTGTGCATTTTTTCGATAGGGATCGGATAGGATAAGCTTTACTATTACAAATTGATGATATTTTTGTTTTTACCTGTTTGTGATTTCCTCCTGATTTCTTCAACAGCAGCTCATCGACGATAGATTGCAGGCACACTGCCATCATGATCGCTTGTTCACTCGTGATAGTGATCCACTGAAGGTTATCTTTAGCTATCAGGTACTCAAAGGATAGATCGAGCTGGGGGTCCCTCTGCAATAGGGTTTCTTCTTCGGTCTCAATAATGTCCTGAATAACAATAATATTGTTAACGCCAACAGGTAAGTAGGTTTATTTTTAGTTTGCTATAAGATACGAAGAACTGTGAAAATCGATGTGAAGTGAAAGTGAACTGTGCTCTGACACTTGAAGGTTCATCCTCTACAACGTTGTCTCTGACCAATCCTGCATACACCCCCACCTCGTCATCATCATCCCCAAGCAGATTCAGTTCTCCTCGTGGCTTATGTCTACACGCCATTTTCTCTCTGGTCTCCCATTGAGCCCCAAAACTCCTGGGTCATCAGTATCCCAAAACTCCTGGGTCTTCAGCATCCCATCACAAGGTCTTCTTCGTCTAATCTGGAAAGCATCCTCACGGATTTCTGACCATTTCGACTTTATAAAAATGGACGCGACAATGGAGGAAAACTTGAAGGAATTTCATCATTCAAACATTTGCCTAACCTATCACTCTTAATAATTTCGAACTTTTCAAATACATCCAACATGCTTCTTTTCTGGCATAAATGAGGGAACTCGATAAATTGCCTGTCTGCAAGATCAAAACTGAAGATATGATTTAATTCATCCCGGCAACGATGCATCAATTAATCAAACGTGCAAAAGTGACGTGTAAAAGCTGATTCCCCCTTACTATCCCTAAAATCTTTTTCGTGTTCCTTAATTCATTCCCTAAACTTCCTACCAGCTTGCCCACAGTACTCCACACGAGCAATTTAGTTTATATTACCCCCCTTCTATCCTGTATATTAATTTTATCCTTAACTGAACCTAATAAAGATTTGAGATTATTTTTAGTTTTACACCCTACTCCCCTTTAGAAGTTAATATTCTACCAATCCTATCTTAAATTTTCCCAAAATAGGGTATGCTAACCCAAAACGTTTTCTCAGCAGACGCTTCCCTAATTTTGTTACAGACGATGGTTTAATTACCGAAACCGGTCAAACAGTGTAGGTACTCATATTTCAGTGGAAATAGACGATTTTTTCAAATAGTACTCTTGATTTTTCTTAACATGGGTTTCCACGATTTCGTCGCGAGTGATTTAGTTCGTATCTTTACTCACATATTGGAAGGAGCTCCTTATTTCATATACTGTACAGTATTTTCACCAAATCCAACCTGATAATTACGTTATTCGTTTATGCCTTTGGTAATTGGTTTTGTTACACATTATTAAAACCCCGCCTCTGGTACGTCAAACAAATATTGAATTTTACACCATAATGCAAGTGACGATTTCGAATGGGGAATTGAAATAAATTTTCAGACAACATGTACGTTTTAATCATATCACTCGAAATTATTTTTCCTAGTGATTTGGCTCAAAGTGAAATACAGGGAATGTTACCTGTTGCGTTACACAAATCTACAACTCGGAGATTCCTACTCGTATAATAATGAGCCCAGAATTCACTCAAGTATTGCACGTGTGTAAGGAGTTTTTCGATAGGTGGTGTTTTGTTATTTTCTGTAAAGCACTAGAATGAATGACTACTCACGTTGTGAGTCGTGATCCTCCAACACTTCATTCTTGTTACTTTAAAGGAGCGCTCTTTGATTTCTCCGCCAGGGGCGTCAATCCTCAAGTTGAGCTCCCTCTGCCCAGCGCTCACTATCACTTTTGAATCTGGCGTCGGATAATCACATATACACTCCTTGAACTGCACGTAACTGTAGTATTTCAACGTTCTTGCCAGCTCCAGAAACTGGAACGAGAGTAACAAACATTGATTAGGTGATTGAGCAGGGAAATGTATAAATGCATGCCAGTACGTCAGACAGTACATATGTTAATTACTTCATATTTGGCTCCTCTGGACTGAAGGGCAGTCAGCTGATCACTAGTCTCTTTACTGCATTGAATCCATCCCCGCTCAACATCCGAAACCGTTTGTACATAAAGAAGGTTGAGTGCAACTTTATCCGTCATCAACTCCAGATCGTAGCCGACGTCCCAATAGCTGAAATATCAACTATTTTAATCAAATATACGATACTGACGCAGCATGAAAACGAAGTCTGAGTAACAATGCCCGAAAGGTTGAGAAAACGAAGGATGCCCGAAAGTGACAGAACTGCGATAGGCTGGAGAGCTCCGAACTTTAAACACTAGAACATCTTCCCATAAATGCTCTCTGTATTATGGTGTGTCATAAAATTGGGTTATCTACCTGAAATATCGGCTTGCTATTGAATTTCGATAGATAGATAGATTAAGTATTATTATAACTGATCATTAATTGTTAATCATTATTGTCAAGTAGTGTAATTTATTATCTATTAGTTAGGTACCTATTAATAACTTTTATGAATAATTATTATTATTATGAATTATAATAGCTGAAAATAATAACTTGATATCTGTAAACCATGTGCTGTTTAATCAGCTGGGCCAGTATGAACATAGACCTTACAGGCTGCCTCATGATTCACCCACATGGTTACGAATATTGATCTGCTCCAACTTATTAGATTAATCGATTATTCAATACCGATTAATGGTTCACATCGATTATAATTACTGGTTTACGATTAATTATTTCATTTTATAATCGATTATTTGGTTCAGATGTTGCACCCCTAATATCCGCTCCTCCACCAAAATTTAAGGTAACTGTTAAGTGTTAACGACAAGCGTGAACTATGACTTCAATTTCGCTCTTCAACTCGAGGATTTCTGATGAATGAGAAGACAACGGGAACTATATTCACGGATAGGAGGATGCTCGTTAGTATCATCAAATAAGTGGCTATCAGCAATTATGTTATGGTCTAATCAGAATCATTCGATAGAAACATGTCATTAAAATGTATTGAAATAATTTCAATTATTGCTTGCGAAAATTCCTCCTCCACCAAAATTCATGGATGAAGGATACCTCTTTCTCCATGGCTGAAGGGTAGGGACCTCTTTCCTTCATCCATGAAACTAGTAACAATAACAACGACGGTTTATCTTAAATTGTATCAATCGATTAATCGGTTTTCGAATACATCTGGATTTTGAAAGCATTTTTCAAGCATATCAGAATGAAACTAGTATCAATAACAACGACGGTTTGTCTTAATTTGTACACTGTTCTACATTCAAACATCTAAAGCAACTGAAGTGTGAAATATGTTGGCAATAAAAATGTCTGACAACCCAATAGCAATGCTTAGTCACGAATGATAGTAGAACCTCACCTCCTTCGAATCATAACCTTCAAATTGCCTTGAATATTCTTCTGTGATATATAAGGCGATTCAAAATCCTGTAGCTTCCTGATGACTGAAATTTAGAACGAATAACAATTAATTTTCAAATCAATACATGAATTGCGATGTGCCTAATTAGGTAGATTTCCAAATATAAATGACAACTTACTGGTTAACTCCCCATTTTCTTCTTTTTTCAAAAGAAACAACGAGAAATAGTACACATAAGCTGAGGGTAAGTTGATGCTGCAACAAGCTTTCTAAAAACCATGAAACAGTACATGTTTTAGATTTTAGTGTCATCTCATCTTCATTCTATAAATCGATGGTCCACCAATGATGCAGAGATGCATGCAACGAATCAGGGATATTTACGTTAATCACGACTCTCTTGATTGAATAGTATTAGTAGGATGGTTTAGTTTTCCCGTTCAAATGCCTCTGGACGATGGCGAAACCAGCCTCCAAGTTAAATAACTATTTGATCCTCAGAACAGCCATCATTAATGCGAAAAGCCCTGACTCATCGTCATCACTAGGGCTCGGCAGAAGCATAATATTAGTATGCTAAATAAAATCTCGATATACCTATGCCAAATCAATCCCCTAATTATGACCGTAATATGCCCCCAAACCACTGAAATATGAAGCTAAAATATGCCCAAAAAATTGTGAAAGGGTCAACAACGCACAGAGGTTGTTGAAGTGCACTGAACCAATTGCAATTAGTAATTGAGTTTATTCGGTTGTATGAGAGACATTTTTGATAGCAAGATAGTTGGCAAACCTTTGAATGTACCAGGCAAAATACTTCTTGGTTGCATTAAAATTCTAAAACGGGGTAATCGAGTCATTAGGAACGTGAAGTAGTTATGGACTGAGCAAACTGATTTTGACATTTTATGTCTTTACTTTGCTACATCGAAAATGTAACGGAGAAGCGTCACGAAAATATTTCTGATGATTTTCGCTTACAACCGATTCGTTGCTACGGAACTTCATCTTCGCCAGTTATCATCGTACAAAAATCGTTCACCACTCGTTGGATAGCTCTCGATTTACCTAACCATATCACGTTAACTACTGCGGAGTGCGTGGCCGACAAGCTGCGGTATGAGCGTGATTGTTTAAATAATTGTTTACACACAGGTGATCATTCTCAATAATTTATATTGTCAACACGAATGCAACCTTCATATAAGTTTCTGATGGGAGGGGGCGCAAAGACATAAAATGTCCCTCGTGGTTGCGTACTTGTACGAAAGCTGTACCCACCGTTTGTGTTTTTACATAGTTTTTGACATTTTCATGTCTTTGCTTTGGCACATAAACTGAAACGGGAAAAATTTGTTCCCTTGATTCACCCTTTCCCTCAGATCACGTCAGAACACACGCGACCGTCGGGCCACATCGTCAGAGCCTATGACGTCAGACGGCTGGCAGGAGGCCAACTAGTACCTACGTCAAACCCTATGCCGTAAGAGCCTATGACGTCAGAGGGCTGGCTGTCGATCGCTTGGTAGCGAATGGAGGTGGTGATGACGTCAGAGGGGCCAGAGGGAGGCAGATATCTGAAACCCCCATTTCTTCCTCACTACTTTCGTGATCACCGTGAAATTTCCTAAAGGATCTCCGAGTTTCAGATTTTTTCTTTTACGTAGCGCCCCTTTGCAAATCAACCCCACGAAAACAGTAAACATTGAAAAGACTAACATCTCTAAATCTTTTAAACTGCTTTATGTACAAACAAATCATTATACACTCATAATTTATCCCCCCACGTCGCCAATCTGTTGTGGCACTTTATGGATAAGAACGCAGAGATAACGTGGTATACGATTTATTCGTTCTGGAAAAATAATAGAATTGAATTCAAACAGTGAGATAGCAGAGATAAGAAACCAGAGGTGCCATAATATGACCATACAGTAGGTCTGTTCCTACACACAATTTACAAGGCGGGATACAACACTGGCGATGTCAGTTACTGTTCACCAGTCTAGGTTACGACCGAGTAGGAATTCGAGCGATGTTTGAATGGCTTTTCCAACCTTACCAGGCCACGAAGCCTCTTTCTGAAGTTTCTCATACTCATTCACCACTTCTACAAGCACCTTCCGTGAGGCCTCAAGTTTGAGAATCAGCTGAGCAATCGACGCCATATGCTCCATAAACAGCTGCTCTTGCCATGCTTTTCTTTGCCTTAGCAATGAATTGGCTGTCACTCTCTTAGAAAGATTCTACCAATGTTTTGACATTAGGCATTTCGCACTGAACTTACAGCACCTTAAGGAGAACTAGCAAGAACTGTGTACTTCTAAGGTGAGAAAAGGAATGACAACCAGATTACCTCACTAGCCATATCCCGACCTGATTCTGCAAGAGAAAGGGTCAGCACAACACAGATTTAGCTTTTCAATTGACAGGATTAGCCGTGCTCTCAGAACTTGAAATCCTGTGGTGAAACTATCCATTGGCCTCTGGTCTCTGAGGTCATTCACATTCGCCTCTGAACGGCAAATAGAGGAGATTTGGAAAATTCGTTGCGTCACAATTGTCTTAAAATATGCAGAAAAATCAAAATAAGTTGGGAAATAAGACATGTGGAAAAATTACCAAATATGCTCGTATCCCCCGAAACCTAAAAATATGCAGTTATATGCCCAAAAAATTCGAATTTGGATAATAAAATTTGCATAAACTTGGTATATTTGGGCTTGTTATAAGCTGGCCATATAGGGAACGAAACATGCAAATATGCCATTTGCCGAACCCTAGTCATCACTAATTAGGAAGTTGTTCATTTTATTCTAACTAACCTCCAGGACGAAATTAGATCGATCATTTGTATTGGCAGAGACCGCTATTTTATAACCATTCATCAGGAAAACGTCCAAGGTGATTTCTCGGGGGTTTTCGAAAGTGGATTCTTGTTGGGCAGTAAGAAGAAAAGCGTAAAACAACTCCTTCACAGGAATATTGTAGCTCTGACCCACTGAAACAAGAACAAAGCATGTGCTATGTAAACAAAACGAATATCTATATAAATTCAGTTTGTATAATATATTATAGAACACAATATATCTATATAATATATACAGTATACAGTTATATACACAGTATCTATATAACTGTATACAGAACACTACCCAAGATGACAGCTCAAGATCAGTAACAGTAGTACGTATGTGATTAATATGTTTAATTAATAATGCAATTCAAATAATCTCATTTTCAAACAATCTATGTTTTAAAAAACTCAAGAGTCCTAGTATGAATTAAAACACCTTGTAGATAAATGATGATAGTTAACAACAATGTACCAAATGATAAAAGGAATCTACATCTCAGCTCTCTAGGTACTTACCTGAACAACACGACTAAAATTCATGCAGACCTACAGTCTAAAACAGGCTGCGTACTTCTGTTTTCATAATTCTGCACTAGACAACTCGATGAGAAATTTTGTGAACAAGATGACTAATTCTTGTACTACGACGTGGGTTTCGAACGAGATAGTAGATTCAATTATTCAATTCTGATAGATGGACATTCTGATCTTTACTCGTGAACTAATGGGGTACTTCCCTCGTACATACCAGCTTGAATGTATTTTTCAAGAAGCGAACGTCTTTCTTCTAGTTGATTTGGAGTCAATGGCCAGTACTTCTTCGGAGGAAATGGGGGAAAGTTGTTTTGACAGTTCAGTTTCCTGATCTGCTCATGGAGATTGTGGAGTTGTTTGTAGCGGACAGTGCAATGGTATTCTCCGTTTATGTGAATGTTGAATCCCTGGAGGCAAATGACGAGAGTTTATTGGTAGGGAGCCAGTTAAGGGTGAAGTTGAATCAAGAACAAATTATCGAATCAAAACTAATTGTAACGTTGCACTGGTGAAACGGAATAGCCACTTACAGCATAAGGCGACCCATTCAGGTCGCAATCTTGGGTGTCGGGGATGGAGAAATGCATGCTGAAATGTTGAATCGCTCACATCAATGAGATTACACCCACACGGGAATACTTCATTCCAATTGAAGCAATTAAAGTTGAGAAGTATCCAGAGCGCTTACAGACGGCGGACCCCGCGATGCTATCAACCAACTATCTCTACGATCATTGACATCACACAGGAAGGAGAAGGAAGGGAAGGAGCTGGTAGAAGCGGAGGTGAAGGGGAACGTGCACTCAAGAGACCTGGGAACTACCGAGGGTCGACCTTGGGATACCCGATAATGTTAATAGGAAGAAAGTTACAATGGCCGACAAAATTTATAGAATTCAAGCCAAAATTCAATTATTGATTTGATTAAAAACCAATACAACGACACAAAGTGGCCATTGTTTGACTTTTAGGATGTTCACACAGTTTTTACTTCCTCACTAATCATCGATACACCAGCTCCATGCCCAGTGTATCATCCACAATCAAGTTCAACTCAAACTCAGGTGATCTCTCACCGCTAGCCAATCGTTGAGGAGGAAATACAAAACCGACGAATAGGATTCGTTCATCTAAAAACGGATTCATACACAGAAAAGAAATAGTCCTTATCATAACCTGAACGGTAGGTTACTTCAAAGTTAGGTTTTCGAAGGTGTGCACAATTCTCTATCACTCTGTTCAGTCGGCATTGATGACTTGTAAATTGTGCTAAAGCATTAAATTAGAAATTTTCTTCTTGTAAATTATGTTGTAATTATATAAACAGATACTAAAACTGTTAATAAGATGCACAGAGTAGTATTCCATATTGTTTTAGTGACTTTCGTCTTCTCTTGTGCGCGAGCTGACGAAATTCTCGGCTGCAATGGATTTATCAAAAGTGACGTGCCCATTATTTACTCTTCCGTCGAAGTACAATTGTGAGTAATATTTTAATTGGTTGTAATTTACATTATAGTTCAGGAAAGTTTGGTGCTGTTTAAATAATTTATAGGAGTTCAGGTAATATGGAAAGTGGTTTTACAGATTTACAAAACAAGGAGCGATGAAGGACCATACAGATTGTGCGCCCAACAATGGTTATTATTTCCTCCCAATCTACGACAAAGGAGAATACGTTTTGAAGGTATGTTTGTGGACTTGATAGGAGTTATAAATGAAAATCATTGTGAATGTGGAAATGATATTGACTGAGGTATGCTGTGCCTCATTCAAACATTCAACCGCACAAGACCTTTCAACTTCGTTCCTTGAGTTTTACACTAAACTCCGCGTTCTTCCGACGCAAATATTGACCCCTAAGTTTAATGTACAACTCAAACAGCTAAGACGAGGTCCTTTAGAGTTTATCCTGTTGAGTCAAGTATTTTAATAAGCTCTCGTTGACGATCACATGTACGGTACTATATTAAATACAAAATTTGTATTTAATGTTTAATTGTATTTAATATTTGTATTTGTTAATATTTAATATTAAATACAAATTTTGTTTGTTGTATTCTGATTAGATCTGGAGATATTATTATGCCTTTCTGTTCATATGCCAGGTGGCTCCTCCCCATGGATGGAAATTCGAGCCCTCGGAAGTTCCTCTTCTTTTCGACGGTGTCTCTGATCCTTGCAGTCAAGGGAAAGACATCAACTTCAACTTCTTGGGATTCGCAGTTGATGGACAGGTCGACTAATAGTTACCAAATCTTGATTTATTGAATAAATTACCATTATCACTGGTCGTTGAAAGTGTTCACTGTAATGATTATGCTTAGTTTTTGATCAATCAGACGAAGATTGTGTTGCATGAGTGAATTTACACGTATTCGATACACATGAAGAGGCATCTACGACTGCTTTCTCCACGTGAAACAGTCATCAGGAAGCACAAAATTACTCTATTCATAGACGTGAACTTTTGCCACTAATAATCAAAAGTTATAGCGGTTGTGGGGATCAATCATATTTACCCTTGAATTTCGAGTGATCTTTTGCATAGGAGGGAGTTTTCAATCTACAGAAAAAGCATTGTTATTGCCATACCCAGTAGTCAGGCTGTTTTACAAATGATGTGGTGTGTTTGAATTATGTTTCATATTCAGAACAATAATAAATTGCGGAAACATTAATTGTAGTGTCTGGTGTTAGGAGAAACAAAATTCCCCATATCGACTCCTTCATCAGCAATACAAAGTTTTTAGTGACTTGTGACACCTACATACACGAGTAAAGTATCGAATATATTCTTTTTCCGTACCGTCTACTTTTGGTGTCGAATACCTATTTCTTGAGATACCAGTAGGTACTTGAATCAAATATTTTTTGTATTATCGGAAAAGTACTCAAATGGATTTGTATCTTAAAGTTACTTCTAGTAGTATTCATAATCATGTCAACGAAGTTCAATAGATTTTCAAATGAATTTATGGTTGGCAACGCTGCTCTTAATTCTGTGTACTTCTCGCACTTTCGCTGTATTCCAAAAATTTCAACATTCAAGACAACTAAAGATTTATGATGAATCAACTGATTCTTGTTGTTTTTATCTATATCTGGATAGAAGTATTCATATGAGTATGTAGGTAGTTTAGCTGGGAGTAGGTAGAAGCTATGGAACATTTGCTTTCAATATCAAGCTTTTTTGGTGTCATATGTCGTACTTCCATAATTTACAGGTATCAAATACCTACTTCCTGCAGTATCGGATAAAGTATTCTAATGGAAATTGAGCTAAAATTAGAACATAGGTGTTCGAGTCATGTTGGATACCTATGTTCTTGAAACATTAAATTTGCATGTAGGTAAATAGGTGTACCATCAAAATAAACCTATGAATAATATTAGGATAGCTAAATTCATTCAAGTTAAAAAAGTACTCATTTGAGAACTCAGGAATATCGAATATTTTCTTTCAATACTTGAATAGTATCGAATATCTCTTTCGATACCAGTATCAAGTACTGGTATCGCACGGCACTAGCTGCTGTTTTCTCAGTACCACTAGGTTCTCTCCTGTCACTGGTCAGTCATCACCTATTTTCTTGTCCAGGCGCATGGCTTTTAAAATATTCCTTGTTGGTGGTATAGTATCCATGGCACTGGCTGTCCACCCCTGCTGAAGAAGGCTAGTTGTAGGAAGGAAATGATTTTTGCTCAACTTCCTTTTACCTACTAGATTTATACTTTGAGGATTTGAGCAGCTCAAGCAGAGATGACCTCTCCCTGACTGGCTGCTCCTAGATGAGGCTATTTACTTATATAGAATATTTGTTATTTTATCTTCATGTGTGCGCATGTCAACAGGTCGTCAGCTCCGGGTTCAACAGAGGGCCTAAAGACGTTACTGTGGAGTTGTTTGCCATTGGCGCTAACTCACCCACTCTCATCACAACAACCGCTGTAGATGGGAAATTCTTATTATCACCCGTCTTTCCAGGATCGTACAAAGTGAAGATATCTCATCCCAGGTGAGGTTGTTAATGATTTTATGTTCACTATGTGCACCACTTGGGTCGTATATGAGCTTCTCCAAGACTCTATATCGACAGTGAAGGTACCAAACCACCTAAGTTGTGAAAACCCAAAATCACGGAAATTTGCCTCGAACAATTCAGGGTTTTTATATTTCAAAGTAGACATCTGTGGAAGTTAATGTTTCATAACATATTCGACTAATTACGGATTCCACCAGCATTCTGTAACTTGGATGGTTTTTTTGTAACAAAAAAGGGGATTTTAGGGAGTAATAAAATATCAGTTAGCCAGTATTTTGAACAATAGAACGATTTCATAAGAAATTTTTCCATTTTATGAACACCAATAAAAGTTATTGTAAGTATTTAATACCTCTCACATCCTCAGGTAATCATGTAGGTACCTACTCGATTCTAAATCACAGCAACACTGCAGAATTATTGAAGATTTTTCTCATTAAGTTGTAATGAATGGTTTGCTGAGTTTCCCCTGTAACCCGGGGAGGTTAGGCAATTACTCCCTACCCAGAGGGATTTCCTGGTCTGCTTTCATAGACCTGGGTATGCCCAGAGTGGTTGAACTAAAACTTCGAGAACCAGGAAAACTTAGCAAACCATTACAAAGTATAACAGTCTCGTTTCCTACTTAATGAGTTGTTCTGCAGGAATATCCTAAAGATTCAAACTTGACAAAACATTGTAATTTTTTTTTCTTTCAAAGACTTGAGAATTGACTCTGTTAAGGTACCAGGCTTTTAATACGATTATCACTAACTTATAAATAAATAAACTTTAAAGCTTATTAAAAACAGTCTCATTGTGTAAAATTCGTGATTCCTCTGAGGTAGGTTGGTACCCAGTACAAAAGAGTAAGGAACCAGAAACTGGTGGGTTTCAAAGGTGTGACTACACAGTAGACTAAGTTCACGAAGAAACTGAATGAAATGAGGAACAGCCACAGAGGTTTGAGGTGAACTAGAAAAGTAATTTAACGTTAAGTGTAGCTAATGGCGAAGACCGTCGTTAGAAGTGTGGTAATATTTGGCTATAACTGTAAGTGTAATTATCAGGCGGTATTGGCAAACATTCGTCGTATAATTCCTTGATCAGTCCATCTGATGTTATGCCTGAGCGTCTCCTGTTCTTCCTTGGCTGGCGTCTCGTAAGGCCTCCAGGTCTTCTTCGTCGAATGACTAAAAAATGACGGATCGGATTGCTACAAAAATGTTCATGTAAAAGAAAACTGAATCAATTTTCCCCACCACAAACACAACTGAACACAATTTTTATGAACACTCATTATTTTCCTCCCACGCACCACCTAAGTTCATTTCCACTTTCAATAACAAGAGGGTAAAACCATCTATGTATCGCTCTTCCACAAGATCATGTGTTTCATTGGGCGTGCAGTAGCGTTAATCCACTAAAACTACTGCACGCCCAATGAAACCCATGATATGTACATTAATGCAACGTAAAGCATACTTCTTTGAAGTCGCGTGCTCTTATTAAAATCTAGGCATACTTTGTCATATGTTTGTCCCTGAGATTTATTAATGGTGAGGGCTTGAGCTGGAACTATAGGGAATTGAGTTCTACTTGATTGATAACCTAACTTTTCAGAAATTTTAAATTGAACAGCTAAGCGTGTGAAAGGGATTAAATGTTAATCGTCAATTTGGAATTTTTCCGCTACGTGTCTGTACTTAGCTCGAATTTTATTTCCGACGCGATTATCGCCGAAATCAAACCATAAATACCGAGGGTCATTTTCAGGGGTAATTTGTCTCAATACACCAGACCGTCCTCGACATCAGCATTTGTCACTATTTTGTATTTAATCCCGATTTTCAATAGCAAACTGTAAGGGAGACCGCCAGTGTCGGTTGTCTTTTTATCCCTAAGTGAATCTAGAAGTTTCTGCTCCTGTTGCTTCGAGAAAGTTTTCAAATAAATTTTATAGTGAGCGAGGCATTCGCGAGCAATATTGGGTCCTGTTGTGAGTTTAATAATATTATAATTATACTCATCAACATGTTTATTAGTACTAGAAAGTCGAGTCGCATCCTACAAATTTTAGTACGTACACATTTTCGGGTATGGTTTCACGTGATTTAATCGTCTCGAGATTTTTGTGTCATTTTTCCCGTGGGATTGTTATTTAACGCTTCTATGAAAGTCTTTTCGTCGCGTTGTCTCATAAAATTGAAATAAACATAGTCATTGCTCGCAATCCAAACATAATTCGATCACTTAAATGAGGAAAAATCAAACATCTCACCTTTTATTGACGACGCCTCTTGCAGCACATCTTCTGGGAACTTAGCCGGTTTTACTTTCACGTGAGGATGGTTTCAAACTTGGACGGTTTTAAAAACAGCCACATCTTTGACCATTATCTTTTTGGTTCCAGAATGTGGACAAGTCCACATTTTACCAGTAGAACTCATAACCTTGTTTTCGACCAAAACTCTACTTAGGCGGTTTTGTACCTTCACTGTCGATATAATGATTATATTCTTTTGCTCCTAGATGGACAATCCTGAAAAATGAAGTCTCAGTTGTTGTGAAGGACGGCAATGGAAAAATTCCTGTTGGCAGCCTTGCAGTAGGCGGATACGATATCACTGGGATTGTAACAAGTGACAGCCAGCCCATTACTGGTGTCAGTTTTGTGTTGTTTTCTCGCAAGAAGCAGTTCGAGGTAATGATATTTGTGCAATGCCCTTCACCCTACTGTTAGTTTAAATTGAAGAGGCCACTTTCAAAATGTACCTGTTCAGTGTCGCAAATTGTGTCACCTTGATATAAGCAGAGCCGGATTTAAGCATAGGCGCGCGCCTGGGGACCCGCACCACAAAAATTGTTATTACAAAATTATGATTTTCAGGCCAGGTAATTGTGATGGTTTGCTGTGCCCCTGTTCTCGATCTTTTAGTTCGACCGGAAGCACAGATCGGATATCCCTCTGGGTGGGCATATTGCCTCACCTCCCTTGAACAGGAGCACACAGCAGCCATACATTACACAATACAGAATATCTAGCGCGAATTCCCTTGAAAATCACCATTTAGCACCTAATTTTTAAATTTTCCCTAGGTGCAGCCTAGGGCCCTGTATTTTTTAAATCCGGCCCTGGATATAAGTAACGAACAAAGAGGCAGAACGTATGAATAATATTCTTGTACCATTCCATGATTCTTCGTCCATCTCCACTACATGTTGCTATACAATGAGTTATACAATCTTCTAGGTTGCAGGTTGTGATTCAACCCCATTACCAGGGTTTACAACAGACCCATCACTCGGTACAGTTTATCTCGCCTGCCACGTGTCCTCCCAGGCGCAAGGTATTTTCAATTTCCCCCAAGTAAGTCCAGGAGAATATGTGCTGGTGCCGCACTACAAGGGATCCAAGAGCACTAAATTCGACGTACATCCAAAATCGCTTGCCATCAGCGTTGGTCACAACTCCCTTCATCTGTCCAGCCCTTTCCAGGTTAGTGCATCTTGTTCCCTTAATAGCAATTTTCCTGTATCATGACACCAGTTATTTGAAACATAGGCAAGGAGTTTAATTGTCAATATTGCATTGCAGGTGAGAGGTTTTACTGTTGCTGGTAAGGTATTGTGGTCGCCCAACGGCAAGCCAATGAGTGGGGCTACAGTTTATTTGAATGGCAAAATAGTTGGAAAGACTGGAGCCGATGGCGTCTACAGTTTGGAAAGCATGAGAGCGGGAACCTACACTATGAATGTGGAAGCCAGTAAGTGTTTATGTTGATACGTGTTACATACTATTGATTTCTAAG
Organism: Stenodema calcarata; assembly: GCA_963920205.1. NCBI lineage: Eukaryota > Metazoa > Arthropoda > Insecta > Hemiptera > Miridae > Stenodema > Stenodema calcarata. Next base: position 4,564,498 of record OY986052.1, read on the forward strand.
TTAGTAGTGGTTCAGGTAGTTAAATATCTATACAGGGTGTCAGGGTTAAGGTCGTACCCACCTCCCGAATAGTAAAGCCTCGACAATCACGGAAATGTACAGTTTTTTCAAATGTTTGAAAGCCTAACTGAATCTGACGGTTAATTTCATACTGTATACCTAAAAGTTGCCCCAAAAGCTCAGCTTTCCAACGGTATGATCAAAAAACGGTTTACAGTGAAACGGCTTATCCCAACCTCACCTAATGAGATAGGTTACCTTTTGTTATTGATATCTTCCAGTTTTATGGACTTATATTATGAGCACGCTGGTTTATACTAAATTCTACTTGTCGATTTTTACTGAAGTTTTTGGCACGGGAACGAGAATTTTACACCATGAGTCCACTGTAAACAATCTTTTGATCATACCGTTGGAAAGCTAAGCTTTTGTGCCAATTTTTGGGATTACAGTATGAAATTAACCAGCAGATTCAGTTAGGCTTTCAAAGGTTTGAAAAAACTGTACATTTCCGAGATTTTACAGACTTCACTATTGGGACTCATTTTAGAAACATCTGGATCTTGAACCTTCAAAAAGTTTCATTTAGCACTAGGGAGATATGGAATTTAACGTTCTTTCCAACGGTATAATCACATTTGAATTTTGACTGAAAAATGAAGGACTTATGACCATTTTAAGGTCGACTTAAGGTCGAAAACTTAAGGTCGAAAACACGAAAAAAATCTTTAAAGTGAAAAAAGTCGAATTTCGACTGGTACAAAAAAAGTTATAGGTCACTTTTCATCCGGGATTAGTTGTAGAATCGATCCTGGGAGGTGGTCCGACCTTAACCTTGAACCCTGTATTCATACAACCAGTTATCGATGTATCGAAGGAAGCAATGCTATTCTATCCAATAATAGAGACTTTCATAAAATAGACTTTCTTGATCTGAGAGTTAACGTATAAATCTACGATCACTCTGTTGAGTAAAACGTGCCCCTGAGACTTCCACTACAATGTATTGCACCATTGCTCACATTTATAATGCAATTGCTCATTTTATCGTTTTGAACTTTCAGAAAACGTGGTTTTCAAAGAAATTGAAATCAAAGTTTCCTCTACCTCACTCCCTGATCTCATCCCGGTCACATACAAAGTGTGTGGTCACTTCCACTCTCCCTCAAGTTCGGGGCCTTATAGAATCGAGCTGACTTCAGAAGATTCGTCAATATCAGAAGTGTCCACCGACTCAAAAGGAAGCTACTGCCTCTACCTTGCTCCTGGAAAATATACTTTCAAGCCTGTTCCTGATTCCAAACAACTTACGAACGGTTTACTGTGAGTTTGTGCTTTGAACTTGAATATATTTGGAGGGTTGTAGGAGGGTCAGTGTGAAAGAAGGAACGTTGTCTCCGAGCTTTCGGCTTTATTAAGACATTTTCAGGGGTTAGTAGATATATTCTCCTCGTCCCCGTCTCTTCCTCTTTGTGTCCACTCGTAAGGTTTAGACTGATTTATTTGGTTTTCTCTGTACTCGTACGACAAAATAAATCAGTCTAAACCTGACGATTGAACTGAAAGAGGTAGAGACTGGGACGAGGAGAAAGTAAAGTGACACAACTCAAAAAAATTCATTTTGTGGGTTTTACCGTAACAATGTTCCTTCTTGGTTTGCGTAACTTGATATGTTCCTATCTTTATTATATTATCTACCAACCCCTGAAGATGGCTTAATAAAGCCGAACTACCACTCTACTCTGCTACTCGACTTGCCCGTGATGACGGATTCCTCCTGAAGGCATCTTAATGTTGATAAATTATTCAATCTTTATTGCCACATAACCGTTAGAGTATGAATAACTGAATGTATTTCCTGACTTTTTTTTGTAGGTTTTCACCACCCACGAGACTGGTTGAGGTTATTGATAGTCCGTTGACAAACGTCGATTTCTCGCAACTGCGCTCAACCGTAAAAGGAAGAATCGTCTGTATGACTCAATGTCCCTTGATCACTGTAAACCTCAAACCCAAAAGCCAAGGATCAGCGTTGCAAACTATCGCCAAAAGTGAGCTCTTTTGATTTACTCATAGTAGAGCTTAGGCCTAAGCGGTCGGGTCTCTATGTGCTGAACCGGTTAGGAATGGGGGATTTGCGTAAATTGTTGATTCTGAATATCATCCTCCTGCTGTTTAACACGGATTTAGAGTAACGTGTGTTGCCAGCGATAGTCATTACAAACAATTTACTTGAGGACAAAAACGCCGAGCCCAGATTGAATGAAGCTGCAAAAATCAAGGTGACCGTTTGACGTCACAAACAGGACGAAACCTCCGGTTGGGGCGCTGACATCGTTGGGTTTCTGAGAGGCGGGAGGTGGGGGGTCCAAGTGGGCGTCACCGCGTGACGTCATACAGTCTTCTCGCTCCCACGGTCTTTTCCAAACGCGGCCAGCTTCTCTTAATTCTCCAAATTTTCGTGAAGACTTTTCCGGCAGCTGATCATAATTTTTGCTATTCTCTTAGCTTGTACTTTTGAAATGCGCTTCGGAAATCAAACCTTGAAAACCTGGATAAATAGATTTATGAATGTTCATGGTACCTACTTTTGTTAAAATGATCCCTTTCGTTGTCCACGGGGCTTTTGCCACACCAAACCATTCTTTTTGTCGACCTTGCGACTTGGGCACAAAAATGAAAACTTTACCGCTATCTGACGTATTGCCACATCCGGTGACAAAACATTTTTCATTTTGCCACTCATTATTATTAGGTAAGTACCTGATTTACTGCTGTAAATACGCTAAAAAACAAACACAGAGGTAGGTAACAAACAGGTTTACAGACGCACGGATTTCTACGGATATCTGTAAGGGTTTCTACGGCCTTTTTTCCTGCAGGGGTGGCATTCATGCACCGCATTCGGGAGCCAATCAGAGAGCGGTCTTAGCACTGCTTTCTGATTTGCCTTAGAGGTAGATGACGTACATTGCTGCCCTCTTCCCGCTCAATACGACTTCAAACCTGTCCAGAAAAATAAGTACTTCCTTAAAAATTTTTGTACCACTGTCTTAATTATTCTGAAGGTGAGTTCTTCTCAGAAACAAAATCACTGTCATTCCCTATTGACGCACATTTCCCATGCTGATCATAACCTACTTTCTCAATACAAAATATTTGGCGTGACTGTAACTATCCTTGAGGTTTAATATTGTCTTTGTTATGGATTCCAGTTAGCGATTTTCAGAAGTACCTACCAATATACTCGTATTACGGTCGTTCAGAAACCTTGTGGTATAGTAAACTTCGACGATGTTTATTAAAATTTATCCGTGTATGTTTTTTGAATCTGATAACATTTGTGCCCATTGGTTTCAGATGGACATTATGAATTCACTGAAGTAATGCCCGGCGATTATGACATTTACCTTGAACCAGGGTTCGGCTGGTGCTGGGATAAAGAGTCTCAGTCCTTATCTGTCATCGATGAAGTGACCGGAGTACCAACTTTCACTCAATCAGGCTTCACTGTTACCATAATTTCTTCTCATTCGACGACCGTCACTTACTACAGTGAGGGTCAGCATAATGACAAACTCAAATTGGAAGTTTCTCCCGGGAGCACTCATATTTGTGTACCCAAATCAACTCCTTACATCTTCCAATCTATCGGTTGCCACGGGTATGAAGAGCCGCAGGTTCGTTGGGTCACTGGCAATGTCAACTTGAATGCCCTCACTCATGCGAACTCTTTCTACTTGGTGGCTTCTGAAGAAGTGAGCGATTTGATGCTGAACATCGAACCTTCTGAATCAGGCGACTCCTCCCACCCTAAAGTGTGAGTTCTACGTAGGGATTCAAGAATTATATTTGTATATTAAGCTCTAGAAAATATCGGTGAAACAGCAACATGTCACTTTTTCGCCAAATTGAGTTAGAGATCATTCCTTATTCAAAATTTCGCGCCGGATCGACTGGAGATTCTCCAGTCGAGAACTTCTCCAGTGGAGAAGTCAGTTTCTCGAAAAAACGACTCCCTGGGAAGTTATTGATAGTGTTGCCAATTAGCTACAATTCAGTTTGAAAACCAACATGCTATAAGTCAGCTGTTACACAGTGCAGTTGAGGCGAGGCAACGACTCAGCATGGAAGACGATGAAAGTTTTGTAAATAGTTTTTAATGTCATGTATTTCAATGCTGCGGTTCAATTCGAAGACTAGAAACAGCATGCCAGTGCTACCATTTCATATACTCATTTAAATTTCAACAGGCTCAAGCTTGGGGCTGGTGTGGCTACAAGCGATGGTGTCAAGTATGAATTCACTCTCCAGCTGAAACCTAAAGAAACGTTGAAGATCACCCCTACTGCTGGCGTGTTCCTATTTACCCCTCAATCGGCAGAAGTGAGGGGTCACACCGACTGTATAAATAGTTCTAAAGCTCTGTTCACCGCCGAAAAGGGGCAAGTTATTACAGGTTAGTGTTTTATTTATTGAAAAAGTCAAAATTTTTGTTGTGTCAAGAGGTGGTCTACAATCAGATGGCGTACTGCATTAGAGTTACCGTACCACAAAGCTGATTAAAAAAAATAGTGAATTCATTTTTTCAATGGACAGAATGAGATCGTGCTCAGGTTGCAATGGACAAAAACAAATCAAATATCTGACAGACTTATTGGCTTCATTTGCAGTAGGTACTAATTAAGTCATGTGAGACGTGGGTGCTTTCCGACTTGAGACAAGAATCGTGAACAGATCATCTGGAAAGGGTTGTCTTAATCGTTCACTGAGAAAAGAATGGCAATGAATTGAAAACGAAACCTTTCAAGTGAAAGCAATGTTCTTACTCCAAATAACCAGCATAGGAAGGACAAGTACGTAAATGGATGCACTTTCAAACTCGCAGTCTCGCTCTCGCAGACGAATGATCAACATACGTCCAATAAGGAACAACATTTCTCCCAAACAAAATATACCGCTAATTGATTTCTTAAAATAAGGTGTTTAATCAAAAAACGCCTCAGACCTTTAATCAAAGTTAAATTTAAAGTTTAGCATAAAGTTTATTTGTTCAAGTCAAAAAAATTTCAATCTTTGATGGATTTCCCAACTGTCCCAACTCGTGGCAAGGAAAGTACCAACTTTTCTCTTTCCCAAGTTCTGGGGGGGATCCCAGTCCTCAACTCGTCTAACAACCTTATCTACCCCAAATTCACCCTACTGTTCTCTTATTTTTTCAGGGAATGTACTTAGTGGAGATCATGAAGGAATTGGTGGAGTAACCATCACGATCAAGGACGAAATGGGTGCAGTTGTCGCTACTCAAACGACTAATTCCGACGGTTCTTACAAGTTCCCTCCTTTAAAATCCACGCCAAATACGAAGTAAGTTTATTCATTCATTCACATTTTTCCGGAGAGGGACGGGAGGAACCCCAAGTCACTGAGACCAAGAGATCTATTTTGACTTAATCCCCAATTTAGTTTAGAAACTTACTAATGGCCTCTTCTTTCACATAGTGAAGGAGGTTTTCAGGCATCTCCTTAGCAATATCAGCAGGTGTTAAGACACCCTTTCCGAAATGCCGGAATCTTAGTGATGCAACGGCGGGACACTCGCAACGTATATGCTCTGCTGTTTCCACCTCCTCGCGGCAGAGGCGGCATTCAACTGTCATGACCCATTACCCATTTTGTGAGGGTGATACCTTGAAGGGCAATGGCCAGTGAGGAGACCTGCGAGCTTGCGAAAGTCTTCACGCCTCAGGGAGGGAGTGCTTTAGCAAGTTTCTTGGAAGTGGTTATTAACCTCTTGGCTTGCCTCTGCTTCGGAGTGTTCTACCAATAGATTACACGCTTGTTGTCCTCCCATTTCTTGATTTGTTGAGTTATGTAACTCTTAGTGATCCACAGCTGGGGTTCAGGACCGTTCAGCTTCAATCCCTTTTTGGCAAGGCGGTCGGCTTCCCTCATGCCCAGGAACCCAGAGTAAAGTCATCGTGTTGCCCTGGGCAGCGGCTTTGAGAGAATACAGGCAACTCCAGGTCAGCGTTGAGGTAATTGGAAAGACAGAAACTGCCTTCAAAGCAGCCTGGCTGTCAGACAGAATGTAAGTTCTTGTACCTTTGAGCCGTTTCCTGGCAATCTCTTGTGCACATATTTCTATGGCATGGGTTTCTGGCTGATAGATGGTGGCCGCAGGACCCACGGGCTTAGCCAAACTAAAGTTTGGCCCCCTTATACCCAGGCCAGCCATACCACTCATCACAGATCCAACCGTGTACCACACAAGTGAACCTGGTTCAAATTGAGGTAGTCCTCTCTTCCAGCATTCACGATCATTAATGATCACCTTGAAGTGTAGGTCAAAGTTCATCTTTTCGAACATTGCGTCGGGAACTGACATAGTCACTGGTTCTGTTTTTATTTTGTCCAGTATTTCCACGTGACTACCTTTACGAATGGGGATTTTGATCCTCCCCACTTGCAGCATCCTGATAGCCCCGAGGTAGGCTCTCCTTTGAATATAAACATGTAGAGGAATGAGGTCTAAAAGAACCTCTAGTGCTGCTGTGGGAGTTGTAGCCCCTGTAATGCCAAGGCGCCTCTGGAGTTTGGTAAACCCCAGTTGTGCCTGGCTCGTCTTTGGCCACCATACGACTGATGCATATGTAACCATGGCCCTGACAATTATATGCCCATAATATCATTAAGAGAGTAAGCCCCCATGTTTTGCTGAGCATTTATTCACGTATAAAACAGTCAAAGGAAAATCAAATCAAGATTAATAAACGAGCTATAGATGGCTGAATCAACCAAACCAGAAAGTTACAATTTGGTTTCTGCCTTCTGTATTTATGTTAGTTACGAGTATTAAAAATGAAAAATGATCTCGTATTCGACAATAAATGGGAGGAAATTGCATAGAAGTAAGAAGCAAGGACTGTTTTGGTTTTTTAATTCATGTTAATAAGAGTTCAGTTATGAAGCATATTATGCGAAGTTATTAAGCGAAGTTCCCGTGGGAAGTAGGCACATTAACTACCCTGAACTTAAGCTTTACCAAACGTCTCAGCTCTAAATGTTAGTACTTCATAACAGCATAGTTTTGCCAATACCACATCATAATATATGGCATTCAGAATGTGTTTAGATTTTTATGTTTTCTTAAAATACATATTCTCCACAGGATAATTGCCGAAAAAGAGGGATATGTTTTGACTGGGCTCTCGAAGTGGGGCGACTTTAGCGCTCATAAATTGGCAGAGATAATTGTTACTGTCCGCGATATGGCCAGTAAGGAAACGCTTCAGGTCAGTAAGAATTGGTATTGTAGGGGTAATCATGGTCCATTTCGACCGTCGAGTCCTGTTAGAAAAAGGAGGGTTATCATGAGGGCACCATGTGGAATCAAGAAGCAGGTGGCGGTGTTCCCTGTTAAGAACTCCATGGCAACAGAATCACACTAGCTGATTCTGTGGATAGCCAAATTTGAGTGTTGTCTGTTTTTGTTCTTTTCAAATGACTAACCGAAGTTATTTAGAAGTTATTTCTGAAACGGTAGGCAAAAACACGTACTTAGGTAAGGCGACGTCAAATCCCTATGCGGCGTCTGGCTGGGCTTCTTCAAATGATTAGAGCTTCTTAACGCGGCCGCTACGAGCGCGGCTGCATTTCGATCGGGAGAATTCGATATAACAGACGTCAAGCTCATCGAATTGGGGAACGAGAAGAGGTCAGTCGACTGCGCTTGCTCAGTGACATGTGTTTCCATGGCAACCTCGACTTCACGACCAATTCGACTTCTCGACGTCGAAAACTCACGTACCATGAATACCCCTAGTGTCATTGATTCGTAATATATTTCTATACTCACTTCACCAAGCACATTTTGAATTATTACTATAATTGAAACGTACTTAGTTTCGTGGTGAGGCGAAGGTAAAGTTTTAATGTGATTGTTGGAACTTCCTGTATTCCAAGTTGTACTCCAACAGTTACTGACTCCGTAGTGTATTATTCCGAGTCATTAATTTCTGCTGATTTCACCTGTAGGGTGTCCTACTCTCTGTATCTGGTGGAAAGAGCTACCGAAGAAATGCCCAGACGAACGCCGAAGGGACGATGTCGTTCCTGTCTCTCAGTCCTGGAGAATATTTTTTGAAACCTATGATGAAAGAGTACCGCTTCCACCCTCAAAACAAAATTATAAACGTGAAAGAAGGTGCTACCGTCACTGTCAGTCTGAGGTAATTATAATCAATAATAATCAATTATTGAGATCCACCATTTTAAGCAACATTTCTGTTTATTCACTTGATAGTCTTCATGTTACATTTATTTGTAATAAGTATTTTTTTACTTAGACTTACTGTTTTTGTAAATATAGCGGAGAACGTGTAGCATACAGTGGCATTGGCGAAGTGATGTCACTCAGTGGCGAGGGTGAAGGTGGAGTCGTTGTAGAAGCTCTTGGGGTTGGTGCTTGTTCTAAATATCAGGAAGAATCGACTTCCAACGACGTTGGAATGTTCAGGATCAGAGGTTTGAAACCTGAGGTAAGATTTGATCAACCAGATGAAAAAAAAAAAAAGAATTTGATTACATGTATACCTTCTCCATATGTGTTTTTGTTTGATAGTGTGAATACAACGTGAGAGTCAAAGATGGAGCAGAAGTCAATCATCACATTATGAAATCTGGTCAAGACAACGTGACAATCAAGGTAAGTTCATGATCCACATTTTTAAGCAGCCTTCTGTCCCCACTGATGATGGTTCAATGGAATACCGCAGGTGTTAAATGCTACTTTTTTTTATCTTTTGTTGCCTTCTCACCTTCTCTTGTGCATTTTAGGTAACCAAATCCGACGTGAAAGGACTCAAACTCTACGCTCTGAGACCCAGCACAAAAGTGGACGTTATGGTTTACGTGGTAGCTGATCGAGCCGAAGATCTGAAAACACTGCGGCTGAGGCTCACCAGGGAAGATTCTCCTGAAGTAAGACTTACTGTACTGTAGTGTATTGCTACTGTATTGCCGTTATTGATATTAACTTGTTGGAACCTAAATAATTTAGTGTTATTCAGGCGTTGATGATTGTTATGGATGCTGAAAATCACTTGATTTCAGCAGATCAGAATGTGAGATAGCTCTTACCTTTAGTCCGGTCTTAGTTCATTAATTTACTGAACTAAGACCCGACTAAAGGTAAGAGCCATCTCACATTCATGTATGTTTAGCCATCTGAGAGATGTTGAGCCATCTCACACTTAATGCAGGTTTAGCTATTCAAGCCCAGCTATTTACTCAACCATAATTGGTTTAGCTATTCAAGCCTCCAGTATGATGATGTATGTCCTTCTCATACCTTATAATTTTGATCCCCCTTCTTAAATGTTGATCCATGAGCCAAACCAAATAGGTACCTACTGTAAGTCTTGAAAATTCCCGCTCATGTTATATTAGGTGGGCATGTGTCTACAAATAGAACTGTTAGATGTTTGGTTGGCACACATGGAACTGACATACATGCAGTACCTACTGCCGTTTCAAGGAGAAACCACTTATCTGCAAAATTGTCGACGTCCAAAAAATGAGTTACGAATCCGTATTGCCGCTCGATGTTAGCGTAAGGTCCTATCGAGAGAGACAGAAAGCATGCTTTTAATTTAATAATTTAATATTGTAAGTCGTTGTTGTTCTAATTATTAGAACAACAACGACTTACAATATTAAATCATTAAATTAAAAGCATGCTTTCTGTCTCTCTCGATAGGACCTTACGCTAATATCGAGCGGCAATACGGATATAGTATAATTAGTATATAATAATTAGTATATAGTATAATTATTATACTATAATATAATAATGAAATTATGAAATTATTGGGTAACGTGTTCTCTGTTTTGTTTCGGTCCTTGTATAGGGCCATGGCCTATGCATATAGCTACTAAAATGTGTCTAAATATCGCAAATATCGATTCGCTTCGATTAATCGTAGTTAAGCTGTTCTTCCTCTTCGATAATGTAAACTCAAGCACTCAGTTTGGAGGCAAAACCACTTGATCTGTTTTGCCTCCAAACACTCGCCATTTCTGACGCATCGTTTTTTGGAAAAACGAAAAAGTTGATATCACAACTGGATATCGTTGAGTCAAAATCTGTTTACAAAACAGCTGGTCCCGAGTTTCGAGTTAAGTACTGGCTGAAATTGACTAACACAAGTGGTTTTGCATGCAAACTACCACAGATAAGTGGTTCTGCCTCCAAATTAGATGGAAATTCCACAAGATGAGTGGTTTATACGATTTTTCACACATTTTGACGAATTCGGAGATACCTAAGTGGTTTTACTTTAAAACGGCAGAGTATTTGTTACAGTTATAGAAGGGGTAAAAAGTCTCAGACAGGTAGCCTATCCATGGTATCTGCTGGTGGTGGGGAAGAGTGTCCCCGTGCTCTCATTTAGTGCCTACTACATTTGAAGGGCTATTCATTGGCATTAACTCACGTGTATCTTACAGCTTTCAGTGAGCGTCATAAAACTGTCGGAGTACAAAGCCAGTTCAAGTGGATACGTCCTGACGAGCGTGATGATCGCACTTCCCCCAATACCTTCAGACGGCCGAAGCTACGTCCTCCAGCTGGAGTCATCCCTTCCATTGGGGACCCACGAATACACCAACCGGCCCGTTCATTTCAAAGCGACCGGCTCCCTCAAAGTTTTCCGGATGGCGTTCTCGCCCAACCTCAAATCCAGAGACCCAGAGCTCTCTCAGTCATCGTACCTCGTCCTACCGCTCCTCATACTTTTCGGGTTGACGTTCTACAATAAGAATACCGTCATCAGTTTTACTGCTGCAGCTCTCGAAAGAACTCGGCAACCAGCTCAAGCGTCCTCTAAGTCTACAAGTGAGGACAGTCTTCAGTCCGACGGATTCTCGGATTTCCCCAAGAAAAAGTCCAAATCCAGGAAAACATAAGTAGTCGACATTTAACTTCTATTTTCAAATTCACGATGATCTGATTCAAATGAACCGTGGGAAGGGAAACGGTTGTGAATCCACATACTTCCCTCATTCCAATCAGCCGTTACTACCTACACCTTATCTTAAGTATGATCCCAGTGATATTGACCCCCTCAACCCTTGATTTTGCAATTCACCCCGCAGACAGAATGTACTCCTCACAGTGGGTACTCCTCAAATAAATGATAGGTTGTCACAGCCATCATAACCTGCTCAGCGTTAAAACGCGAGCGAATACCTGAAAACACCATCAAAAACCATGGACTTGAGACCTTCAAGGTTGCATTGCCAAGTGAAGGGTTCATCTCAATTATTACCCTCGATCGGTTAAGCTGCCATTCCATACGAGTCAACGAAGGAAACATTAAATGTTGTTAACCGTTTCAATATACGCACATGGTTGCAGACATGAGAATAACCTTGGTTCTATTTCCTCTCAATTTCAACAACTTCTTGATCACGATAAGAAGGAAGTCAGTCTCGCTGTCTCTTTCGTGAACTTCATCAATTATAATATGAGTATATATGGATAAAGTACGATTTCTGATCAACTGTTGGAGTAGGACGCCGGCTGTGCAGAATAGAAGACGAGTGTCTAAACTTGCTTTCGTTTCTAATGCGATCTGATAGCCAACAAGGGAGCCCATTTTCCATCCTCGTTCTTGGCAAACCCTTTTGGCTACTGACGTGGCTGCAATCCTTCTGGGTTGTGTGATTACTATCTTGTAATAGATCTGGCTGGATCGAGCATCATCTAGAATGTATTGGGGTACCTGTGTCGACTTTCCACATCCTGTTGGACCTTTCAGTACCACAACTGAATTGGCCGCGATCTGCTCTAGAATTGAGTCCTTATAATTGCTTATGAGAAGTTGTTGGTGGTCCTTCTGGTCAAATGAGTAATCATCGTAGACTCGCAGCGCATCATCGGGAATGATGGTGGAATTGTCACAAGCTGTTCCATGTGACGTTAGATCCTCCACTGCCGCCATCATTTTACCCCGCCTCTCCGGCTCTCTCTCTGGAAACTCGTCAATCTCATCTTCTTCTTGATCTCGTAATTGGAATTTCGTGGCGTACCCCGAACCCTTCCTGGAACGGTTCACAAGAGCGTTTTTCTTCACGGGCCCATCCGGAACTCTGAGACGACCTCCACTCCGTCCCCCTGCTATTTGTATCCTCTCCGTAGGCACGTTGCCACGCGCCATTGACAGAAGTAATTCGTACGACATGGCTGTGCGGTAAGTTCACATTTGTTGAAGTTCACTGGATCAATTCTGAGTCAATAATGGACTGCTGTGGAAGAATTTCCGGCGTTTTTTTCAAATTTTAAGTCGGATTGTTTTGTTTCTGTGTCACATACTTTTGTTGAACGGATCATTCGAAATACCTACCCCTCATTCTTTGACTTTTCCACTTTTTCTGCTGAAAGTTACTTTTTAAACATTTTTGTAGTTTCTAATCTTTTTGTATCCCGCAAAATGTCGTTATATTACCTTTATTTCTGGAAAACCTGCAACTAAGACTTAGTGCACTTAGTGCAAAGAGTATTAATGTTTACTTCCGTTTGTAACAGTTTGGTGATCAAACAAGTTGTGCACATATTTATATAGATAATAGGGTAGTCAATTTTTACCGATCTCCAAGAAATAAATTATTGTGTATTGGTACCTACCTCTGATGCATTTGGTAGGTAATAAGATGAGACTTGATAATAAAATTGTGTTTGGAAACTGTGTCGTCCTCTTTGTCAAATATCCTGGTATCGTTAGGAAGCACTTCATCGATGTGAGGGAAGGGCTGCACATTGACAGGTTGATGATGCCCTCAGATGGTCCCATACAAACCTCGAAATGGTAGACGGTGCTTCATCACTCGCTTGTATTCAACTAACGCTTGTTCCTATATGTGCTTTAAAAAGTTCGATTTGAAGTACCGATCAGGGGAGGATCCAGTCCTTGATTGGTGGAAGGGGGCATGAGGTTCATTACCTAAACCTATTTCTACGCAACTCCTGCTTGTCCATGGGCAAATCAATTTTTTTAAGCGATTTGGCGTTTTTATTTTTATTTTATTTTATACAACACTTTTTGCAATCCAAAGAAGTCCATGTTTGAACCCAGCCTTAGTACGGACCTATTGAACCCCTCAAAATTTGAGTGGTGTCACTTGAAAATCGAGAAATCCTGCCGAAAACCTTGTGGCCATTGGGCAATAAAGTAGACAACTACTATAATATTGCCGACTTTTGGATCTCGGGGGAATGACACCCCCCCCCCCCCCCTTGTATCCGACCTTGGTATCGATAAGGAACAATCAAGTAAGCGTTCTCGATAATCCCGGTTCCCAACAAAGACGAACTTTTACATGGTGCCAGATTTCAGAGATGGACCTATTCATATTCATAAACATGAATACGAATAAATCACATCTTTTTGTGAATTTTCCCAGAAATTCACATTTTTGTATGAATTCTACTGAAATTTACTGAATTTTTGAGAATGTCACTCAAATATTCCTATTTTACAATAAATTTTACTAAAATTTAAGTTTCTTCACATAAATTTTAAAAAAATTACATTTTTGTGTGAATTCTCCTAAAATTTACATCTTTGTTGTGAATTTTATAAATAATTTTGCCATTTATGGATAAATTTCAACAAAATGTAAATTGCACTGAAATTTATTTGAAAAAAAAAAATTGTAATTTCTGTACCCCATACCTACAAAAAATAAATAAATACACATTTTGGAAATATTGGTGGAATTCATCCATTAGCGGCACAATTATTTATTAAATTAACAAAAAATGTGAATTTTTGTGGAATCTATGTGGAAAATACTTGAATTTCAGTAAAATTCAGTGTAAAATAGGAAAATTTGACTGAAATTCACCAAAAATGCAGTCATTTTTAGTGATATTTACACAATGAATGTGAATTCCTAGGACAATTTACAAAAAGATGTGATTATGACTTTATTCGCATTCATATTAATATCAGATATCAATATGAATGCGAATGAAGTCATAATCAGATTCTGTATTCGTATAAAAAAATTTGGTTCATAAAAAATGCAGTAAATTTTAGTAAAATTCCCGAAAAATTCTAATTTCTGGGAAAATTCAAAAAAAGATGTGATTATGGTTTTATTTGTATTTATATTCATATATTCCAAATTATGAATTTCATTCGTATTTATATATATGAATATGAATACGCCCATCTCTGTTATGTGTTCGATTTGAACGATCGATAAGATTGTATGGTAAGTCAGTTTTAACAATGCAAGGTGTGGATATGTACAGGTTCTGGAAATCTGGACAAACTTGAACTACCCTAACGATAATTGAGTTTGTGATATGGGTAGAAGGAAGCAACCGGTGCTGTGGAGTTGTTTTCTTTAATTCACCTGAGGCTCTCACCTGACTGTTGCTATTCTAATCGGATAGTAAATCTACGTTTCATTGGATCACGTTTTCGTGGTCTCTTGCAGAAGAAGTCAGTGTTACGAGGGAGCGTCCGGTGAACGAATCAACTGGTTGACCCTCACTGTTGACTCAGCGTCCGTCCATGTTATCTTTGTGATAGTTTCTTATTTTTGTTATCGTTCCCCTTTATCTCCTCCGTCGACCCATTCGAGTTCGTGCTCTCAGTACGCGATGAAGTTCAATTATTTCGTGTTAAGCGCAGTGTGTTTCGTTGTCGGTGCATCGAAATGGGATCAGGACTCGCTGCGGGTCGCTACCAACGTCCTCGATTCAGAAATTCTAAACTACTACTCGAAACTCCCAAACGAACTCACTGACGTCGCCCTTACAGGTATCCGAGATTACTTGATCAATAACAATCAAACTAAAATCGACATCCCTCCCATCGATGTTAATTTTTCAGAGACTATTTTGGGTTTGGATATTGCAGACGTTGAATTCAAAGCGTACAACGGCGTCTTCACTAATCCCGCTACAGTCGAGAGGAAAGGGAATAGTCACATCGATTATCATCTCGTGGTAAGTAGTTTATCAACCTCAATAGGGTTTTCTGACATGGAAGTCTATTTCCCGAGATATGAAGCGACCGTTATGGGGATACAAGAAACTGGATCCGTCAAATTAGTCATTTCTACCAACGAAATTCTCTTGAACGTGACAATTACGTTACTTCCAAAATGCACCGTTTCCCTGACACAACTCAAACTGACCAAATTCCAAGATATCACCTCCGACATCACGGGCCTCGGAATGTTGAACGGACTTGCTGATGACATAACGAGTAAAGTTTTGTCCAGTTATGAAACTTCATTTAGCAGTCTCATAGAAAATATAGTGGCCAACAAGCTGAGCGAAGTTCTCGCGAAAACTGGCGGTTTTTGTAAATATCACGGGCAGTTGAAACGGAAGATTCCAGACAAAAGAAATGTGACCTGCTTGAAGCTCAACGGAACTCTGTACAAGTGCCAAACTTGATTGGCCCGATCTCACCAAAGTACTCGTAACTGCAATACTCAACTGATGTTTTGTGCGCGCGCAGCATCAAATTATGTTCTTATGCAGATTTATGTAATAACTTATTGAATTTGCCAAAAATTCAAGTATCCAAGTAACTGCGATCAGCCAGCTCAGATCTTTAATCCGATTCAGGCTCCGGAAGAATCTTTGTTGAATTGTGGATTTTGTCTTCATTCTTCCCACTACTACATGTAAATGTACATCTTCATCAGTCTTGAGAAATTATCATGATCGTGTGATCATCCAATATTATTGTTACATACAGAGAAATAAACTTGACGTTGTTATAGTATTTACAACAATTTCACTTACCTCAATACCTTCATCTGCGTACCTGTATTTTTCAGGGAACAGGAAAACTTAGGTGGTGGAAGTTAGGGGATGAGGATAAGGTTTCAAAAATATAGAAACGCTTATTATGCGAACTCAACAGCGAGGTGCGAAGCACCAAGCATCCTATATACGTGGCTGGCGGGCAAAATAGATATCAATCCTTTTTGCGGCTGAGGAGGTTGTTACAGAGAAATAAACGTGACTGTTGTTATAGAATTTACAACAATTTCACTTACCTCAATATCTTCATCTGCGTACCTGTATTTTTCTATGCCTGTTTGAGCGAATTTTCGAAGAAAAGGGAGCTACTACTGCCCTGTTAAGGGAAAACGCCTCAAGTCCAAATAATTGATTTTTCAGATATCAGCTTCAAAATGTACCTACCACTAAAAACTCCCCTTTTGTTCACTGCAAAACATTTTTTAGTAGGACATCGATTGATGTTCAATTAGAAGAAGAAGAAGAATTTATTGACTTTTGAAACAATACTTACCTATATGGTTTATAAACGTAAACATACACTTCTGATATCTTATATCTGAAACCTATGTTGTACGTTACTTAGGAATTGAAATATGCATAATTTAATATTCAGCGTCAATCACCCCACACCGCTAGGCCGAGATCTGTGTTGCTACGGGGGAGTGCTGTTTGCTTCATTGCTTCTCTTGTATTCCCAACAAAAACTCCGTTATGTGAACCTCTGTATGGTAGCCGGAAACTATACAACATAACCTATAGGTTATAGGTTATATTATAATGCGCGCTAGAGAGCATAAGATAGAGAGACGCTATACAGGTTCCTGTGACTAGGTGACATCATAGTAAACATAGTTGGTTATTATAATCTTTTCAAAATGTTTTGCCCCATTTGTTATTAGGAATTCATAAATGTTTCTTTTGTAGATAGCCCTTGTGAACATTTGTGGTTTTTGTAGATCGATGGGTGTGAATCATACATCAAATTACAGCTTTTCCTATCGATTTACGGGATTTGAGGCGATTATCAATTGTTTCTGGCTGAAATTCGAACGTTTTTGTTAAATAAAAACACCTCAAATCGAATTAAGGCGTTTTACCTTCACAAATAGAGGTGAATGTTTGGGAGGAATTTGATGAAAAACACCTCAACTGTTCAGATTTCAGGTTTGAGATTTCACCTATTATTTTCGAACCCTTCCAGGTCGAATTTTGGAATTTCGACTCGACCATTAGAATGGTGAGGTTGAATTGAGGAGGGGTACGTAAAAACTCCATTTCCGACAAATTTGGAGTTCCAAAATTGTTTAAACTCATGTTCGTAGATGGGCAGAATCGGGCCACTCTAAGGGGGGTTTAGGGGAACTTGAAGGGTGGGGGGGGGGATTACCCTTAAATTCCAAAAATGAAACAGTGACAAGTGACACCTCATTGTAAAGTTTTTTTTAAACGCTGTACACCGTGTAAACCACCGTGGTGAAGTCAGAATTGCTGTCTTCTTCCACTTTGAAGATGAAGAAACGTGGTGGTTACTTTAGATGTTCTTCACGGTTCACGTGCTCTAATCTGATAATGGAATGAGATATTGGAATCCTGATTTCACCATCGTGTGCAGCGTTGAAAAATCTACTTGGCAAAAACGAGCAAAAAACAGAAATGAGATAAAATTGAACATTTATGTTCTCATCCTCTACCATACCGTGGAATGGAAAGGAGTGTTGAGCTTCAATCGGTTGAGCTTTTTTCCACGCTAAATCCTCCTGGCATGCTTCACCTGATCAAAATCCTAGAAATGCAAAAATCCGCAGAAGCATTGATCCTACTTTCCCGATTCCTCGCATGAATCCATCACCTGCGTAAGTTACATGAAATTGGCATATTTTTATAATTTTAGTGGTAATAAGATTTTATAATGAACACAAACTACATTGAGGGAACTAAAGAACCTTTTCTTTCCAAAATGACAAGTATTTAATGATGTTTCGTCGGAGAGCACCACACATGATGAATACCCAATCAACCGAATAGCTTCATACTTAATACCTAAAATAACCCAATAAGTTTAAGATTGCTCATATTTTAATGAAATGTTCCAAACGTCACATTTTACATAAAACTAGTTATTTCTTCAAAAATTTGCTCTTATGGCCATGCTGCATGACCGGAAGTTTTTCCATTTAACCCCCTGTACTTTGGAAATTTGGGTAAATCTGTACATAGAGTAGTACGTATCAAAAACTTCACTGTTTACTCGTAACATCAATATTTACAACTTGAACGATCAAGAAAGGTAAGTTTGTCGAAACAATATAATAGGTAGATCAATGTACAAAATTTAAACGTACCAAATACCTACGCCTCTACATTGCTTATACCTACCAATAATAATTATTATTCTTCGCAGTGCGTGGGTTCATCATATTACAACTCATGTTCTTCGAGGCCGTAGTTTTCTGCCATCCCATATAAACGAGTCTGGAGTTATACTCTTCGAAGACCAGGGGCTGTGGAAGGAAACGACGGTTTTAAAATTGTAATTTACATTTCTGGTATCGTAAGACAAATCTGTCGCAACAAAATGCATTTTTCATAACATTTAACTAATTTGTGTGTCAGGTCTAGTGTTGTTTTCCTAGCTACGTTTGAGTGTCAAAAATAGCACCTTAAAAAATCCCAATTAATTTTTCACTTTCATGGTATGTTTCTTGAGGTGTAGAACCCGACTTTGAAATCCGATTTTAGCTATCTTCTTCCATTCCACGGAAAATAACGGTAAAGTGGACTAAGTGCAGAGAACATTTAGATTTCACCCAAATGAACAAATTGGACGTACCTATCAGTAGTTTCTCCTCCTTCTCTTTTTAGCCCACAAAAATCGTTCACCACTCGTTGGAACGAACATTTTCCTGTTCTCCATAACTCTGTGACTGCGAACAGCAGAGCTATGGGCATAACAGTTCTATGATCGGATTTTTAACAAAATTTGTTTAATATTCAATGTTATAAATGAGGGTAGCTGCTAAGGAGTGCCTTCCTGAAGGAGTTCACCTACCATAAATCTGTAATAGCTATTACTTCAACAGAAAGCAAATAATAAGCATTTTGACATTTTATTTTTGCATTTAACTTCCACTTTAACGATAGAACGTAAAAACTTATTCTACGTTCCTCAGTGTTAAGCCTTCAGTTTTTTTCAAATTAAAGTTCCTTACATAGATTTTATTAAGTAAGAGTGAAACGTGAAATTACTCTGAATGTTGGTCGATGGTCCGGTAGTCACTTCGGTAGTAATGATGGGGCTCAACGTGGCCGTATTTGCTCAACGTTAACACTAAAACGAGAACTGCCAGCTTGATGATGAGACCTCCAGTGAGCAAAGCGCCGAACAGTAGTGCGAGCACAATCAGCTTGAGAAAGGTCACTCCGATGAGGCCGTGCACCAACACTACAACACAAAATTGCAATAATAATTATTGGATTTTTAATATATTATATTCAAAATTCTTATTAAGCAGATGCAGCAGAAGGGATTCTTTTTACGACTAATCAATGATTAGTCGTAATGTAGCTACCTAATTCAAGATTTTCAACCGAAACATGAATGTGAATGTATGTGTCATTCCAGACGATAACTCTCGATAGAATAGATAGAAAGTTCAAATTTGCAAAAAAATCCCACTGGGCCATCGAAAGGCTAAGTTCGTAGATGGGCAGAATGGGCCACTCTAAGGGGAGTTTTAGGGGGGATAAATAACCCAAAAACTCCAAAAATGAAACAGTTTGACAAGTGAAACCTCATCTCAATGTTTTTTTTTTTTTTTTTTTTTTTTTTTTTACGCTGAACACGATAGTGAAGTCAGATTTGCAATATCTTATTCCGTTCTCAAACTGGAGCACTTTGAAGATGAAGAAACGTGGTTGTTACTTGGGATGTTCTTCATGGTTCATCTGCTCTAATCTGATAACGGTATGAGGTATCGCCATTCTGACTTCACCATCGTGTTCAGCGTTGGAAATTCTATAAACTGACGTGAAGGTGTTAAGTACTCGGCACAAAAAAGGAGACAAAATTAAATTTTGTCCGCGGACAAAATTTAATTTTGTCTCCTTGTTTGTGCCGAGTACTTAACACCTTCACTTCAGTTTATAGAATTTCCAATTTATAGAATTCCGCGGAAAACAAAAATTATTACAAGTTTAGTTATAAAACAAGTACAATGGAGACATTTTACATTCTTCGAAAATTTGCTCTTGTAGCCATGTTGCATGACTGGATTTTTTATGATTTTCACAATGAATTCCGCCGTATTTCATCAATAAACCCCCGTTGCTATGAGAACAGCGTTCGGCAGACCAACATAACTAACTCGATCAGACCTATTTATATACCAATTTTCCCAATTTCCCAATTGAAGTAAACCTTTTGCCAAAAGAATTAAACCTTTTCCCAATTGAATTAAACCTTTTCTCAATACAATTAAACTTTTCCCCAAAATAATTAAACCGTTTTCCAAAATAATCAAACCTCTCAAATGAAGAGGGTGCAACAGAAAATAAATAAATGAAGTAATATTAGGCCGCCGAGAAGAGCACATTCTTACTGAAGTAATTGCAACAAGTACAGCTACAGTAGCCCCAGACATGTTTCTGCTATCGCCCACTACGGCGAATGGAGAACCGCTGCATTAATAACTGTAGATTGACCCTTCCTTGTTCGTTCACGCCTTTGTTGTTCACTTTTCTGCAATTCCTTATTTTCCCGCAAGAGGTTTAATTATTTTTGAAAAGTTTTAATAGTATTGGGAAAAGGTTTAATTATTTTGGAAAAAGGTTTAATTGTTTTGGGAAAAGGTTTAATTCAATTGGGAAAAGGTATTCAACTGGAAAATGCTATATTACTGTCAATTAGTGTAGACATCTACCAGACAAAAGTTTGGCAGCTGGTGAAATTGGTGACCGCTCCGTTTCAAATAGTAGAAGTTGAACTTTGGGTCGTGGAAAACCTTTCCTCGCTGTGTCCTCACACTACGTTTAGAACTCCTGCAAAATGAATTAGGGTCCCGAGGAAAAGTAGGAAACCTCGCGGTAGGTCGTTTTCAGATGCCTTGGTTTTCTTAGGGAAAGCAAACCTGTGTCCTCCAACGGGACATCGGACGGAAGGTCCTTCATGGTATTAATATTTTAAAGAGTTCGAACGAAGACTGAGATTTTAATCTCGTGTTCTCGTCGGATCGCGGGTGAATCCACGGATGTCACGACGTAAGTATTTTCGGAAAGGAAGGACCTTGTAATTTTACGATGTTTCAATGAAAAGACGATACACGGGCTGACGAGTTGTTCGTAACTGCTGTCTGTTGGTTTGGTTCACACGTATTCGGTTTTATTCGGATCGGTCCGTATTCGAATCGTTTCCTGCCGCCGTTCGATCGTACACATGCACGTTTGTTCCTGTCCGGTTCCGTGTAATAAGGAAAAATCAGGCACCCCTTTCAGCAAAAAAAAACGTGCGAGATGTGTTAAGTGACTACTTCATCTCCGCTGTTGGTCTACATAAGTACTCTTTAGACCTAAATCTAGAATAGAATAGAATAACATTTAATTTCTTCAACAAAAATTTAATGTTTATTGAAAAAATTAAATTTTGCAAATAACATTAGAAAACCTTTATAGCACATGTCACTCCTGCAGCTGTCCGAGTAGCCAGTCTATCTAATTCACTTCGTGCAATTTACATCAGCAAATACAATAACAAGCACACTAGAAACATGAAATAATTCAGCAATAATACTTATTAGACTAGAAAAAAAGAAAAAATTCTGCATTCACAAATCATTATGGAAACAATACACATTAAATAGCATATTTTGCTATTTCTTATACTAGTTAATATTATTATGGGTTAATATACGAGTAGTTAACATGATTAGGTTTTTTAGTAGACGGGGAAAGTGACGTTTTTATTTAATGCCCGTGTAAAAAATGATGAATAAATAATCTATTTGTTATTTAAGGTTATTTCTGCCCACGAAACTAAAATTTTCAACAAGGAAGCGTCACGTGCGAATAGGTATATTTTGTTCTAGTTTGGACCGTTCAGTGCTTTTATAAAATAATCTTACCCTGAACGCCGCTGTTTGGTGTTCCTTTCTCGCCGAAAAATTACCAGCTCAACCGCCCCCTTTGTCGTATGCCAAGAACTGCAAATCTCTTTTTGACTTTGAATCCCGATTTTGACTTTTTTAATGACTCCCTCTCGAAGTTGAAGGCTGTAGTTTGCAATACCCCCAATGCCGTCCTATAGTAAATGAGCCCATGTTTCATATCCGTGGTGCCTAAATTGTAAAGTTTTTATCATTGTCTTCCTTTTCCATAATTATTTTCAGTTACGTAACAATTATAATCATAACTCGTAAAAATGTATACCTACTGTCTGTATCACTGACCTGTAATGTAATCGGGCTCGCCCGTAATAAAGTAATAAATAAATAAATAAATAAACTCTAATGTAATTGGACACACACATAAAAAGTGGTAACTGCTCTCCTCTTCCTGCATGTTGCACATGGGGCAAATAGCACTCTGCATTGTTGCATTCCAGGGTCTGTATTGAGTCCCATTTGCTCGCAGTGTATCTTGGCTAATTGCTTATACATGCACTGGTATTTTATTTTTAGGTAGCCAATTCCCTCCCATCTAAGTGCCCCGACCTAAAAATCTATTTAGTTTGTTCTCCAAGAGAAGATTGCTATTAAACCTAATCTGAACCGTGCATGTGTCAACTCACGGTAGACTTGGTGTACCTACTCGAATACGCTCCAAATGGAAACCCGATTCGTGTCGAGCGGGATTCGGCGCTATGCGGTTTTTATGAGCTCAGAATGCGGCACTGCCACACTCGAACCGAATAAAATCGAATACGCATGCGCTCTATGAGAATATTGGAGGGCGGTGGGTGGTGGGATGACGAGAAGGGAGTGGTTGGAGGAGGAGAAGGGGTTGGTGGGGGTGGAGGACGGTGGGTGGAAGGCGAGGAAGGAGGTGGGGGGGGGCAACTCGGTATCAAGCCCATAACGAGAGCTCAATTGAGCTCAAGCCCATAACGAGAGCTCAATTGAGCTCAAGCCCATAACGAGAGCTCAATTGAGCTCAAG
This sequence comes from Stenodema calcarata, assembly GCA_963920205.1. Classification (NCBI taxonomy): domain Eukaryota; kingdom Metazoa; phylum Arthropoda; class Insecta; order Hemiptera; family Miridae; genus Stenodema; species Stenodema calcarata. The sequence continues at coordinate 4,587,481 of OY986052.1, forward strand.
CCCATAACGAGAGCTCAATTGAGCCACAAGCCTCTAGCCACGAGCGGATTTTTCCGGCAGATCGGATCCGCGTAGAGCTATCCCATCCGCCGATCTCACGTTCGTCCCCGTAGGATACTTCTTTTAGGGGGTAAACCGGCGGATACTTTTTTTAGAACTCTTCCCGCCGCATACAACCAATCAACCACTTATACATGTAAATGATTAGTTACTGATTACTTCAGTGATTCATAAGTGATTCTTACCAATGCTGTATCACTGATCGTCCAGTAATTTAGTGATCAGCAGTGATTAACACTAGTGATTCATCTCTGGACAATCTACAGATCGTATGATAAAATACCTACTAGTGATTACACCAGCCAATTACTGGAAATCCCTACATAATCAGTGGTACCTAATCACTAATTATTACTGATTAAATCATTATACCGCCAATGAAACATTTCTGTAAGGGCGAAACCATGCTGGGATAGTAACGTAAAATCTTGTTTCAAGTAGAGACACTTCTGGACAACGTACACCTACTACTGAGAAAAGTGGTAATTTGTTTTTGAAATGTGTAAACATAACGACCATTCTTTCAAATAGATACACAATAATATGTGAGTTTTAGTACAGATATTGTGTGGTTCCTGCCCCTTGAAACTCAGTCAATTTTCTGGTCGATCCTTTACTATCGCGCTTTCTCGGAAACAGCAATCGCTCATCCAGCAACCACTCACTACTAATACGCCCGCCCAAATGATTCACGACTCAAGTTTGGCTCCCGTTCATAATTTAACTCGTTACACACCCCCGTACAGCATTTTCCAAACGACGAGCGGAAACCGAGTCGTGTGTTGAAATGAAAATGGCGCTGAGTCGATCCAAACACGTTAACGGGTTTTACCAAACTCAACAAACTTGATTTATAACGCATATTACATCTTCAAGAGTTGGAGGTGTAATTAGCTTTGGGTGGATCAACACTCGCCGCTCAACAATAGATTAGCTCCGCTTCCTGAAGTTATGCTAAATGTTCCCAGAGCCTAAACTCACGCCCGCCGTTCCAAGTTTTGAAAGGTTACCGACCACTCTCGCTAATACATAACGGAAAACGTTGAATCCTTGTTTATGAGGGTTCGAATTAATACGAGGTAGGTAATGTTTCAGTATGTATCATCTACTTCGATCACCCACACGCTGCTAATAATATATTATATTAACTGGAAACATGACAAACCCGTTATAACACGCCAGTACTCAGATGTAAGTATTTACCTAGTAAATGATTTGTTTCTAAAACTGTTCTAAACATCCTAATAATTCGAAAACCGGATTGGAATCCCCTGACGAATTATGAAGAAATCCACAGGTGAATCCTGGGAAAATGGACTACAATAAGTTGAAACAGTCCTCTTCGGTTTTGTCATGTTTCCAGTTTAGGTGATGAAGATAACCAAAATATAACCAAAAAAATTAACTTGTGTGAATAAGTTCTTATCATCTAGGAATAAATAATGTGTGCCTAGTTTGTTTCACTCTGAAGTGACCACAAAATGCTGCTTCTTTTCTTAGGATTTGATGTAATTTTTCAGATACGCCCATCTTCCTTAACGTTTTTTGATATTCTAGCTGTGAATTAGGGTTTTTGTATAATAATCAGATGGAGAAGTTTTTAAAGATTCTATAACTGCACAAACTCGAAAATCACAATAAATTGAGATACGCCCTTTTTGCTTAGAACGGCAGAATAGGGAACTGGTAGTTTTCCGTGGTTCGTCAACTACTTTGTCATTTTTGTCCAAAAGGTCCACACGAATCCGGTTGCTTTTATTACTTTAGATTTCAAATAGCACTTCACGATTAAGTGTGAACATTTGGTGAGGATGGAAATTGAGTCGTTTGCCAAAAACGTCTACTTAGTGAATGAACATAGAAGTTATAGTTACTTACGTTGGTTGAAGAACAAGTTGTTGTTGAACAACCCAAGCATATTCCCAAATCCAAGCATGTTTCCGAATCCCAAGCCATTGCCGAATCCCACGCCATTGCTGAATCCACCGTTGAACATCCCTCCGAAGTTCCCCGCTCCCAGAAGATTCCCGAGGAGATTCCCCAAGTTGGGAACGTTAAGGGAGAGCAACGGGTTGGTTCCGACGGCCGTCGTTGCCGGGGTCTGGGTCCAGACGATCCTGGGCAGAAGGAACAGCAGAGTCGTTACGTGGAGGTTTCCCATTACCGTATGATACAGTCCGCGAAGACCTCTAATAGCATTTACTGAGTACACCAATCGGGTAGAAGGGGACTGGGTCGGAGATGTCAGTCATGGGGTCTTGAACCAGAACGAACGTAACTGTCGCCTTTTCGATTCAACTTCTGTACATAAGAAATGGAACGAATTATTGTTCATATTCTATAGCAGGAGCGTTCAAACTTTACTTTTTACTGAAAAGGTACCCATCACCCTCTACTCAAACAAATTTGCTGCATATAAGCTGCGTTCCGCCTCAGGATTGAAACATTTTTTTTTCTTCCTTGCGTTTATTCAGATAATATAACAACTAGTTACAATGATAAATTAGGTAGCTATCTAGCTATTTAGTTCACAAATTAACACTTTTTGCGGTGAGAGCCCATTAACGTCACTCATTGTCAGTACAGAAGATCCAGGGGCTTGGTTCTCTTCAGGCGTCGAATTTGTTGAGAGTTATCAAGTAGCTGGATAGCAGCTGGATTTGGATGGTTAAGAAGCCTGCGCTCATATCTCATACCTATCTTTTTATGACATCGGTGACTGTCTCCTCATACCTAGGAGCGTTTACTATGCTCCTCAGAACTCTATTCTGAAATATTTGTATAATTTTGGTATTCATCTTAGCTTTGCAACCCCACAGCTGGATGCCATAAGTCCAAATGGGCATTAGCACTGCCTTGTACAGGAGCACTTTATTATGGATATTGAGTTGTGAACATCGCCCCATGAGCCAGTACAGTTTCCTGAACTTGATGGATACCTGGTTCTTCATTTTTTTCTTTACGTGCTATTTCCATTTGAACTTGGCATCTAATGTCATGCCTAGGTATTTCGCTAGATTTGTATATGGTATGGTATTCCGATTTAGTACCAGAGGGATTGGTAATATCTTTCTATTCGTGAAGTTGACGTGTGTTGGTTTTGTTTCATCGAGTTTCATCCGCCTCTTCTTCGTCCATTAATTTACAGCAACGGTGGCTTCTTGGAGTTTTTCTGTCGATTCCTCTACTGAATCTGCAACAGCTAAAATTGCAGTAACATCTGCGAACGTGGCTACGGTTGTTTCTCCTGTTATTGGCACATCCTGCGTAAACAGTAGATAAAGCAGGGGTCCTAAAACGCTTCCCTGCGGCACGCCTGCTGTGATTTTCTCGAGTTATGAATAGTCATCCTCTACTTTTATTCTGAAATACCTTCTCGAGAGGTAGGATTCGACCATGTGGCAGTACTGCTAAGATGCCTTGTAGTTTGTGGAAACATGGATGCCTGCGTTAATTTCAATCGAGCAATTGAAGTTCAGAAAATCAAGATCAGAACCTCCGTGAGTAGCAGTCACGACTTAAGGTTTGGTTCCTATCGTCATCCTTGGTGCGATAAATTCAGACAAGATTATGTAAGGGTCAGTATTTCACCTCAGATAATATATCAGTATTAATCATGCGTGTTCTATGATAAGATGTCAAGGAAGCAAAAGTGTTGAGATAGTGATAACATGAACAACGGAGTGGAAATTTGGGTCAATAGTGAGCTAGAAAAAATCATTAGTAGCAGTCTATTATATAAAATGAGTATAGTGATAAATCCCGCCTTCGATTCAGATACCGACATGTAGGTGTACCTTCGATGATGTCAGCTCGTACAAAATCCCGTATAAATACGGGATTTTGTACGAGCTGACATCATCGAAGGTACACCTACATGTCGGTATCTGAATCGAAGGCGGGATTTATCACTATACTCATTTTATATAATAGACTGCTACTAATGATTTTTTCTAGCTCACTATTGACCCAAATTTCCACTCCGTTGTTCATGTTATCACTATCTCAACACTTTTGCTTCCTTTTGGAATTTGCCAAAATTTGCCAACCAAACATGTAACTTTTATCATAAATTTCTGTTATTTCCTGAATGCTCGATTCACTGCTACCTTAGCCTCACTGACGATGTGCTGGGTGTTGAGCGATATGTGGAATTTTACACAGACAATATGATTGATGTTTGTCACATTTCTTAACAATCCATAGTATGAATGATTGAATTGAACACGAATAATCAAAGAGTAACTAACTTACAGGTACTCTGATACATGAAATGTGAACGAACATATTAGAAGGATATCAGACACTCTCAAGCACCTCGCTGCAGTAGGAAGCCATATGGTACTGGAATGTCACTAACACGATTCATTCGTAATTTTTCGAACGTTTTCCGGAACGTTTTTCTTGTTCCCTCTCTGATGGTCTTGGTCTATTTTACCAAATCAATGTAAAAAGAGATACTATCTCTTTTTGATAACACAAATCACTCCTTGGAACAACACTAGTAGCTTCAATCTAGAACACCATTATTTTCTTCGCGCCTTGAACTCCTGCCAATTATATTCCTGTATTCGAAAAACGATGTCCTTCCTGTCGTCGTTTCGTCTCGATCATTCGCTACTGACTTCGCCTGACATCGTTATAACGGTCAGATTCATCTTGTCTCATGATTACCAACCCTCCCTAATTCGTTCGATTGAAGGTCATCTTAATGAGTAATCTATTGTTGTTCATGGACTTGTCTTACTAGTTAAGTAAGGAATATAGAATGTTCATTAGTATTGTTAGTTGTATAGTTGTTAGAATATAACGGCTGTCCAAACTTGCCACATTCTCCAAGGGCCTAAGGCAATTACTGAAATACCTACATCCTTTCTAACCGTGGACTGCCGAATTGGTTTCATATATCTACACCCGTTATAATTGGACATATGAAACTCTAGTTTCATTTGGTTGTTGTTGGTTAATTGGATCGCTACTTTGCACGAAAGCTCCACTTTCTCCTTGGAAAATTCGAACACCTACCTGCCGCATCAACAGTGGCAGCAAAAATTGCTCAGTATTTTTGGAATGTCGGATCGTAAGGGACCCATTGGTTTACTAACTTTTGACGGTTGCGACTTGGTAGTTCAGAACCACTAAGCCAACAGGGCACGATAACGCTTCTAGTATTAAATACTAGGAGAAATTTTCTAAAAAAAGAAAGAGCTCATCAGCGATGAAAACCACAATATCGACCGATGAGTGTGAAGGATAACAGTTTTTCCTGTCGATTTACGGCATTTGAGGCGATTGTCGATCATCTCTGACTGGTTTTTCGAATGTTGGTTAAATAAAAACACTCGATGGCGTTTTACCTTCACTAATACAAGTAGAGTTTTTTGAAGGATTTTGATGAAAATCACCTCGAATGGTACCCAAATTACTAAAATCACTTAAGTATACCCTTTCATTATTACTTGCGTAGTGCAAAAAAATAATGCTTACTGTAATATTTCCTTTGTTTGCCGAGAGTAATGAACGGATTGACAGATAAAGGCAGAAGATTTTTGTTCGAATCTTAACTTGAACACGTCTAGTTTGAAAGGTGACTTACTGCATCTCGGGGGAAGCTCGGGTTTTTTTTTGTAATCATAGGGAGGAGGGAGAGGGAAGGTGGAAGAAGGAAGATGGAAGGTGGAAGGAGGAAGGTGGGAGGTGGAAGGAGGAAGGTGGAAGGAGGAAGGTGGAAGGTGGAAGGAGGAAGGTGGAATGTGGAAGGGGGTGGAAGGGGGAGGAGGAAGTAGGAAGGGGGAGGAAGAGGTGGCGGAGGGTGGAATGGCGAGGTGCAGCAGGTAGGAAGGGGGAGGAAGGGGGAGGAAGAGGTGGCGGAGGGAGGAATGGCGAGGTGCAGCAGGTAGGAAGGGGGCGGAAGAGGTGGCGGAGGGTGGAATGGCGAGGTGCAGCAGGTAGGAAGGGGGTGGAGGAGTGAGGAAGGGAGAGGGGAACGTGATATCAAGCAAATCCGACTCCGCCAAAAGTGCTCATAACTGCGCCTGCGTCGAATAATCCCCCCCTCCCCCCATAACTAATTTTCCATCCAACTTCGCCTGTGTTCAACTCCACAGGTCCCAGAATAGGAAAATGCAGTCGATGTTATGAACCTGTGGAGTTGAACACAGGCGAAATTTTTGTATTACGAGTACAATAAATTTTCCTTGGTACTAATGAAGAATACGAATTTATTAGCAGAATGCAAACGAAATGCCATGCGCACAATCACAAACACAATCACGATTCCTTTCTGCCAACCAACCAAATAAGTTCAGAGGAACTTGTGGTGGCTGGTGGAGCAGATCTCAGCCCAGACTGAAACCTACATTCCTTACCTACACTGAATTATCTTCCTTTATTTTACTGAGAAATCGCCTACGGAATTTCGGCTGACTACAGAACATAATATTATCAGGATATTATAACATGATATTATCAGGATTAATCCTGCAGGCGTAGAGGTACAGTAAAGCTTTATAATAAATATTATTTTTTGCATGTTCTGTTTTACATTTAGGCAGCTGAATGTTCGAAGACATAGCATTACATGTATATGCCACACTCCCTCTATGATTAGGCTGAATATTCATCTTATAAACGTGCAAGCATGATTGAAATAAGAATGTGGTACTAATCAGGTGATTGGGGGACGTTTTTATTCCGCAAACCCGTCCGCTCGATCTACATATATGTCTAAATTTAAGTATTGATGATTGATAATTATTATTAATGGGGTGTGCGCATGAGAAATGAAAATGGAAAAAAACCGATTCATTATGTTAATTGAGTTGCTATTGCACGTAAACACCAGTTTCCACGTAAAAAAGAACACCACAGATTAATCACAATTGAAATCTGATTGATTTGAAACTCGGACGTAAAACCGCGTTCCCATGTGACGTCAGAGGTGTACCCCGACCAATCAGATGCTTCAGCCGTTAGACGTCATCGCGCGGTTTTTATGAACATGATTATGTTTATCTACCCATAAAAAATAAAAGTAAACTAATTTTCACATTTTTGAAGTGATTCTCTATACATAAAAATATCAATAACAATAAAGGGGCCTGCGCATGATTTTTGTGCTGTTCGAATCTGCTGGGCCAGTATGAATTGACCCGACAGGCTGCCGCATGATTCATCCTCACGTTGACGACTTTTGATCTGCTCTAACTTAGAGCCGTCATCGTGAACGAACGGTTGGTCGCACATACCTCCGGATGGTCTTACGAAATTCTAAAAGTTAAACTCTATGAAAATGTGGACTGCAAAGTATATCGTTCCATTTGACTTTTTCAAAATTTCAAAATTCATTTTGAACCCCTTCCCTTCCCTTATTAAGGGTTATGAAAAATGTTGAGGATAATTTTGTGCTTGGTCCTGACCCGTAAACCAAATTTCGTAATTTTAGCACAACGCCAACTGAGGACTGACGGATTTTTTTAAATTCGATTTTCTGAATCTACGTAGGTATCTTGAAACGTAAACCAAAAAAAGGGGGGGGGGGGGGTTAATTTTTTTTTTCGTTTGTCGATTCCAATGGTTCATTATTGAAGATAATAAACCAAAAACCGTATCAATAAATCGTAAAAAGACCATCCGTCGTCCCTGTGCATAAAAATGAAAACGAATCCCCCGAAAACCGTATCCCCCTTTGCCGTTTCCCTTGGATCTGTCGGACGTTGAAGGTAGTTGGAAAGAAAGCGGAGCTGTCCAATTAAATTGAAGGGTTTGCTTGATGCGTCCATCTCTCGAGATCCGGGATAAGCCTCCTCCTGAACCTTTTTCTGCTGTACTTCTTTGAAGACCCTTGAACCTTACTCAAGTGGTCCTGGACCGTATCACTCGTCACTACATACGCCATTAGCATATCGTGGGGTGCTTCAAGCTTACTGTACCTATAGAGGTGTATTATGACATTGTGTTCGTTTCAGTAAAGATGAGAAATCTTAGTGACGACGTATCATCAAGTGGTCCCCTCCCTTTTTTATCGGCTACTATCACCTACTGCTGTTAGAAAAACCACCTTCGTATGGCAACCTGAATTGTAAATCTTGATAGTGACTTTGCATCAAGTATTGTGCGCTCCTACCAAGAAAGCACTATCCCTGGGAAATTTTCCTGCATGTAATTAACAGGAGGAAACCCTTCACAACAGCCGCGGGCAACTGAGATGAGTTGAGTGGGAGTTGATGTTCTGTTTGTGACATTGTCTGCCTCGACGTAACGCCAATATCTTGTTTCCGCTTCTCACAAGAAACGAGTCTGCAACAATCATTAAAAAATCTGTATTTGAGCAATTCAGCTTTTCGCAGTTTATTTCGGATCTTATATGTTGGTTATTAATATCGAATAGTAGTATCAGTTTTTTGAAGTACCTATGTAACTGGGAGAAGCGGTCTTGGGGTGGTTTGCAATGTATGCCTGTTCTCGGGGGGTTAAGCAATATGCCCACCCAGAGGGTTATGCGGTCCGTGTTTTCACAGCCGTCTATCCCCAGAGCAGTCGAACAAAAACATCTAGAACAACGGGATCAGCAAACCATCACAGGTTTTACCTACAAACAAGTGTAAACAACATCTCCCTTCAATGATAGTTGGAAATAACCATTACCAACGCGATTTGAATATCTTTCCGAGGACGATATTTTCATCCACCCAGTTCATTTCTTCGGTGAGAATGTTTTGAATTTTTCCACTGTGGAGTTCGACAATGAAAATAATTTAATTTGTAGGAACGTATAACAACAAAAAATTGATTAGAAGGAAAATATCCACAGTCTTGCAGCATGCTATATGAGCGCATTTTCGAAGTAATGATAAATTTAGTCTCGATTTGTTGCTGAGTAACACCTCAGATTAAAGATTTTTCAACGCTGAACTTACATGATAATTGTCCGATTGTCCGATCGCGACACAGTAAGTTCATAACTAGTTTGTAAGTCACCATTTCTATTTAACCCTTTATTCCATTCATATAATAACTCTCCCATATTTTTGTTTGTAGGATACATGATTAGGATCGTGTTCCACGATCGAAACGTCGTAATAAAACCGAATGATAACAACGACTAGTGTTGGTCATCCTTACCCGCAAACTACTCTACTGTTTCCTAGTCAAAACAACCTCCACTAAATAAATATGTATATGATTTTTGCGTCTTTTGGCAGTGAATTCATGAATATCCGGAACGGATTTTGGCATGTAAATGTTGTCGAATTCGAGTTTTGAAAATTTTGGACCGAGAAGCCTTACTGTGCTGACAGTGTACTCCAATACACGGAATTTACATGTACTAGTAGTCGACTATACGAAAGTCGAGTTTTGATCGTCGAAATCGTGTTCTGTAAGGTCTGAAATGACGGAACACGTGGCTCAATGACCAAAAGTGTGAAGTTTGTGTAAAGAGAAGCCATTAAAAACACATAAGGCTCGGCCGCTCCCGCGGAAGCCTCTCGCGAGAGGCTTTAAAAAACAGAAATGACGGTTCTTTGATACCAACTTGTAGTGGCGGCAAGGCTCAAGGGGCGAGACAAATTGATACAAACATTAATGATTCAGGGTGCCTCAAATTTCACTTTACCTCAAGTTGCAAGCGGGTGTAATGCACAAAATTTGAAGCAGTCAGTTTTCTTTCCAATAACTTTGTAGAAATGGCTCACAAATTGAATTCCTGATCCCCCTACATTCCATGCCTCCTCTGTCATGGCTCGACGAATTGTTCGGAAACTGCCGTTCAGAGACACTAGTCGTGATTATCACCTCTGGTAGGTAAACGAATTTGGAAGTTCAAAGCTTCAACCAGGCATAAACGGCAACGGTTAACAGCAAATTCATAGTCATCCTAATGTATTTAACCGTGGTTTGAAAAGGACTGCCATCACGGCTGGAGACGCTGCAACGGGTGAAATGTGCTTCATCCCATTCCTCAGGCCGACATTGGAGGAAAACTGAGGAACTTCGCTTTGGTAATTGCTTAAGACGCCCAACAGCGGTGAGTAAATAGAGTCTAACCCCCTTCGTTCGCCCGAATTTCCATAGCTAATTGAGATAAGTTGTCTTTGCACGAGTAACAAATCACTCTCTGTTCACATTGAATAATTCAGTGGGTGCCTCCTTCATCTTCTCCTTGTACCCGAGGCCACAGTGAATCAAACTAAATATTATTAACAACCTCCTCAAACCTTCCTCTTCGGTTAAGATAACGCTATTTACAAGATATTAATTTATTAAGGTCCTTTCGGCCTCAGGTCTCCAAAGGACTCGGAAAGCCATCTTTGCCCCATAGAAATTCTCCTTTGTGACTGAATTGACTAATTAGAGGAGTTAAGGGTTAATTCCATTTCATCGGAGAGGATGAGACGTTTCTCTCCCTTTCGCCTTTTCGGGCGAAGACGTTGATTGATTCATCGGATGATGAGCCATTGTGCAGGGGGAATTTCTCGGCGAATAAACTGATAGGTTCATTGCTGACAAATTTGTTTGGCTCAGGAGAATTACTTAACACGTTCGAAGTTGAGAAAATATCTTCATACGAGAAAAATTGTAATCCGACTATAATTATCTGCCTAAAAACGGTAATTTTGAATGAAATCAAGCCGACTAAAATGTACCAAACCAACTAAATATGGTGGCCAATCTTTGAATGGTGTAATTCGCTTAAGTTTTTCTCCACTGTTGCGTCCATTTTAATACAGCTTCATAATAGCTTGACAACCATCCCCCCCCCATCCCACCATCCACCCCTCCCCCACACCATCAACCCTACAACACCCCCCTTAACTTCAAACATCCAATCAGAAGCCGTTTCCTTTTACTTGGTGTCAACCAATCCTATTCGATTTTTCACTATTGGGGGTTTCTATATACCTAAGTTCACCTCTTTCATGCACCTTCAGTATTGTTTTGTTTCTGGTGATGGTTTAATCACCGAATCCGATCTAATAGTGTGCTCATATTCTAGTGGAGATAGACGATTTTTTTTTAAATACTCTTGTGTTTCCTCACGACTTATGAAGGGAGTCAGTAGTGGAAATAATCGAAGCTACATACTATTTGTACTACGTTCGTAGTTCTTATGGTGAAAGGAGATCACGTTTGTAGCTTGATAAATGACATCTATAACTGAAGAAATGAAACTAGACGTTGATAAAATGTGGCAATAACGTATATAACTTCCTCCTCCTCCGTATTGAATAGCGTCTTCTTTTTCTGGTCCCCAAAATGGCATCATCCTTATCGATAATTAGATCTTGATTCAAGTCTTTTTCCAATACCCGTTATCTGCTGAACGCCAGAAGCCCGGTTCACCCGCGTGCAAAACGCAAGAAACGTGAGGAGCACTGAACTAATAGCATGAAGACGGCAGAGAGAAGTAACTTGTCAGGGGGAAAATATTATATTCCCGCATTCAGTGGCGGTCAATCTCTCAATCCATACGTGCCAGACTTTTTCAGTTCGTTGGTGTTTGCTGATATCTATTAATAGGACGAAGGTCGTCATATTTGTCTCGTCACGCTTGTCCGTCGTTTTGGTGATCTATGAGTCGTTTGGGGATTAGACGCCCCACATCAGGGTGAATCGATTGACCTAGTACATGTCAGTGGCTTGTGAGCGTTGGTAAGAATCAATATAATATATTATAATATACCTAATATATTAAACAATATATTATATTGTTTTTGGTTTATTATCTTCGATAATGAACCATTGGAATCGCCCAAAGAAAAAAAAAAATTTAACCCTCCCTCAAAATTTGTTGGTTTACGTTTCAAGATACGTAGATTCAGAAAATCGAATAAAAAAAACTCTGCAAATTCTTGACACAACGGTTCATTATCTTCTTTGTACAGATCACCCTTCTGTCTAGATCACTAGGTCTAAATGTCTAGATCCAAAATGTTAGATTAATTATTATTTTCAATTATCACTAATTATTAACAATTTTATCAAGTACCTAGTGAAAATTATTATAATTTATTGTTAGTTATTAATAATTTGTATTTATCATTAATAATAATTATTATTAATTATGATTGATTAATACGATATAATTCTGGGGTTTTTAATACTACCTCGGTAATAATTTTTCTATAAAAGAAGTACCTACCAACAAACATTCGAAATTACCTTCATTTCCGTAGCATGAAACGCACCTCAGAACAACAAACTCGACATCACTTAAGCCATAATATTATGATGTTCCAAAGATCTTGTTAGTATGAAAATGGACCTGTATTTCAACAGTTTGAGTCACGATCGTGTTGTGAGGCACAATCTTTGAGCCGTCATTGTGAACGAACGGCTGGTCGTACAAAGCTGCGGATGGTCTTAAAAAATTCTACGGAACAAACTCTATCTAAATATGAAATAAAAAACATACCGTTCTATATGAATTTTTCGAGATATGAAATTTTCAGAATTTCAAAATTCGTTTTGAACCCCTTCCCCTTGACCTAGGGTTATGAAAAGTTTCGAGGGCCATTGTGGGGTTGGTCGAAACCCATAAAAAAAATTTCGTAATTTTAACTCAACGCTAACTGGGCAAAGTGGCGCGGACGGCGTACGGCGGACGGAGTACGGCGTACGGCGGACGGACGGATTTTTTTTTATTCGATTTTCTGAATCTACATATCTTGAAACGTAAACCAACAAATTTTGAGGGGGGGTTAAAAAAATTTTTTCTTTGGGCGATTCCAATGGTTCATTATCGAAGATAATAAACCAAAAACTCTGCAAATTCATGACACAACGGTTCATTATCTTCTTGTACAGATCACCCTTCTGTCTAGATCACTAGGTCTAAATGTCTAGATCCTAAATGTTAGATTAATTATTATTATCAATTATCACTAATTATTAACAATTTTATCAAGTACCTAGTGAAAATTATTATAATTTATTGTTAGGTATCAACAATTTGTATTCATTATTAATAATTATTATTATTAATTATGATTAATTAATACGATATAATTCTGGGGTTTTTAATACTACGTCGGTAATAATTTTTCTATAAAAGAAGTACCTACCAACAAACATTCGAAATTACCTTCATTTCAGTAGCACGAAACGCACCTCAGAACAACAAACTCGACATATGATGTTTCAAAGTGCTTGTTAGTATGAAAATGGACCTGTGTTTCAACAGTTTGATTCACGATCGGGTTGTGAGGCACGATCGTTGAGCCGTCATTGTGAACGAACGGCTGGTCGTACAAAGCTGCGGATGGTCTTAAAGAATTCTACGGAACAAACTCTATCTAAATATGAAATAAAAAACATACCGTTCTATATGAATTTTTCGAGATATGGAATTTTCAAAATTTCAAAATTCGTTTTGAACCCCTTCCCCTTCACCTAGGGTTATGAAAAGTTTCGAGGATCATTGTGGGGCTGGTCCAAACCCAGAAACCAAATTTCGTAATTTTAGCTCAACGCTAACTGGGCAAAGTGGCGCGGACGGCGGACGGCGGACGGCGTACGGCGTACGGCGGACGGCGTACGGCGTACGGCGTACGGCGGACGGACGGATTTTTTTTTATTCGATTTTCTGAATCTACGTATCTTGAAACGTAAACCAACAAATTTTGAGGGGGGGTTAAAAAATTTTTTTCTTTGGGCGATTCCAATGGTTCATTATCGAAGATAATAAACCAAAATCCGTCCGTCCGCCGTACGCCGTACGCCGTCCGCGCCACTTTGCCCAGTTAGCGTTGAGTTAAAATTACGAAATTTTTTTTATGGGTTTCGACCAACCCCACAATGGTCCTCGAAACTTTTCATAACCCTAGGTCAAGGGGAAGGGGTTCAAAACGAATTTTGAAAATTTGAAAATCTCATATCTCGAAAAATTCATATAGAACGGTATGTTTTTTATTTCATATTTAGATAGAGTTTGTTCCGTAGAATTTTTTAAGACCATCCGCAGCTTCGTGGGACCAGCCGTTCGTTCACAATGAGGGCTCAAAGATTGTGCCTCACAACACGATCGTGTATGAAACTGTTGAAATACAGGTCCATTTTCATACTAACAAGCTCTTTGGAACATCATATGGCTTAAGTGATGTCGAGTTTGTTGTTCTGAGGTGCGTTTCGTGCTACGGAAATGAAGGTAATTTCGAATATTTGTTGGTAGGTACTTCTTTTATAGAAAAATTATTACCGACGTAGTATTAAAAACCCCAGATTATATCGTATTAATTAATCATAATTAATAATAATTATTATTAATAATAAATACGAATTATTAATACCTACCAATAAATTATAATAATTTTCACTAGGTACCTACATGATAAAATTGGTAATAATTAGTGATAATTGATAATAATAATAGACATTTAGACCTAGTGATCTAGACAGAAGGGAGATCTGTACAAAGAAGATAATGAACCGTTGTGTCAAGAATTTGCAGAGTTTTTTAAGACCATCCGCAGCTGTGTACGACCAGCCGTTCGTTCACAATGACGGCTCAAAGATTGTGCCTCACAACACGATCGTGACTCAAACTGTTGAAATACAGGTCCATTTTCATACTAACAAGATCTTTGGAACATCATATGGCTTAAGTGATGTCGAGTTTGTTGTTCTGAGGTGCGTTTCGTGCTACGGAAATGAAGGTAATTTCGAATGTTTGTTGGTTGGTACGTCTTTTATAGAAAAATTATTACCGATGTAGTATTAAAAACCCCAGAATTATATCGTATTAATTAATCATAATTAATAATAATTATTATTAATAATAAATACGAATTATTAATACCTAACAATAAATTATAATAATTTTCACTAGGTACTTGTTAAAATGGTTAATAATTAGTGATAATTGACAATAATAATTAATCTAACATTTAGGATCTAGACATTTAGACCCAGTGATCTAGACAGAAGGGTGATCTGTACAAAGAAGATAATGAACCGTTGTTTTTCGTTTTCTCGAAGTATTTGAGTCGACAATTGCTCTTCTTGAAGGTCCATTCGAACTCAAATCAAGACCTCGAGTCGATATGAAGTCAACTTTTTTTAGTTTTCCCGAAGTATTTGAGTCGACAATTGCTCTTCTTGAAGGTCCATTCGAACTCAAATCAAGACCTCGAGTCGATATGAAGTCAACTTTTTTTCGTTTTCACGAAGTATTTGAGTCGACAATTGCTCTTCTTGAAGGTCCATTCGAACTCAAATCAACACCTCGAGTCGATATGAAGTCAACTTTTTTTCGTTTTCACGAAGTATTTGAGTCGACGATTGCTCTTCTTGAAGGTCCATTCGAACTCAAATCAACACCTCGAGTCGATATGACGTCAACTTTTTTTCGTTTTCTCGAAGTATTTGAGTCGAGAATTGCTCTTCTTGAAGGTCCATTCGAACTCAAATCAACACCTCGAGTCGATATGAAGTCAACTTTTTTTCGTTTTCACGAAGTATTTGAGTCGACGATTGCTCTTCTTGAAGGTCCATTCGAACTCAAATCAACACCTCGAGTCGATATGAAGTCAACTTTTTTTCGTTTTCTCGAAGTATTTGAGTCGACAATTGCTCTTCTTGAAGGTCCATTCGAACTTAAATCAACACCTCGAGTCGATATGAAGTCAAATTTTTTTCTTTTTCACGAATAATTTGAGTCGACGATTGCTCTTCTTGAAGGTCCATTCGAACTCAAATCAACACCTCGAGTCGATATGAAGTCAACTTTTTTTCGTTTTCTCGAAGTATTTGAGTCGACAATTGCTCTTCTTGAAGGTCCATTCGAACTCAAATCAACACCTCGAGTCGATATGAAGTCAACTTTTTTTCGTTTTCTCGAAGTATTTGAGTCGACAATTGCTTTTCTTGAAGGTCCATTCGAACTCAAATCTACACCTCGAGTCGATATGAAGTCAACTTTTTTTCGTTTTCACGATGTATTTGAGTCGACGATTGCTCTTCATGAAGGTCCATTCGAACTCAAATCAACACCTTGAGTCGATATGAATTCAACTTTTTTTCGTTTTCACGAAGTATTTGAGTCGACGATTGCTCTTCTTGAAGGTCCATTCGAACTCAAATCAACACCTCGAGTCGATATGACGTCAACTTTTTTTCGTTTTCTCGAAGTATTTGAGTCGAGAATTGCTCTTCTTGAAGGTCCATTCGAACTTAAATCAACACCTCGAGTCGATATGAAGTCAACTTTTTTTCTTTTTCACGAATAATTTGAGTCGACGATTGCTCTTCTTGAAGGTCCATTCGAACTCAAATCAACACCTCGAGTCGATATGAAGTCAACTTTTTTTCGTTTTCTCGAAGTATTTGAGTCGACAATTGCTCTTCTTGAAGGTCCATTCGAACTCAAATCAACACCTCGAGTCGATATGAAGTCAACTTTTTTTCGTTTTCTCGAAGTATTTGAGTCGACAATTGCTGTTCTTGAAGGTCCATTCGAACTCAAATCAACACCTCGAGTCGATATGAAGTCAACTTTTTTTCGTTTTCACGATGTATTTGAGTCGACGACTGCTCTTCTTGAAGGTCCATTCGAACTCAAACAAACACCTCGAGTCGATATGAAGTCAACTTTTTTTCGTTTTCACGAAGTATTTGAGTCGACGATTGCTCTTCATGAAGGTCCATTCGAACTCAAATCAACACCTTGAGTCGATATGAATTCAACTTTTTTTCGGTTTCATTAAGTATTTGAGTCGACAATTGCTCTTCTTGAAGGTCCATTCGAACTCAAATCAAGACCTCGAGTCGATATGAAGTCAACTTTTTTTAGTTTTCCCGAAGTATTTGAGTCGACAATTGCTCTTCTTGAAGGTCCATTCGAACTCAAATCAAGACCTCGAGTCGATATGAAGTCAACTTTTTTTCGTTTTCACGAAGTATTTGAGTCGACAATTGCTCTTCTTGAAGGTCCATTCGAACTCAAATCAACACCTCGAGTCGATATGACGTCAACTTTTTTTCGTTTTCTCGAAGTATTTGAGTCGAGAATTGCTCTTCTTGGAAGTCCATTCGAACTCGAATCAACACCTCGAGTCGATATGAAGTCAACTTTTTTTCGTTTTCACGAAGTATTTGAGTCGACGATTGCTCTTCTTGAAGGTCCATTCGAACTCAAATCAACACCTCGAGTCGATATGAAGTCAACTTTTTTTCGTTTTCTCGAAGTATTTGAGTCGACAATTGCTCTTCTTGAAGGTCCATTCGAACTTAAATCAACACCTCGAGTCGATATGAAGTCAACTTTTTTTCTTTTTCACGAATAATTTGAGTCGACGATTGCTCTTCTTGAAGGTCCATTCGAACTCAAATCAACACCTCGAGTCGATATGAAGTCAACTATTTTTCGTTTTCTCGAAGTATTTGAGTCGACAATTGCTCTTCTTGAAGGTCCATTCGAACTCAAATCAACACCTCGAGTCGATATGAAGTCAACTTTTTTTCGTTTTCTCGAAGTATTTGAGTCGACAATTGCTTTTCTTGAAGGTCCATTCGAACTCAAATCTACACCTCGAGTCGATATGAAGTCAACTTTTTTTCGTTTTCACGATGTATTTGAGTCGACGATTGCTCTTCATGAAGGTCCGTTCGAACTCAAATCAACACCTTGAGTCGATATGAATTCAACTTTTTTTCGTTTTCACGAAGTATTTGAGTCGACGATTGCTCTTCTTGAAGGTCCATTCGAACTCAAATCAACACCTCGAGTCGATATGACGTCAACTTTTTTTCGTTTTCTCGAAGTATTTGAGGCGAGAATTGCTCTTCTTGAAGGTCCATTCGAACTCAAATCAACACCTCGAGTCGATATAAAGTCAACTTTTTTTCTTTTTCACGAATAATTTGAGTCGACAATTGCTCTTCTTGAAGGTCCATTCGAACTCAAATCAACACCTCGAGTCGATTTGAAGTCAACTTTTTTTCGTTTTCTCGAAGTATTTGAGTGGACAATTGCTCTTCTTGAAGGTCCATTCGAACTCAAATCAACACCTCGAGTCGATATGAAGTCAACTTTTTTTCGTTTTCACGAAGTATTTGAGTCGACAATTGCTCTTCTTGAAGGTCCATTCGAACTCAAATCAACACCTCGAGTCGATATGAAGTCAACTTTTTTTCGTTTTCACGAAGTATTTGAGTCGACGATTGCTCTTCTTGAAGGACCATTCGAACTCAAATCAACACCTCGAGTCGATATGAAGTCAATTTTTTTTCGTTTTCACGAAGTATTTGAGTCGACAATTACTCTTCTTGAAGGTCCATTCGAACTCAAATCAACACCTCGAGTCGATATGAAGTCAACTTTTTTTCGTTTTCACGAAGTATTTGAGTCGACGATTGCTCTTCATGAAGGTCCGTTCGAACTCAAATCAACACCTTGAGTCGATATGAATTCAACTTTTTTTCGTTTTCACGAAGTATTTGAGTCGACGATTGCTCTTCTTGAAGGTCCATTCGAACTCAAATCAACACCTCGAGTCGATATGAAGTCAACTTATTTCCGTTTTCACGAAGTATTTGAGGTGACAATTGCTCTTCTTGAAGGTCCATTCGAACTCAAATCAACACATCGAGTCGATATGAAGTCAACTTTTTTTCGTTTTCAGGAAGTATTTGATTCGACAATTGCTCTTCTTGAAGGTCCATTCGAACTCAAATCAACACCTCGAGTCGATATGAAGTCAACTTTTTTTCGTTTTCACGAAGTATTTGAGTCGACGATTGCTCTTCTTGAAGGTCCATTCGAACTCAAATCAACACCTCGAGTCGATATGAAGTCAATTTTTTTTCGTTTTCACGAAGTATTTGAGTCGACAATTGCTCTTCTTGAAGGTCCATTCGAACTCAAATCAACACCTCGAGTCGATATTAAGTCAACTTTTTTTCGTTTTCACGAAGTATTTGAGTCGACGATTGCTCTTCTTGAAGGTCCATTCGAACTTAAATCAACACCTCGAGTCGATATGAAGTCAACTTTTTTTCGTTTTCTCGAAGTATTTGAGTCGACAATTGCTCTTCTTGAAGGTCCATTCGAACTCAAATCAACACCTCGAGTCGATATGAAGTCAACTTTTTTTCGTTTTCACGAAGTATTTGAGTCGACAATTACTCTTCTTGAAGGTCCATTCGAACTCAAATCAACACCTCGAGTCGATATGAAGTCAACTTTTTTTCGTTTTCTCGAAGTATTTGAGTCGACAATTACTCTTCTTGAAGGTCCATTCGAACTCAAATCAACACATCGAGTCGATATTAAGTCAACTTTTTTTCGTTTTCTCGACGTATTTGAGGTGACAATTACTCTTCTTGAAGGTCCATTCGAACTCAAATCAACACCTCGAGTCGATATTAAGTCAACTTTTTTTCGTTTTTACGAAGTATTTGAGTCGACGATTGCTCTTCTTGAAGGTCCATTCGAACTCAAATCAACACCTCGAGTCGATACTAAGTCAACTTTTTTTCGTTTTCACGAAGTATTTGAGTCGACGATTGCTCTTCTTGAAGGTCCATTCGAACTCAAATCAACACCTCGAGTCGATATTAAGTCAACTTTTTTTCGTTTTCACGAAGTATTTGAGTCGACAATTACTCTTCTTGAAGGTCCATTCGAACTCAAATCAACACCTCGAGTCGATATTAAGTCAAATTTTTTTCGTTTTCACGAAGTATTTGAGTCGACGATTGCTCTTCTTGAAGGTCCATTCGAACTCAAATCAACACCTCGAGTCGATATGAAGTCAACTTTTTTTCGTTTTCACGAAGTATTTGAGTCGACGATTGCTCTTCTTGAAGGTCCATTCGAACTCAAATCAACACCTCGAGTCGATATAAAGTCAACTTTTTTTCTTTTTCACGAATAATTTAGTCGACAATTGCTCTTCTTGAAGGTCCATTCGAACTCAAATCAACACCTCGAGTCGATTTGAAGTCAACTTTTTTTCGTTTTCTCGAAGTATTTGAGTGGACAATTGCTCTTCTTGAAGGTCCATTCGAACTCAAATCAACACCTCGAGTCGATATGAAGTCAACTTTTTTTCGTTTTCACGAAGTATTTGAGTCGACAATTGCTCTTCTTGAAGGTCCATTCGAACTCAAATCAACACCTCGAGTCGATATGAAGTCAACTTTTTTTCGTTTTCACGAAGTATTTGAGTCGACGATTGCTCTTCTTGAAGGACCATTCGAACTCAAATCAACACCTCGAGTCGATATGAAGTCAATTTTTTTTCGTTTTCACGAAGTATTTGAGTCGACAATTACTCTTCTTGAAGGTCCATTCGAACTCAAATCAACACCTCGAGTCGATATGAAGTCAACTTTTTTTCGTTTTCACGAAGTATTTGAGTCGACGATTGCTCTTCATGAAGGTCCGTTCGAACTCAAATCAACACCTTGAGTCGATATGAATTCAACTTTTTTTCGTTTTCACGAAGTATTTGAGTCGACGATTGCTCTTCTTGAAGGTCCATTCGAACTCAAATCAACACCTCGAGTCGATATGAAGTCAACTTTTTTCCGTTTTCACGAAGTATTTGAGGTGACAATTGCTCTTCTTGAAGGTCCATTCGAACTCAAATCAACACATCGAGTCGATATGAAGTCAACTTTTTTTCGTTTTCAGGAAGTATTTGATTCGACAATTGCTCTTCTTGAAGGTCCATTCGAACTCAAATCAACACCTCGAGTCGATATGAAGTCAACTTTTTTTCGTTTTCACGAAGTATTTGAGTCGACGATTGCTCTTCTTGAAGGTCCATTCGAACTCAAATCAACACCTCGAGTCGATATGAAGTCAATTTTTTTTCGTTTTCACGAAGTATTTGAGTCGACAATTGCTCTTCTTGAAGGTCCATTCGAACTCAAATCAACACCTCGAGTCGATATTAAGTCAACTTTTTTTCGTTTTCACGAAGTATTTGAGTCGACGATTGCTCTTCTTGAAGGTCCATTCGAACTTAAATCAACACCTCGAGTCGATATGAAGTCAACTTTTTTTCGTTTTCTCGAAGTATTTGAGTCGACAATTGCTCTTCTTGAAGGTCCATTCGAACTCAAATCAACACCTCGAGTCGATATGAAGTCAACTTTTTTTCGTTTTCACGAAGTATTTGAGTCGACAATTACTCTTCTTGAAGGTCCATTCGAACTCAAATCAACACCTCGAGTCGATATGAAGTCAACTTTTTTTCGTTTTCTCGAAGTATTTGAGTCGACAATTACTCTTCTTGAAGGTCCATTCGAACTCAAATCAACACATCGAGTCGATATTAAGTCAACTTTTTTTCGTTTTCTCGACGTATTTGAGGTGACAATTACTCTTCTTGAAGGTCCATTCGAACTCAAATCAACACCTCGAGTCGATATTAAGTCAACTTTTTTTCGTTTTCACGAAGTATTTGAGTCGACGATTGCTCTTCTTGAAGGTCCATTCGAACTCAATTCAACACCTCGAGTCGATATTAAGTCAACTTTTTTTCGTTTTCACGAAGTATTTGAGTCGACGATTGCTCTTCTTGAAGGTCCATTCGAACTCAAATCAACACCTCGAGTCGATATTAAGTCAACTTTTTTACGTTTTCACGAAGTATTTGAGTCGACAATTACTCTTCTTGAAGGTCCATTCGAACTCAAATCAACACCTCGAGTCGATACTAAGTCAACTTTTTTTCGTTTTCACGAAGTATTTGAGTCGACGATTGCTCTTCTTGAAGGTCCATTCGAACTCAAATCAACACCTCGAGTCGATATTAAGTCAACTTTTTTTCGTTTTCACGAAGTATTTGAGTCGACGATTGCTCTTCTTGAAGGTCCATTCGAACTCAAATCAACACCTCGAGTCGATATGAAGTCACCTTTTTTTCGTTTTCACGAAGTATTTGAGTCGACGATTGCTCTTCTTGAAGGTCCATTCGAACTCAAATCAACACCTCGAGTCGATATTAAGTCAACTTTTTTTCGTTTTCTCGAAGTATTTGAGTCGACAATTACTCTTCTTGAAGGTCCATTCGAACTCAAATCAACACCTCGAGTCGATATGACGTCAACTTTTTTTCGTTTTCTCGAAGTATTTGAGTCGAGAATTGCTCTTCTTGAAGGTCCATTCGAACTCAAATCAACACCTCGAGTCGATATGAAGTCAACTTTTTTTCGTTTTCACGAAGTATTTGAGTCGACGATTGCTCTCCTTGAAGGTCCATTCGAACTCAAATCAACACCTCGAGTCGATATGAAGTCAACTTTTTTTCGTTTTCACGAAGTATTTGAGTCGACAATTGCTCTTCTTGAAGGTCCATTCGAACTCAAATAAACACCTCGAGTCGATATGAAGTCAACTTTTTTTCGTTTTCTCGAAGTATTTGAGTCGACGATTGCTCTTCTTGAAGGTCCATTCGAACTCAAATCAACACCTCGAGTCGATATGACGTCAACTTTTTTTCGTTTTCTCGAAGTATTTGAGTCGACAATTGCTCTTCTTGAAGGTCCATTCGAACTCAAATCAACACCTCGAGTCGATATGACGTCAACTTTTTTTCGTTTTCACGAATAATTTGAGTCGACGATTGCTCTTCTTGAAGGTCCATTCGAACTCAAATCAACACCTCCAGTCGATATGAGTCAACTTTTTTTCGTTTTCTCGAAGTATTTGAGGTGACAATTGCTCTTCTTGAAGGTCCATTCGAACTCAAATCAACACCTCGAGTCGATATGAAGTCAACTTTTTTTCGTTTTCTCGAAGTATTTGAGTCGACGATTGCTCTTCTTGAAGGTCCATTCGGACTCAAATCAACACCTCGAGTCGATATGACGTCAACTTTTTTTCGTTTTCTCGAAGTATTTGAGTCGAGAATTGCTCTTCTTGAAGGTCCATTCGAACTCAAATCAACACCTCGAGTCGATATGAAGTCAACTTTTTTTCTTTTTCACGAATAATTTGAGTCGACAATTGCTCTTCTTGAAGGTCCATTCGAACTCAAATCAACACCTCGAGTCGATATGAAGTCAACTTTTTTTCGTTTTCTCGAAGTATTTGAGTCGACAATTGCTCTTCTTGAAGGTCCATTCGAACTTAAATCAACACCTCGAGTCGATATGAAGTCAACTTTTTTTCTTTTTCACGAATAATTTGAGTCGACGATTGCTCTTCTTGAAGGTCCATTCGAACTCAAATCAACACCTCGAGTCGATATGAAGTCAACTTTTTTTCGTTTTCTCGAAGTATTTGAGTCGACAATTGCTCTTCTTGAAGGTCCATTCGAACTCAAATCAACACCTCGAGTCGATATGAAGTCAACTTTTTTTTCGTTTTCTCGAAGTACCTATTTGAGTCGACAATTGCTCTTCTTGAAGGTCCATTCGAACTCAAATCAAAACCTCGAGTCGATATGAAGTCAACTTTTTTTCGTTTTCTCGAAGTATTTGAGTCGACAATTGCTGTTCTTGAAGGTCCATTCGAACTCAAATCAACACCTCGAGTCGATATGAAGTCAACTTTTTTTCGTTTTCACGAAGTATTTGAGTCGACGATTGCTCTTCTTGAAGGTCCATTCGAACTCAAATCAACACCTCCAGTCGATATGAAGTCAACTTTTTTTCGTTTTCTCGAAGTATTTGAGGTGACAATTGCTGTTCTTGAAGGTCCATTCGAACTCAAATCAACACCTCGAGTCGATATGAAGTCAACTTTTTTTCGTTTTCTCGAAGTATTTGAGTCGACGATTGCTCTTCTTGAAGGTCCATTCGAACTCAAATCAACACCTCGAGTCGATATGAAGTCAACTTTTTTTCTTTTTCACGAATAATTTGAGTCGACAATTGCTCTTCTTGAAGGTCCATTCGAACTCAAATCAACACCTCGAGTCGATATGAAGTCAACTTTTTTTCGTTTTCTCGAAGTATTTGAGTCGACAATTGCTCTTCTTGAAGGTCCATTCGAACTCAAATCAACACCTCGAGTCGATATGAAGTCAACTTTTTTTCGTTTTCTCGAAGTATTCGAGTCGACAAATGCTCTTCTTGAAGGTCCATTCGAACTCAAATCAACACCTCGAGACGATATGAAGTCAACTTTGTTTCGTTTTCAGGAAGTATTTGAGTCGACGATTGCTCTTCTTGAAGGTCCATTCGAACTCAAATCAAGACCTCGAGTCGATATGAAGTCAACTTTTTTTCTTTTTCACGAATAATTTGAGTCGACAATTGCTCTTCTTGAAGGTCCATTCGAACTCAAATCAACACCTCGAGTCGATATGAAGTCAACTTTTTTTCGTTTTCTCGAAGTATTTGAGTCGACGATTGCTCTTCTTGAAGGTCCATTCGAACTCAAATCAACACCTCGAGTCGATATGACGTCAACTTTTTTTCGTTTTCTCGAAGTATTTGAGTCGAGAATTGCTCTTCTTGAAGGCCCATTCGAACTCAAATCAACACCTCGAGTCGATATGAAGTCAACTTTTTTTCTTTTTCACGAATAATTTGAGTCGACAATTGCTCTTCTTGAAGGTCCATTCGAACTCAAATCAAAACCTCGAGTCGGTATGAAGTCAACTTTTTTTCGTTTTCTCGAAGTATTTGAGTCGACAATTGCTCTTCTTGAAGGTCCACTTATCCAGAGGAGGCGTTTAAAAATGTTTTTCCTTGGTCGATTACAATGGTTAATAGTTGAAGATGATAAATCAATCGTAGAAAGCTGCGGATGGTGTTGAAAAATGCTTAAAAATAAACTTCAAATGTGAACTAAAAACTATAGGTACCGTTCCATTTGAATATTTCGAGATATGAATTTTTCAAAATTTCAAAATTTGTTTTGAACCTCTTCCCCTTGACCTAGGGCTATGAGAAGTTTCGAGGACCATTGTGGGGTTGGTCGAAACCCATGAAAAAAATTTCGTAATTCTAACTCAACGCTAACTGGGCAAAGTGGCGCGGACGGCGTACGGCGGACGGACGGATTTTTTTTTATTCGATTTTCTGAATCTACGTATCTTGAAACGTGAACCAACAAATTTTGAGGGGGGGTTAAAAAAATTTTTTCTTTGGGCGATTCCAATGGTTCATTATCGAAGATAAACCAAACAAGACGTTCATCGTTCCATTGGAATGACACCTGCTCAAGTCGATGCGAAAAACGAAAATGAAATTCTGAGATATTTATTCAAAAAGAGTGGAAAAACTCGGCAAATTCTTGACACAACGGTTCATTATCTTCTTTGTACAGATCACCCTTCTGTCTAGATCACTAGGTCTAAATGTCTAGATCCTAAATGTTAGATTAATTATTATTATGAATTATCACTAATTATTAATAATTTTATCAAGTACCTAGTGAAAATTATTATAATTTATTGTTAGGTATTAATCATTCGTATTTATTATTAATTATGATTAATTAATACGATATAATTCTGGGGTTTTTAATACTACGCCGGTAATAATATTTCTATAAAAGAAGTACCTACCAACAAACATTCGAAAATACCTTCATTTCCGTAGCACGAAACGCACCTCAGAACAACAAACTCGAAATCACTTAAGCCATAATATGGCTTAAGTGATTTCGAGTTTGTTGTTCATTTTCATACTAACAAGCTCATGGAACATCATATTATGATGTTCCATGAGCTTGTTAGTATGAAAATGGACCAGTATTTCAACAGTTTGAGTCACGATCGTGTTGTGAGGCACAATCTTTGAGCCGTCATTGTGAACGAACGGCTGGTCGTACAGAGCTGCGGATGGTCTTAAAAAAATCTACGGAACAAACTCTATCTAAATATGAAATAAAAAACATACCGTTCCATATGAATTTTTCGAGATATGAAATTTTCAAAATTTCAAAATTCGTTTTGAACCCCTTCCCCTTGACCTAGGGTTATGAAAAGTTTCGAGGACCATTGTGGGGTTGGTACGGCGGACGGACGGATTTTTTTTTATTCGATTTTCTGAATCTACGTATCTTGAAACGTAAACCAACAAATTTTGAGGGGGGGTTAACATTTTTTTTTCTTTGGGCGATTCCAATGGTTCATTATCGAAGATAATAAACCAAAATCCGTCCGTCCGCCGTACGCCGTACGCCGTCCGCGCCACTTTGCCCAGTTAACGTTGAGCTAAAATTACGATCATTGTGGGGTTGGTCCAAACCCGTAAACCAAACTTCGTAATTTTAGCAGAACGCTAGAAGGGCAAACAATATTTATTTATGTTTTTAGAAACGTCGTAGTGAACGTAATAAAGCGTTCATACATCATGTTACGTCATGAACGATATTAAGATATCGATATACTATGACATCGATACCATGTACAATCGATCAGAACAAAATTAAACTGATTCCTTATCAAGCCAGCTCGTCTCTCATTTCGCTCTCCCTCTTGATTAATATGAGCAAGTATATAATATATTATATACAAAACAATTTGTATATATTATATATACAAAACAAAATTATATACAAAACAATTTGTATATATTATATACAAAACATGGTGTCAGGTGTTTCTGACATTTTGACATTGTATGTCTTTGCTTTGGCACATTAAAATAAAAAACTGTCACGAAAAAGTGTCCTCGAAAAGCGTTACCTACATTTTACGATAATTTTCACTTTCAACCAAGCCGTTGCTAGGGAAATGAAACTTCTGTAGTTTTCATCGGACAAAAATCGTTCTCCATTTGATCGAAAGCTCTCGAATTATAACGCATTTCTTGCGTATTTGTTCTTGGTATTTATGTCAGACTTATATATATTTTTATGTTATAAGCAGATATAGTGAACACTGCCACTTGTTTGGTGATCAATTGCTTGAGGTAATTTGTTAATGAACGGTTTATTTGGATTGGATGATATTAATATTGACATAAAATTTCCCAATGTGTTGCAGACTCGTATGCAAGCATTTAGTTATAAGAAAGTTTGTTTCTTTGTATTTGTGTAATCACGTTTCCTGCCAGAGTGGTAGAGAGGGACTTACGGCCCTAATTTCTGTGCAGGTCAACTAAATAAACAGTCAAACAGTCTCTCCCTCTCCACCCCCACAACTGCCACAACTGCTTAAATTTAAATTGTTGGTGAGTGTGAAAGTGGAAGTGGGTGAGAAGGACCAATACGGGCAGATGTGGGTGGTTGATGAGGTGATGAGATGCGAGAGGGGAAGGGGGGGGTGTTTGATGTGGGGGAGGCGGGAGTTTTCTCCCTTATGCTCTCCCTCTGCACCCACAACCTCGCCACAACTGCTTAAATTTAAATTGTGGGTGAGTGTGGAAGTGGGTGAGAGAGAGGAAAGCGGGCAGATGTGGGTGGTTGATGAGGTTAAGAGATGCGAGAGGGGGGGAAGGAGGTGTTTGATGAGGGGGAGGCGAGAGTTGTCACCCTTATGCTCTCCCTCTCCACCCCCCGCCTCAACTGCTTAAATTTGAAATGTGGGTGAATGTGGAAGTGGGTGAGAGAGAGGAAAGCGGGCAGATGTGGGTGGTTGATGAGGTGATGAGATACGAGAGGGGGGGGGGAGGCGTTTCATCTTGTTTTATTTTAATGTGCCAAAGCAAAGACAGCTCGAACAATGCTGGAATTTCCTGGCAGACTTATGATGATTTATACTATTATAGTGATTATAAGACCGAAACCAGTAGTTAACTAGTGATACTAGTGAGTGAACGCATATAGGTTTTGATTAGCAATTTGGGCTTTCCTAAGTGTTCTCTATAATTGAACATTGAGGTATACTTCGTCGTTTTTTCGTCCGGAGTGTAAAAGATCGAGTCGTATACGGCAGATTATCAGCTCTTATCGCACGTGAGAAAAGCTCCGATCATCAGTTGTAAGAAGAAAATTATTGAAAATGTCAAATTTGCACATTCCATTCCCTGAAAAGATGACTCTGAAAGGTAATCCTGCAGAC
The DNA here is from genome assembly GCA_963920205.1 of Stenodema calcarata. Classification (NCBI taxonomy): domain Eukaryota; kingdom Metazoa; phylum Arthropoda; class Insecta; order Hemiptera; family Miridae; genus Stenodema; species Stenodema calcarata. The sequence goes on from OY986052.1 coordinate 4,615,452, forward strand.
AATTGGGATTATTTCAAGTCTGAGTGGACATTCTACTCAACAGCGTTTGGTCTCAAAGACAAGGCTGCAGATGTATAATTGGCAACGTTTATGGTGCTCCTGGGTCGAGATACATGGCAGGTATTGGGAAACATGAAGTTATCAGCAGATAAGAAGGACACGGTTGCCGAAGTTATTGCAGAATTAGATAAATTTCTCATTCCCCATACCATTGTTATATAGGTACGAGCGTTATGTATTTGGCTCAGCAGTACAGGAATCATCAGAGTCCGTAGATAGCTATGCATCTAGGCTACGCGAGCTGAGCACTGACTGCGACTACAAGGCTTTAGAGTAAGAGATCACAAGAAACAGGCTAGTGTAGGGTATACGTGATGACGTAACTAATAAGCAATTAATCAGTCATCAACAGGCCAACGAGCTGACAGACAAGTAGATAAAATCAATCAAAGGAGCCGAAGCCGCTGACGATGTGAATCGGATAGATTTTCAGAGAACAAAGAAAGTTCATCGAAAAGACAAGCCGATCCCGTGCAAATATTGTTGTAGAATTCATGCTCACGACAAAATGATGTGCCCAGCATACAACAAGGTTTGTGACAGATGCAAGACGTCTAATCACTTTGCGTCTGTGTGTCAAAGCAAGCTGCAAAGGCAAGCTTTCAAAAAAAGAAGAAAATTGAAAAAATATTTACTTTTAAAAAATACATTATTCAAACGAAATTTACTATCAACAAAAAATCGTTGATTGTTATGTAATATCTTTTATGCGATAGACCTGTCATTGACTATTTACATTTAAAATTATACAACAAAATTTAATCTCTGAAACGCCCCCAGAATGATTGAGCGCCCATATCTCTGGTTGTGTTCGAGTGTATTTGAAGAACTGTCCTGTAATTATCCAGTTTGGACTTTGATACTAATTGAGATTAGAAATTTATTTTGAATACATTCGATAGGTTGCAATGAAGTTCATTATGCTTACTTATCACACCGAATAATGTATTGGATAAACTGACAAAGTGTAACAAATCATGGAACGCTGTGAGAGAGGCATATCACCCAATCACTTGTTTAAATGAATGACTCATTAATAAGTGCGTTTGTAATGCTACCTCGTACTAGTTATCTGATTGAAATGAATTGGATTCTCTTCCCAATGATTGAATTCCATGACTCACGTAACCGTCGAAAGTAAACTATTTAGGCACTCGTTTGGGGCTCCAGCCCTGATGGGAACTCCTCAATCTTTGTGTTCAGAAAAAATCGAGTCTCCTGCCCAATGCCTTTCGAATCGCGATAAAGGCAGGTGAATTTCACGTCAGGCCCGTTCAGACGGAGATACCATCTTTCGGCAGAGCCTCGCCTCCTTCTTTTTTCTAATGTAATTAGATAAGGAAGTGATGTGAAGGAGTCCCCGATGGTCCGCTATCCTTCAAGGAATCGCGCTATCCTTCTACCTTTCCCTACAGCCGGAGCATCCCTTATCAAACCTCGCCTTCTCATTAGGAACGTTCCTTTCGCTTGAGGAAGGTCTACACCCAAGCCCAAGTTTACTTTTATCATTTATTATTGGAAGTGGGGTTGTTTCCTACTTCACTTCGTCTCCCCTATCTTTGCCACTTTACCTGAGCAGCCCTTGATAGCTCCTGCTTCTCTGAACCATTTCTTATTGCCACTAGACGTCCTTCCATCCTTCTCCCTCCATTACCAGCCCTAACGACCAATAATAGAGTAATTCAATTACCCAGCCACTCCCTGAGCGGCGAAGAAAACATTTTGTTGTGGCTCCGTTATCAATCCCATTTTATGAGCTTAGAACCCATTAAATGCCCAATTTCATTTCCATATAAAAGTATTCGTGGGAACTAACAACCGATATTGAATCTATTGCCCTTGTACGGGGAGCATAGATACTATTACTGGAATAAATTCCCCATCGGAGTAATCTAAATTGTTCAATATCCCGGAAACTTTAATTGTTATACTCTCTATGAGCGGCTTTCATAATGTTCCACGGTTCCTATGTCACACAGTGAAAACACGAAACTGTTACGTAGTTTAACGACTTAGAGTTCAATGAAACGAGGTGGAGCTTTAGAACCTATGGTCGAATTAATAAGGGATTATTAGGGTTGTGTATAAGTGTTTCTCAGTTGCACAGCTAGTATTAATAGTGTGTACTTGATGTCGTCAATGGGAGCTCAATTCACTGTTAGACGGAGAAAGCCAATCGCGATGACGATGGCGAAATAGCCCAATGAGAAACAAACTAATTAAATACCTGGAATTGGGTCTGCAGCAAACGCGAACAGAGAAATTTAGGCTAAATAGCAAAAAACCCTCAAAGGAGAACTTTGTCGCTCGGTTATCTCGTTCCACTTTCAAACCAACTCGAATGAAGAAGGAGCCAATCAAAGTGATCCTCTACCGATTACTAATTAGTGTCTTTCATTAATTTAATTATCATCCTCGCTTCAGCTTTTGAGATGGTGGGTTGGAGGGGAGCGATCGCTTCGTACCTCTCACCACCACTCATTAGAAAATAATTTCCACGGTGAGGTCCTGGTTCGTTCAGGGCTCATATTACACCGTCTTGACTTCCCTCAGATACCTTATTACGTCAAACATCCAATATCCTTGAGAACCTCCCCAACACCACATCTCCGGTTGAAGAGCATTAATCGAATTTAAATTGAAATTGGATGTTCTCGAGAGTTTTGCGGGAGTCGAATTTCAAGGATTTCTCGTTTAGAGAAACTGGTGAAAATCTGTTCAATTACACCCCAAATATAGAATTTCAAGTGAAGTTAAACTTTGATAGGTATGTGAAAAAAATTGAAAAAGAAAAGTTCGTGTACTGCACATTTTACGAAATTTCAGAAATGGAGGCATTCAAATGTGTGCCTTCCTTGGCATAAATGGAAATAGAGCTGGCTGGGTTCTGTCACAGAAATACAACAGCTTTATAATAATTTCCTACATCAACTGACTACTTCAACCCTCAAAGTGTGAGTATCTCAGTCAGTCGTCTGATGGCGGTCTCAACTCTTCTATTCAGAGGTAGGCCCCTGAAAAGCTCAAGTTCGAATCTCTTCATCATTGGAAACCTCACCTACATTCTATATACGCCACTAGATCTAGTGTCTAGATCTCGTATCGACACAACCGTGCCTTATATTCAATCACCATCATTTCTGTTCCCCTCACTTTTTCGCGCTTGAGTTTTCCTGCGTAGAGCACGGCAGTCTTTGATGGAGTTCAGCACTTCTGAATTCTCACGCAGTCTCCAAGCAAACTCACTACAAATTTGACTGATTGTGCCCTGCGTAAATGGCATTACCTCTGGTTGGATTCCCATGGTGATGTTATTCTTCAAACTCAAAATGGACGCCATGTCAATTAACTGCTGTTTCATGCATGAATGATGTAACAAGACTCCAACGCGCAACAAACGAAACCTTCTCATTTACATGACAACGTCTTATGCAGGTCTATTGTTTGCAATCCACTGACCATGAATCTGTGATACTGGACTCTTCAGGTCCACCAGCTCTCCATCAAATTACCCATGCTCCAGACTACTATCGTTTAATTTTAGCTAAGTACATTGATTCCTAAACCAATTCAATGTAATTCAATTCAATTCGTTTATTTGCAATAAATGATTGTTACAACGAGTTCGCTCGTTTGTGACAAAGAATAGTTGAATTTTTAAACATATCGCGAATGCTGCAATGATAGGAACAAAAGGGAAAATAATTTAGAAGACTCCAAACTGCACGTCACAGCTCCCCCCTGAGGTTGAACCAGAGCGGCGGTCGTGGCCCAGATAGGTAGAGAGTATTGAGAGGAGACCTCTGGAATAGGCACCAGGTTACCATTCGTTCCTGGCAAAGGACCTCAGCATGAGTGAGCCGGTTGTCTACTGGTTAAGGGCCTGGGTGTTACTGTGAATAGTCACATATGTCCAGAAGAGCTATCAGACAGGGGACATCCAGTTGTGCCGGTGGTGCGAAATGGAGAGTGAGATGGGTAGTACTCTCTATAAGGTGTGTAGAGAGGGCAGTGGAGCAGAAAACGGGCCAGATACTCAGATTCAGATTGCAAACCGTGCTTAGCTCGTTGCTTTTCCAGAAATACTTGCTGCGTTTGTGGTAAAAGCGCAGCATGTTATTGAAGGAGCTGCAATGGGCACTAGACGCAGTTGTGCTACGATTCTCTCTCTGTATGTTGCCGCCCAACCCCAGATAACTTTGGCCGCCAGTTGACACCACAATAGAGCAGTATAATACACTAATACACTAAACCCGGAGTTTATACCACTTTGTACGTCGGAGCTGTAGCAGTGACTGCTGAATCTGGCCACGAGGTCCTTGTGCGTGACTTTGATTTCCTCATAACTTATGTTGCCCCAGTCAAAGACTACACCAAGCGACACAAAGATGTAGTCTAGTTTTGAGACCCAGTTGTAATCTAACGAGCTGTGGCCAGACATGTGGTGTCTGGCAAGCTCCCTTATGCGTAATTTTGGCCAGCGGCTGTCATCCATTCTGAGAATACGCAAGAGGAAGTATACAGATCTTTCAAAAACACTCACTTTTCTTATCCAAGGGCATTTCATCTCAATTTCAGATCAACTGATGGAAGAGAATACTGAATTCTCATTTGACATAACCTTTATTCAGTTCATCTGTGATCCAACTATCGCACGGACGAGGAAACTCTCAATTCCTACACTTTATATTGTAGTATTTATTTATTTAGAGTGAATTCAGGGAAGTTGAATTCATCCATTTTCGATCCCTTCCCACAAACAAGCAAAAATGATGGTTTCCAAGAGCCAGACTCGTTATGAGGCGCATAAACTTCACCGCAAACGCTATATAATTATGAAACCCCACTCCCTTCCATTATTCAAAGCCAATTTGTTCCAGACTGCGATCAATGAAGCGATTGCGCGGAATTATTGCATACCAAATAATAGCCGGCTCCCACGCCCTCTTAAAAATTGTCTAATAGCACTGTAGGGTAAGCAGGAAAAAATTCTCTCGCAGGCCTGATTATTTCTTCCCTACTTTGTTTGACCACGAGGCTTTTTTTTCTTCTTTCGGATCCTGCGATCGCTAACGCGTTCCGAAAGGGTTGCCCCCGCCGTCTAAAGGATGTGGCTAAATGGTTTAAGATGTAGTTACTGGGTGGGTCTCTCACGCAAACTGCTAATTGACGGTAGAAGGGAAAGCGGAGCAAAACTGCTTCGCATCACGCACCCACTTAACATACTCTCATCAGAAAACTATAGTCCTTCCGTCTTCCCACCATTTCCCCGAGCTCTGATTCGGCATAAATTAAAAACTATTGAGCACTTCCACTCCGTTGAAGAAGGTCAAGTCCGAAATCCCAAACAACTTGGTGAACTGTTCTGTTGAATACACACGACGAAAAATAAATAGGTAGGTGCTGTTGCTAAGTTTTAACTACCGCTGCTAAAAACATTTGCAGGATATGGATAGCTAAGGTCGATGCAAGAGTGACTAAAAAAAATTAGCAACCATGTCTTAGCAAGGCAGCTAAAGAACTTAGCACCACGTGGAGGTTGTTAGCTGTAGTGTGCTGCCATGCGACAAATACATTAGCCAAACCTGCTCATGATGACAATTAGCACTGTGGCGGATCCTTATTCGGTGGCCTCAGCCCTGCCGGCCCTAGCATGGCTCCACCCTAGGGATGTGCAGGAATGTCAAATATAAAGATATCAAATACATAGGAAAAAGTTTTATTTATCACATTTTACCTATTCTAATTTACCTAAATGCATTTAGTGTGGAAAATAGTACATTTTCAAGTTACATACTACATCACTTCTTAAAATCTTAGAGTGTAGAATACTGCAGTTTTGAGTTAATGTACTATGTCACTTATTCTTTCTAAAAATAATTCTTCAAATAATAAAGCTCAACAGTTATCACGGCTTATAGACGGCCGCAGACAACCTCAACTTTGCCGGAGCAATTACATAGTAGTTCAAAACTGAATGATATTCACAAGTGGCACTAGTTATTGTAATAAACAACAAGTTTTTTTCGGCTCACTTTCTAACTTAGCAATGTATTGGGGAGCCACCTCGCAATCAATAAGCAACTTGAGTATTTCTTCCTCCATCATGAACTCCACTTCTACATAAGCACAAATAACACTTGAAAATACTACGCACAAATAACAACAATTCAATTACTTATTCAAAATACTAATCACAAGCTATACAGTTACACGTACGAAAATCCGAAAATTCTTCACACGACAGTGTGGGGACGGCAAACTGACTCGCTATGATAATGATAATCATGATGTATCCATGCGGCATCTGCCATTTGCTTGCGTTTTACGTGGGAAATTAGCTCCATCAGGGAATTAGTTCCATCAAAAATGATGACTAATACCTGCTTAATGGCTCAAATATCAGCCACTGGTGCTTTTATGTTTTGCTGCGTTCTTTCTGTAAAGAAACGTAGTGGCGGAGGAGGAAAACAATGAACAACAGAAAATAAGTTTCATGAAGGGACCGTTGGGACTCGAAGCGAGGCTAAATCATTCTGGCTAACTGTTTTAGTACTCTTAGCAGTGAGGTTTTGATTGGGGCAGCTAAGATTTAGTTACAAATCCATTATATTTGCGTTTCCTGCTAATATTTCCGTGCTAAGGGGAATTAGCAAAATTAGCTAAAAGAAATTTATTCTTCTCCGTGCACAATTTATCGAACGTTAATGCCTAAAACCAGTCTGTGTTGTAGATTATCTAGTGATTGGCCATTCGAGTGCAGAATCAAGTAAGGCATTCGATTATTTAAATCATTCGGATATCGGAATGCGAGATTTCAAGTATTCGAATACTTCTTCATTCGTATTGTAGCGAAACTGGCGGCTCATTCACGCAACTCCCATATCGATAAAGGACGACGGAACTGTGACAGGAGAAGAATCGCAACTTACTGACGATATTATCATTCGAATGCCAAATCTGGACTCCCATTGGTAGATTTTCGTTCGGATGCCTAATCAGAACGCCGCTGGTCGTTATTCATTTGAATACTTTTTCATTCATATTGCAGCGAAACTCGCGAGAAGCTGGACATCCAAGCTTTTCACCGAACAAGGGATCTTATCCTAGTATCTTCAATCCGAGCCCCACTTCCCCAAAAGTCGATTGGTACTGTTGGACCTCCACTAAATGAACACTTGTCTGATCTTTATGAACAACGTGTGTGAAACAACGTAACAACGTGTGTAAAAAAATAAAGTTCTTTGAAAACATCAACCGGTGAACTTCTTCTAAAATATTTCTAGAAATAGTTTCCAATTTCCTTTAGTTCCAGCATATTATACCGATCTGTTCCATCATTTTCCATTCTTATTACATTTGATTCAAAATGGCGGTGGGTTTTCCTTCGCATCCGAGTGAAATCATTCGATTGTTGAAACCATTCGAATACTCGATATTCGATTATCGAAATCATTCGTTTTGCCCATCACTAGGATTATCTCCTAAATGGCGGTCCGAAGTGTGTCTTAAAGTTATAGAAAAGGGTGTGCCCAAACTGGCAAACAACTCCGACTTAAGGTAGGTAGTGCGAATGATCGGCAGAGCACCAGCCAACAATGGGTTGGTCATACGATCACCATGTCCTGATGAATCTTGTGTTTCGTCCATCTGTGCGTCCCCATCAATGCATTTTATATGGAAAAGGAAACCAAACTGGAGACTACTCGGAGGAGTCGTCGCCTCCGCTCGTCGGCCTTGGTAACGAAGATCCCGATTCTACCCTCAGTATCAAACCTCCCTCTCTACCTGCAATGTTCATGAATTATTAATAAAGGCCGCGGGAAAAAGAATCTTTTCTATAAGGGCGGCGGTGCACCCTCACAATAATTGCGCAAGAGTTTCAGACCACCTGTTCGCCCAGGATAACGGGGTCTCTCTTTTTTCGCTTCCTTTTTATACATTTTTTTCCTATTTTTTTGTCCACATTTTTTCCCCTTTCTTTTCTTCTCTCACCTTCTTTTCAAACGCTGATCCTTCTCCCCAAGCCGTAGCAGGTACTGAATCCACCTGTGCTTTTGGCTCTTTTCCCTCAAGAGCGCATGAAGACCCGCGGGGCGCGGGGGCCTTAAAGTATTATTTGTTTACAGCCGCACATTTATTCCCTTTATGGGGTTCGGAAAAGGGGTTTTACTTCCGTGGAGTCCCGCTAGGAACATAAATTGGACGCCGTAAGCTTTTGCCGCGAGCACTGAGCGGAGGAATTTTCACCGTGATGTTTCTTGCCTCGGCCTCACAAAGGCGAGCTTATTGGATCCCCTTCTCCAGTTAAAAGTAACAAACTTCCCCGCCACCCTGAATATTTAGATTGTATTTTTAAAACTTCTCTTATCACACTAGACGTCTAAATTGTGTCTCGTGAATTTATGCAATTTCAACGAGGGGTGTAAGAATTTGCATCATGTTCCGGTGGTAGTTCTGTAGTACCTAGCAATTGAAATCCTGAACGCTTCAGACTGGAGGGCTCTTTGTTCATATTTTCACGAGGCCTGGTGCTACAGATCGTTTTTGGTCGCAGAGTTTCACTATAATAATAATTAATATAGGTAAATATGAACTACCTACCTGTGTATGTTGTGCAAAACTACCCCTGTTCTTGACTCCTGTCGATCTGTCGAGCGAGCCTTATGGCCCATTTCTGTGCAGGTTAATAATTAAACAGTCAAGTCTCTCTCTCACTCTCTCTCTCTTCCACGCCGCCCTGAATATTTGGATTTTATTTTGAAAATCCTTCTTATCACAGTAGACCTCTCAATTGTGTCTCGTGAATTTATGCAATTTAAACGAGGGGTTTAAGAATTCGCATCACGTTCCGGTAGTAGTTCTGTAGTAGCAAGGTATTTGAACGTCCAATACAGCCATATTCGCTACGTTTCACTGCTCATTTGGTGCCAAATCAGCAATTCAGCTTTCGAGAGAACCACTCCTGCCCAATACAGCTGCAATGTTTCACCGAATTCCTAAAAGACGCGTTTCACCGGAAAGAGGTGTGCCACGCAGCTTATTTTGATGTCGAATATGCATTTGACCGAACCTGGCATTATGCCCTCCTTCACAAACTAAGAAATCGCCTTCTGAACAATCTATTCTCACTAATCTCACACTACCTGAACAATCGAACATTTGTAGTGACAGTCGAAGGCGAAATATCGGGCGGGTCGCGGGGTGGCACTCTATGCCCAATTCAAAATCAGTTTAACCCTCGAGGGGTCGCGGGGCGGCACTCCATGCTCAATTCAAAATTAGTTTTACCCTCGAGCGGTCGCGGGGCGGCACTCCATGTCCTATTCAAAATTAGTTTTACTGTTAGCGAATTTTCGGAGAAAATGTAGCTATTGTTCTCGGTCCAAAATCTTCAAAAAGTCAGAATTGCTATATCATATTCCGCTCTCAAACCGAGCACTTTGAAGATGAAGAAACGCGGTTGTTACTTGAGATGTTCTTCATGGACATCATGTTCTTTGATGGAGACATTCAACATAAACCAGCAATTTCTTCGAAAATTTACTCTTATAGCCATGCAGCATGACTGTGGATTTGTTTCACTTCAAGAGCCACTGGAAGCCCTTTTATCTGATGGTGAGACTACTCCTGATTCAATTTATGGAGAGCCTCCACCAGTCAGTTGCCTCGCAGACGAATAATCAGGAGACGAAGATGAGGATGAAGATTTTTGTCACTTACTAGGGAATCAACTGCTTGTCCATAATGCTTGGATGATGTACAGACACCATGACAAGAAAAATGCACAACTTGACTTACGGAGGTCCGACATAGAGACCAGGACCGTCAAGTGTTCCGAGGGTTATTGACCGTTTCGGTGAAATAGGACATTATCTTACCAACACAGAGGAGATCTCCTCGATTTCCTCGAGGAAACGAAGAAGATCACCATACGAACATAGTTACAGTAAGTTTCACTTGCAGGAAACGTAATGTCGGCTTATGTGTGCTCACTTCAGGAAAGAAACACTGAATTTCAAGAAAAAATTATATTTTATCAATTTTTATTCTTTTAGCGAATTTTCGAAAAAAAAGGAAGCTATTGTTCTCGAACCAACATTTTTTAACTTGAATTTAAAAAAATGTTTGTACAAAATCCGTTTCAGACGATTTTTGAGATAAAAAATTCAAAGTCGCACAAAAAATCTGTCTTGGCAATCGGAAGGTTAAGTTCGTAGATGGGCAATATCGGGCCTCTCTATGGGGGGAGGGATATTTTAGGGAGGAAAAATTACCCATAAATTCCCTAAATGAAACAGTCTGACAAGTGACATCTCATTTTAAAGGTTTTTTGGTTTATTATCTTCGATAATGAACCATTGGAATCGCCCAAAGAAAAAATTTTTTTAACCCCCCCTCAAAATTTGTTGGTTAACGTTTCAAGATACGTAGATTCAGAAAATCGAATAAAAAAAAATCCGTCCGTCACCCGTACGCCGTACGCCGTCCCCCGTACGCCGTACGCCGTACGCCGTCCGCCGTCCGTGCCACTTTGCCCAGTTAGCGTTGAGCTAAAATTACAAAATTTGGTTTCTGGGTTTGGACCAGCCCCACAATGATCCTCGAAACTTTTCATAACCCTAGGTCAAGGGGAAGGGGTTCAAAACGAACTTTGAAATTTCGACAATGTCATATCTCTAAAAATTCTCATGGAAGGGTGTACTTTTTAGTTCACTTTTGAATGACCTGAAAAATTACGAATCTTTTAAGACCAATTGGATTTTTGTGCGACCAGCCGTTCTTTCACAGTGACCGCGCAAAGGTTTAGGAAAAACACTAAACTTCCGCGTCGAAAACGGCCGTTATGTGACCCAACCTCCAGACGCCCAGAATAAAACTACCTTTTTTCATCTTCCCGGTAAACTACAGTCTAGAAATTTTAACCGTGAGTCGGGGATAGACCACATTGCAATATTCACTCGGTTTCTCATCTGTAAAATTGTTTTAAATAATACCTTTTTGTAATAATACAAATTAAATTTTGATGATGAGCTATTGACTTGAAATTTTACAAATAGGTCAGAACTGGATCACAATTCAATATTCACTCGGTTTCTTGTCTGTAAAATTGTTTAAATAATACCTATTTGTTTAAACAAATTAAATTTTGATGATGAGCTAGATACTTGAGATTTCAAATATAGGTCAGAAATGGATGACATTTCAATATTCACTCGGTTTGTATGACATGGTATGAGTATGGTATGGTATATTATTGTATGTATGATTTGGTATAATACAGTATGGTATGATAGGAAAGAAATTCGTAAGGGTATGGTATGAGTACGGTGAGAATATGGTATGGTGCCGATTTGCAATACAGTCTGGTATTTAACGCTGAACACGATGGTGAAGTCAAAATTGCACTTTGAGGATGAAGATCATCTGCTCTAATCTGATAACGGAATCTGCTCAACTCTGATAACGGAATGAAATATCGCCATTCTGACTTGACCATCGTGTTCAGCGTTGAAAAATGTATACTTAAACTGAGGCATTACTCGGCAAAAAATGGGGACAAAATTTGTTATTTCTTCGAACATTTGCTCTTATAGCCATGCTACATGACTGTGGATTTTTACGAGTTGTTGTACTTTTCTAATGAGTCGATTACCCAGAACTTAGAATTTTTCTTTGTGAATAAACGTTTTTTTGATGTGCAGTTTATTTTAGTGCTAGGTATGCACCCTTACTCGAGACTCCAGCAGGAAAAGAACTTAGTGGGTCAATATGGATACATGCCAAATTTTGAGCAAAATTGACCAAATAAATTGGTTTGACATTGTTCCCGAGTTCTAGAGGACAATAAGTGATAAAATCTTAAGATTTACAAAAAGATTGTCACAAAAATGAGGACGGCCCTTAATGGGTTAATTGAAACTGAAGAAAAATGATTGAAAACTACTACCACTATTTAGAGTCAACTAAAATTGACCTAAGCATCGAAAACTCGTCTCATTCACTTCTGACTGTTTCATTAGTTATAAACTTGAATATGACCGTTACAGTTCAAGATCCGACTGTCCTCTATTCAAATCAGACGATAAATTGATCAAAAGAATTTATCTGGGCTTTCAAAAGAATTTATCTGGTTTTCCAAGTATAAAAATCAAATGTTGGGTGGAAAAGTAGAAACCGAATCTTATTTTCATTTTTACATATTTGGGAAACCACAAATTTTAACCCAAATGTGCTTTTCAATGTTTAAGAACCCTTTGACCCATGTGGGATCAAGATACATTTCTGATGGAAATATATGATAAGGAGGGATTCTGGGACTGTTTATTCCAGCCTGGAATGTAATATTTACTACGTGTTTGCTGAATTAAATATTCATAATTCCTCAAATTACCGAGTGTTTTGAAACTAGAAGAATCTTTCGGCTCCTAATTCTCTAAATCAGGAGGGGGCAAAAAGGTAAATGCAAATGCCCCACTAAAAGCTCAACCCTGAATATCCAACTCGAAACAATGTGACTAAAACCCGGGAGCATAAAAGCCTGGTTTCATTCCAAGCCCATCAGATCAGGAAGTTCCGAGACCGGAGGGTTTGTATCTTAACGGGAAAGGGGTTGAAGCTATAAGGAATTCCATCCCCTCGTATAATGGTTGGTGGAAGATCCCTTGTTTTTGCGGAGCTGCCTCAGGTATGCTCTCATCCCTATAAAAAGGTCCACCTTCTCCATTTCACGTTTAGTTCTCTTTTGGTTGGAGTCGCCGTCAACGTTCTCATTTTTTTTTCTTCCTTGTCGGAAACTATCGAATCACCAGGTTGGTAAATTATTAGTTTTAAATTGGTTGTTTAAATTGTAGTGTAATGTTTCGGGAGGGATTGTGGTAGTGGAGAGACTGCTACCGCAAGGATACAAGAACAGTGGTACCAGTTGTTCCACCGTTCTTATATCGGTGTGGTCAGCTTGGAGGATAGGGATTCCGGGATTATAGTCCTTCCAATTTCTCTCCATCCATCATATTGTCGAATCAAGTTGGTACAATTTGCAGAGGTTTTCATTCGATATTCGGTTTCTACGCATCTTGAAACATAAACAAAAACCCCTCTACGAAGTTCGATAGAGGTTTGTCAGCAAATGTTTTTTCTTTGGTTGATTCACCAACTTCATCATAAAAAATGATATAATTAGACGTAATTATTAACGACATTTAATTAACTGCGAACGGAAGGAAAATTTCCTATGATGAAGTTGGTGAATCAACCAAAGAAAAAACATTTGCTGACAAACCTCTATCGAACTTCGTAGAGGGGTTTTTGTTTATGTTTCAAGATTTAATGTTCGATTGTGATTGATATGAAACTTGAATTGTTGTTCACCGAAATATGATTTACTTTTGGTATTTTCATGTGCCTGTTAGACTGTGCCCAAAATCCTTGTGGACAACCGTAGTGTGCTGAATTATCGAGGGTAGTTGGCGATTAAGCCCTACATGTCAAACTATGGTAGCAATTTAGGAGGCTATTTGGGAGCCCTGGTCTGCAGATTTAATCGTTGAAAGCGTTTCACGAATTAAGCTTAGTCCAGACAGAGACTTTTCGTTGCGCAACATTGTCGCTAAGCTGTTCCAAACTGTCCCGATACGATGTCGCACAACATTCTTGAGCTGCCCCGCAACAATGTATCGTGTCCACACTAGGGGAGCAGTTTCATTCGCGATGTTTCGGGAAATAATTCTCGCGGCTGCTGCTGCACCGATTCTGCTTTTATTGGCGCTTGATGAAGGAAATAGAACACGACGGAAACCAAGACGTTGGTTGGTTCGTCAGATTTTCAGGGCATGAATGGAGGTGGGGGTGGATTTGTCAATTGCACCCGATACAGACTCGCAACAATGTTGCGCAACAAAAAGACTCTGCCTGGACTAAGCTTTAGACTGTGCCCAAAAATCCATGTGGAGTATAGTATGAATGAATAACCGTAGTGTGTGTGCTGAATAATGGAGGGTAGTTGGCGATTCAGCCCTACATGCCAAACTGTGGTAGCAATTTAGGAGGCTATTTGGGAGCCCTGGTCTGCGGATTTAATCGTTGAAAGCGTTTCACGAATTAGAAGTTTCAAGGAAAGCGAATAAATACCTGCGACAACTTTATTATTTAGCCCTCTCGGCTCAACTGCCTCAAGTTTTGTCTGACCATTTTAGTAATTAGTGCGTTATGAGGACAATCGTCAAAGGCAAAACCACAGAGCTTTGAACTACCCTCTGTGGATTTAATTAACGAATCCAGAATACATAATTAGACCATTAGACAATGAAGGGGAGTAATTGAGATAATGATGATGGCGGATTGCGGAGGGGGCGAAGCCTTCCCAATCGGTTGGGAAAGGGACGGATAATAAAAGGGAAAGAGTTCCCTTAATTTCTTTAAAACCTCCCTCCACCGCGTCCTTTCACCCCTACAAACCCCGTTTAACCATCAGTTCCCTCCTTAGTCCCCTTTCCCATCTCACTATCCCTTAGAATGACGAAAAAAAACTTAATTCAAGAAACCTTTTCAAAAGGGTCGGGAAAGGAGAGGCGGTTCCAGACGCAAAAAGGGTTGCCGACTACCTCTTTGGCTCAGCTAAATGAGGATCTCTTGTACTATAATCGGAGGTGTTTAAAAAGTTTGCTAACTTACCCTCAACTTACTTCTTTTCCTTTTTTTGACCATTAGAGACTTGAGTGGAAGCGACTTGGAAGGTGCTCTTTTCATCTCGCTTCGAAGATAGTAGAAAATACCAAAACGCCGGTGCGTTTTTTTTCTTTCTTTGAGGGGACAATCTTGGGAGATATTCTAAAATCGTGTTTTTTTTTTCTCCATAAACATTACTGACCCACTTTATCTTCTTCGGCTCATTCTGTTTTTCCTATCTTTCAAGTTTAATTTTTTTCAAGTTTTCTATCGTTCAGTTCACCTAATTTCGTCATGGTCTTACTGAGAAGTTTTCATCGAAAAACACTTCACAGAGAATCAGGATATCTGCTCAAGAAGAGAGCGGTCGTTATTTCCAGATAACATGGTAGAGTTTATGAAATATTTTCTGTCAGTTCTTCTCGCCTTTCTAAAAGAAGTACTTGCGTGAAGACTTCGAAGTACTATAATGGTAATAGGGAACGCCAGTGTGTCAGAGAATAATTTTTTGATGGTCAAAAATCGAAAATTGGCGACTCACAAGACTTGTAAAATGAGTAATTTCAAACGAGAAAATTTTTGTTCAACTACCGGATCGAACTGAAGAATGGCGAATTTGAACTTTTCCCGCTCAACGCGGTCGGACTGGGTTGTTGTTGACACAGCGGCTGATAGGGCGGGCAGGGGGTGGCTTCAATGCACCGCTTTCGGGAGCCAATCAGAGAGCGGTTTACAGAGCCGGTCTAAGTACTGCTCTCTGATTGGTCTGGGAGGTAGATGACGTACATTGCTGCCCGCTTCCCGCTCAATACGACTTCAAACCTCTCCAGAAAAATAATAATTATTTTTCTGGAGAGGTTTGAAGTCGTAATTATTACTTCCTTAAAAATTTTTTTACCACTGTCTTAATTATTCTGAACATGAGTTCTTCTCAGGAGGAAAATGAAAAAAAAACAAAAAAAAATCACTGTCATTCCCTAATAGGGAACAGTAACAGCAACAGTAACACCGCCTGGGCTTGGGCATGAAATACTGGAAAACGCGATATATTATGTGATACTGACCAGTTCGTTGAAATGTTCATATGCTTTGGTAAATTGTCACTTTGGAAAAAGTTCTATCTATTAGTTATGATCTTTGGTAACATTTTCTGTCCGAAATTCAAATATTGGACAGTAAATTTTGAATGTAGGTACTTCCGTGTTATGAGGTTAGGGTGAGTCCACTTAGCTGGTGACCTTCATCAATAACTACGTTAACCAATTCTTGTCTGCAATAGACAAGTGCATGTTGGGTTTTCAGCTAGTTGAATAATAAACATTTATATATCAATGAAGTCAGAAATCTACTGGGGGTTAAAGGGAACGAAGCCAACTCAGGATCTCATTTATTCGCAATCCAATCGGGTAATAGATGTAACGCTGACTCGTAACCAAGACGAGAAACTCCGGAGCCAAATACGTCGCATTTACTCAAATGGGGGGGGGGGGGGGGGGGAAGGATACAGGATTCAGAGGACATGGAAAACACAATCTAATCCGTCCGAATAGGGATAGTAAAACGGTTCCTTGGTTACTGGCTGGGGAAAGCTCCTCATCCGATATATTTGACGGATAAAAGAGACGGGTCATAATAAATCCGAGCTAAACAAGGCTGATTTCATCTTTGGCGGTGGCGGGTAATGGCCGATCCTGGGAGGAACTCGGTGGTTGGAAAAGGGGATTAGGGATGAAGCGATGCGTGGGGAGGAAGAGGGAAAGGATTTCTCCCGGTTTGACGAGGGTTGCGACTCGAGCCGGGGACCGTGTCGCAATCAAGCTGACCGTGTTACTGGCAATAAGTTCTTTCTCTGAGATACGTTTCATTTTCGTTTTTTCCCTCGCTACCCATTTTTACCGTTTACCTGTAATGCGAAATCATCGATCGGAGTATAGACGGATTTTCGCATCGAACTGTTCAAGCCCGCGGACCAAAGAACTAGTAGGTCCATACCAAAGATCAGGGAACTGTTGAGATTCGACCATTATCAGGACCCCGTCATTTCAATGGGCAGCACTGCAAGCCCAGGATCGCAGTAGGTACTATTAAAGTGTTTACGATACGTGAAATATTATATTCTCAAAAACTCTGCAAATTCTTGACACAACGGTTCATTATCTTCTTTGTACAGATCACCCTTCTGTCTAGATCACTAGGTCTGAATGTCTAGATCCTAAATGTTAGATTAATTATCATTATAAATTATCACTCATTATTAACAATTTTATCAAGTACCTAGTGAAAATTATTATAATTTATTGTTAGCTATTAATAATTCGTATTTATTATTAATAACAATTATTATTAATTATGATTAATTAATACGACATAATTCTGGGGTTTTTAATACTACGTCGGTAATAATTTTTCTATAAAAGAAGTACCTACCAACAAACATTCGAATTTACCTTCATTTCCGTAGCACGAAACGCACCTCAGAACAACAAACTCGACATCACTTAAGCCATATGATGTTCCAAAGAGCTTGTTAGTATGAAAATGGACCTGTATTTCAACAGTTTGATTCACGATCGTGTTGTGAGGCACAATCTTTGAGCCGTCATTGTGAACGAACGGCTGGTCGTACAAAGCTGCGGATGGTCTTAAAAAATTCTACGGAACAAACTCTATCTAAATATGCAATAAAAAACATACCGTTCTATATGAATTTTTCGAGTAATAGGTACCACCTGCCAGCCGTCTTACGTCATACGCTCGTGCGTCATACGCTCTGACGCACTAGTTAGCCTCCTGCCAGCCGACTTACGTCATACGCTCGTGCGTCATAGGCTCTGACGCACTAATGGCCTCCTGCCAGCCGTCTTACGTCATACGCTCGTGCGTCATAGGCTCTGACGTACTTGTTGACCTCCTGCCAGCCGTCTTACGTCATACGCTCGTGCGTCATAGGCTCTGACGTACTTGTTGGCCTCCTGCCAGCCGTCTTACGTCATACGCTCGTGCGTCATAGGCTCTGACGTACTAGTTAGCCTCCTGCCAGCCGTCTTACGTCATACGCTCGTGCGTCATAGGCTCTGACGTAATGGCCCGCCGGTTGCTTGTGTTCTGACGTGATCTGAGGGAAAGGGTGAATCAAGGGAACAAATTTTTCCCGTTTCAGTTTATGTGCCAAAGCAAAGACATGAAAATGTCAAAAAAATATGTAAATAGGTACCTAAGCCCAACTGTAATGTCAATTTTCTGACAATGAGTTTTCGACTATAGTTTTCATACCTTTTTACTTAAGTACTTATTGCAATTTGAGACTGATAATGAGCTGTTTGCAAATAAAAAGTCTGATAACTACTTTATTACATCTTATTAATCTATTTTCAAGTTCCGATTCACAGTTGAATGTATTTTATTTAGATGTCGTAAAATTCGAAAACGATGGAATGACGAAACCTGTCGACTACTGACTCAAGTGATACTGTCGACTTCTAACACATGTAGGTCGACTACTAGTGCAAAACCATGTCGACTACTGAAGAAAATGTTGGTCACTGGTATCGACTACTACCTAGAGCATTGGGATTTTTTACAAAACTTTTTTTCCCTTTTCAAACCATGTTGAATAATATTTCCCGCTGCCAGGTCTTTTAGGGAAGGATCTTGGGTACACAATGAACAGGTTTGCAATGAGAAATAGTTGATAATAATAATTAATCTAACATTTAGGATCTAGACATTTAGACGTAGTGATCTAGACAGAAGGGTGATCTGTGCAAAGAAGATAATGAACCGTTGTGTCAAGAATTTGCAAATTCTTGACACAACGGTTCATTATCTTCTTTGCACAGATCACCCTTCTGTCTAGATCACTAGGTCTAAATGTCTAGATCCTAAATGTTAGATTAATTATTATTATGAATTATCACTAATTATTAATAAGTTTATCAAGTAGATACCTAGTAAAAATTATTATAATTTATTGTTAAATATTAATAATTTGTATTTAATTGATACGATATAATTCCAGGGTTTTTAATACTTTTTAATTTTTCTATAAAAGAAGTACCTACCTACCAACAAACATTCGAAATTACCTTCATTTCCGTAGCACGAAACGCACCTCAGAACAACAAACTCGACATTACTAAAACCATATGATGTTCTAAACAGCTAGTTAGTATGAAAATCGAGTCGACCTGTATTTAATCGACCTGTATTTCAACCGTTTGATTCAAGATCGCGTCGACAGGCTCAACCTTTGAGCCGTCATTGTGAACGAACGGCTGGTCGTACAAAGCTGCGGATGGTCTTAAAAACTCTGCAAATTCTTGACACAACGGTTCATTATCTTCTTTGTACAGATCACCCTTCTGTCTAGATCACTAGGTCTATATGTCTAGATCCTAAATGTTAGATTAATTATTATTATCAATTATCACTAATTATTAATAATTTTATCAAGTACCTAGTGAAAATTATTATAATTTATTGTTAGGTATTAATCATTCGTATTTATTATTATTAATAATCATTATTAATTATGATTAATTAATACGATATAATTCTGGGGTTTTTAATACTACGTCGGTAATAATAATTATTATAGAAAAATTATTTTTCTATAAAAGAAGTACCTACCAACAAACATTCGAAATTACCTTCATTTCCGTAGCACGAAACGCACCTCAGAACAACAAACTCGACATCACTTAAGCCATATGATGTTACAAAGAGCTTGTTAGTATGAAAATGGACCTGTATTTCAACAGTTTGATTCACGATCGAGTTGTGAGGCACAATCTTTGAGCCGTCATTGTGAACGAACGGCTGGTCGTACACAGCTGCGGATGGTCTTAAAAAATTCTACGGAACAAACTCTATCGAAATATGAAATAAAAAACATACCGTTCCATATGAATTTTTCGAGATATGAAATTTTCAAAATTTCAAAATTCGTTTTGAACCCCTTCCTCTTGACCTAGGGTTATGAAAAGTTTCGAGGACCATTGTGGGGTTGGTCGAAACCCATAAAAAAAATTTCGTAATTTTAACTCAACGCTAACTGGGCAAAGTGGCGCGGACGGCGGACGGCGGACGGCGGACGGCGTACGGCGTACGGCGTACGGCGTACGGCGTACGGCGTACGGCGTACGGCGGACGGACGGATTTTTTTTTATTCGATTTTCTGAATCTACGTATCTTGAAACGTAAACCAACAAATTTTGAGGGGGGGTTAAAAATTTTTTTTCTTTGGGCGATTCCAATGGTTCATTATCGAAGATAATAAACCAAAATTCTACGGAACAAACTCTATCTAAATATGCAATAAAAAACATACCGTTCTATATGAATTTTTCGAGATATGAGATTTTCAAATTTTCAAAATTCGTTTTGAACCCCTTCCCCTTGACCTAGGGTTATGAAAAGTTTCGAGGACCATTGTGGGGTTGGTCGAAACCCATAAAAAAAATTTCGTAATTGTCCGCCGTCCGCGCCACTTTGCCCAGTGAGCGTTGAGTTAAAATTACGAAATTTTTTTTATGGGTTTCGACCAACCCCACAATGGTCCTCGAAACTTTTCATAACCCTTGGTCAAGGGGAAGGGGTTCAAAACGAATTTTGAAATTTTGAAAATCTCATATCTCGAAAAATTCATATAGAACGGTATGTTTTTTATTTCATATTTAGATAGAGTTTGTTCCGTAGAATTTTTTAAGACCATTCGCAGCTTTGTACGACCAGCCGTTCGTTCACAATGAGGGCTCAAAGATTGTGCCTCACAACACGATCGTGTATCAAACTGTTGAAATACAGGTCCATTTTCATACTAACAAGCTCTTTGGAACATCATATGGCTTAAGTGATGTCGAGTTTGTTGTTCTGAGGTGCGTTTCGTGCTACGGAAATGAAGGTAATTTCGAATGTTTGTTGGTAGGTACTTCTTTTATAGAAAAATTATTACCGACGTAGTATTAAAAACCCCAGAATTATATCGAATTAATTAATCATAATTAATAACAATTATTATTAATAATAAATACGAATTATTAATACCTAACAATAAATTATAATCATTTTCACTAGGTACTTGATAAAATTGTTAATAATTAGTGATAATTGATAATAATAATTAATCTAACATTTAGGATCTAGACATTTAGACCTAGTGATCTAGACAGAAGGGTGATCTGTACAAAGAAGATAATGAACCGTTGTGTCAAGAATTTGCAGAGTTTTTTTTATTCGATTTTCTGAATCTACGTATCTTGAAACGTAAACCAACAAATTTTGAGGGGGGGTTAAAAAAATTTTTTCTTTGGGCGATTCCAAGAAGATTATCGAAGATAATAAACCAATATTCTCAACCGAGATTGGTACTTCTGCTAGGCATGGCTAATACGGTTATTTCTTGGTAATAGGTTATCGGAAACCTGTGGTAATAGGTTATCGGGAACCTATGGTAATAGGATTCGGGAACCTTTCTAGCGCAGGTTGTGATCGCACACCTTTCACACGTTCGTTTTCCGTAATTAATTACCTGGTATTACCTGGAGTAGTACCAGCCAACCTCTTATCACGGAATCCCGAATGGCCGGCGACAAACAGGCCCTCAAAGGCCTATCTCCCAAGTTCTTAAAACAGTTATTCTAGTAGTAGGGTATTTCTGGCAATGGATTATCTGGTATTAGGTTACTGGACAGTATTAGGTTATTTGAAGCGGTTACGTTAAATTTTTTCCAGCCCCTCACTTCTGCCTTCCTAGGGCATATTTCACACCAGCCGGTTATATCCGTTCGGCTACTGTGAGACCGGAGACACATAGACGCCAATGAGAGCTTTCAGACGGTTCAGGTTGTGATTCGGCTGCGAAAGACAACCGGATATCACTTTCTGCGGCGAACGCTGCCGTCTGGTTCGTAAGAGCGCCGTGTGGGAGAAGGCGTGTAATGCATGCTTTCAGATGAGATAGGGACCCTATCATAGGGTAAACCTGACGACGGGTTTACGGAATTTGCGTTTGAATGCAATTCCACATGACGGGGTTCTCATTCTGCAGCGTTGATCTCAATTTGGTGTGGAGCTCATTAAAAAATACAGTCATTCTAAAATAATTGAAAAATTTAGTTTCGTCACAACTCAAGTCAGTAAAAAGTGCTCCAAAAGTGCAGTTTTTGATCAGAGCGAAGAGAGAACCGCTGTCCACGTCTTAGTTTGCACAGAACTGAATGTCATGGCATCAGGGAGGGGAAAACGGGACGGCAAAAACCGGATAGACCCGGATGACGTTTTTCTCATCAGGTTCGCCGTACGGATATAACCAGATGGTGTGAAATAGGCCTAAAGGCTTGAAACAGTCGGATATCTTCCACGTGGTGATGAGCGTAACATACCTTTGGGCTGTGAGAGTATAACCGCCTCAGGTCCGATGATGAATTTTTGAAGTAACCTAAAATCTAATGGGTCCACTACCGATGTCAATAAATTTGAAATGCATACATCACCGAAGCTACAAGAAACGCTACCAGACATCAGACGCTACCTAACAATAAGTCTTATTTGTGGTCTTCACCAATGGCACCATTCTGACGCTAAACATGGTCAAATGTGTGTACGCGCCATTGATTCAATTTCTCTCGTATTCCACATTTACAGCATTTGTCAAGACAAGGTTGTTTTCAACTCCTCATTATTACTCTCGCCACGCTTCTCGTTGATCTACGGATATTATCCAGTTGCCCAAACAACCAAAATTGCGTCGTTGCTCTCTTGCCACAATTACCATTTCCTGGGATGATTCGTCTGAGTTATGTGATGTAGGGATGGGATATCGATATCCGATAGTATCGAAATATCGATATCTAGCGTCCGATATCCGATATTCTGATATCGATATCAGCACTGGCGATAATATCGATATATCGATATTCTGACAACCGATATCGGGTCGATATCACAAACTGTGATTCACTGTTATCTATCACTGGCGAACCGCGAAGTTCTTCTTGTGGGCATCATTCCGTTTCCGTGCTGTTGTTGGCTAAAAAGTATCCGCGTTTTTGTGTTGTGTTGAGCCCCTGTTGAAATTGAAACTTAAATTGACCATGAAGTCAGCCTCAACCTGAGTACCATCAGAGAGGCTATTTTCAAGGGCGGGGAATATTCTCACCTCGGACCGGAACAGGCTGAAGGGGGAAACTCTCTCCAAGTTACTTTTCCTGGAGAGCCTCGATGAGCGCTTCTTTTTTTGAATCCCGAAATTTACCTGTAATTCTTTTATGATTTTGCCGTTCTTGTATGCAATTTTCGGTTAGAAACATAGGTATTGAAATAAAAATTCCGTATTACATATTCATGTGTATAATTTAACTTTCCTATCAAGGCGGGAACCAAAAATAAATGAATAAATAAATAAAAATAAAGATCTGATTGAAAAATAATCAGAAGAATTTTTTTTTTTTTTAGAAAGGAATTTTGAACCAACAGGCTGTAGGTACGAGGCAGGTAACTCGTAGGTATCAACACTAGATGTCACTACTTTGAACCACTTCGTATTTCCAAGTCCTTCGTATTTATTCTACCATGGAATCACCTACTTTGTCCACGGTAAATTATTGACCAGTTGGTATCTTAGGTAGGAACTGCAAGTGCAAAAATGTTCGGAGAAAAGGAAATAAAACTAAAATAAGTAGGTGAAATTAAAAAAAAAACGAAGTAGGAGTTTTTATAACCGATATCGATATATATCGGTTGATATCGATATTATGAAGCCGATATCTACCTGGTATCGATACCACTCTTCCGATGTCAATATCGATACCGATATCGATATCGAGCCCTCGATATCCCATCCCTAATGTGATGAGAATCGTGTAATTGTAACAATCCAATCATGTTGTCAAGGTGATTTTCTCTGTAAATTGCATAGAGCAGGTTGGTTCATGTCCCCATACTCTTGCAGAGATTTTAGAAGCCATCCGTATTCATTATTTATTTACAAAAAAAAAAAAAAAAAAAAAACAATAGCTACATTTTCTTCGAAAATTCGCTAAAAACGAAGACCATCTTGATACAAAGGGAATTCATTAATTCCATGTGTTGAATATCTAAGTACTGATTTAGAGCAAAAGTATACAACAAGTCCTCTGCTTCTATTGTCTGTTGTTCAAAAACTGTTGACGTTGTTTTCAACAAGGAAAGAGTTATTCTGCATCACGAGTTTTCGGTTTAGTAACGTGTCCGAAGAAATGTGAGTAATTTCTTCTTTGGAGGGACATAATATGTACCTTCACACATATTATTCATATTATTATATTATTATTCATATTATGTTACGTTCACACCGTCACGGTCATATTCAGCCTCAGAAGTAAGATTGCATCAGTCCTGTATTTCGAGTAATTACACAATCAGCCAACTGTTCACCGAAGCGGTCTCGATCCGGATCATAAAACTCTCTTGAAAATGGATATTTTTCAAATGGATCATTATTGACTTGGAAATCGTCATAAAATCGAATAAATTTGAACGATTCGGGTCGGAGAGGACCCAATGCAAGTCGTAGAATCTTATTGTTAGGTACTAGAGATCTATTTTTGAAAACATCCATGGAATATATCATCAAAAGGTTGAATGCTAAGTCATTGGATAATTCTAAGACGTCTATTGTTCTGTTTATAATCCCAATACCTAGAGAAATCCAGTAACACTTGTTAAATTCTTTGAAACAGTATAATCTCAAAAAGTAGAAAATAAATTGATGTGGGTATTGCTGTACTAAAATACCCTAATTCTTCAAGTAAATTGCATTAAATGCCTGGAATTTTGTAATGCCTAGAATAGTAAGGTTGTCAAGTTAATCAGAAGATGAGTTTTCCAGAAAGAAAGACACTGGTACCTTTGGCTGATGGCAACGTTTCTACAGAGAAAATTATATTAGTAACCAACTATGAATATCCAACTGTGTATTTCATAGGATTCCACCATATTCAAAGCAGACCTAGGAGTTTTCAATAATCGATATCGTTCATCATTCCAACTCTCAATGTTTTCTCTCTTGGGCATCAATCGATTCTCCGAATGATGGGCCAACGCCACTTTTCGTCCCTCTTCCTTCGCCATTCTTTTCTCTTTTTTCTCTTTTTCCATTATTTCAGCGAAAGCTCATGGTTCATATTTCTGTATGCCCGACGTGCAATTGTTCTCGAGCCGTACTTTTTTCTTTATATTCGACCTCTCCTCGCGCCGTCTCTCTTTTTCCGCGCCGCGATCCCTGATTTTGATATGCGAATGATAAATCGTTTCAGAGGGACAGCCAGAGTAACTAGTTTTTCTGATACGACAATTGGGGTTTCAATATTTGAAGATGGGGAGAGATGGCTCGAGGCCTCCCCACACAATACAGCTTTTCACGACGATTTTCCCGTCTTTCTCTTCTTTTCCGCCCGGTCTATTCAACGCAGTATGGATATAGATTACGATATTAGACTATCATGAATACAGGTATGTGTATGTGTCTCTATTCGTGTAAATCCGTTACCTCGATTTCTTCTTTCAGTCATAATGGTGTGGTTCGTTCTTTGAGCTCATTGGTAGATGAATGAACGCAAATGAATATTGTCATATTTTTGCTATCAATAAATTCTATGATTTCAAAAAATTGAAAAAGATATTATATTATAATGAATAGGAGGAGTATTCATATTTCAGTGGAATTAAACAAGTCCACTGCGATTTCCGTCGGGCACTCTTTTGGTTATTGAGATGATCTGAAACTGAGTTATTCCTATCAACAAAATAGGCGAGTCTACTTCTTTTTAATTTTTAAATTTTATTGCCGTTCCGTTACTACTATCTAGCTTTCTGTCAATATTTTTGGACTGCTGCGGTGCCAGTTTGTAGGGCGTTGTAATAGCGACGCATTATTTATTGAAAAAAGCTGATTCAAACCAAAAAACTGTATCTAATTTAGGGCTGTCATATCTGATCCAGGATAATTGGGACAGTGTAAGCTAGAAATCAAAACTTATCGAGACATCCTGAAAAAAAAAATGAATAAAAACGGGACGAGATGTAATTAAACGAACACTTTACCAAAATACAATATTTTTGAAAATAGGTAATAGGTATATTTTATATCATAATATAAACCATAAAAAAAAAGTAGGTATGTAAATAGGAAGAGGTACATTATATTAATTTATAATGGAGTATAACAAGAAAGAGTCATTGCACTTATTTATCTTTTCCACCGACTGAGCGAAGGACATCCTTGTGTAGCTTGATATAGTAGGCAAAGAATTGTAAATAGGTGACATCAAGATTGGTCTTATTTCGACTTTTTCAAAAATCGAGAAAAGATCAGGAAGGCAAGAAAATTAATCGGGACACTTAAAAAATCATGACTAAACGCCCGGGACACCACGAAAATCGGGACGGATGGCAGCTCTAATCTAATTTGATTTCGGCAATAGACCTCTGTTGATTTTATCAACGAAATATCGCTTCACACTGTATTTTCAAGCTTATTCTCAAGAAATTAGAGGGGAAACTCCTTTACGGAAAATTCTTCTCTGTCCATTCAGTCAAATTAACGGGGAGGAGCATTCAAGCTTCGAGCCAAGCTGCGAATTTTCGTCCCACGTGGGAATTTGCGTTCTCACTTCCCCAGTCAGAGAACGATTTTGAAGTTTCTTGCAGCAAACTTGGGTGATTTTCTGCAAGCAATAAGAGGTTCCCTTGAACAATTGGAAAGTAGGAGAGGCTCTCTCTAATGAATTCCAATGACAATGGGCTCCCACGCCCAAGTTATTTCCATTGGAGCTAAACTCATCTATTCCTCGTCTTTCAGTCTTCTAAATCGATATGGATCGAATATCCATAGATAAACGGTTTCAGATAGTTAACCGCATTTGGAGAAATACAATTTACTTAGTTCATATAAATTGCAGTAAGGTGACTTAAGTGATTTAAAATACTATACTGTACTTCATATCGTTTTGATGTCCTTACGAACCTGAAAATGACATATTTTCTCCTTTTCAATCAACTGCATTTTCATTTTGAGACTTTCCAAATCAAGAGCACTTCAAATCAAGGCATTGGCGAGAGAGGATATTGCCTCAACAAATACTGGACCACATTGAACAAACGTAGGAACTAATATTACAACCAGTGCAGTGAGGTGATTGAACTTGAGCTACATCGACATGAATTCACACAGGTGTTTGTTGCCTCAATAAATTAATACCCGCCTAGAGGTGATTGGCGCTAGATTAAACTGGTATGGATTCTCCCCTCACTAGTTTATTCGTTGGAAGTGCTGCTGATCTTTCAAGTTTGTAAATGATGAATGATAATTTTACTTCTCCACAGTCACAATGAACTATGTCAATAATTCTTTCAACATCATTGGAATGGTTCATTTTTTCCAATCTCAAGTTGATGGTGGTCTTTTGAATTAGCAGAATCACGTAAATTTACATATTTATATGGTAGGTGTATTAGCTTCATATTCCACATCAAACACAATATACAAGAAGATAGATGTAGACTATAAAGCAATACCACCTAGTCAATGTTTTGTTAATAGTAAGCTTTCGTTCAACCATTAAGTGCATCTAGTCTATTGTTGTGACCCAAGACAAGACGTCTGGTGATTAGTGCCTAACTTGTAATAATTATTAAGATATTCATCGGTAATAATAAAATTAGCATATTTTCCGACTTTCTTATCCGATTCCTCGAACGCTTCAGGTGGGTTGGTACGGTATTTTATATCCCAAAAACTGTTTTGACTCCTCCCTGCCTGTTATACCTGCTGGCCAAATAGATTGTGCCTCACGTTGAGTTGAGTGGAAATATCCACACCTTCTTATCCACACCCGATTTACATGAGCCACCATTGGGTGGTCTTCAATGCACTTGAAATGAATCCTGGAGACGTCATTAAATCAGTGAGTTGAGAGTGGCAGTACTTTCCTCAGAATCCTGATTACAGGACACAGTACGTCATGGTGGCGTGGAATTGCTTCGAGGCTTCAGTGTAAACATCGTTTCTCTTACTTGTGAAGTGACTTTTGATTATTGAATGAATGAATGAAAGGATGTTTATTATTACAACACATGCATAAAATTAGTATTTCAGGAAACAAAAAACATCGATTTAGTGGCAATGATACACCGTCTGCCACGGGTTTCTCCTCCTACTAGAAATATTCTCCGTGTCTTACGTACTTATATTTTAACATTATTACTGGTATTTTAACATTATTACTTGTATCTTAACATTTTTACTTATATTTATCATTTTATTTACATGCATTTTGAAGAAGAGGCAAGAAAAAGGCAGTTATAACTTGGGTAGATAGGCGCCTATTTCAAAAATAATTGAATTGCTCAATCAGGAACCTTCTATATGCGCCCGCTGTGGTTATAAAACTACTTAAACCCACCCAGTTCTCTCCGTTCAAAAAGGCTATCAGTTCGGTCCTGCTTAGCCTGGGCCTCCCAAAACATTTGCACCTTTGCTCCGCCAACACAGGGCACACCGGAAGAAAATGCTCCGCGTTCTCTGGCGTCATCATGTTGCACATGGAGCAATTGAACCCACTTTTGATTATTGTAGAGAGTGATTTAGTTTCAATAATTCAAACTTTGCTGATAGGGTGAGTGTATTGGATACACTTCTAAGTGTACGCGAAGGTTCCTATGCAAATGTTCCACTTTGAGTGGAAGAGTACGTTGTTGACCAGGTGTGGGAGTTCGGTGACAACTGTTTGAGTCCTTTGTACAATTCAATTATAAATAGAGTCTAAATGCGGTATTAGGTACTCATACCGAAATGTATTTGGTCCGTGAACGCCCGTCTTCGCTTTCTGAAATTGCTTCTGTCCGAACTATTTGATATTAAACAAGCTTCATTCTCATTCGTAGGTACTCGGGGCGGCCGCTTGGGGGGTTGCTGAATAGTTTGAAACATCCTCCTGCTTTACTAGACCGAAAAGTTGTCCGTTTTGAACGCAAGATCGTCGGGCGAGAAGGGAAAACACATATACACATAAATACGACTGTGGGGGGAGACCAGCGGGAAATGAAGGTTTGCGGTCCGAACTGTCGGCACGCCCCGCTAGTCAGGTAAATTAGCCCCTTCCGCGCAGTGCGTCACTTGCGGACTAAGTCAGATACGGGGTGGCCCCGGACAGGAATTATATTCCACGTCGTATTTTAGGTCTCTAACCCTCGAGACAGCTCACTCACTGACCACTTGTTCTGACAGAACCGGGGGAAAAGCGGTTTGTCGCGAAAACACGTTCGTTTCTCAACAAATGAGAGATTAGGGTGAAGCTTTTGTCTAAAATAAATTTCGAGAGGCTTTGTTTCTTGGAAAACGCTAGGGCTTTAGTTGTCGGTTATAATTTTTAGTGTGAACATGAAATCCATTTGATATCAAAACCTTCCTTATAATTCCACACTCCCCAACAAAGAAAGGTGTTGTTCGGTGCAGAGGAGATGAGGTTTGGTATTGTGGTTTTTTAGCTACCCGATTTTAGTTGATAGTTTTTTCGAGTACTTTGTGCCCCTGATTCCCGTGGAATAGAAGAAGATAGTTCAAATCCGGTTTCAAATTCGGATTCTGCACATCAAACATACAGTGGTTGAAAGTAGAGATGGGGTTAGAAAAACGTCGATTTTTTTTTTTCACGGCAAACATCGATTTTCCACCTATAAAAACATGGATGATTTTTCTTAAAACACAGTAAGCTACTACTACCTACTGTAGGCCTACCTAACTGTAAATGTTTTTGGTGATTTTTGTTTTTATTTAAAAAAATTAAACATCAAAAATGTACTACATACAAAAAAACTCCGTTCAAAGTACCGTTGTTTCCGAATAATGCAATTACATACTGAAACGCAAAATAGGTTTGTAAGTATAGGTATTTTGGAGGAAAGGAAAAACATCGGTGTCTCGAAAAAAACATCGGAAGACAAACATAAGATTAGATGTGTGATGAACATCGTTGTTTAGAGAAAAAGATCGAGTATTCCATACAAATCCCTGATTGAAAGTGAAATTGATTGTTCAAGTGCTATGTTTAACACTTTAATGTAGCTAATAGATATATGAGCTATACCTCGAAACCTCGACCTGATAGCGAAAAATTGGTTTCAGATTTGGGTTCAGCACATTGAAATCCCGAAACGCAAAATCATCTTCTCTGCACCAAACAACACCTTTTTTGTAGGCCAGTGTTATGTTATCTTCAATTTCACACTTAGCGACAGTTGAGGAACGTATGTTGAATGTCATTAACCCATTAGAGATCGTCCTTTATATGACCTTTTTGTCTGTCTAACTTGTGGATACTCCTTCAGAATAACAGCAATATTTAACGTGAGTTCATAATGCCCTACCAGTGTCCTACATGCCAGAAGCTGAAAAGTATGGTGTCTCATAAAACCTGGTCCTTTTCATTTTTTTCTAATGGTTCTCTATTTTTAGGTTGATAAATACATTTACATACATCTAATTCCATGATTCATTTATTTGCAAAGTGCAAGAAACAGTTGCAGAAAATTTGAAATATGTACCTGGTACCATTCGATGGTCCTTAAATATCACAAGACCCAATAGATAAATAATGTATTAATGTATAATATTTACATCAAATAGTTTCCCAACAAATAATAACAATTACATGACTTATTTACTATAGTTACCCTTTGGCTATATCACAGTCTTCAAGGATTTATATTGTTGTAGATAAATGACTGAAGACAAAATGCTAAGAAACAAATAAATTGTACGTAGATATTCACAACTTTTCTGGAAATCATCGCCAATCAGAGTTGTGAAAGCCTTGCTATAATAATTATACGAAGACTTCATCGTATTCCGCAGAATGCAAATGAAAATATGCAAAAGGCTGCGTTGTCGAGTCTCAGTTTTATCAACAGTCAATGTACAGAGGAAAACAAATTGAGCTTGATTTTGAATTTTCATGATTACTAAACTGAACAAATGTAATTAACAATCGTCTATGTAATTGTAACTTCTGACCTAATTCAGCTTGATGGAGCGTCTACTCTTTTTTTCTGTTACTGGCCAGTGATGAATAATAAATTTTCGTGATGGAATATTTCATGTTGTTGTTGATCTTGAAGACCTGAATGAATTGAATCAGATGAGCACAACGAAGAATTTGGAGTGAATATAAAACGCGGAATTATGATCTGCATTATTTATGTGCAGATGATGCAATTTCTAGAAACCCAAAATAAAGCATCTGAAAATTTCAGATTTTCAGACTATTTCAGAATATTTTCAGACTATTTAATAGTCACGCAATAAATAGAGACCTATCAAGTGCTTTAACTACAGCTTCAGAGGTGTATTAATGTTCATCAGAGCTGCAATGAATGTAGTAATAGCAACGGTTGAATGAAAGATTACTGGGGACCTCTGGAATTTTAGTGAATATTTTATTCCTCGAGAAAACATCGGCTCGCAACATTCTCTTGGAATACAAGATTAGTTCGTTCGGTCTCAACTGCCACTACTTGTTCAACGGGAATTACGTAGGTTCTAAAGGAAGAAGAAACTTGAGCACTTTATCACTCCCAAAACGTTACTCACTTTCATTCTAATCTTGTCACAGAACGTTCGAACGAACTGTTTCCATAGGGGAAGTTCAGCCAACCTCTCTCAGATGGGTGAGAGGGGATGGGGTGCTAATGTTACAAAGGCCGAGATACTGAGGCAAACATACGAGGACCACAACCGAGTTGGCGTAGTAAAACCCCTCAATTGACTCTAACGAGATTCCTTAACGGTTGTCATCCTGTTCCACAATAGTTTCTTGGAACGTTCGCATGCTCGGATATGTGGAAAACGGATGATTCAGGAGGGAGAGTCCCGATCTCTGGCTATTTGCTACATTGTGAATTTACTATGGTATTCGTAATCTGAAGATAGATCCGAAGGTGTCAATTACGAACTTGTACGCTGCGAAATAAAGATAGCATCTCACCACTTCGGTCATATGTACACTATTATTTTGTATAAATAGGGATCAAATTTTGAATGAAACAGATCCTAACACTGAGGTTGATTGTCAGAATGCCCCTCAGTTTCTGTTGTGCTCTGACAATTCGAAACAAATAACCATCGATAAATGAGTGCATAGAAGTTGATATATTTTTGCGCTTTCGCATAGCACATAGTTGAAATTTCCTTACAATCAGGTGGGGCATGTTTACTATACTTTCCCGTGGTGTTTCATTTTTCAGCTTTCATGAGAGATTGCGAGGCAGCATTGATTAGACTGGTGTTTCAAGGGGCATATAGGTACAGATGGGACATTCTGCTCCTCCAAGTTCTGTGGCTACAGTTGAATGCAAAAAGGATCTTTTCTCGTAATTGAAGATCTCAAGCTGTGGTCCAGTCGCTTTTGATTTTTCTTCTTTCTTGATTGTTCTTCTTTCTTCTTTTTCGAAGAAAATGATTTTTCTTGGTTTATTCCACTGTCTTCGTCAGTGAAGATGTTTGGCTTCATGGGCAGTTGAATATACATTATTCCCTCTTCCAGCTTTTGATGAACCACGGACGTGACCAGTTACTGACTCACCAATGACGAGCCCCATGAATTGTCACGGAAACAACTTCCAAAATCG
Organism: Stenodema calcarata; assembly: GCA_963920205.1. Taxonomy (NCBI): domain Eukaryota; kingdom Metazoa; phylum Arthropoda; class Insecta; order Hemiptera; family Miridae; genus Stenodema; species Stenodema calcarata. The sequence continues at coordinate 4,647,843 of OY986052.1, forward strand.
AAATACTTCATGCCCTACCAGTCTACCCAACGTCAAATTCAATAATAGTCTATTTCGTTTCAGAATGCATCTTGACAAAAGAGTACTGCTGGTCACCTTCCTGGCTATTTGCTCGTTGGCCGCTGCTGCTGACGACGCTAACAACGTGGACGCTTCCCACGATGAGGAAGAAAACAGTCCGGTCGCTCCTGCCCTACAAACCAGTAGTAAGATCCACAATATCACCGATTAAATAAGAACTTTTCTTTTTATTGAAGCAACTTGTTATTCAGATGCCTTTTCGAGCAAGAGGACCATAAAAACGGGGAAATATGTGATGGGAACAGTCGAGGCTTGGGGTTGTATGAGTGGAGAAGAGACGAGCTGGATGGCCGCCCGCCTTGTATGGGGCATGGCAGAAAGACGTTTCCTCGTTCTGTGCAAAAAAAAAAAAATCATATTAAAGAATGAAAATGGTTTATGTCGGGAACCTTGAAGGTAAAAATGAAAGTTTTCGGAGTGCGTGAGGATCCCCTTAAATTTATTGGCCGTTTAAAACAGCCACAGTCCTTCATCCCATTCTCCCAGCATTGAAAAAGAAAAAGAGAAAAAACCAAACCGTCTTCTCTACCTATCTCTCGGGAATGGTTTTGAAATATGGATGAAGCAGAAGGGGGTAATTTGAAAAAGCAGATGGTGAGGGTGGCTGGAGAAATAATTGCGAGAGTGAGGGGAGCAGAAAAAGGAACGAAAAAAATGCTCCTGGAAAATCACAGAGAAGACATAGGTGGAGGTCCCCTTTCATGTTCCTCCATCTCGAAGAGCATGATTAAACGGAGGGGTGAGTTCCGACGCATTAAAAAAGCAAGAGGTGTACCGGCCGCAGCATCCCGCGGTACCGCCAACCCCAGCCTGGCAGCCCTTCCGAGTTGATTCACGAAACTTGTAATGAGTGCAAAATAAACCTCTCTTTCTTTGGCGGTTTCAAAAAAGGTGGATCCCTTGGTACCTTGCGTTAGAGCGAGTTTTCTGTAGGATGTTGAGGGGGAGAGATTTTTTAATTATTACCTGGGGGCGGGAAGAGGTTTCACTTTATTTCTTTCTTTTTAAGTAGAGAAAAATGATGTGATCCCTCCTCCTGATGGGTCGCAGAGGTCCCTTGACGAAGCGTCGTTAATTAAGCAGACTCTCTCTTCAATTGTTCAGGAGACAACGGGTTGACGGGTGGAAGATCATTATTCTTTCGCGGAAAACGTCCCGAAAAGAGTGGAGACAGCCGCTAAAAAGGACAACGCTGAAGTGTGGAAACCATCTGCAGTTTTTAGAATGCAATTTGTTGTATTCAGCTGGAGATATTACTTCACTCATCTGACCATGCAGCCGATAATAGTGCCGATTCTGTTAGATCAGTGGCGAATCATCATCGCCTTATTATTTATGATCAATCAAACGGATTACCCCTCGTTATCCACCTGGTTCTAAGAAACCTCGTTTTAGCAAAATGTGCCAAATTTATTTCTGGTTTGGCTGCATATGACCCATCGATTTCGACCAATCTACGGGAACTTGATGAATAGTTACTCTAATTTATAGTAGGCACATGTCAACAACAAACTATGAACCTGTTGAATATCTCTCATGACATTCTAATTTGAATTTCCTTTGATTTAGGCGGTTATAAATTATGCGATGTTGTTTATTATCTTGTTTCTGTTGCCAAGACATTCGCCAGGAGACATAGATAGGGCCTCAGACCGAAAAACTGCCCCTGCGGGCTCGTTGAACCCTCTGCAGCGGGGTCCATTTCAGTCAGATATGAAAAAGATTGGAAACGCATATACTCTTGTCAAATGCATTGACGCCTCTCTATAAAAACGTTTTGAAATCCCTAGGCACATGGGAAGCTTTACTCGTATCGTTTTTGTGGTTTTGCAAATCTAGGGGAGAACATTTTTCTGTAGAGGCTGAAATCACATATATGTTGACTAAAAAAAACCCAGGGCAGTATGTGGGAGGCTGTCGTAGTGATAGCATTGTGGTGGGTCCGTTGTCACATTACAAGTGGGAGGCTCGAACCCCGTCAACTTCCAACGATACGGCCCTCATCCGTTTCGTTTTATCACCCGCAGAATGGAACAAAATCGAAGGGGGTGCGAGACTATCGCCTTCAAAACTCTTGGGATTGGAAAAACCCTTGGCTGCTTGTCGAACATAGCAATACACACTACGTACTGCAGCACCAAGCAATTTTTTGCGATAAAACGTGGATGAAGGGCGTTGGTTCTTTCTCGGAGGATTTGGTTCATAATAATATTGGGATATTGTAGACTGGTCGTTTTAAGCATTTGAGTGATGGGGACTAGGGTCGGGTGAGAATTGATGCGCATGTATTCCTCCTTTGAACTCTCTACATTTGTATTAACTGTGTTGGGCTCTAATTTTCAATTGTGAACTCGATTTGGCCACCTTGATTGGGAGCTAAGGGAAGAAGCCCTCCTCCATCGTTACAGCACCCATGAAATTGCAAACTTGTGTTTTCAATGAAAGGCAAAATGTGATAATGGTGAATCTATGTAACATCACAATATCTACTTCACTAGGGTTGGGAGACGTTCCCGAATATTGTACCGACATCTCTGGCCCGCTGACCGACTGCTGGTGTATCAAGAACCTCTCATTGTTTGAGTGATTGCTTCATGTTTGTGTATGTTCAGGCTAAGACTGCGACATCGACCGAAAACATCTACGTTTGAATACATTGATATTTTAAAAACCCAACATCGATTTTAACAAAAACATCGACCAAAAACATCGATGTGCTGTAAATTAGAAGGATGGGGAATCTTGCACATAGCACCGGACCGAATTTCAGGGCAATAATGAAAAATTCCAAGCAATGAGTAGGTGGACGTTCATTGGAAAAACCACCGTTGACGTGGTTCATTTGAAAAAACTCTGCAAATTCTTGACACAACGGTTCATTATCTTCTTTGTACAGATCACCATTCTGTCTAGATCACTAGGTCTAAATGTCTAGATCCTAAATGTTAGATTAATTATTATTATCAATTATCACTAATTATTAACAATTGTATCAAGTACCTAGTGAAAATTATTATAATTTATTGTTAGGTATTAATAATTTGTATTTATTGTTAATAATTATTATTATTAATTATGATTAATTAATACGATATAATTCTGGGGTTTTTAATACTACGTCGGTAATAATTTTTCTATAAAAGAAGTACCTACCAACAAACATTCGAAATTACCTTCATTTCCGTAGCACGAAACGCACCTCAGAACAACAAACTCGACATCACTTAAGCCATATGATGTTCCAAAGAGCTTGTTAGTATGAAAATGGACCTGTATTTCAACAGTTTGATTCACGATCGGGTTGTGAGGCACAACCTTTGAGCCGTCATTGCGAACGAACGGCTGGTCGTACAAAGCTGCGGATGGTCTTAAAAAATTCTACGGAACAAACTCTATCGAAATATGAAATAAAAAACATATCGTTCTATATGAATTTTTCGAGATATGAAATTTTCAAAATTTCAATATTCATTCCTTCCCCTTGACCTAGGGTTATGAAAAGTTTCGAGGACCATTGTGGGGTTGGCCGAAACCCATAAAAAAAATTTCGTAATTTTAACTCAACGCTAACTGGGCAAAGTGGCGCGGACGGCGGACGGCGTACGGCGTACGGCGGACGGACGGATTTTTTTTTATTCGATTTTCTGAATCTACGTATCTTGAAACGTAAACCAACAAATTTTGAGGGGGGGTTAAAAAATTTTTTCTTTGGGCGATTCCAATGGTTCATTATCGAAGATAATAAACCAAAAGGATCAATATCTAACCATTTCGTCACAATTTTTAGTATTTATAAAAACACAAACTAGGTTCAACCTACTGAGAAAATCATATGATCACGGATTTGTCTGTTAGCTTTGTGAGCTCCTCAGTTGATCTTTGGACTATTCTGCTTAAATTGTAAGTCCTAAGGAGGCTACATGCCAAATTACGGCTTCATAGAGTGAATAGCATAGAAATAGCTTCAGTAGAAACTCAGTATCACGCAAATTTTGGAATGATCCCATAAGACATAATAACATATTATGTCAATTATGTCTATTATCAGATTGGTAATGTCTTTTGTCAGAAGTTGGTATAATATGTCTATTAAGAACAATAAGAATGTCAATAAGAACAAAAATTATCAAAAAACACTGTTGAACCAGTTCCGTATCATCGATAGCCTTTTAAACTAAATGCTTGCATACGAGTCTGCAACACATTGGGACATTTTATGTCTTTGCAGAAACTTATATGAAGCTTGCATTCGTGTTGACAATATAAATTATTGAGAATGATCACCTGTGTGTAAACAATTATTTAAACAATCACGCTCATACCGCAGCTTGTCGGCCACGCACTCCGCGTAATAACGAGTACATTGAATTTTTCTGATGATTTTCGCTTACAAACGATTCGTTGCTACGGAACTTTAGATGAGCATAAAAGACGAGCATTTTTGAAGTAACAATCCTACTATTCTCAACCTTCTCCAAGAGACTCAAACAATTCAAGTGCAATTATACGAGGAGAGCCAAAAACAAACCGTGAAGTTTCAAAGGGCGATTTTTAATCCACCGACATGCAGCATGGCTGTAAGAGCGAATTTTTGAAGAAAAATAAAATTAGCGACAAGATGAAGGATTTTTCAACGTGAAGATGTAAATGAATGCAAAATGAAGGCGCGGAATTCCAGAGGCTTATTAAAACCCGATCACCTAGCCAGCCAGCCCTCTGACGTCATAGGCTCTTACGGCATAGGCTGTGACGTACAAGTTGGCCTCCTGCCAGCCGTCTGACGTCATACGCTCGTGCGTCATAGGCTCTGACGTACAAGTTGGCCTCCTGCCAGCCGTCTGACGTCATACGCTCGTGCGTCATAGGCTCTGACGTACTAGTTGGCCTCCTGCCAGCCGTCTGACGTCATACGAGTCTGCAACACATTGGGACATTTTATGTCTTTAAAGAAGTGATTCAAGAACCTTCGAACAATGCTACATCACCTACCCCAGTAGCGTAGTTGTTATACTTAATTGTAGGGTTCATCATAAATAATTTATGAATAATTATGAATAATCATTATGAAGCTTGCATTCGTATAGACAATATAAATTATTGAGAATGATCACCTGTGTGTAAACAATTATTTAAACAATCACGCTCATACCGCAGCTTGTCGGCCACGCACTCCGCAGTGGTTAACGTAATATGGTTAGGTAAATCGAGAGCTATCCAACGAGTGGTGAACGATTTTTGTACGATGATAACTGGCGAAGATAAAGTTTCGTAGCAACGAATCGGTTGTAAGCGAAAATCATCAGAAATTTTCGTGACGATTTCGTGTAACGCTTTTGTGTAACGTTTTTCGAGTTATGTGCCAGAGTAAAGACATAAAATGTCAAAAATTGACAGCTAGGCTGTGTAAACATCGATGTTTTCCCACCTAATTATTAGAAAGGGACTTAACATTAAAAATCCTTGTTAGCAAAACGCTTGGGGGTCGTAAGCAGCTACAGCAATATGGTCTGAGATCCTCTTATCATTTTTTTTGCCCTAAGAGCCAAATCTTTCTCTTCCAAATGTTGTGAGTGGTTGTAGTCTGCAGCTTGTTCTTCGGGGGTCTTATTCTGGAATCATTCATTCTTCACACTGATCTTTTTCGGAAGAAAGAATGAAATGTTAAATTTCGTGTTGAAAATGTGACTAAGCGTTGGGGCAAACTACCGACTGTGAACGGCATCAATACATCAGTTTATTGTCAGCCATTGAAGAAAAATGAAAATAAAGACCAACTGTTGAATTTATTCACAAAAATTGCATACGATGTAATCTTGTTGAGATGTATTGTTAATATGTATAAAACAGATCTGCTAACATGTAGGGCTGAACATAGGTGACATCACCATACCCGGCAGTTTGGTCCAGATGCTGATGAACGGAGGGGCTGTGGCAGCCGGTATCATCGTTGTTGCCACTTTGGCCACTTTGGTGTGGCCAGTACTCTCCACTAGGATGTGCCACGTTTTCGGGACTTGCGCAGATGTTTATGCAGGTTGGTAACACAAGTATCGATTTAAGTAGATTGCGAATTTCTATCTTTCACTGCTCAATTTGTGAATCAACCCGAATTCGTCAGATATTAGCGTATATTCGGGAGAACCTAAAAAAATACTTGGATAATAATTTCAGAACTCATTTACCCACTCAAATGAATTTAAATCAGTACTGTTTCTCTTACTTCCAATGCTTGATGGAGTTTATTTATATACCCAAACGACCACCCTCTGCTAAGAACGAAAATTCACATTGACCAACAGTATGTCAACACTACCAATATCACACTTCCAGTGTATGAAGGTAAATAATTGCATTTAATTACCTGGTTCTGTCCTTGAAAAGAGTTCAAATCATAGCTCTATGGTAGTAGTGTTTGTATCATGAGGGGTAATAAAAAACCGGTAATTGAATCACTTAATTAGGGAGTTCGGAGAAAACACGTCCTCCCTCCATCATTCAAATTAAAAACGTGTCTTTAAAAACTGTTCGTCGCTTGTGCAATAATTGATGGAAGGTAGATTCCCACCACAATCGAAATTTTGAACACAAGTTTTGAGAAAAATGGGATGATAAAAATGTTAATTGAACTGGTTAACGGTAATGTTTTGAGGTTGCGACGTCCTTTGAGGTTGATGTAATAATTATAGCGTGTAATTGATAGATTAATTAGAATTCAGATTACCAATCTAATTACGATGTCAGCCAGACGGTTGTCGAGGAAGCGCCTCATTTGCATTGTATGCTCACATCTGTTACAGCATCCCCTTACTCGAACACAGCGTACCAACAAGACTACGCTCAATCGGCTTACGGCCAAGGTGGAACTTTCAACAATCCTACCAACTATCAGAAAAGGTTCGAATATTGTATCAATAATAAAATAATCGTTGGATGCGTTGTCAAAAGAATATTTAGCATGGTCCCTTGAGATTCGCTTTCCTACTTTCACTGCAATGTACCGTGGGTATCCCCACGTTTACTGAAGGAGGAAATGGAATGAATTTCCTAATGCCTACCACATTGTTGGTTGTAAAGTCCATAAAATTGATGGACCTTACGTTCATGCACACAATACACGCCAATACCGATTTTCTCGTACTTTGCGTAGAATTTAACTGAGGAAACCTTTTTATGCCAAGGATTTTCAATTTATTTCAGAATTCCAAAATTCTTATAGAAGTGTACGTAAATTTTGACTGGCACCGCAAAGATTCATGACATAAAGCAGTTAACTAAAAAGTTGACTTTCACTGTAATTCAGAATTAGGATCATAATGCTAGGAACAAAGATCCAATTTTATAAGCTGCAGGTGTGGATGGTTCAGAACTATTTGCAGTGAAATACGTCTGCCGTTAACAATGGTAGGTACCACTTCAGAAGGAAGAGGTGCAACTCTTGTTCGTTCTATTAAGATAATCGTCTGAAAGAGCTCAGGCCATGGCAGACGGTTAAATTTATTTCAAGGGGCTTAGATGTTTCGTCTCTTAATAAATTGCTTAGCTTGGAAAGAGGATAACAACACTACAATTGTACCGGAAGGTTTTCTTTCTTTTCAGTTCCACCATCTTCGTCATTACGGGTGACAACCGGTGGCCTTTTAATTTGGAAATTAAAACAATTTTTTCGGGAAAGGACAGATGGCCGGTGATGAGAAATAATAGGGCAAGTTTTGGGGGTAGGGAAGGCAAAAGCAGGCATTCATTAGTCCAATTAGCTCCTCTTGCCTTTTCGACCCTAAAACTAAGTGCATCTCTGGTCATTTAGAGGAATGTGAACACCTCACGACACCTTACCATGCCATGTACCAGCTATGCTTTCGCCATACTAATTAATAGTTCCGGGATTAATAACGGTCCTGAATGGAACCACCCTGCCGGAAAAGATTCATCCCTCGAGTAGTTCGAAACATGCTAACAAGCCAACTCGAAATACCCACGGATCAATATCATCGGACTCAGAACTCCCGCGTTGTCTCTTTTCTGTCGAGTCATTTAATTTGTAAACAGAAAGTTGTCACAAATACTTCGAAAAAAGACACATATAAACGGTTTTACTTCATTATTTTCTCTTTTAAAACTCTGAAAGAGAAGAATTTATGTTAGAACCTCTTCATAACTTCCACCCTACTAACCTTTTCCTCCCCTTTATCCCAAATCATGGACAGTAACATTAAAGAAGTTATGGAAGAATAATATGCAAGGGTATCTACGTTAAAGAATAGGAAAGCTACTAGGTGATTTTTCGTTGGAAATATCGATCCCTGAATTTTTGCATACTTAATGGATATAATCCAGTCTTAATCCAGTCCCTGTAGATTAATGGAGGGTTTTATTATTGACTTTTGTTCACACATAATTACCTATGTTACTTTACGATATCAGTGGATATCGTAATAACGTCATTATCCCTTACCGGAATGATGTGATTGGATTTGTGATTTCAGATCCATCGAGTACCTCACACCCGTTCTGAAAGCTTTGGGCAACGCTTATGAGAAGTACAACCACGTTTCGACCACCACCGCAAAGAAAATGGCATAGTATACAATCGCGCTGTTCTTATTAATATACTACCTCGGAGAGAACCCAGACTGTAAAATAGTTCCTTGGATTTCGGTCCTTATTATTATCGACACAATGTTGAGACTGTCCGACGTGACGTGCTGTAATTTTGCCAGTACCTAAACAAAAGATAAAAGTTTACGAATAAGAAAGAATTAACATACTTTAGTTTGTAAACACTTCAGTGGTCTAGAATTATGTGCCATTGATATTTAATAAATTCTGAGTTTGAAAATGATGTTTTATATTCCTGTTTCATGTCATCAAAATAATTGAAACAACGATATTGATAATATCAATAACGGTAATACGGAAGTCCTCTACCTACCTAAATATTGGTTATTTAGAAAACCATTACCACTCGGGTTTAGAACTGCTCTAATACTTCTTATTACTTCCATATTCAATTCCCCGCACAATCATGTTCTACCTTCCTATGACGATCAACCTGCGCGATGAACATTTATCGACTATTCATAATCAGTGCATATTTGGACATGTTCGTACTTAACGGGGGAGTAAAACAAAAAGAAACAATTCTAGATCGTAGAGAAGTGAGCCTATCATACATCACTGCTCGAAGTAATTTAATTGCATATCACCTATCAAAAGAAGTTGAATCCGTCGAGTAATAAAATAAAATAAATGTTTAGTATCTACGCTACATGCAGATACATCGGTACATGGATATGTCTCATTTTCTCCCTGAAAAATAATATTATGTATTTTCATTTTATACTATTTATGTTCTTATACATATTATGTGTTTTGTGTCTCAAGTAAAACGAAATAACGATAAAAATTAAATAACTTCAATGCGTAATTAATTAGGTATATTTCTTATCAATGTGTAATTAAGAGAAATGGGGCCGTTAAAACGAAACCGAAGAGTGCTGATATTAATTACCTGTTGCTGTTTATTGGTATTGCGTTACAATTTTTCCGTGAAACAAAATTTTCAGAAATTAGACGTAGGAGCCAATCAGCTGATCCTGGGCTTATTCCTGGGCTTATTCTGCTATAAGTTCAAACCCTGAGGCGGCTACTGCTAAATTACAGGTTCATAGAGTGCGTAGCATAGGAAATAGGTTAAGGAGCCACTCAGCTTATCCGGGGCATGGGCAGCGTCAAGTGGAAGTCCCAAGGAGGCTACATACCAAATCACAGGTACATAGAGTGAATAGCATAGAAATTGCTTCAAGGGCCTGGGCCTATTCTGCATGAAGTTTAAGTCCTAAGGAGACTACGTAACGAACTACAGCTTCGTAGAGTAAATAGCACAGAAAATAGCTTTAGGAGCACCTCAGGAGTATATCGTTGCCTGATGCTGTTTATTGGTATCGCGTGTTATTTTGTTCCGTGTAGCAAAATTGTTCATGTCCCCCAACGGTAAGACGTATCCATGTCACAGGTACATAATATGTATGAACTTGAATGAACGAACAGGAGGATGAAAATTATAGAAAACACTTACTACATTTGGAAAAAGTGGAAATTTTCGCTGTACAGCGTCGTCAGCCCGAGAAGAAATTATATACCTACATAATATGTAGGTATATAATACATATTTGCCCGAACACAGTCCAATGTTATGTAGGAACCTTCCTTAATTGAATGAAGGTTTGGAATATATATTATATATCAAGTTTTAAAAACTCAATGTCCTCTTATCTAAATCCAATATTAATATAAATATATTTAGTTGAGAAGGCAGCCGTGCAACTAAAATTTAATATATTTATTAATATTAATATTGGATTTAGATAAGAGGACATTGAGTTTTTAAAACTTGATGAATATAAAAGCCTAGTTGCTAAGGTACCTGCCAAACCTTCATTCAATTAAGGAAGGTTCCTACTTAATATTGGACTGTGTTCGGGTTTTTAAATAATTCAATTTGACAGAATAAACACAGTGGTAATATAAAAAAGTTGAAAAAGTAACTGTGTGTTGAGAGTGTTGAAATTCTCACTCATGATGTACAGACGGGTATGAAAATTAGAACAAGAACGTGGCACTCCCACATCGTCGAGCCTCCACTGCAGCGCCGAGCTCAATTAGAGGGTAGCTAAGGCCAAGGGGTCGTGCTTCATACGTACAAGTTGGCCCAAAGTTGGGAAGTAATTAGACAAGCTAACATAGGGACAGGGTTGAGGGGAGGACTCGGGCACTCGTCATCTCAAGACCTCTTGGGAGCAGATTTCTCCCTGTTCAACCATAAATCTTGGCAAGTCTCCTCCTTATATTCAGACTAGCATAATTACAGCGTGGGTCCGGATGCATTACACCATATACGGTATAATCGAGAACATCTTGAAATGTACGAGTATACCGCTGGTGTTGGTTTACATTTCACGGTTGAGAGTTACCCACATTTCTTGCACCCGTCGCCACCAACTTCACAACCTCAGGTTGGTGTCCAAATTAAGCTCCCACCTACTGTTTGATGCTGTAGGTGAAATGAGTGTTACTAACACGTCTACCCCGGGTATTAACTTGGTCTTCTCTAACACCCTAAAAAGTTACATAGTAAACGGAAAGTTAACCGAATATTTTGAATTCGGGCATAACTCCCTATAAAATTTATTTAATATACGTCGAGGCACATTACAGTGCCGCGAAGTAGAATCAGAACGTAACATCAGTACATAAATATTTTAGATCAGATGCTTTATGTTTCTGATCAGGGAATGACCACTAATTTACTTTCCTTGGTTGGACACAAATGATTAGCTAGTGTTGTAAAAATCGTGACACGGTTCCTAGAGACGTACAACTACCCAATATTCGACTAGCTATTGATGGTTTCAGTAGTCCTTGCATAGACTCTAGATACTGTCGACAGTAACGAAAAACTAGTGATTTCCACAACGATTCATCATTTCTGTGTAGATCACTGTTGTGTATCCATTATCTATTTACAGTCGAGACACACCTCCACTCCGTGGACGCGAAAAGTATTTGAGAACAGGAAATTCCTTCATCTTTTCTCGACTGTGCAAATATCACTGAGCTAAAGTGGTGAGTAATTCACGCTCATGTTGATGACGAGTTATGTCTTCAAACTTTTGACATGAAAACACATGAATGACATGAATAATGTTGGTCCACGAATTTTCGAAGAAACAACTGGTTTAATGTAAAATGTCCCCACTTTACTGGTTTTATAACAAATTTTGTCTCTTTTTTTTGCCGAGTAATACCTCAGTTTATAGATTTTTCTACGCTGAACTAGGTAGATGGTGAAGTCAGAATTGCGATATCTCATTCCGTTATCAGATCAGAGCAGATGAAACAGTAACAAGACAATACAGTTCACAAGTATTGAACAGTAGAAATATTGATCACCGAAACCAGTCTAACAGTGTAAGTACTCATATTTCAGTGGAAATAGACGATTTTTCAAATTGCATTGTCATCTAGTTCTGTAATGGTTTGCTGATTTTCCCTTGCTTTTCGTGTTTTTGGTTCCACCACTCTGTGAAAGCAGACCAGAGTATCTCTCTGGGTGGGGCGTAATTGCAGGGGCAACTCAGCAAACCATTCATCACAGTTCTGACTTATATTTAAAATTTCAAGTCTCTGTGAGAGGTTAATTTCGCAGTGAACTTAAGCGAAAGAAACACGAGAACAAGTCTAAATGCATGTGTTGTCTTCTGGTGGGATATCAAATGTTTCACCCACTTTCGTTTGCGGTTTCCATCTTTGACGTACATACAGCGGTCGCCAAAAGGAGAAATTCGTCATCCGAACACCACTGTCGACAATGGAGTGGAGTGGATTAGTGTGGACTGATCGTCAATGTGATAGTCAAAATGGAGTGACTCCGTTTTTCGTCGCTCCACTCCCGCCTGACTTCGCGCCATGGGTCACGGACAACCACCGCCCCCTCCCACCCGTCGCCTCCAACTCCCCGCCTCCTCCCACTATCATTCCCCCCTCCCACTATCATCCCACCCTCCCACTATCATCCCGCCCTCCCACTATCATCCCGCCATCCCACTATCATCCCCCCTCCCACTATCACTCCTGCCTCCCAATCATTACCACCCGTGATGGTCAGTAGTGATGGTCAGCTCATGAATGACAGACAATAAATAATATGATACATTACTACCACCTTCCGACCATCCATTGGCCGCCATGAATCCCACTATCTCCCAACATTCACTGCTCTGTAAGGACCCAAAAGACCGCGAAATTTTCTCACGTCTTCCAGTTTTTCGCGAATAACTCGAAAAGTACGCACCTTACAGAAAATGTAACTTTATTCTTTTTTAAAGAGCAAATTTGGAATCCTCTCACTCCAGAACTGAGATATGAATTTTAAATCAATAAAAATCCAGGCTCATGCAGCGTGGCTATAAGAGCAAATTTTCGAATATAACAACTTTTGTTTCCTTTTTTGCCGAATAGCGCCTCAGTTTATAGATTTTCAACGCTGAACACGATGGTGTAGTCAGAATTGCGATATCTCATTCCGTTATCAGATTAGATCGTTTCTTCACCTTCAAAGTGCTCCAGTTTGAGAACGGAATGAGATATCGTAATTCACCATCGTGTTCCGTAAACAATTTTGAAATGAGGTGTCACTTGTTGGACTGTTCCATTCTAAGAATTTATGGGTCATTTTCCCCCCTAATACTCCTCAACCCCCCCCCCCCCCTTATAGTGGTCCGATTCTGCCCATCCGCGAACTTAGCTTATCGTCTGGAATGACATATAAATAAGCATATAAATATATATGAATATATTATTGGTTTCTTTCGGCAGGGGATTCAGGATGGTCTGAAACGGATTTTGGTACAAACAGTATCGGAAATTCGAGTTTCAAAAATGTTGTACCGAGAACAATAGCTTACTTTTCTTCAAAAATTTATCACTACAAATTGTTAAAAATGCATCCCCTTATTTTCCTCTCTTCCTATTCACGGTGAGTTATTCGAATGATCATGTGAAAGCTGCTACGATCATTTTCGTCGGCACTAACAAAGCGTGTAGGTATGTAGAATTCATGTCATCAGCGACGCTCTTGTAATCCCAATCTCAGTCATCTACGAGAAAACACTGCGTCACCATTGTAGGTAAACTGCCTATACAATCAACGCAAATACCAGGTATTCATATTCCGTGTTTGTTCATGCATACAGTATTGTGAATTATTCCGCGAATGAAATATTCAAAGTGACAATGAATTATTGCGAGTAGGTACCTACCTACGCCTCCCACCATACAGAAGGTTAGCATGTAGCTATCAAGCGAGGGTCATATTAATATGGTTTTAAAGAATTATTGCCATTTAATTTTGATAATATTTTATTATACGGGTATATATGATATTTTGCTTCAAAAACTTAATACTTAGAGGAAAGCGTTGAGTGGCCGATAAAAAAGGCAGCGGTGCCACCTCAGTAACCCGACCATCATACCACCGTTTAGCGAATTTTCAAGAAAAGGAAGCTATTGTTCTCGGTCCAAAGTTTTTAAAACTCGAATTTCCGAAAAATTTTCAAACCAAAATCTGTTCCACACCGTCTTGAATTCACTGCCAAAATACACCAAGAATCATATGAATATATATATTTATATAATATATAAATATATTATCAGCAATAAATATATATATAAATACATATTATGTAAGTGTACTCCAGACGATAACTCTTGATAGAAATGAGATAAAAAGTTCAAATTTGCACAAAAAAATCCGTCCTGGCAATAGAAAGGTCAAGTACGTAGATGGGCAGAATCTGGCCATTGTAAGGGGGGGGGGGGGGGGCTTGAGTTTTAGGAGGGAAAATTACCCATAGATTCCCCAAATGAAACAGTTTGACAAGTGACACCTGATTTTAAAGATTGTTTTACACTGTAGACGATGATCAAATTAGTATTGCGATATCTTATTCCGTTCTCAAACTGGAGCACTTTGAAGATGATTAAACGTGGTTGTTACTTGAGATGCTCTTCACGGCTCATCTGCTCTAATCTGAGAAGGGAATGAGATGTCGCCATCGAGTTTATCGTTGAAAAATCCATAAACTAAATGTTACACGACAAAAAATCTAGTAAACATTTATTACAAAACCCATAACATTTTACACAAAAGACATTTTACATAAAACCAGTTATTTCTTTGAAACATGATAACTATGAAATATAGAATTGTCATCATCTTTCATAGTCGCACGTAAAATTCATTTATTGAGACATGAGTTTTGCCATTGCTGAATAATTTTGATGACATCTTTTAATTAAATAGGTGTGAATATTGTCGATAGTAGATGGCAATGTCACGGACGTCTATCCATGACCTTCTGTACAGTGATAGTTTGCTGATCCTCTGTTCCCGAAGTTTCTGTTCGATCGCTCTGGGGATAGACGGCTGTGGCAACACAGACCGCATACCCTCTGGGTGGGCATATTGCGTAACCCCCCGAGAACACGGAACTCAGCAAACCACGCATTACAGTGCATGTACAGTACATTACAGTATGTATACTCATGTTTACCAGGAATCATCTATTGACCGGTTCTTTTGAGTTACATCCTGTTACATCCTATGTAGAGACAGCTCTGCATACTGTGAGTGATATCTGAGGTAGATTTCCATTTCCATTGAGATATGAATACACTCCTAGACCAGTTTCGGTGATTAAACTATCGTCAGTAATAAAACAGTACCTACTGGTCATTTACCTTGTAATATGAAGTATTTTGGCGATCATCCTCTGAGAATCACCTTTTCAATCTGAGTCCACATGGTGGATTTCAAAAGGTACACGTCCTACGGACGGATTTTTATTTTAAAAATGTTTTTTATTTCTATTCCTAGAATCCGAATATCCGGATTATTCGAAATTTCAAATGTTGACCAACGTATTTGGAAGGGGGATTTTCCATAATGAACAAAAAAAAACCTACTTAGCTAATTTGACTCATGAGTCATGACATTAGAGTTCGAACGAGGATTGAGATGTGAGACGTGTATCGTAGTATGAGCCGACTGCTTATTTATCTTTGTCCCTCAGCGGTGTCACAGGCTGTGATCGTCGTATTACCGGCTTGATGCCAAGGATCTGTCAGCCGTCTCCCCGGAGCACGTCGACAATATCTCTTGAAGCGTTGGATTCGCACATGCCTCAGATTCTTCACGTAACGACGATTTATATGATTTTAAAACGTGAACTCTACGTACATTTCAATGAATTCGTCAAGGCGAAGAGTGCAGGAGTTTGGATATGTTATTGCCAGAATTCTGTGGAGCAGTATCAAATTTCCAACTGAAAAACTAAACATCAACAAGGAGGAAATATTGAAAATCACTCGTCCATTCATTTAGTACCTATCCAATGACGGTTAATAAGATCATTTGGTACTTACCATCTCGTTATACCGCCCTTCCTTGCTCATAGGGGGGATCTTCACTAGGATAATATTAAAATAAGAAGGTTTCGTTACAATCATGCTCTCGTGGTGTCTAATGGTGAATAATAAGGTGAATAATACGTGAACCATCTTTTAATTGAATGACTACACAAGTGTGAAAAAATTGCTGATTCTTGTATACATCCCAAGGGTAGCTTCATCGCTCTAGCTCAAACAAGAGTCCGTTAAACGTGTTTATTTCAAAATTATACAGACGACAACCATGAATTATTTTAGGGGACTTGAATTGACATCAGCTTAGAGCTCGTAAATTAATAAGAAAATAATTGTATCAAGTACGCGATCATACGAGCAAGGGTACAGTGGAATTGAACCACCCGAAAATGTTCAACGAACATTTTGATAACATCTTGTTTTCGTATCAATTTCGTAAGGGTATACTGGGGTTAATGAGCAAATAATGCAAATAAGCCCCCGAACATCTCTTAACGAGTCCGTATTTATGCCAAAGGAGTATGACTCCAAACAATTTGTACAAATTACACCGGTGGGCAAACCAGCGTGGGGGTGGAAACCGTAGGGGTTATATAGTAGCGATGGGGTGCCGATAACGGAGTTGAGAGTGGGAGGGTATTAACATAACATTTGGTCCAGAGATAAGAGTCGCGCAGCCTCCACCAAGATACTCAAATTGGTAGCGACCTCGAAGTCGGAACGTGGAAGCCCCTCGATATCGGGTTTTGGAGAAGGATACATTTATGTTCGGCTCACGCTCCTTATAATAGGTATTAATATTTATCATCTGGTTTATTCGCGATTTGAGGTTGCTTTGATAACGTGTGCGCAGGTTTGATGTTGATTACACAAATAAATACCTACGTTGCATAAGCCCAACTTGGCAAGGAATTATTGAAGCTAGGAGAATTAATAGTGTCCAATAGATTGTATCAAATTGATAGGGCACTCAGTTAGTTTTTAAACGCAGCTTAGTGTTTTATAGAACTATAATTAGAGACCGGAGACGGGGTCTTGGTATGATTGAAAAAGATATTATGTTAAATCCAGTAGTACGTAATCGTCTACTCTTAAAATCGTATAAGCATCATTTCGCGGAACATTACTAGCTTAATACGTACCGATATGGAGAGGGAATGTAGTCAAAGCTCACACAGGCCACAGCAAATATTGGAGTCAGAAAGTTACTGACCACCTGTTTGCACTGTTGATTTGCTTAATTAAAGCTGTTCCACAACTCTAATGCTAAGCTCATTCAATTATACTGGTGTTTTGTTCCTTTTGTCTTTCTGGACGTTCTGAAATCCATACGATTGAGGATTTTCATGACATTTTCATATTTTATCGCACCCGATGTATTATTTATTTATTATCACATCGGCTACTAAAAATGGTCTTCTAAGCTTCTATTTTCCAACATGTGACTTTTGTAATCTCATAGGCGAAATTTTGTTTCCTTTTTTTTTCTTTAAAAATAATTTCAGCATCACAATCTAGTTTGCAGAACTAATAAGTGATTTTTATCTCCCAAATGTACATATCTAATTTACAAAACTTGCGAACGTGACCAGTTTTGTTTGAATAATGGTATCGTGGTGTCTCTCTTCATCACTTGATACTAATGACAAATTTTGTTTTACTACACTAAGTCATGTGGCTTGATCCTTTTCAGTATTCTATCTAGGTGACCAACGTTGAGTAGACGTTTACCAACGTTGACCAACGTTTGGCGTGCCTTTGAAGCCTCTGCTGATGGACCTCCAAGATCTCAGTGGATGTTGTCATTGCGGATGTACCAGGGAGCATGATTTATACGTTACATTTGGCTGCACAGCCCCAGAGATGACACCCATAAGTCCAAACAGGCTTGAGGACTTGTTAATAGAGCATACGTGTATTGACGAAATCTGATTGGAATTGTTGGGAATCGGGATAGTTTGTGGCGTAAAATGTCCTTCAATACCATTCTCCTCCGACCAGAAAAACCAACTCAATAATACCCAGTTTCCAGCGCACTCTAAATTACTCGTTTTGAATTACTTGCAAATCTGTAGTTTGATTCGCACTATCAATTTTCCATATTCAAGAGGTTTAATAACCGAAACATAATAATAATATTATTATGGCCTACTGGTCGAAATAACTCAATGTCAGGTTCAAACATTTGATTCAATCTGTTTTTAATAAAATCTGTTTTCTTATTCAAAAGTTCACTTTTAACCACCATCATTCTCTCGGAATTTATTCTCAACTGAAGTTATTATTATTGAAGTTTTGGAAAAGTTTGGAATTTTCAAACAAACAACCATGATCAGAAGTCATCCTACAGATTTGTATACTACAACATCTGGTTACATTTTCATTTAAGTACATACCTAAACGTGTATTTCAACCAATCGCAATTTTGAAGAATTTTTTCTTCAATTATGCCCTTTTAAGAAAATAATAGTTTCAAGGGATACAAAGCCCGTTGCAAGAACTTGAAAATTACGAACGTCATTTGAATAGTTTGATGGAAAATGTTTAAAATAACAAAAATTTTCAACCTTTCACGTTTATCGTCACTCGGAGGTTCGGTAGTGGGATATCTGAAAAAGCAGTAGATATTTGATGCATGGATTTTGTGGTAGAAAACCGGGTATAACGCTGTCTAGCCAGAGGGCATACTTTTCAGGGTTGTACGGACACCCCACTTACATGAGATCAGAGCTACACGCAATTTCTATACCGAGATAGGGGTCGGAGAGAAGGTGATTTTCTCCTTCTTCACAATCCTATTTGTCGACAGCGATTCCCAGAAAAATGCTGATCTGCCCCATGGAAGCCAAAGCAAAACTCCCGATTGGATGTCCCCGGATGTGCTATTGGATGGGCCCGAGGGCCTGTGTGGGTATCTTCACCTGGCACCCTCACTTCAAACTGCTGCTCTGACTTGCAAATCCTCCCCATCCCTTCGTCTACCGACAAAGGAAGACTTTGAAGACAATCCAGCTTCGGGAACCCCCTCTTTCCTTTTCCACATCCTCGTTTCAGATATGAGAAGTAGTTCAAGTCCCTTTAGGATTCCCTTCAATAGTTAATGAACCATACACCGCTCCCATCCCCTGCCGTCACCACTAGGGGCTCCTCAAGTCTCTCCGGTAGCTTGCATCCCTAAGTTCTAAACCTCCCCGCTACTTTCTTTCATTTATCCTATCATGAAATATTTAAGCTAATTTAGCTTTCTGGTAGACTTCCGACATGATCTCTCTAGCTCCAACATGCCCCTCATACTTATTCATGGACCCTAGATATGCCCCTCACGCTACTATATCGCTGTTAATAATACGCAAAGCTCAAGGTGGGCACTTACCTGGACGGATACCATATGCAATATCCATGTTACTTACATAACTACACGAAACAACGTGTAAGTGTCGAACGTGTAAGCTCGAGATGGGGATTGTTGGCAACAAGCTCAGTGATTGTCTCGTAAATTTTCGAACTAAATTCCGGACCAACTCATGTAATTAATCGATGATTACTTTCTTGGACATACCTACATAGTTAATTTCCTTCCAAAAATTATCACTAATAATTAGTGATACTAATGGTAAGATAATTATCATAAATGGTAAGATAATTATTATCTTACCATAGAAACGACACATAACTTGGGACAACCCGATATCACAAAACCATGTGAATAAGCTGGTCCCTAATACGAGTATGTTTATGATGTTTCGTGTAGATACTGATGTTTTGATTTACGATCATGTTTGTGATGTTTGTTTCTCTGGTTTCACTTTTGAGCCCTTATTACGTATAAATGGCAGTACAGCGCTTCAAATCGTTTTGAAAAACACTAATTCGAAATCTATTCAAATTCACGTTAAAACTGTAGGTATACCTATTATAGGTATACAATATACCTGTATACTTGTATGTTGGAGCCAAAGGAAGACCCATAATTCCAGCTTAGTATTATGTTACCTACTACTCTTTTATCTAAAGTTTTTCAATCTATGGCGTTTTGAATGATCAACCCAAATTGTTCACTTTTGGCAATTGACTGCGATATCAACTTTCTACGATCATCTGTAGATCTAGTAGTTACAGACAAAAGCTGCGTTCAGCGAGCTGACGGGTTTGTTTTTAATTCGGATCCTACGTATCTCGAAACGTCACCATTAAAAAATTTTCATTTTATTATAAAATACAATTTTCATTATTTAATAATAAACCAAAATTAAGCAATCACCCAATTCCAAACTACCAAAATCTCCAAAATACTACAAAATAGCACTGGTTGATTTAAAAGGTGGGGGATCTGTGAAAAATTAGGGGGGTTTTCTAAAGTGAAATAGGTCTGACGGTCAGAATCTGACCTGTCGCGGGAATGAGAATAGCACTAAGTGGTTTGGCCAAACAGGATGATGTGAAGGCGTAGGAGTTCCGGTTGCTGTTTGAACGAACGGGTATAAAATGACGACCAGCGTGAGTCACAGTGAATTGTCTGCGTACAAAGGAAAGATTCACAAGGAAAAAAAACGGCCATTGTCAATATGTGACACAACAAGCATCATACGTAGTAGGAACATCGTAGACCTGTGACCCAGCGATTTACCAACGTGATTGTAGAATTTATCTGATCAGTAAAACAAACGTAAAATATAAAATACGTAGGTCATTACTTGGGTAGAGAAAGACGGGACGGTAGATGGACCGGACCTAGTTCGAGGAGATTTACGTCTTCCTGAACACTGTAACGCTGACTTACATTGTAAAGGCCTTTATTGACGTAACCAATCTCTTGAATCCAAATGGATATAACGTAAAAGCTGCCGGCCCTAATGAAGCCAAATTTTTGGCCCTTCTGTTTCTGAGCCCCTGAGAAAATACTGAGCCACATTGAAGAGATTTATGTTCAAGTGATAGTAACTATCAACAGTCACTGTTGATCAACCTGAATATGTACATTGCAGCAACCTTGCCCAACTGCGGGTTCGACTGGCTTGAGACGGTGGCTAGTTTTCGGCAATGTTATGTGAAGGAATACCACACCATTGTTCCGATACTTGAATTATTCGGTATAAATTGTTACATTTTCGAAAATATATGAATCCGTGGTAAGAATGAGAATTTTCAATTTTACAAACAAATGAAGTGGTATGTATTTTTTACGTGATATTCTATATAATTTTGGTGAATTACAAACCTCATCGTTAACTTTCTGTCACGCCAATTGAATTTTTAGTAGGGGAAACTAAAGTTAGGATGGGGGTAAAGTTGAGATCTTATGAGCCCATTAGGTATTTATTGTGAGAGCCGTGTTTATCAGGGAACTAACATTTTCGAAAACAGTTAGGATCTTAGATCCTGTTATAAGTTATTACCTCAACTTCCATTCTAGTGATATCAGCTAAGGCTCGTGTTGTTTGGCCCTGTCCATCTAATCGAAGCAACTACCAAACTGAATCTGATTGTAAAATGAATAAGATATCGGGAATTAACAGATTTCCGTTCAAGCAAAACCTTGTCTCTGGAAATGTAACCAACGCTGGTTATGATCAACATACTAGTGAGGCGAAACCGGACGGTAGGCGATAGCTATCCCGATATTGTAAGGCGTGGATCGGCGGGGGCATTGCTAGCAAATTGATCCGGATGGAACAATTCAATTTGGTTAATGAAATAGGTCCAGGGACTGGCGTTCAACGCGAAGGAGATTGGCGGATTAGCTTTGGTTAAGAGGTGGGTTGGGGCTTCGTCGATGGGTGAGCCGCCTGCCCCAGGTGCTGCTCATTATCATAGACCGGTTTCCGTCGTCCAATTTGCTGCCTTTACTATGAATATGCAGCCCTCTCTTAGGAACCTTACCTGAATATACATTAGTCAATTTAGCGTTTCCAAGCAGTTGCGAAACTAAGATGTCTTGTTTTCTGGAGGTTTGGTGAGCTCAAGACTAAACCGTACCTCATTGCGCCCCCATATCGCCTGATAACTCACGTAAATCCATCCATTTCAACAAAAGTAATATTTTGAATCGACAAGCTGTTGTTGATGTGGATGTAGCTGAGATATATTTCAAAACTAATTATAAACCAAAATTCCGCTCACCCCATCCAGTAACATGTGATCACAGTGGGCCTGAAAAGGTCCGTTTTATTTCGTCCTCTTGTTCAGAATATTTTGGAAATATCAGTGTTCCAATTATCTATAATAAAACACTCTTCTATTTCATGGTGAGTGTCTGTCTTTTTAAGTACCTAAGTATATCTTTTTTGTTCAAATATTTTGGTCACTTGGTACTTATTTGAACAAATAAACCGAAATGAAAAACTCAGCTATGGTATATCTTGTAACTA
This sequence comes from Stenodema calcarata, assembly GCA_963920205.1. Classification (NCBI taxonomy): domain Eukaryota; kingdom Metazoa; phylum Arthropoda; class Insecta; order Hemiptera; family Miridae; genus Stenodema; species Stenodema calcarata. Next base: position 4,670,273 of record OY986052.1, read on the forward strand.
CTTATTGAAATGTTTTCTTCTAATAATTATTAGAAACAATCGTAGTAATCTGTTATTCAAACATAGTCACCTAAACAGTAGGTAAGAAGTAGGTAGAGGTAATCAATTCAAATTCCAAAATATTATAAAAAGTCTTGAATTTATTTAAGGAACTATAAAAATACATTAGGTAGTAGTAATAAATTCCATCAATTAACTTACAGCCAACGGGTCCTTTACGCAAGGAAGAATGAAATGTTTTCGGTCTAATAATGCTACCTATAAATTATTTTGTGATGCACCGCTCTTAGTCAAGAACGATCAGTTCATTGGTCCCTCTTCATTGGAATGTATTCACTCGGAACTCTTCTACCCTTGACTAGCAATCTCTTTTTGAGTGCCTTCTTCACTTTCTTCAGTAGGTGTTCGTCTTTGTTTAGGTTTAGTGAGAAAAACTATAAAGATTGCTCCACTGATTAAGAGAGCAGATATGACAGCGACAGACGTCGACCAAGCCCAGGATGGTATCGCATGGGATTCAGTTTCAACTCGAACGGCTTCGAGAGATTGAGGTGATGGAAGCAGTTTCGTGGGCAATACTCTTTGTCCAGAATCGCACGCAGATTCTCTGACGTACCTTGCCCATGTACGGTTGGCAGCAGTGATGTATTTCTGCCTTCTTGACGTGACGTGTTTGATAGGTGACGATTTATGGTCGAATCGGCAGTACAAGGTATTTCTCTTTTTTGGATTCGTTCTGATGATTTCTTCAGACGACACGGTGGAACCAACCAGAATACCCAAATCACCTTTCACCACTTCTGCCCACTCCCACATATCCGCTACATAACAAGCACATTTCCACGGATTCCCGACCAACTTGAGCCACGTCAGGTTTTGGTTGTTTTTAAAAATCACTGGCGATATCGTTGTTATGTTGTTATAACTCATATCAAGTTTTTCCAAGTCCGGTAAGTTATTGAGAAACTCAAATTCATCTTGGTTTTTGACTTTCAACTTATTATTACTAAGGTACAGCTCAGTGATATTCCCAAATGAGTGTAACGCATTTGCAGGAATATATGAAACACCACAGTTACTCATATGCAATTTCTTGAGTCTCGTGAGTTGTCTTGGGAGGAACGATCCCTTTAGTGGGATTTCCAGTGGATTACCAGCCAAGTTGAGTTCTGTCAAATCTGGGTACGTTGAGCTTTCGTGGAAAACAGATCCGTTGAGCCTCGATAACCCGCAGTTCTTCAACTCTAAAGTTTCCAGGTCTGTCAGATTTTGAAACAAGCCGGACTCAAGACTTTGAAGAGGGTTCCCCGACAGAATTAGAGTTTTCAATGACTTCATTTTATGAAACGTGCTTTTGGAAATTGATCCAAGATTGCTAAATCCCATGTCCAAGTGTTTCAAGTTTGACAAGGGATTCAAAAGAGATGTGAATGCGTCGTTCAATGGGTTGCGTGATATATCCAATTCTTGCAAATTGGGGAATTTATCGAATGTGTTGGGTGGAAGCCTTGTTAAAGTGCAGTTCCGTAGTGATAGTTTTTGAAGTTTCGTTAGCGGAGACAAGGCTACTGCTAGATCTGTAGCAGACATGGCGTTGCCACTCAAATATAATGTCCTCAGCTTGGTCGCATTCGCAAATGCTCCTTCCGACAACGGTCCTATAATGTTGCAGTTTGACAAATCCAAAAAATCGAGGTGTTTCAGATTTTGTCCCAGGGTTGTTGCAACATCTAGATCTATCAGCTGATTGTTTGCCAGGATGAGACTCCTCAACCACTGGTTATGCTCGAAAACATCGTCAGGAAGTGTGCGGATATTTGATCTGCTAATATCTAAATATTCCAAGCGTACTAGAGGAGTGAGAACTGCAGCCCAATCCATGGGATTGAACAGGTTGTTTCCGGAAAGTTCCAGTTTCTTGAGGTCCTGCAGCTTTGCAAAAAGGCTTCCGTCGACGTTTGTTAAATTGCAAGCGTTTAACTTAAGTTCTTGCAGTGATATCAAAGGATCGAATACTCCAGGAATCACCTCTTGGAACGAATTGCGGGACAGATCGAGGCTGTTCAGATGAGGAACGTCCGTGAAAAAGTTTTGATTGAGAGTTCTCAAGCTGCAGTCGCTCAAGTCCAGATTAAGCAAGGATTTGGATATCAGGAACGGCCCTGTGACCTCTTCCAGACGATTAGATTGAAGTTCCAATGTAATGAGTCCTGGACTGTCCCTGAAACATAGACAACGTTGGATGTTAATTGTATTTCAAAGTAACTTTTGTGACTTTTGGGAATACACATCCCAACAAATTTAAGAACATGACGATTAAAACAGACTTTGTTCTATTATCCGCAAATGAACGAAGTCATTAGTCACTTGATTTCATCATCAAAGATTCATATATGGCTTGATATGGCTTCTTTCCGATCAAAAGGAGTATGATCTTCGAGCTAAGATACCCTGAAATGGCAGTTAATACGTATTTTTACAACCTAAACTGCGGGGGCGGATCCAGACATTGATTTCGGCGGGGGGTCATGAGGTTCATAATCTAACCTAATGTTTTTAGTGATACAATTCTTTCTTTTGCATATAGAGCGTTTATGTTTAGGGAATCACTGGCAATAACTGAATTTCTACATAACTTCTGCTTATACATCAGTAACGTAGCCAGGAATTTCGTTCGGGAGGTTCAAAAGGAGCCCCCCCCCCCCCATGCCAAGATAGTGACACCTCTCAAATTTCGACCTCCTGGAACCCCCTCCCATGGTACCAAGCCACTGTTGTACGAGGCCAAATCAATGTTTTTGCTTTGATTTTGCTTTTTGATTTTTTTTAATAAAATACTTTTCGCACGCCTAAGACGTTCCGAATTCGACGTATAGAGAAATTTGAGAGGAGTCACTCACTATTGGAAGCTACACATGAAGACTTGAGTTTCATGTTCGGGAGAACGTCACCAGCTTAATTAGTGTTCATAGGCTGGCGGAAGTATACAATAACAATGAGGTTCACTCGTAGTTTTGATTCAATTTCAGTTTCCTCATTGCGTTTAAGGGAGGAAACACTTTCAAGCCGGTTCTGTCAGTAGTCGCTGTGGCATCTGGCGCAAACGGCAGACTCCTCGAGCACTACTGTTAAGGTTAATTAAGTAAGGAGAATCCAGGTTCCTGTTCAGGAGAGTCTTCCCTTCCTGAGGATCCCCGCGCACACTCCAACTGGTACAATTAGGAAACGGGACGAGTAAGAAGGGTAGAAGGCGTTTGAAGAGCTCCATATTTTAATCAACTAAACACCCCAGGAACTGGAGTTTCTCAGCTGAATCCCATAGCTGAGAGTACGACGTTTATCCCGCGGTGCCCGACGATGGGGAACGCTCCCGGTTTTCAGTTTCAGGACTTCCAGGATTCCCGGCGGAGGTCGGGTGTTTCGCTCCCGACGCGCTCCGATTGTTTTGGAGTTTTTTCGAGCGTGTGATACGAGCAGGCGGCGCCCCCGTCCTCTCCGTCGTACCACCGTCTCGTGCAAATGTCATGTTTTGCTAAACTATGACAACTGCGACCGCCAATGAAACCCTCTCAACTGGAAAAAAGACCGTCTGAGCAAAAGTTAACTGGTTTAAAATTAAATGGCGCATTTCTTTATGGGACACCACCTCTTTTCATCTCGCATAAAAGGCCCTTGAAAAGGGAGTTAAAATCAGTGTTTTCACCCCAAAAAAACAGGCAATATAGATTTCGCTTCCTCACTACCGAATTTGTATGTCCAACACGATCATTTCCACTACCACTATGGTATGAGGAATTCAGCGCCAGTATTTCAGATGATCTCTAAATCCTTCTTCTTAGTCCTACATGAAAGACCTATTAAAACTAACTGATATATGGTGGACATGTGTAATCTCTCAATGAATTTTGTGAGTATCAGTAGAAACCGTGTGTATGAGCACACGAGAAGTGCTTTGGTACGTACTCAATCGATTTATATTTACTCGTGTACTCCCTGATATTTAGTAGACCACTCCAATTTTGCTCAATTTTGATAGATGGTGGTTAATTATCCTCCTTGTGAATGATTTTCACCTTTTTTTTTTATTGTGTGCGACTACAAGAGGTATATATTAGGTCCCCTCCCTTTGGAGGGCTAATGCATTATTTTCATACAATATTTGGTATTGTAATGTAGAGTAATAATTTAGGCTTAATAAATATGATAGGAGAATACATAATAATATATACAACGACTAGACATGGTGAGAGAATTGCAATACGAATTGACGAGTTGACGATTGTGCAGCAAGGTTGCTAAAATTTAATAATCTTTAATAATCTTAATAATTAATTATTTAATAATCTTTGGTTATTTAGGAGCAGTCGTGTTTAAGAGATCGCTTTGCCGTTTCTGTTTGAGCCTACGTTGGTTTCTTGGAGGTCGAGGCTCGACCAGGATTCAGCTGACGAGCGGGTTCTGGTGGTGGGACATACGGCTGTCAGCGTTGTTGTATGTCTCCGTCAGTACGTCCACCTCAAGGGGAATATTGAGGTCAGCGTGCAGTGTAGCATTGCGGACATACCAGAGAGCACCCGTTATTAGTCGTAAGATGCGATTTTGGAGGGTCTGAATCCTTTAAGTTGAGTGTTCGATGCTGAGCTCCAAATGCCGCAAGCATACTGCCAGACAGGTTAAAGAAATGAGGAGTAAAAGATTCGTTTACTATGAAGAGGTAAAACTTGGCTTGCCAGTAGGTACTTTAGTTTTAGGATTTAGCCTCGTATCGTTCCTACCAGCGAATTGATGTGGGGATTCCAGTGGAGTTGACAGTCTAACGTGACACCCAGATACTTGACTGAATCTTCTCTGCTCACTTGTTCACCATTGAGAATCAAGCGAGGCACAATGACATTTCGCTTGTACATGAATCATACGATCTTAACAACCTTGAATGAACCAATGGATGTTCTGTGAAGTACTGATGATAGGAAGGGTTCTTGCTTCTGCTCGATGCGATTTCTGCGGTTTCATTAGGCAATCTTTTTTCACCACGCTGACGTTAATACACTCGAGCAGAGTGGGGGTAACGTTATCACATTCAACTTACAACACCAAAATCTGGCTTCTCTTTTCTCATTTGATCGCGAAGTGATGGAAATAATGAAATGTAGTTTTGATTAGCTTTTCAGGAAGCCAGCACGTGACTGCTCCAAGAAAGCGTCATTAGTGGTTGGAGCTCTTGCTACCAGTAGGAAACATTAGAGGGAAACAATCCCCTCCAGATATTGGGAAGTTTCCCATTCCCTCTTGAGCTATATTTAATTCTTATCGGTTAATGAAGGGGAGCGTTCTTCAGGGACCGAAAGGGCTGAGGGTTTCTTTTGAGAAAAATAACTCTGTTGAGCATAAAATAAAGAACGGAGTAAAATGAGAAAGTTTGATAAATCGATCGGAAGAAAATGATCCAGCGGATTCCATTTCTACCTAGAGAGAATGTCCGGTTAAATTGGATGGGATTATGAATTACCTTTGAACAAAGTTCAGGAACAAAATAAGACAATCCCGGGTAATCCGAACTATGTCTTGGGTAATTACAAAGTGTATTGGGGGTTTCATTTCGTATTTGCTGAAATCGGTAGTTTATTCAATCTGATTCAAGTGGAGATTGAGAATTCTGATTCAGCTGCGTACCTACTGGCTGCATAAAATTGAATCTTGAGACATTTTTCAGACGAAATACAATTCCAGTTGTACACATGGGTTATTAAATAATTTTTAATTAATTAAATAAATTTTATAAGGGGATTGAAATTGCGTATATGCAAATCGTAGGATCTTCTACTATCGATATTGATTGTGATTCACAAATGAGGGCATGTCATCTAGAAAGGGAACTGCAATATATGCTGTTAAATTCGAATAATTGTAACTTCGAAATTTCGGCCCTAACAGGGATTTTCCGTCCATCAATGCGCATTCGGAAGCACTGGACTGGAAATCTATAGACTACCATTTAGTGGCCTATTCCCATCATCCAATTATGATCCATTCACATTCAGACAGACAGTGAATAATATTGGGAATGTGGCGTATGACAGACGAAAGGAAATTTGAATACCATCTTATGTAGGGATCATAAGGTAGGGATTCTGAAGAATTCATTTGCGTAGTTTTGAGCGAATTTTGGGGTAGGCTTGCCTAGACAGACCCAGTAGAATGAATCCTTTACCTGCTTCAATCGGAAAACCCGCTGGATCTTGCCCTTTAATTGCTGTTTGTGTTCTTCTTCAAGTGTAGTTGGTGAGTCCTTGTAGCACTGTTAGAGCATAAGTTAGACCGGAGCAGTGAACGGATTCGGCTCGGTGAAATTCAGAAGTTCCCTAGCATCGGCAGCAACCCCGAAGTGCACTTGTAGCCGAGTCGAGGAACTCCCTTCCATCACATCGTTTATTTATTGCACAGCCCGCGGAACCCCAATCCAACAACCGCTCCCGGATCAACCTCGTGTTCCCCGAGGGGAGTCCCAGGTTAAGTACAGGTCACTGAGCTTGGACCTATCCACCCTCCTCCTCTAATTGTTGTTAGAGTCCTTCCCCAGCCTTCCCAGTCCCTTCCTAATCATATCACCGATCACCCACGAACATCGAGGTCGTGTTCCATTAGCTTCGGCTAGACCGAATCCGGTCTGAACCTCTGCGTGATTCAAGTCAATCCTAGGAAAATGGTGTTTTTTTCCTGCAGAAACGCCTCAATGCTGCAAATGAATTAGGGGATTGATGGAAACATCCGAGCTGCAAAATCTTCATTTGTGCAACAAATAGTCTGTTATCGACTCACCTTTACATTTATCGACACAAAGGAGATCTCAACCAAAAACGTTCAAATTGTAGGTACCCATAATATGTTATATATATTTTACTGTGGTGCTTTCCACAGCCGAACGGTCTACAGCATTCGTGTGAAGCCGCTCAGTCCGTGGGAGGTCCGGTTCGTATCTAGTGCTGTTAACGAGCTTTGCAAATACGAGTACTATTATAGTAGCAGCACCTGAATCTTCTGAGGAAGAGATCAAATATTCACTAAAATCGTGTGCTTTGATAGCCAACCAGTAAACTTGAAACAGTTCTTTTGCATCGAACTATAATAGTTCGATGCAATAGAACTGTTTCAAGTTTACTGGTTGGCTATCAAAGCACACGATTTTAGTGAATATTTGATCTCTTCCTCAGATGATTCAGGTGCTGCTTATAATCAGGTCGTCTAATGATCTTGCTTATGATTCACGGGACCGGTTACTGAAGGTTGAGAAAATCAAATTAAATCTTTTGTGTACTCCTCGGTTCACAGAGTGTTCTGGCATAAAATTCCGAACTTGATGGACAATACGATATTACATTTACTGCGTATTTGCTGTAAATATAATATAATAATTATTCTATATTCTATATAAATATAATAGAACTATTCCACATCCGCCGGGTGTAAATGTAGTAAACACCGTTGCGGATGCCGAATTCGGTGCATGAGTTTTGAATCTTGATGTAGAAGGTCAGATTTTCGGTTTTGCCGATGGTACGGCTATTGTTTTCTAAGATTTCAATTATGAGACCCTTGTGGTAAGGTCACCAGGATATAAAGCATTGGTTAGATTGGAGTGCATTATGTTTGAATATCAATAAAACGTCGGTTGTTCGATTTTCTCTGTCAAGCAGAGGAGTTGTGTGCACAGATAGCACTTATTTTCATCAGTATGAATGTTTTCTTAGCACTACCCCTTGTTTGTGTAACCCCAACGACAAATGTTAAGTATCTGGATGTTATTTTTGACGACCAGCTCAAACTTGATTGCCACATATCTGCACTTATAGGTAAACTACGCAAGCATTTTTATATCTTTAAAAAACCCTTATAATCTTAAATACCAAAAATAATATTCATCTGTCTCACGGGAAGGAAGAATTTAAGATTTTTATATTTCGGATTCCCTATCAACCCCCACCCCTATGCATCGGATCCAGAAGTTAACCCACCTATGTCCTTCCCCGATCACGGAAACATTCAAATACGGGAGAAGGGTTCGATCCATTGAGCCGTTTTTGCGTCTCGGACAGACAAACAGACAGACACCAAAATCATAATCGGCATGGTTCGACTCCATTTCATGCGAAACGAATAGTGAAATTTTTAGAAAATACCCATGAACACGAAAATCGTCTCTAAATTTAGTTATATAGATGAATGTATATATTTGATCATTTTTTGCCAATAAATATTATTATTATTTCTAGATTATCTATTCATTAGGTACTCCTAATCCCCCCCCCCCACTCTTCAGACGATCCAGTGCTTCCAAAGGCATCCCTAACATTAAAACACGCCAGACAAGCTAAATAAAGGTTGAGAGTCGGTATGAGAGGTGCCTAGCAAAAAGAGAAAGATCGAGGAAGCGGCCTTGGAAGGATGTGGAAGACAACGCTGTATAATGGTAACTACTACCTTCGCAATGGAAGGCTATGAAGTGTCGAGTCTTGTTGAATAATGAGAGCTCACGAGGCGTTGCTCCTCCGGTACAAGTATAAAGTGGTTCACGGCCAAGTTGAAGCGGGAAGAATTTTGGTGAAATACGTTGTCTTGGTTTTCCACCACTCTTTTCCGGGGCTGTTAGCACGCAATTTTTCTCGGCTCAATGGCGTGTAATCGGGCGATTTATTGCTCACTTGAATAACTTTCACAGAGGAACAACCTCCTCAGAACCGGACACATCGCCGAGGTAGGTATGTCTCATTTTGTTGACTAGGACTTCAAGCTATTTTATAGTTTTCTTGTTAGCTCATAAAGAATTATTTCTAAATATTTCTCGCTCGAAGAATTATTTCTTAACAATTCTTCCTTTCGCAAAACACACTCACATAATAGTTATTCATAAGAAACTATTTATAAGAATGTGAACACTTCCATAGGTGTTAGTTTGGCTGAAGATGTTTGGTTCAAATATCGGGAGTACTACAGTATTGGTCTGGGCGAACCCCATCCTTACTGCCCAACGGCCTCTAACTTTTCGGTAGGATGACTCGGTTTCAAAACAGTGATACCTCCTAAATTTCGAGGGGTTACTCAATAGGTCAACATTGACGTCTTTGGCGTGCGAAACGTGTTTTATAAAAAAATTCAAAAAATCAAAATGGCTCAAAAACATTAATTTGACCATGTACTAGTAGGAGTTAGGTGGAATTTCAGTTATTGTAAGTGATGCCCTAAACGCTCTATATGCAATAGAAAGAATGAAATCGCTGAAAAATAGGTTAGGTCGGGTTATGAACCTCATCACACCTCACCCCGAAATCAAACTCCAGTACACACCTACGATATTGATACAGAAATTTTTCCGGATAGTATAAATTCTTTCTAACTCAATTTTTTTGCGTTATCAAATTGAATTAAATTATAGGATTTTGAGACAGCACTGTTTTACGATAATTATTTGTTTTCCAACGAAGTAGTATAAAGAACCGGAATTCAGCACATTTGGCGCAGATAAATGGTTTAGCAGTGTTGTACAGAGATATGAGTCAAGGTACCACTTAATTTATGAGTATCTGCTCTATTACTTTTCTTTCTTTCCTCCTAACTTCGAGTAGCGGGTAGCACCTTAATATCACATGAGTGCAGTAGTACCTACCATCCGAGATATGTACTGTCCTCATCATTAATAGTCTATTCGCTACGCACAGAAAAGCAATTTCAGCTAGGAAAACCGCTCGCTGTGCTATGGACAACACGCAAACGGATAATAAGTTCCAGGAAGTATTTTGTTTTGTTACGTAGTTGCCTGTTGTTACGACTCCTGGGACGAATAAATCTGGGTACTAAAAGTGTTGAACTTTCTGCATTAGGAATGTTGTTGTACATTCACAGCCACGCTCTCCAACTTCACATCGTCAGATATGGAATACTCATAGCATTGTTTCGAACTAAACTACATGCAAGACAATTAGTTGATCTGATACAGTCGAGTGGTCTTGGTTTATCGAGAGTTTTGGACGACTAGTTTAACATGGTTGCAACACCTCCCAGAGTCTGTGGTGGGGAGTGAATATAAACCTATTAGTGTCCAACCAGAAATTGGAGGGAAGTCCTTGAAAAAATAATGGAGACAAATTGTATTTTCCACTCGTACGGCTAATGGAAGAAAATCTCACGTTCTGTTGTAGAAAGCTTGTTCAACGGTAGAATATTTAACCTAACAATTGGTAGTGCCTAACCTGGTACCCCTAGATTGGAGGACCAACACCTCTCAGGCAATCGGTAATGGTTTGATCGGACTCCGTGTCAAACGCCTTCGCCATCAATTGACGCAACGAACTACGGACGTTTATTCCGCCGTTCTTGATTAAAAACATTCTGAAGAATCGTGAGATTCTCAGCTGTGCCATCAGCTGGTCGAAACGCCCGCTACCCAGCGTCAACGAGGTCCCAGTTCACCATCCTTGTAGAAATGACCTTGCGGAAGTACCGAAGAACGACCGAACCTACCGAGATCGGACAGAAGCTCCCCGGACCACTCTCACCTTTCTTTTTGATAATCACCGTCAATGGGGGCCTCCTTACCTTGCAAGGAGAAGGAGATTCAGGACCAACGATTGAACGCAGCGAGATATTTTGTTCCAGCGTCCAGCCTTGATACCCTCGGGACCGGAAGCTTTGGAGTCATGGACCCGGCACTTGAGTGCCTCATCCTGTGTAATAGGCTCGTGTATACAAACCGTTGGTCCCAAACACGTTACACTGGCCCGTTCTTAACATGAAGAAACAGGATGGTTCGTACAGAACTCCTATACAATAATAATAATCTACTATAGAATAACAGGTACCTACATAACTAGGATCTGGAGGGACTTGGACAGATTATCCTATTGGGATTTCACCAAAATCTCATTGTAACTATTGACTACTCATACGAATCGTGAAATTCCTGAATCTCTGAAATTACCGCCGTCTTTGAAGCTATTCGGCGTTTGGGCGAGGCCCCTACAAATGTTTTCCCTTTGGAGCGAAGGGAGATATAGTCTTGCATATTTATATGTTTATAATGTTCTTATTTGCATGTTTATAAACATTAAATACTACAATCAAGAGGTACCTAATTGGCGCTCAGTCCGATTTCGCTGAAGTCAAATAAGTAATTGAGAAGTGATTTATTAATGTACTCGCTTAGTTAGGTAAGTGCTGAAGCCGTGAAATGATACATAGGAACATAAACTAATTTGTTGTATTTGTGAATCATTCTATACCCATGTGAAAAAGCCAACCCACTTGGAAAACGTTCTTACACCTAACTTCAAGTTCCCTTCTTAGATCCCTTCTATTAATAACATAAATTGTTCAGAAAAAAAAAAAATTTTTTTAATGCAGTGTAAATCGGGATACGATTCTGGGCCATAAGAAGAAGAAGAAGGACAAGAATGAGTTTGAGATTTTCTGTTGAAATTGCTAAAAATACACGAACCTCAGATCACTAAACGGTTATTAGTGACCGCCCTCTTCACCATAGCTCTCATGAACTGTTGGGACCGCCGGACAAATCGATCCTGTTCCCTCTTCAAACCCGCGAGCAGCACTCAACTGGGAAAAGGCAATTCAACCATAGCAGAGAACGTGATTCAACCGTAAATACCGTCAAGTTGAGCGATATCCAATTTGTTACCGCGCGGTGCCTTTTTAAAACGAGCGAGTTTGAAGTTTTTCATCGTTGACAAAAAAAAAAAAAAAAAAAGAAGAAAAATCTTGAGCACTATTTCGGTAACTTTTAATTTATTGCTCTAGTAGCCATAGAAAAGTATTAGCGCACTATTACAGGTATTCTCAGTAGGCGCTGCGGGCAAGAGGGCCAATCAAGTTGAGAAAGGCTGTATCTAACGCCCTCGATGCCAAATTCTTAAACTCCTAAGATTTTTAGTTGATGGCGTACGTGTAAAATAATGTTCCTACGTAATCAAGGGAACTGTGAGTTTTGAGTAGATCGGAATCGGAAAACTGTTACAATCCACAACCAGTGTATGGTACAAGTGAAAATTTCATTTGTGAGCTTGCAGGCGGACCATGTTGGCCAGAGAAAGGCGTTGTTTCCATTAACTACGTTGGAGTGCTTTGGCTCATTCAATCATTAATACCGAATCAATTGCATTTATTACCAACTTCTCAACAGATTTCACCACGGTCACAAACGGTAACGTTGTAGATCCATAACGTTTGTAGCCACAAAAATGCAAATTATTTAGAGGTATTGATAAACACCCAAGCATAACCTAATCACCCAAAAAACACTCCGTGTAAAAATCACACCGCATCGCAAATATCATTCTACAGCGGCCGGTAAAAATTATGATATCCACTTTCCACTCGCTCTTTTCCAACTAAGACGTTTTATTACTATTCATCTATGAATTAGATGTGCTAAGGAACTAAGGGGAGATTTCGAAACGGGTATGGTGCTTGTGAAGTGGTTAGGACATCTCTTTGGTTGGAAGGAATAGGGTGGGCGGGGAAAGTGGATATCATAACTTTTCCGGCCGCTGTAGAATGATATTGGCGAGCGGGTGATTCTAACACGGAGTTTTTTTGGAGGGGTACCTATGACATAATATGTCATTATAAATATTATTATTATTATAAATATTATATTATGACATAATATGCCATTATAAATATTATTTTTGTTTTCGAAGTTGAAAATACCTGTAAAGGCAATGTGCAAGAATAAATTAAACAAATTAATAAAATTATAAAATTATAAATTTATTTTATTTATTTTATTTATTTATTTATTTATTGGCACAAACATAAAAGAAACAGACAAAATGAAGCAATCTAATTAGAAATTAACAGTTGTGCCCACTTAATTAATTGGTACTTATCGATAAATTGATAATTTATATAAATTCCCCACCATTTCTTCTCGGGCTGACGACGCTGTACAGCGAAAATTTCCACTTTTTCCAAATTTACGTAAGTGTTTTCTATAATTTTCATCCTCCTGTCCGTTCATTCAAGTTCATAATTTATATAAATATTTATTTATTAATAAATTATAAATTATTAAAATAAATCAATTAAGCAAGAATAAAGAAGGCTGTTGCTAAGGGTGAAGAACCGGGTTTTTGAAGTTTTAATAGGTCTGAAGCTGAAACGAAGCTCTGTGAAAAATTTCAAGTCAATCGGTGATGGAGGAGAGGCTGTAATCTTGGCCGTTGGTTACCGGGAAAACGAGTTTTGGGGAGTTTCGAGCGGGGTGGAAAGCTAAAGCGTTCCTAGGTATCTTGTACAAAATATTGCTTAAGAAATTGCCACTTACGAGAAAGAGTCAGATTCCACATGGATTATTTGGTTGCCAGACAAATCGAGATCAAGGAGGTACCCCAGTCCAGCGAACTCGACCCTCGTCACTTTGGTTAGCTGATTGTCGGCAAGTTTGAGGCTCCTTAACTTGATGTCTTCTGGAAAGGGCTCGATCTCGGTCAAGTTGTTGCCGTTCAAGTTGAGGACGTAGACGTTGATGCTTAGACCTTCGTCCAGCGTTGGTACCGCAGTCAGGTTCGTTTCCGAACAGTCGGTCACCCAATTAATCCTGGAAGAGATAGTGAGCTACAACTCAGGATTACAATATACATGACAATGCTGGAACCGCTAGAAGTTTCAAATCGCGTTTGAAACAGCGTGGTTGAGTGAATTGTTTACATCTTTAACACTACCGTGTGCACTATTGTATGAACTGTTACTGAAACGAAATGAAACGCAGAATGAAATGAGTGGTTCAACTTTTGATCATTTTATTACTGAGAAAGAGCGCCTATATAGCAGGATGTACAACTGATTTACTGAATAGCCAGTTGAAATTTCAAAAAGTGGCATGTTATGTAGGTAGATCTAATTTTTGAATAGAAGAAAAGAGCTTGTAACCAGTTCCGTTTGATGGGATTTTGGGCTGAAAATGTATTCGCTCTTATCATAAATTGGTTTTCATAATTGATATCTCATGTGCTGTTTCTAATAATTGTGCACAGTTCAAATGTCGTTGGTTTCTGAGAGTAACCCCTCCTACACAAATGCCGATCCTAACCTAAAATTCCTACTATGCTCATTCTTCCGAATCATATTTAGAGAAATATGATGGGAATCATCACCCACACATGCATACGACAGACGCAGATACGGTTTTCCTTGTACCGAATACTGATGTAAGTATCATCTGAAACGGTTTTCTTTGGGTTATTTTCTCTTTTCAAAGCCCTCAATAACCTTTTGTCACCGAGACAGTAGCAATGCATGTTTCGTACTCACCTAAAATAGTGGCAGTCACAGTCTTCAGGACACTCCAACTCGGGGAGCCTTGCTGAACAAAGAGTTAGCAGTCCCAGGAGACTGAGCAGCCTTCCTGTCCCTCCACCCATGTCAATTACGGAGAATCTTCACATCACTGAAAAGAGAAGAAGGATTCAATTACTCCAAATTGTATACAAACACGGACAAATGAAATTAGTTCCAGAACATTTTTCAAAGCATCCTGTTCTACCCTTTGTCGTGAATAGTACGAAGTACGTAGTTACTCGTATCCATCATTACCAATTATGACATCATCACAACAACTGAATTTTGAAGTACAAATTAGAACGGTAGTTTTACACTCGGTCTCACTTTGCTTAGGTGTAACCAAACAAAGGCTCACCTTGCCGTTAGGTACGAGTAGGCGAGCGTTACTCAGTGGTTGCACTTCATGTGAACTACAAGTAGTCGAAGGTTTAGACTTATTGTACCGTTAGGTTCCGAGGGAAGGGAAGTGGTTACCAGGCAAAAGGACCCTTACAGTATTTTGGGACCTCGTGGACAGGTTCAAGGCGAACCGAAGGCCCCCCATTAGTCGATAACTACTTCCTGAGTTACTGACAGTACCTTTGCACTCATCCAAACTCATGATTTGTCCAGACCACACTCTCATCTGTAGGTTCATCGAACCACTAGAAGTTCCTTACATTCGTTAAACTTGCATTGCAAATTGAATATTTCAAAGCCACAGAGTCTTCATCTCCCACAAAATGACCGAGGTTAACCTCGGTTAGCGAAGTCTGGCTTGCGAAGGTCGTTCACGTAAGAAGATTCCTTCGTGTGAACTTGATTCACCGTTGGTATTGTGTGAAAAGCTCACAGACAACAGGCGTTGCCCTTGTCTCTTGAACAGAGGAAGTATTATATCCGTTGAATATTTCATTTTCTGCTTTGGGTCTAGTACGACAAACTACAGGTAGGGATGGTTAGGGGTTCGTAAGCAGAACAATATTCAGCTTCATTAACAAATTACTATTTAAAAACATTGTTTATCTAAACTCCATCCAGAGGGCGTCCCCCGTAAAGTATGTACCTACCTACTCTTCTACGAAGATGGCCTCCCATCCTAGCCTTTGCTCCTGCATCCTTTCCAGAGCTTGTAATACGACGAGAGGATTCCAGAAATTGGCAGGGAGGCTTGGGCCGACCTGACAGGTGCACTAAGAATTGCTGACATATTGTGGTAGAATAAGCGTAACTCCTATTTCGCCGATCCCAAACTGAGTCTCCCTCCGGTGTTTGACTCGCGAATGAGATTATCCTTCCTTCCACAACCCTCCTCGGTGACAAACTTTCTATTCACTCTTACAGCTCATCAACTTGGATACCTAATTATATGTTGTACAAAGCGCCTTAGGTTGTTGGAGTTTTGAAATTTCTCCTACTGTTTCATAAACCAACACAGTTGAAGCAATTTACAAAAACCTTATAATGCATTTATTCAAAAAACGTATATAAGTGCATCTCATAAACAAGAGCATAATGCCAAATGCCACTCACCACTGTAGTTTAAATCTGTGCTATGGGGAGGAGTTATTTATAATTACCTTAACTATAATATTATTGCGAGAAAAAGAAAATGAAAAAATGAATGAATGGGTTTATCATTATGAGCAAGTCTTCACCTCCCTTGACTTCTCTCAACCAGACACTTTGAACGAATAACGAGCGCTCTAAGCCTACTCTTGAATTTCTCCAGGGTCGTGGAAGCACGAATTTTCTCAGGAAGAACATTGTTCAATTTAGCTCTCCTAAAATCAAAAGGTAGCTGGCCACAAACAGTCTTCCCAAGGAGCAGCGAAATGAAACAGCGATTTCTGGCCCTGGCTACTCCTTCGAGGGAGGACATTTCATTTTCTTTAACAAGTAAAGTTTGAATGCCTTGATCGTCGTTATTTTGTCCACGAGATCCAAGAACATCAGAACTCTAATTTCTTTGAACAATTATTCATTTTATCAATTTATTACTCAAATTTTTTATTTTCGTATCAGGGTACCTACGTAGAACCCGAATATCGAATAATATGAGTCGTCAAATTATGAGTAGGTAGTAGTCATATTATGAGTCGTCATAAGATGAAATAAGCAGCAGATCGAGGGTCTAACGGCAACTCCCCACAATGTCATTTTGGCGACTTTTCAGCAGAGCCAAAAAACCATCTGCCAATGATTACCTATGTTTACTGAGTAATTCAGCAGAATAAATCGTGAGATTTAGTGTTACCTATCTTAGGTACCTAACTCATACTTAATTAGATTGATCTGCCGGGAGAAGACGCTTCGAATGGTATGCATAACTCATTTTGGCCAAAAGTGACGATGTGGGGTGTTGCTGTGAGATCCTGAAGATGAGGGGGACTAATCAAGGGACGCAATGATACCTTTCGGTTAACGAACTACAAGCTTGGTTGCCATTACCATCTTGATGCCATTACTGAAATACCAAATCTTCCAAGAACCCATAATTTATCGAGCTCTCAACTAAAAGCAATCACTCAGGTTTACAACGACAACAAGGGTTCATCCAATCATTGTGACGACTTCGCCCCTCTCTGTCGCTTAAAATTACTGAAGACTCATTTGCACATAAATGTTGCAATGTCATCAGACAGATGTGTAAAATTTATATTGAAGCGCAACCAAAGGTTATTCATAAATTATATAAAAATCCCATATCAACTGTGGTATTCCACATCATAAATGTTTGAAACTGTAATTATAATGATTGCACCGAATATAATATATTATCATGATGTAAATGAAAAGCCTGAAGTTTCACCTAATGGGCACTAATGAGCATAAAACGATTACGCCTTCATCCCATGCAGGATGTCATACGCGTTAGTTACTTTATTTTTCTCCTTCGATGTAACAAAACCGATACACCGATTCCCCGAAAGGATTAAAGTAGGATTATAATGTTTAACACGCGCTTTACTCTGCTATCCAAGCATCAGGGAACGCACAGCAGAATCCAAACTGCGAGGTGAGTTGAGCCTGTTTCGTTCCCTTCCCGCCCTCACGTTCAGGACCTACACGCTAACCAACAAATGAGAACTTGAGCCTCGCCAAGCGTGTTGCCCGTAATCCGATTGGACGAAAAAAAGAAGAAAAAACCCACCGCAGTCGGTTGGCTGGTCACAGAAAAGAGCTTCGCGTTTTTGAATCAGAGAAACACCGCTCTTACTATTTTATTTCCATTCGTCCACTTTTTATCCCCAGCGTTTTTTATAACGTGGTTACATTCTTGTTGGCCAACATAATATTATTCAATAAGCGGTTTATTCTAGGATTAAGGAATTATCAACGGTCAATTTGACCAACACCTTGCACGACTCCATCTTGCAGAAAAAGTCACTAATTATTAATAATTTTATCAAGTACCTAGTGAAAATTATTATAATTTATTGTTAGGTATTAATAATTTGTATTTATTATCAATAATAATTATTATTAATTATGAAAATTAATACGATATAATTCTGGGGTTTTTAATACTACGTCGGTAATAATTTTTCTATAAAAGAAGTACCTACCAACAAACATTCGAAATTAGGAGTACCTTCATTTCCGTAGCACGAAACGTACCTCAGAACAAAAAACTCGACATCACTAAAACCATAATATGAAAATCATATTATGATGTTCCAAACAGCTCGTTAGTATGAAAATTGACCTGTATTTCAACGTTTGATTCACGATCGTGTTGACAGGCTCAACCTTTGTTTGAATAATTGATACACACAGGTACGATTTCTACAACAATGAAGTACGGGATACGTGGTACGTGGTGTGGGTGTGGGAGGGGGCGCAAAGACATAAAATGTTTTTATGTCTTTATGGTTGCTTTGAATCACGAATCCAATGGCTATGACTGGCATGTCTGAAGCCAAATCATCTAAGAAGAAGAATTCAAATAAACACCTCGATTCGATATGAAGTCTATTTTGTCTCCTTAATTCACCTCATCCACGGGCCTCTCAGATAATACGACGTCGCAACACAAGCGACCAACTACGTCAAAAGATATGACGTCAAACAGGTGCCGCCAAGGACACCTCACAGGATATGACGTACGTGGACAGGCAGGGGGTGGATGACGTCAGACAAGTGGCCTGCAAGAACACCTCACAGGATATGACGCACGTGGACCGGCAGGGGGGTGTATGACGTCAGACAAGTAGCCGGCAAGACCACCTCACAGGATATGATGACGTACGTAGACCGGCAGGGGGTGGATGACGTCAGACAAGTGGCCGGCAAGACCACCTCACAGGATATGATGACGTACGTAGACCGGCAGGGGGTGGATGACGTCAGACAAGTGGCCGGCAAGAACACCTCACAGGATATGACGTACCTACGTGGACCGGCAGGAATGGATGACGTACGTGGACCGGCAGGAATGGATGACGTCAGAGGGGTCAAGGGGACCCAAATATTTTAAACCTCCATTTCTTCCTTACTAATATTAATAAGCATTATGTAAATACGGATCGTAATCTTGAATAGATTTGTTAAACAGAATTGTTGTTGAACAGAATTGTTAAAAAATACTTAACTCGACGGTAATTTGATATTTTATATAATGGAACTGTTGAGAGTACAAGTAGATCTACTTGTACTCTCAACAGTTCCATTATATAAAATATCAAATTACCGTCGAGTTAAGTATTTTTTAACAATTCCTATTTCCATCATAAAAAAATTGTTTCTTCATACAAAAGTTGCTTAACTAAACACTTCCTTCGTTAAATACATTTAAAAATAAATTGTGTCTTCCTTAAACATAACAGTTTTAAAATCTTTGTACAGATCACCCTTCTGTCTAGATCACTAGGTCTAAATGTCTAGATCCTAAACGTTAGATTAATTATTATTATGAATTATCACTCATTATTGATAATTTTATCAAGGAGGTACCTAGTGAAAATTAGTATAATTTATTGTTAGGTATTAATAATTTGTATTTATTATTAATAATAATTATTATTAATTATAATTAATTAATACGATATCCGGCTGTTGGAATCGCCTGGGTTGCTTAGTGCAGAACCGAATGATAGAGATGATGAATTAATTACAAATAAAATGTACCGATATAATTCTGGGGTTTTTAATACTACGTCGGTAATAATTTTTCTATAAAAAGAATAACGTAGAACCACCCTCTTAGATGTATTGTAAATAATTACACACTCGCCCTATACAATTATGAAAGAAATATACAACTTTGAATCATGAGGTGATTATTAAAGAGTCAACTATTAGTGTGTTGCGGAAATATGCTTTTTGCCTGTGCTTTAATCCTCTTGGAATACCCTAGAAACGTTTCCTTTTTGTCGAAGAATTCACTCGTTCATTTATTTACCAAGTATATGCTACAGCTTATGCTACAAAGGACTAACAATACTTATGGGTGGAAGGTAGCGTGATCATACGTATTTACGTTGCCTACAACGTAATTGAGTGTGAATTCACGCCACACATGAAGATGGACTCACCTTAAGAAACACTCAGCATTTATTACGAAGCTGTGAAACTATTTTAATTAGTGAAAGGTTGCAAGTGCGCCTGATGCAGGATGAGAAGGCTGAAGGGAAGAGGCACAGGATGGAAGCAAGTATTCCAAACATCCAACCTCGTCTACTTTGCATAACAATATCAAGCTGAGGGAGTAGCAGTCCCGCTTCTCGACTTCGGAGGCATATATCCCCTCACCCCCTCCCCTGCCATGTTTTCCATCCTCGCCCTTTAGTCCCATATCCCAAACCTAAGGAGGTTGGCGAGAGACGTATAAACAAGAATCTACCTGTCTTACCAAGTTTACGACTACATTATCCACCCCGCTTGTCCTTCTTCCAGGCTTCCTAGGTGTAACCCAATCAACGACTCTGAGATGTCGCGTTCGAGCCGGAATATTGTGTTACTCGGAGATGGTTTCGAGATCTCTGTGGCTTGCTCCGAGAAGCTGAGAAGATAATCAGTAACTCGGGGCTCTCAAAAACAAACAATTGTCCATAATATTATGTTGTCTCAACGGTTGAGATAACATTAACTGTAGAGCGCATTGAGGTCAAACAAGAACAATCTTTTTACCCGTAATATTATCACATTATACGATCTCTATGATTAAAGACAACACGCAACAAGGCGTGAAACTCGGCTTCAACCGTATTCGTGAGTTATTGAGCTTCATAGTAACGTTTTTCCGAATTTCGAATAGACCGTAACGAGTGACACATCTGGCTCTACGATATTGAGTTTTCAGATGTGTGCTGGATATCCAAAATTCCCATTTTCCCGATAGCTTCTGCTCAGATCTCCCAAAATCCAAATAAAAAGTGCAATGGATAAAAAATGACTGAAGAGATCTTTTGTTCGAGCAGTCACTTGGTAACAGAAATGTATATTTGTATTCCACCAATTCATAACCTTACTTGTCCTTCATAAAGGGACGAGGAAGGACAAATCGATGTCATGCGAATGGTGAGATCTCAAGCCCAAAACGTGATCTCAAGCCCAAAACTTGATCTCAAGCCCAAAACGTGATCTCAAGCCAATAACTGAATAGGGGGGGGGGGGGGTTCTTTTGTGTCCCTACGGAGCAGTGAATATTAGCGAAATACAATAATGAATAGTCGGAACCACCTGAAAAGTGGCACCACCTTCTCCCTCCTTTAACCACCCTCAGGCCACCTCCCGCCACCCACCAATGCCATCCACCGCTGCCACCCAACCACCTCCCGCCACCCACCGCTGTCACCCAACCACCCACCGCTGCCACCCAACCACCACCCATTTACATACAACACCCGCCCCCTTCACGACAATCACCACAATTTGCCCCCCCCCCTCCCCCATCGTCCGTCCCCGCTCCATTCCACCCGTCTTGATATCGTGTTGTCCTTCCACCTCCGTCCACCATTGAGAACAGCTAGTGATTACAAAAACTCCGCCAATTCTTGACAACAGCTTTACGTTATAGTTTCATTAAATAATTCATATAAAGTGAACAAGATGGCTATGCAGCAGTTCCCGTTTCCATTCAGTAATTTAATTCCCTGTAACTCGTAAAATGATTCAACTGTGCTGGACGAAAATAGATGGAGTATTCGGGTTAGTCCCCTGTTTACGTCTCTGTAAAAAATTGTTCTTCAGCGCCATTCTAACGACCCGAAACCCTAAAACACACTGGTACTATTCATTCAGAAATCAGTTATTGGACAACCTAAACGGAGGCAATTGTTAACAACCTGAACGGAGCTGCGCAATTTTGTAAAACAAACTTGGTCGTACAGAAGAATAGTAATAAATTAGTTTAATTATAACTAGAAACATATGGACTTGAGAAAGAAAATAATAATTATACGTTCAAGAATAAGATAAGAAGAATATTAAGTAGGTACTAACTTAGAAATTAACTAACAACTAAATAAACAACAAAATTATTAAGCCTGTATGATTGTTCCAAAATGGTGAACTCCGGCTGAAGGAAATCACTAAAGCTTGGTCATGTTGTTGTACCACTTGATGTGATTTGTTGTAAACAATTGATAATAAATCATGTTTTTCATTCATTCATTCATTTTATTCGTTCAGACTATTCGTTCACATTCAAGTTTTCAATAATTTGTTTTTCTACATCCCCTCATAATTCACCAATAATAGAAATTGCTACGATCTAATCGAGGTGGGGTCATACTTACCTTATTTTTTCCCAGGATTGAATAGAAAATTGTATACTTCCGAAAAGCCGGAGTTCAGATTTTCGATCTCTGGGCATGCTGAAATGTCTACCCTTATAGTACCAAATAAGTACTAAACTTTTGAGTCTATGGAACGCTTCGATTTTTCCCAACAACGGTGCATTCATTGAGATTTAGTGTTTTGCAGTATTATTACGGCCGCTGTATCTAGGAACGCGGCAGCGTTCCGCTTCGCTAAAGTTGAGAAGTATCTAGCGTATGTTTACTGGACGTCACGAAACGCGGTTTTCTGGTATCCATATCTCGGCTCCTGTTTGACAGATCAAGTTGGAATTCGATGTTGATCTTCTTGGTATGGATAAGAGAAAGCCCTGAAAATTTCAAGTCGGTAGGTTCAAAGGGAACCAAGTTATATAAGTTCAAAAATCCCTTACCCTGTTTTTCTTCTTATTCAGTGAGCTAACTACCGATTGAGTTACAATTTTGCACAGAGCGTCGTTTCAACTTTAGCCAGTTTCTGTTAAAAGATTC
The DNA here is from genome assembly GCA_963920205.1 of Stenodema calcarata. Classification (NCBI taxonomy): domain Eukaryota; kingdom Metazoa; phylum Arthropoda; class Insecta; order Hemiptera; family Miridae; genus Stenodema; species Stenodema calcarata. The sequence goes on from OY986052.1 coordinate 4,692,874, forward strand.
AAGTCCGCAGGTCCAAAGGTTATGTAACTTCAAAAGTCCGGTTCTTCATCCTTAGCTGGTTCTTCTTCTTATACATTAAGGCAACGCTACCGCCTTTATTCTTGCTTTATTTATTAATTTATAATTTTATTAAAATTGTTGTGATTACAATGTAAACACAATCAGGTGTATGGGTGAATTAAACACGGAGTGCTTTTTTTTTTTTGGGGGGGGGGGGGGGGTAATTGCATAGAACACTTGGATACTTCGGCGATCCAACCTGCTTCCCTGGGTGAAGTGGCTCAGAGGTTTTGATCAGGTTGTGAACTGTGTGAGGCGATGAGCTCCTAATTATGAGAGGAAACGGAGTTGAATGGGACGGGAAACTGAAAGGACGTGATGGGTTGGGCCTTGAAACTTTGTTATCAAAGGTGGTCGTTTCCCAACTGGTGCGTCTCTTCTATACTTACTAAGAGTTAAGCCTAGCTTCGGTAAAGCCCGCATGTACCCTCCCGTCTAGCTTTACACAAGAGGTAAAGTTGACAATATGAGTGATGAGGAACACTTCCGAGGTAGTAGTACATTTAAAGTTAATCTCTGGTATTTCTGACTCAAGTTGGTGACACTCAAATTCATCCTTTCAGTTAAGAATTCGAAGTAAACTTTCTTCAAATAATTGTGACTCCTCAGCTCAGCCGTTGAAGGGTTGCTACTAAAATTGAGCTTGTAACTCTTCATCATTCACTAGGTTAGCTCCTACTTTAAATCAACTCAACAATTGTATACAATTCATTAATTCATGTACTTAAGTTTTATTATTATGATTTTGAATTACTACGTTATGGTTTCAAAGTTTCTGTATCTAAATTCACTTCCCTTTTTCTAAAGCAACTAACCCCAACACTTGTCGAGAATCGTCATGTTAGACATTGAATTTTTATGGTGGTAATTCCAATATCACATAGTGCGCTAAGGTGGAACTATTTTTATTTCGTCTCGGACCCTTCACGCTGTCATAGAATTGAAAGGTCGTTCACGTCTTAAACACTGTACGATTTAAGTGTAGAATGATGACCAACAAAGCTAAAATATTAATTTAGATAGTCACTATTTTCAGTTGGTACTTGTGCACATGTACAGTTATTGAATATTTGTACATCGTCGGGTTGGTGGTAAAAGTGATCAAGAGCACTTTTTTCAAAAAATGAGGTTTCTGCTTATCAAGACACCACAGTCTATTATGTATGGCTGGAAATAAAATAAAATTATTTAATAAAGTTTTTTTTCAATGCGGTTCCATCAACTTTATGATAGGATTCATTAACTGCAGGGTTTTGAATAAGGTGTTTCAGGTAAACATGATCCAATATTTCAGCGGAGAATGTGAAACTATGCAACAGATGTTTATTGATATTTCGGTGACTGTTCCTTGGGAAACACCATAAAATGGTTTTAGACCTTAAACATTACCTATTATTAAATAAATTTTATTAGCTAATTCAGTTAAAAAAAAGTTTATACATAATGTACATCTACGAATCATCACTACCTATTTCCATTCAGGTATAAGTAGTCAAATTACCATCTTCATTAAAAACCCTGAAAAGTCATCAGTTAGTACGTGGCATTTTATCCACTGTGTGATTCACGTTTTATCCAGGTATGGTATTTCAGAGTTCAATACATGACAAACATTTGGGTTTGAACAAATATTAGGTTAGCAATCCACACTTTCCTACAGTAGTAACTAGTCAAGCTGATCGAAAACTTTGGTAGGCTCTCCTGTAAAATGTCGAAAAATCAGGTATACTATATTATAATATAGTATACCTAATATATGGAGGGTCTCACGGCAACACCCCACATCGTCACTTTAGCCCAAAATGAGTTATGCATACCATTCGAAACGTCTTCCCCCGGCGGAACTATAAGTTAGGTACCTAAGTTAGGTAACACTGAATCTCACGATTTACTTTACTGAATTACTCAGTAAACATAGTCATTGGCAGATGGTTTTTTGGCTCTGCTGAAAAGTCGCCAAAATGACGATGTGGGAAGTTGTCGTGAGACCCTCGATATATTATATTGTGTAGGTGTACAAAAACTCTTCCAAGTTTGTTCGATGTAAAATTGTGTTTTCAAGAGAAGTGCATCATTATGTTACGATGATTAGCAGAAAACTTTGTGAATGTCAGGTGACAAACGCTCTCAATAATAATGTGGTGGTACCTCCACCTGGTTTTATCGTTAGACGATTATTCCTGATTGATTGATGATTATACGTCTCTATTTTACATCCGTATCAACAGTAGTTTATGGAAGACGAGAGGAAAATTGAGGGCATATTATTATGATCGCAGTTATTCGCTGAGACCGACTAGGTAAGTTTATAGTTAGGCGTTAGGTTGGTATCGGTTGTTCTGTGCTGGTTTCGACAAAAACTAGATTATAAAAATTTTAAAACTACCTAGGTCATAATTTGTAAAACGCCACCTCGTCACCTCCACTAAAAACGTGAATAATCTCGTCATTACCATGTGTTGCCATTCAGTGTAACCTATATTGCAAAGAATTTACTAATTTGATGTTCGATGCGTAAACTGCATCAACCCCTCGTGAATCGCAGTTAATAGTTTCACGATAATACTGGTAGTTCAACTCTCTCTACCCGCATGTTTGAATGTTGCTCTTCCCATGATATCGAAAGCAGATGTTTCGCCAGGAAGGTAAACTGTGTAAAGCCCGCAGGAGTTCGGAAACGGGATCGGAAACATCGTAACGGCAACCAGTATCACTATTTACTATAGTGGTACTTGATTACCACCACTGTTAATAACTACTTCCAGAATTGAAGGACGGTAGAAACTTCAATCACCTAAAAAAAAACTCTTCTCCAACTCGTCAACTACGATTCTAATCAAGAATCTTCGACGAATTCAAAACACAAAGGAATAAAAAAATTCATTATTGTACGACAATCCTTCAAACTAAACCAATTTGTCACCATTTCAAGTTTCCGGTGGTCCAGACTCTGCACTGTATTTCACAACATGAATGGATTGCGATGGAAAAAAGACAAAATTGTCCAATGTGACAAATATCCTGATATCAGTACATTTTTTAACGAAAGATTCGTTGTCTGTAAAGAAGAGAAATTTACACCTAACGTTAAATCAGTTTGAGGTTGTAGATATCATGTGCAAAAATCCTTCACCAAAAGAACAAAAACCCTTGTGCACAAATAAATTCTGCATTTATGCATGCATGAAGTCCATTATATTCCAAACATTTGAATAGACTTTTGGTTTTGCCCATAAAATGGTTGATTCACGCTTTCAAAAGTTTTTAATCAGCACAGTGTATAAATGTAATCATTTGGGGCAGGGAAAATCCACTACCTAACATAATATGTTACAAAATATTATTTATACTACCAAAACTAAATTGGGGGACTCACCTAAGGTCTCTCTTTTGTTCGATTGAAAATAATCACAAATAAATAGTACTCTTCATTAAGAAATAAGCTATTATATACAAAATTTCAATCATGATTTGACTATCAAATGATTTTCACCCATAGGTACTATAGGTACTATAGCCACCTAACAAACAGAGTTATTTATAAATTGCATTGTATTTTACAATTTTGGTTTGTTCTGTTGGAATAAACTTGACAAAAAAATATCATAGACCGATATATTGAAACATCGACATTTTTCACCGATATATCGAATTACTATTTTGATTTCTCATTAAAATAACGATAATCGATATATCGATATTGTTCTCCGATAGTTGCATCCCTATTGATAGCAAAAACATTCGATAGTTTAAAAATATCGATATTATCGATAGTACCATCAATAGTTTCTCATCACCAGTACCTTTATGGTGTAAGACACTATTTCCAAACCAATATGAGAACCATCGTTCATTGCAACTACCCGAAACTTTCTAATGGGTTCCATCAATCGCGAGTTATTTCTCGAAATCGAATTAAAAACTTATACGATCCGAGCATGAAAACGAAGGAGTTCGTAATTATTATCAGAGTAGGGCATCCTGTTGTCGAGGGTTGTTGCGGGCGTATGAATTGAAGCGGGAGTGCACCATCAGCGAGAAGAGGGCGGAGGGAGTTGATTCATTAGCAATTAATTGGCCAATTAGCGGAGCACGAGAGGAGGGCGATGGAGGAGTGGTGACAAAGTGTAATTTTGTTTGTCACTTTTCCACGGTAAATGGGATTACTTTGCTTTGATGGGAATCGCGGTTTCATAAACATGGCTGCGAATGCTGTGGATCAGCTACTAGTATTACTGTAGAGAACGATCGTCATTTCGAGAAATGTTCTACTATTAGATATTGTTACATTCGCATCTTTTTCGCATTTATTGATCAAATTTTGCTCACATGGGTTCAGCATCTACTAAAAAATGTAGGGCACCAGTAAGGATTTTATTCAATGACACTGGTCAACAACAATGACTTGTTGTTTGGGGACAACGGTCAACGTATCAACAAAGGATTAGACTCACTTCCAAGTAAAAGTTGATTCAGATAATAGTGGACTCGTGATAAATGGTGCCTTGTGATCCAATTTATCTAGAATAAAAATGCTAATCGTAAATAATCCTAATGAACGACAAGGGGCTCGTCCGGGTATTCGGAGTGTTGTTACACTATTTTACTAATTATGCAATACAACAGAGCAAACAATGATAACGAGTGTTGTTTCAGGGATCAAAATCCTGTCCATTAATAGGGATTTTATTATAAAAGATACTGTATCTGCGAATAATAATTATTCGCAGATACAGTATCTTTTATAATAAAATTCACATAATTGCAATCGATCGAAGCTATTTTTGACAATTAGGCGTGAGATTGGGAGGTACAATGTGCGGTTCCTGGGGGTTCACTAGGGTTCATTTTATTTCTAACTATGAAATAAGGGGAAAGAATAAAACAACAAACGTGAGTCTTGGCATACACAAGGATAGTGCAACGTGCGAGCTTTGTACTTGCACTAGACGTTTTACACTGTACACGGTTTTTCTTACTTTTATTTAGATGGTTGTTGTTTCAGGATACTCTTGTTGATCTGGGTGTACATGTCGACACAGAAGCCATCAAAATAAAATAAAATCAAAAAATAGATTTTCTACCAAATTTGAGCAATTTGTGAATTTTATTGGGAAATGAGAGCTGGTCTCATTAATCGTCGCTTACGAATCAACACAACCCAACTCATAAGTTGTGCAGATTGAAGTTAAGACACTTTCGCGTTCATAATTTCACACCGGAATGTCAATATTGCCAAATATTTGGTTTGTGATCAGCTGGGCAACACAAATTCCTGATCTATGTTGAAAGTTCCTTGCTCTCCTGTTTAGCAAACATTTGAGATTGTTGTGTTCTTAATAATTTTTTTCGCTCATTTATGAGATGATGTTTTGATCAATATAACCATCTTGCAGAACTTCCTAGATTAATGTTTCAAGTAAGTACCTGCACATGAGCTCAGCACGAGCTACGCTCAAAGAGGGGAGTAGCATTTGCAATTACTGTTAGTACTCAATTTTGTAATTTTCCAAATAAATGCATTTAAAAAAAAAAAAAAAAAAACATGTGGTAAGCTACAAAAATGAAAATCCTTCCACAGTATAATTTATGAAGGGTTTTACCCGGTAGAGGTAGAATGATAGGTAAAACAAACAACAAAATATGTTCAATATATTTTCGTTAGGACCGCATATTTCGTCAAAAAAATACAGCCAAACCCATTTTTCCCAATTTTTCAGTAAAGATCAAGAACTGTTTCCAAAACATCTAGTACTAGTAAGATGAAGAAAAAACTCCTAAAGCAACAGTTGTTTTCTTGAGCCAACCCACCATTCCCGCCATTTCATTTAAAATCATGGAAAAGTTCTTCTGGGGAGTAGTAATTATAGCGTGAAATTACTGGAAGTTTGGGGATAAAACAGTTTTGGTATCTCCTGAAGAATTGGGAAAAATGGGTGAGGCTGCGTTGTTTCGACGAAATACGCGTTCCTAACGATAATATATTTGTTGTTTGCTTTGTTATCATTCAACCCCTACCGGAAAAAACCCTCCATAAATTCTCGAAGGAAATATTCTGTTCATATAACGTAGGAACGTAGTTAGGCAAATTGGACGGATATATTATATCACTGTATCCTGTATCGGGTCCCACGCAAAATCTTTGGAATAAATCCACCTCGGAAAATACGAACTTTGGTAATGTTCTTTGAAGAGGTTTTCCTTTGGCTTAAGAGTGGAATAAAGTTATATAACAATAACAAGGAAGATTTGGGGTTTATTTATAATAATTATAAATTATTATTATAAATAATCCCCAAATCATCCCTGCTACGAGCGTGTTTGGATTTGGGTTTTTCAGTATGTATTTAGCTTTAATGGTGGGTGACAAGGATTAATTTGGACAATGCTATCAATTATTGGTCGGGTAAGTCAATTATAGGTCAAACAACAAGCTTATAAATTGAGCGAAATGTTGTTCATGAATGTTGCAGAGCCGAAAGTGAGTGACGGGTATTGCGCAACAACACTTCCTAGAATAATGATGAATATTTTTATATATTTTTAAGAAATAGAACACGTTCCTCCCTCTATCAATCAAAACTTTGAAAATCGTAGTACTCAGTAGTAGTGGGAGGAGGGAATAATTACTATAGAATACAGTTTCATCTCAAAATTAAGCTCCGCACAGTTTCCCACAGACCCCACATCAATTTAATTAAGGTCCTTCGCCATTTTCGTCCACTAAACCTCTCATGGGCTGGTGAGCTCATGGTATCTCAATGAATTAATTATAGAAACAAGTCTACGGTTTGAGGGCTGCCGGGAATTAGCGGAAGGTTCCGTATTTATCTCACCTTTCCCTCAATATAGATGTAGATGAGGTCTGGCCACAAATGGTCATCAACATTCAAATTCAACTGTGTTCATATACCTGTCCAAGTATTGCTCTGAATAATAGATCCACTGTACCCGCAAAGGTGACAATCACGAGATTTAGAGAAAATAATCCTTTACTAGGCATTAAAAAACCTTCGATAGTGGAGCGTATTGACACAATAATTGTGTCAATACGCTCCACTATTGAAGGTTTTTTAATACCTAATAATAATTATTATTCTACTTGAATGTTAGTAGGATGGTTATTAGTACTCGGGACAAGTGCAGCTCTCGCTGCAATATCATGAGATGAACAACTGTTATTTTCAGAATTCATTCCTTGATAAACCGTTAGGTAGCATGGGGTGATTCAAGGATGTCTGGTTCGGAGAAGTGAATTAATTGCGTCTGCCCTGAATTCATTGGTTTCGTCCATAGGAGGCTGAGCAGGAAGGCATTTTCTCGTGGGACGGGAAAAACCAAGAGTTCATCCAACTAAAAACTTCTAGTAACAACGAGTATGACGAATACACTTAATAGACCCGATCTGATTAAATTGAAAGGTTGGACACGAAGTAAATCTTGGTAACTTCAATCCAATATTGTTACTGAAACGTTCATGTATATTGATGAAAAAATCCCTATTAAGCGTGTCTCATGATTGCTGAAAGTATTTTTTGATTATTGGGAGTATTGAGTTATTTATGTGGGATCACAATAATTGTTATTACTTATTCAAGTTCATTACATCGTGCGAGAATATTCACAGACACAAAGCGCCAAGGTCCCTTTACACAAGCAGCAGGGAAATAGAGATCTACATTTAACCACGTCTAAACACAGCTTCCCATGCTTTCCATGCCAATTGATGTAATCATAACTAGAAGTCCCAGTTAAGAGCAGAAAAAATATCAACGGTTATAAAGTAGAGATCAAAATGAAGGAGCGAATCAAATGAAAAATCAGATGGTGTCCTACAGTTGGAACACAAACTACTAGGACCTAGTAACTAGGTATAACAGTGGCAATTGAGTCGATGAGTGAATATACCTCGTACCTACTTTGCAAGTCTTGAAAAAAATTCTGGATGGTGAAATCGATGATAAAGGACAGTTTACGGCATCGTAATGTGGTAAATGTGCTTCACTTTGGAAAAGATCGTCGAAAAAATCGACTTTTGTAGGCGACACGATATGTTAAAGATAGCAGCGGCTGCTAATATAACGAATCGAGAACAGTGCGAAATAGCGGATAGTCAACAGCTGATTCTAATGTGCCTAGTTTCCTTTCTCCTTCTTTTGGTTTATTATCTTCGATAATGAACCATTGGAATCGCCCAAAGAAAAAATTTTTTTAACCCCCCCTCAAAATTTGTTGGTTTACGTTTCAAGATACGTAGATTCAGAAAATCGAATAAAAAAAAATCCGTCCGTCCGCCGTACGCCGTACGCCGTACGCCGTCCGCCGTACGCCGTCCGCCGTCCGCCGTCCGCCGTACGCCGTCCGCCGTCCGCGCCACTTTGCCCAGTTAACGTAGAGCTAAAATTACGAAATTTGGTTTCTGGGTTTGGACCAGCCCCACAATGATCCTCGAAACTTTTCATAACCCTAGGTCAAGGGGAAGGGGTTCAAAATGAATTTTGAAAATTTGAAAATCTCATATCTCGAAAAATTCATATGGAACGGTATATTTTTTATTTCATATTTAGATAGAGTTTGTTCCGTAGAATTTTTTAAGACCATCCGCAGCTTTGTACGACCAGCCGTTCGTTCACAATGACGGCTGAAAGATTGTGCCTCACAACACGATCATGCATCAAACTTTTGAAATACAGGTCCATTTTCATACTATCAAGCTCTTTGGAACATCATATGGCTTAAGTGATGTCGAGTTTGTTGTTCTGAGGTGCGTTTCGTGCTACGGAAATGAAGGTAATTTCGAATGTTTGTTGGTAGGTACTTCTTTTATAGAAAAGTTATTACCGACGTAGTATTAAAAACCCCAGAATTATAGCGTATTAATTAATAATAATTAATAATAATTATTATTAATAATAAATACGAATTATTAATACCTAACAATAAATTATAATAATTTTCACTAGGTACTTGATAAAATTGTTAAAATTTGTGATAATTGATAATAATAATTATTATTATTATCAATTATCACAAATTTTAACTTTTTTACCAAATGTTAGATTAATTATTAATCTAACATTTAGGATCTAGACATTTAGACCTAGTGATCTAGACAGAAGGGTGATCTGTACAAAGAAGATAATGAACCGTTGTGTCAAGAATTTGCAGAGTTTTTTATTCTTGTTAGCTGATTAGCTAATGCTGTTAACCAAGTTTAACATAGCGGAGTTCAACACAGTTCACGCCACAGCCTCACAAAGCCCACTGGGCTGATGATTCCCAGAGATAACAGCGGGAAAAACCTTTGAGTAAGTTTTTCTGCCAAGGAATTAGTTATAGTTTATTGATGTCACACGGTGCCGATTTGAACCTGAGAACTCCTCATAATTTCAAAATAATCATTTTGAATATTCCCTTTTGAAACTTCCCCCGCATATTACTGCGAGCCTTCAACATATTGGTTTGCGGATAATAGTGAAGGATAACTATGTACAGGAGATGGATTGTGATGTGAAATCGATTTCATGTTTTCGTAAACGAGAATATTCCCTTGATGGAGTCCTCGGAGGCTCGTCCAAGATAAACTCTTCTGACCCCAAAGGATAAGCCTAATCTCCTAGCTGAAAAAAACAAGTTGTTCGATAATCGACATGTTACTAGACATAATACAACGTGTTATACCCTTTTTGTGTATGGAAATAACTGTTTTCTATGTAACTATTGAGTAGGAATTCAGGAGGTTATCGGAAACTTCGGAACTCTTTTTCATGACTCTGCTACGGTATTTTCTAGCTCTTCGTTTTTCACTCAGTAGTTATCAACACAAGGTTACAACAGGTGTGGATTACCACGCTGCTTGTTGAATGGAAAAAGAGCAAAGCTATTAATAGGAGGATATGAACCGCGAATATTATTTTTCAAAGCTCAGTACATTTTCACGGAAGGTATGTGATGAGGGAGCCCAGCGGAGGCACGCCTCAGTTGACGTTGAGACCTTGAGGCCAGGGCACCGTTTTAAGTCGTACTTCACGAAATCCGGCCATTAGCCGTCTACAGATGAAGGTTTCAAGGGAATGGTGTTTTCCCACTAACTATCTCGCCGGTTTTTGAACCCAATGATGGACGATGAAAAAGTTTGAGAAATCCAAACATTGTAAATTTATATAAACTCACGCTAAGTTGGTTACCCTCAATCACATATTTCAGGCGAGTTACGATTATGAAATATGACATCATAATGAGTTGGAGTTCATTACGAGTAGGAAATTCCTAGAGAGGTGTAAATTTCTTGATACATATCAACATCCGTGGAGCGATTCAACAATATCTCATTTGCTCTCGGAATCAGCGGGCTACTAACCAACTCGATTTTCAAAAGCATAATAACGATTAAGATGTTGATCCAGCCGCAGTTCTGTGTTAATATGAATGGTAATTCTTTTATGTAGTTCGACCACCGTAAGGCAACACGTAAAAAAAAAAAAGAATAAAAAAATGATCAGCGAAATCTTTTAAGAAAATTCATATCGACAAATGGCCCAAATCCAAATGAGAATTTGGAAGTTACTGGTAGTAATGATGTTTTTAATAGGTTGCATTGAAACTTTAACGTCTCGCTCCCTTTAAAACACGTATTCATTATTTTTTCCACACAGGATTTCTTAAGAGGAGTCTTGAAGTAATGTTTTGCTGTAACTGACCTGAATCAAACTTCGTAATACGGAATCTGTCTACGATATAAAACAACAGGTTCAAGTAAACCTCTTCTATTGAAAGAACAGTCTGCCCCGAGGGAATGTTATTTTACAGGAGTCCATTTAACTTCTAAACGACATCATTAAACTAACGCATAAGTTATCTGGCTGGAAATTAGTTTACGAGTAGAATCCCGGTCACCACGTTGTTGATACTTGAAATCGTTTGACATAATTGATTCGGTGTATTTTCGGAGGTATGTTCTCATCTCTCTGAATATAATACTACTAGTGACTACCGGTGACAGCGAGAAGATGGTAATCGGACCGCGATAAATATCACGTTCCTAGCTCGGTTGATCACCTCAAAAGCGCTAGTTTCGACAAACGTCATCAAAACAACACGGATACTACGTCGTAGTTAGTCAACTGCCCATACAATTAGAGGGGAGATGTTTGTGAATGCGGCGAGGCGATAAGTTGACACCTACTTACCGACTCGAACAGAGCCCGATTATGTCCTCCAGATACCACAATCTCAGAATGATTTCTTCACTCGGCGAATTCCGTTGCTAGCTGTATTCCTATTTGAACTGATACCGCTCTTAACTAAGGCTGAATCATCAACAGGAAAATTTAAAAAATTGGTTCTTGAATATCTTGAACTAATTTAAGGTAGATGTCGTACCTATATTTTTTGCACTGAACACTTAATACCAATTAAAATAAGCGTTTCAGATGCATAATTTGTACTACTTACTAAAAAGCAGGGAAGAGACGAGCCTGGACGGGTGGCAGGACCTTAGGCTCAGAAATCTACCTTAATTTTGGAACTATAATTACCTATGTACTTAGACAGTAAACAATTTTTGTTTATAAATTGTGTACTGTTTTCTTGAATAAAAATTGAATTGAATTGATACTAATGATATTTAAAGCTGATACTTAACCGGTGAAAAATGGTGCTCTGTTTGGTATTGAAAGCGTATAGGTACTCGAACAACCCTGTTCTTAATGTAGGAGCGTTTGAAAATTCCTAAACTTTTAAGTTTGAAATCAGTCGTCTCTTCTCTTCACAGAAAGGTTTTATTCAACTTGAACTGCTATTTGAAACTATTACAAACAAATCATGTAAATAATAACGGACCAGCGTAAAGCGACCAAACGTAACTAAGAAAAATGGTGGGGGTTGGATATATCAATATTGAATCCTCCTCAAGAGAATCGATTTTCGGTGTGGCAGGTACACGACTACTGACCAATATAAATGAGTATAAAAGTTCAGACCACTGGTTTTAGAGGATGTAATAAGTTTTGATCAACGAAATCCAAGCTTTAGAATAGTGAATGGTACATAGTTCTTCCAATGATACATCACATAGAAATCTGTTTTGTGAGTTGAAATATCGGACTCTTTTGAGGTGACTCCGAAGTACATAATTTTGGGTGGGAACAATATCAAGCCAGAACTGGTATTAATATTTTTTCAAACAAGTATCAAAATTAATCTGCTTGGAATGAAGAAATCACAGTTTTCCTAACTGAATTAAAATACACTGAAACCGTGTAACTATTAAATATAAAGCTTTAAAATGGACGGTAGGTCCACTTCAATCCTCGATTCAATGAGCACCTATTGCAAAAAATTGTTGTTCTTAAAAGACCAAATCACACCCACAAACCCTCTTTTTATCAGTTGCAGTTGTTACCAATTGCGTTTTACTAAACCGGCTGTAACCAGTGTAAGGGGTTAAGAATATATTGTGGATGGGGAGAGGGAGATGAAAACAGATCAACATAGGAGAGTGGCATCTAGACAAGTGTGCCTATTTTAATGGAAGCTTCTTCGAGCTCGCTTTTGTACGTTTGATTTACATAATTATTATTGAATTATTATATTTTCGTAGGTTTAGGTTGGGAAAAGATTATTAACCAATAGTAGTAACCAAACGAGTAACATTTTACAGCGTTCCAAATATTTGTTGTTATCCACCTGCAAATTCCATTAATATCAAACTTTTTTCTTGGGAAATGATGTGCAATGATGGGCAGAGGGAAATTTGTGTATAAAATTAGGAATCCCAGATAATTTCAATGGTCGGGTACTCACAATTTAGAAAAATGTTTATAACAACTCGCTCGTACGATCCTGGCGTAGTGTGCTGCAATGACGATCTCATTGGTTGTTGTTTCAAGTCAGATACGCGACTAAAGCGGTCCTGACTGATTGAAGCCTGCCTGAACCCCTTCCACTCCCCCACGCTCTACTGGGTCAATCATTGTGTACATCAACATGAAGAGAGCCAAGGTCATCTCCATTATCTCACCTCCTCATTCATGCTCTTTCCCCTCCGTTTTTCCTGCCGGGTTCTTGGACTCTCAAGACATGGTGCGACGCCCTTGTAGATGGCGATAACTAGATACTGAATGGAATCATATTGGGAAGACCCAACCTCCAGACAAAGCGAAAGTGGAGGGTTAACGATGAACACGGCAGTTGATGCCAAGAGTGGGGAACATTTCAAAACGGTAATATCTAGGTAGCTACGAAACGTAGGTAGCTACGAAACGTAGGTAGCTACGAAACGTAGGTAGCTACGAAACGTAGGTAGCTAAGCAACATAGTATAGGTATGGCTATAATAGTACATAATAGTACATAATAATAGTGGGGAACATTTCAAAACGATAATATCTAGGTAGCTAAGAAACGTAGGTAGCTAAGCAACATAGTATAGGTAGGGCTATAATAGTACATAATAGTACGTAATAATAGTGGGGAACATTTCAAAACGATAATATCTAGGTAGCTAAGCAACTTAGTACAGGTAGGGCAATTGTACATTTAAATTCGTAGTATTTAGAACTTTCTTACTCCATTTAGTGGTTTCAACTTCATTAAAACTGTGGTATACCACAGGCTTCTTCTGTTCTATCATAATATGATACAATAAGAAAGTTCTAAATACTACGAATTTAAATATACAATAGCCCTACCTATACTAAGTGGCTCTTTATTTTCTACCTGAGTGCACTCTCAAACAGGTGAGAAAGGCCCACGAATCGAACAAGTGGTTATTCATCACAGCCAAAAATATCACAACAAAAATAATCAAAAACTTGGGTGCAGATTCTTGGCACAACGGTTTATTATCCTCTTTGAGCAGATCAACCCAATCTAATTCACGAAATGATACATGAAACCTATCCAAATTTAATAGAATAATAAATATTGTTAAAACAATTTACGGAGAAGAAACCTAGTCCCAACCTCAACCCATGCATATAATAATTATATTAATTTGATTTGGATGCTGAGCTAGAGTCTTGAAATTATTTCAAGACTCTAGCTCAGCATCCAAATCAAATTTGTTTAAAAAAATAGGTATTGTCTTGACAGTTTTACAGACAAGAAACCGAGAGAATATTGCCTTGTCATCCATCTGCGACACATGTTTAAAATTTCATGTCTCTATCTAAATAGGCAAATTTAATTTGTTTAAACAACTAGGTATTGTCATAACAATTTTACATACAAGAAACCGAGTGAATATTGCCTTGTCATCCATCTGCGACCCATGTTTAAAATTTCAAGGGTGAAAGTTAATCATCCAAATTTAATTTGTTTTAATAAATAGGTATGGTTGAAACAATTTTATAGACAGCAAACCGAGTGAATATTGCACTCTTACCCATCTTCGACCCATGTTTAACATTACAAGACTCTGGCTCATCATCAAAAATCATTTGTTTAAACAGAATTAAATTTGTTTACAGATAAGAAACCGAGTGAATAGTGCCTTGAATAATAAAGGTGGACGGTCGGATTTCTATTAATTTGATTTTCTGAATCTACGTACCTTGAAACGTAAACCCTAAAATTTTGAGGGGGTGTGGGGGGGGGGGGTTTAATTTTTTCTCTTGGACGATCCTAAAGGTTCATTATCGAAGATAATATAACAAAAACAGAAAAGTAGTAAATTTATACTGTTGTAATTTGCACAAATGAGAAGGGCGGAAAGGAGTTTCTACTTGGGTTTAGTACCTTTGTCCCTTAGTTGCAAGGCGTCCGTATGTTGTGATCCAAGATGAAAGAACCGTGTGAAAAGCTTGTGTGCAATGCCTGGGTCTCAATTCTTGCCGGAATTACGACCAGCTGTTCGTTCACAATACTAAGTGTTCGAAAATCCGAGAGAGATAAAAAATCGTCAACATGAGCGTAAATCAAACGGTAGAACTGCGGGCCAATGTTTACCTATACTTGGGAACAGCTGATTCCAACCACACATGGTTTCATGGTAACATCACCCGTTAGTGGCTTGCAAAATCTTTCTATTGAGTTTCTTGTTCTGTGATAGTTTTACAGGCCATAAAATGAGGTTTTTGTTAATTTTTTATAGTTACTTCATGATATACATTATTGCTGACGTAGGTACATGTAAAAACCCGTAAGCTATAAATGAAATCGAACGAATTATTCTTTCTTAAAACTTCAAATATGTATGATTACAATTTCATTGGGTCGGCTTAGATTCAAGTTTGAAAATTGATGAGGCCATCTCTGAACGAGATAGTACGTCATAAGTAAATTTCCTTCAGAATACACGACTTTATTTTACCGTTCTGTCTTCACAATATCCTAAACATGCCATTTTACCAAGATCGTTGTGAAAATCATCGAGTATTTCCTAGTCTCGATTAGAATTGTGGAAGAACGGGAGTGATGACTGGAATACGGGACTGTCCTGTAAATATGAGACGTTGGGGAGGAGTAACTCTGCAGGCACGCTATGTCCGTATCAACCGAACGTATTGCGCCTGTGAATTTCCTAGGATGTGAACCATTATACAGCACAACGGCCGACGATTGGTCAACAATGAATGAGCCGCTATCATAGGCCTTGACAAAAGAGTCTCACAAAAGATGCATCCCGCTGTCCTCTGACGGAGAGACGTAGAGACCTCTGACCGTCCTCTTTTCACCCTTCAGTTTCAATTACGAACACCCTCAGGCCAACTGACAGTCAGTGCAGACAATTCTGCCGTCCCAAAAGTTCTATATCAATTTACGTGGCGCAGTCATTGCGACTATGAAACGAGTGAGTTGACACGAATCCTGTGATTGCTTGCAGTGCGAGTTTGAAACGACGCCAACTCTCTCATTAAACAAATGATACGGAGGAGGTTCCTTCCGTAAGTACTTACTTACGTATGAAATGATATTCCCATCTACGAAAAACGTATCGCGTTCAATGCTGGTGATCATATTGTTTCACTGGAACAGGTTTCCGAGCGTTGGGCGAATTTCCACGAATCCATCCGAACTAACTGTTGTGAAGTTAGGAAAGTTGGTTCACTTTGCGACTACAATAATGGACTACACAGAGAACAATTACGATAGTTCCCTTCACTCTACGTCAATGCAAATTGTCCCATCTACACATTGAATGACAAGTTGTCACTGACATTATTCTAATATTAAATATTTTATGATTCATAATATGATTTTGCAATTGTGAAAATGTGTATTGACTCGCCTTAACTTATACAAATATTTTGTATTTCGTATAATTGTTTGTATTTTGATACCTGATTTCTAAGTAATGTTCAGCGCTGAGGCAAAAATGCAATCCATTTTTTTCTTATCACGTCAGGTCATCTCACAAACAAGGCATGTATTAGAAGGAAAAAACTAAATTTAACTCAATTGTTAAAGTTCTTTAAGTTACAGATTTTATTGAACACAAAAGAAATTCCACAGTTCACATACATACAACAGAATATTACAAAATGTGCACAATTTTAGTATGAAAATTCCTTATAGTAGCGCTTTCGCTTCCCATCAAAGCTTCTTTTAGTGCTCGTCCTGCTGTGGACTCGTTGAAGATCGTCACTCGTTGAAGATCGTCTCTTTTTAAAACATCCTGCAGTTAACCGCTGTCATCGCCCCCTGTACCTTCTACCTATTTCCTTGATGTCTTGATGGAACCATTTGTCCTGTTCTTCACTGACCAAGGTTAGCAGGAAAGTAGTCAAGGTGTGAATGAAGAAAAGGAAGTTTTATACTCATGTTGCAGCCCAGCTTCATGAAGTTGTGCAGCGTGACAGCGAAAATTCGCTAATAGGAAGGTGAACAAGCTCGCATGCACTGAAATTCTCACTGATAACACAAGTCCGCGATAGGAAAATTGCCTTGACATAAACATTGAATCTTATAGTATTTTTCGCTCTGATTACGGGAAAAATACTGAACAGTACAGTTCCATCACGTACAGTTTTGTCACACCAAAATTTGTTTAAAATCATCCTGAATTCACTGCCAAAAGATACCCAAAAGTCACATGTAGGTATATAAAAATACTTTACATGTTGAAATCCATTACACATCATTATTATTGGCGTAACGCAATTCACGGTAGAGAAAATTCAATTTCATTGAAGAATGTACCTACTTTTTTTTTTTTCTTTTTTTTTTTTTTTTTTTTTGTAACGTGCTATATTGGCTTTGTAATTAAACATTCAGCCCTACTTAACCTTTAATTTTGATTGTATTAACATTTAATTTAAAATTAATAATATGAAATACAGCCTACTGTTTACAGTACATTATTGCTGTTAGTTTTACAATGATATGTTGATTGATGTTAAACATGTAAATACAGCACTGGACACAATAATATTTTTGGAGTTATGCACGAGAGTCGACATGTTGCAGGGATTTTGGACGTGCTTCCATACTTCTGCGAATAGAGTTGCTCTTTCTTGCCCTTACTTCGGGCATTCCTGAAAAATGTGCTCCATTGTCTCTTCCTGGAGCTGGCAGTGGGGACAATATGGTGAGCTGGAGATGCCCTTGTTGTAAAGAAATAACTGTGTATTACCGTGGCCGCTCCGAAATCTCATTATGCTTCTATAAAAACTTTTGTGATGAACTTGTTTAATTCCACGGAACCAAGGGAACCTTCCAGGGGCGGAATGTATTTACTTACTGTATAGGATGTACTTACTTATAGGAAGGGTTTGAGAAATCTTATATCTCCCCGAGCCTAAAAGGGATTTCCACAGGATCAACAGTTCCACACATCGGTAAATTCCGCAATACCTCATTAGTGACAGTAAGCACTTCGACGGGCTATCTAAATCTCTATGCGGGCGGGATATTATCCTTTCCAGTTTTATATTCATCTTGAGTCATGTGATTCCGGGAAATTGAGCTCTAAGCTTTTTTTGAACCCTGGGGGTTTCTTGCTATGTATCTTATCAGTTTGCGAGATGTCCTTCGGGGGTCCCTACTTTGGTCGAAACGATTCGTGAACAAATAAAATATTATATTATCGAACCTTAGGACGTTTCTATGATAACTAATGTTGACCTACTCGAACTTTCAATTTCGACCTCTGCAATATTAGTTGTGCACGTCACCGTTCACCTTTCTAAACTTTCTTACCACTGACATCACACACATCTCTTACTAAAATTCGTTCATACGCGGTACGCCGTCCGCCGTACGCGCCACTTTGTCCAGTTAACGTTGAGCTAAAATTACGAAATTTGGTTTACGGGTTCGGATCAACCCCGCAATGATCCTCAAAACGGGAAGGGGTTCAAAACGAATTTAGAAATTTTGAAAAATTCATATCTCGAACAATTCAAATAGTTTTTATTTAGATAGAGTTTACTTTCAAAATTTTTTTGAGACCATCTAAAGTTCATATCTCGAACAATTCAAATAGTTCTTATTTAGATAGAGTTTACTTTTAAAAATTTTTTGAGACCATCTAAAGTTTTGTACATCCACCTGTTCGTCCACAATGAGGGTTCAAAGTTTGATCAGATAGAAAGTCTCAACATGAATGCGAGCCATGCGACAGCCTGTTGGGCCAATGTCTATACTGGCCCAGCTGGTTTTGAGATATCGAGTTAATCATTATTATTACCTATTACTGATTACATATTTTAATCAATTTAAATTTTAATTTTACTCAATTAATTATTATAAAGCACAACAGTGATACAGACAGAAAGGTGATCTGTACAGAAGATAATGAACCGTTACCCCAGAATTCGCAGATATATTCATAATACATGTATTATGATAGCTCATAGCAACAATCTAGAAAACTTGGGAGTGGGCCAGGTATTGAGTGGATTCTCAAATGAGAAACTGCGGAAGGGAGGATGTTCGTTGAGTCCTGTTGAGCCCCGTTGAGTGTAGTTGAGTCTTGTTGAGCCCCGATGAGTTCCGTTCAGTCCTGTTGAGCCACGATGAGTTCCGTTCAGTCCTGTCGAGCCCCGATGAGTCCTGTTGAGACATTATGAGTACCATTTAGCCCCATTACGTGTAGTTGAGTCCTGTTGAGCCCCGATGAGTACCTTTGAGTCCTTTTGAGCCCCGTTGCGTGTAGTTGAGTCCCGTTGAGTCTCGATAAGTCCCGTCGAGTCCTGTTAAGTCCCATTGCGTGTAGTTGAGTCTCGTTGAGTGTAGTTGAGTGTAGTTGAGATCCGTTGAGCCCCGATGAGTACCGTTGAGTCCTTTTGAGCTCCGTTGCGTGTAGTTGAGTCCCGTTGAGTGTAGTTGAGCTCCTTGGAGTTTAGTTAAGCCCTGTTGAGCCCCGTTGAGTGTAGTTGAGTCCCGTTGAGCCCCGATGAGTCCCGTGGAGTCCTGTTGAGCCCCGTTGAACCCCGTTTAGTGTATTTGAGTCCCGTTGAGTTTAGTTGAGCCCTGTTGAGCTCCGTTGAGAGTAGCTGAACTCCGTTGAGTGTAGTTGAGTCCTGTTGAGCCCCGTTGAGTTTAGTTGAGCTCCGTTCAGTGTAGTTGAGTCCCAATGAGTCCCGACGAGTCCTGTTGATTTCACTATTACTTACAGTAGTTAAGAAGTATCATAGTCATAGGTACTTAATATGTAAAAAGGTTTTCATCGACTTATTACCGTAGGGTAAACCACCATTTGCGTACACGCAGAGTGGGGGAGCCCTTGACTGCGGCATCTGAGGAGATTTTTGAACCTACTAGTCGCCCCCAGAAGCTGGACCGTCCTCAGAATTTTTACATAGAGATATCATATCGAGGACAACACGATTCCAATCGGAAACACTGTCCACAAGGACGATTTGCCCACCACGTCGCCGCCTCCCCTCAGAGGGACGCTACAGGCGCTCATTCAGTTGTACCGTTTGGAAACTACATTACTACAGATTTCTGTACAATTAGATGTGATTTTCCTCTGATAGTCATTGATCTCAGAATCTCACTAACTTGTCGTTACATTCAGCCTTAACATAAATCGACGAGTCAAGTGGTGTACAAAATATTTAAGGGGTCCCTGACCTCGGTCCGTCACGGTCAATGCCACAGCGTTCATGGCGAATTCTATAGAAGACAGGGTAGGAGGGAGTCTTTCTGTGAAGGGTCGGAAGATAGAGTTTAACGTTGTCCTCAAAGGATGGAACCTTTGAATGGAGGCACTGACCTGAATTTAAGGGGGAGCGCATGTACATTAAACTATAGTGCACTTGAATACCTAAAGCAGTCCTTAAGATGGAGAGGAGGGCGGTTGTAAATAGGATATTACCAGCATTGGAGATGACGGGTAGCAGCGGAGGTGGTTCCAAACCGAAGGAGTTCAACTCAGTCCTAATTAAAGCAAACACTTAACCCTTCCCCGTTACAGGGAATTCTCACGCTATAAGATGAAGCTGCTGCACCGTGAAACTGAATTGAGGAGGTAAGCGCGCGTATGCATGAAAAAAAGTTTCGGAAAGAATTTCGACGAAATTTGTCGCAGACTGCCTATACTGCCCTGCTGAGGCGAATTGCAGTAACTCCATAAACGGCAAACCAAAGCAAAATCGTTTTTCTATTTTGTGCCTTGCCGATTTTGAAAAACCTCCTTTTCTTTATAAGAGAAGGACCACAAGCTCCCTAATAGACGGCTGAATCACCATGGTATAAACAAATAGCATTTTTTGAACTATTTTAATGGGGCTGGGCGATACTGCACCTTGGCTGGACAAATGGATTCATGTTACTACGCTGTATTGCAGTAACTCCGTACAGGGACAGATACTGCATTCTGAGATGAATAATTCAGAATAAGATGAATAAGATGAACAATTATTGTTTGCTGAGTAGGTACTACCTGTAATCTGGGGAGGTTAGGCAATTACGCCCGACCCAGAGGGACATCCTGGTCTGCTTTCATAGACCTGGGTATGCCCGGAGTGGTCGAACCAAAACTTCGAGAACCAGGAAAACTTAGCAAACCACTAGGTACAATTCCAACTTAGCAAAGTAGTACTAATTTCTACTCTAAATGCAGTAAATTCTATTGTAAGTGGTCGCTACAACTGCATTCCAGTTCCCCAATGAGTTGCGCGCTGTCCTCCAACAATTAATATTTGTAATTTTGCTGCATGCAAAAAATCAAAATTTGGAGTCAATCTCATACTTAAAAACATGGCACACTAAGCTAATTGGCAGTAAATCCCTTTGCTACGCTCAACTGCAGGAGCTCCACAATGTGGCCTGGAAATATTGCAGTCAAGCGTAGTAATGGAGAGTACTGAATTTTACCTTAGCATTAAATGCTAAATGAAATTTTCATCATGGAGGTGGTGGCGTTTACTGCAAAAATCGTAACTATTTTCCCGCTTTTTTCGCGTTCATATGATACGGTATATATGATACGATATATCGCCTACCTACAAACCTCCAGAGCGTTCTAACTCAAAACCGTCGAAAAGTGGAGTTACTGCACTCTTGCTTAGCGCGGCAGGTGATACGTATAATACGTATCATTCTCCTTATTTAGTCTTGATAATAACTGGTCCATTTTCGTGTTCAACCTTGCCTATTTCGGTCATAGATTGAGCGTGACGTACATTGTTACTCGGATGCTCTAAGCCCCATACCTCTATTGTAGGATCCCTTGGGTACAAATGGGATGATAATGACATCAAGCATTGGTATGATCTTGAAATTACAATCCCGTCGCATTCCTAATACTCTCAGTACAATAAAATTATAAAAAGCAATTAATATTACACTCTAGTGCTATTCCGTTAGTACTTTCCAAGTTCCTAAAGTCACCTTGCTCTTTGGAGTAGGTAGTACCTACTTGAGATTGATGGTGCGTCCATTACAATGATGAAGGATTTAGCGCTTTTGTCGCGCGCCAATCAAGGAGTGTCTCTACTAGCAAACTGCTGGTTTAATGATGAATTACCTCAATCTACATAACGAAACCACCTGGTTTAATACGTTAGAGCTCTAACGAGTAGAACACTATCCTACCAAGACCCGGTGTAATAGGTGTAGCGTTACACTAATTATAGTTCTAGAGAGTTGGAAGATGGGAATGGGAGGTGCGGGGGATGTTGGAGAGACCTGCGGTGGTAGGTGAAGAGGCCACGGTCTTGTGTGTAATATGCGGTTATGTGTCGTGTGCACCCATCACGGCTCAATACGCCGCGTTCCCTTGTTTACATTTACCCTCGGGGGGGATGTTTCCACGTACTTGCTACAGCACAGAATATCTATCAAGCTTAGCTGCTTGTCAACCTAATTACTACGATGTCCGGTGACCGATCCTATGTCTCTTATTTTGGTTTATTAACTTCGATAATGAACCATTGGAACCGATCAATTTTTTTTTTTACGTTTCAAGAAACGTAGATTCAGAAATCCAATATAAAAATTTCCTTCCGTCGGCCGTACACCGTCGCCGCCACTTTGTCCAGTTAGAATGGCCCTAAAATTGTAAAATTCGTGTACTAACTTCGACCAAGAGTTGATTTATTTTAACCCAGCGCCCAGGTAACTTACATGGCATCAGCTGACATGGCATCAGTAACTTACATGGCATCAGGTAACTTACATGGCATCAGATAACTTACATGGCATCAGCTGAATCAGATCCAATCACGCGCCCGTTGACGCCTCCCAAAGCGTTGTTTCATGTTTTTGCATGTTTTATCGTGTTCCCGCGATGCCTTAAATCTTGAGAAGTTGTCATTTTGTTTTCGACCTTCCTCGAGTCAGGACCTCTGTTAAAAAATGGACCAGAATTATAATCTCGATTTGCTTCGACAAATATTGATGTAAGTACCGGCCTAAGTACCCTGAACGACTTCGAGTTTTGAACCAGATTTTGGCTTTCAGAAGAGACCACTCTTTATGTTTTTCCTTCATCCAAGTTCTACTTAGGTAAGCTATATCTTAAGTAGTTTATAAAAGGAGTTTATAAACTCCTGCTAACGCTCAGGTTATAATAATATTATATCATAAAAGCATTTTTAGCTGACAGACCATTATGGTAATACTCGTATCCCCCCAAAAACAACTCCGTTGTAAAAACTGGCCCGCCAAAAAACCTCAGCCGCAAAAAGGAATGATATCCATTTTGCCCGCCAGCCACATATATAGGATGCTCGGTGCTTCGCACCTCGCTGTTGAGTGTGCATATAGAAACCTGATCCTCCTACCCCTAACCTCCACCGTCAATGTTTTCCTGTTCCCTGTCTCCTTCCCACAATTGAAATTCTTCACACCTCCTCATTTGAGAGGTTTGCTAAAAATTAAAAAAAAAAAAATCGTTTCACGGTTCTCTTGAACATATAAAACCAAAATAATTTATACTATTCACAGCGATTATGTTCTTCGATCCTGAAACACGTGGTGTGGCACTCATCAGCATTGAAACAGGAAAGTTGATTTACTACTTATTATGTGTATTGCCCATTTATCTTGGTTTGAAGAGTAGTTTGTTACATCCACCTTGATTGGGTCCGTTCTAATAATACGGCTGAAGGGGCGTCCTGGGGAATGATGTAAAGGGCGCGATCGGGAAATATATGGGACGCCCTATTAATAAGAACCTTTAGGACGCGTTGCTGTCCGTAATCCAGATTAGGGGAACCGTAGCGAAACCTCCCCTCTTCGGGCTTCTGGATTACAGGATATATGGGGATAGGTTTCTCTCGGGATTTACAAGGAAAGCGAGAGGAAAGTCTACACTCATTTACCACAGCCGTGGTTCTCGAGCCGTAACCACCTGCAAGTAACTTCCCTGTGTAGGTACGATCGACTCCTGGTGTGATACGGTCTTTACCGGAGGTCTTCCGAGTATTATTTATTATGTGTTTTGGGGTTTCCAGCCCTTCAATCCTCCCGTCGATCCTCTAATACTCACTAACAAATAATTATTATCCTTTACTTGATGTTTTTCGTTTAGCCGAGTGCGACAAATGGATTTCACGGATTTCAAAGTGTACGTATACGTTGGATGAAAAAATGAGCCGATATCTTTGACCAGGACATTACTTCTCCAGTGAGTAATACATCATACCTTGTGCCGCCTTCCATTCAATATTGATGGTGCCGCCATTTTAGGCCACACCTTTCGTACAGTATGGACCTTATTCAGTGCAGAAATAAGGAACTAAGACTGTACTAAGATTGAAAAAGATACTGTTAGTAGTCAGTGGATGCAAAGTTTGGATTAAGGAGCATTTAGATGGGAAGTGAATATTATTTAATATACCAAAAACATATTCAGGGACAGAAATACTATGTAAATATTGTTATATTGTATAATATGATTACTATTTATCCTCATGGATTGACTTGACTCATTTCAGATGTTATGCGTGGCAAAGAAGTACACAGCAAGGACACCTATAAATTATTTGCTCTTTGCACACGTAATGGGCTTCGTGGATATTTTCAATAGCATTTCCAGCAGACTGAAATTACCCTAGAGGTTTTAATTCCGGAATAGATATGTACTGTTCGGGGAATGGGAAAACAATCAGATGAATTTTAAGGGGTATAAAGCTCCACCCTTTGAGTGAATTCCGAGAACTAGTTCTGATTCCACTGTAAGAATCATTTGAGTTGGGTACTTTTGATGTTCGTACGAGTATGTACAATATATTTGCGCTTCACAAACGTACAAGAGGGGGATTCGCGTTCCAAAAGAAAGGGACGAAACGGAGATAGAGGTGTAATTGAATGGCTCTCTTTTCAGTCGACTATCCGAAGCCTCGTGTCATCCGGATCTCGACAACAGTTTCCGAACATCTTCCCACATAGGGATTCATCACTATTCGCACGGGACAACCCCTTTGTATCTAACTGGTGATAAGCTTAGTAGATAGTAGCACGGCCCAACTGTATCTGGACTGTGCTGGGAACGTTTTCACGCCCGGGAAAGTAACGAGTACCTTTGAATCTCTTGACTAAAAGCATTGAATATCCAGACTATGAATAAATTCTATTTAAAGACTCATTGTGAGAGTATGAGAAGCTTTCTTAGTTTGTTAAGAATTCGACGTAGCAATTGAAGAAGGAGAAGAGAGAGCTAGAGAAAGGGGGGGAGAGAGGAGCTAGATAAATCCTTATTATGAAATGATGAAAATTGAAAATAGGTTAATTGAATAGTTTATATTCCAAGACGGCCGTGATGTATAGTTTGTATTCACTTTATTCAGTAGTTCTCACGACCGTACAGGGAGCCTAACGGGACTTATGCGAGCCGCTCTCTTGGTTTTTGGTAAATCCATTCTTGATTTCATACCGTTACTTGGACTTCATTTTGTTCCTTGAGTATTTCAAATAGGAGTACATGGTAGTGTTAAAACTATCTATACCAGGGGCGTAGCGTCAGGGAAAGCACAAGAAGTGGCGCTTCCCCACTAGAAATAACAAAATATAACACAACAGTAAAACATTCAATTGAGAATTTGAATCGCCCGCTCATTATGCAACAGTTACTTACAGCTACCTACTCGGTTCTTTGAATCACGAATCCAATGACTATGACTGGCAGGACAGCAATCAAGCCAAGTCATCTAAGAAGAGGAAGAAGAATTACAAACATCTGATTGCAGTAAGGCCGCCTACCGGTTGAGACCACAGGGAACCGCGAGATTCTAGCGGGGGCTTATTACGTCGATAATATCCATCGATTTGATATGAATCAACTTTCAGAAATCCATGTCGTCCATTTAGGGCTTGGAAACTTGTTTCTTCTGCGGATGTTGTTGAGTTTTCAGTTGTTCGTTTAGTTTTTATCCTCCTAAAATGGATGGGTAGTTCCTCGAAAAAAATCGGCGTATTGATCTCATTTTCAAATAGATTTTTAGTCGTCTCTAGTCATTAATCCAATTATTTTCTCCATTTTTGCGTACCTTTACAGGGTTTTCACCCGTCTTGACTGTGTATAATTTTAGAAGAGTATTTTATGTTCCGAGTGTTTCTCATTTTTGTTTACTTGCTTTCCTTGCTATTTCCTCCTACTTTTTCAGAATAGCCAGTTCGCCCCGGTTGGGTGGTAGGGGCGGACTGGGGGACGCCAGTCGCCTCCTCGTTGGCAAGTCATGGATACTGTCTGCAAAGGAACTTGATGAATTACGTATATCAAACAAAATAATTTTGTTTGGTATAGGAATTATTCCTTTGAACAAACAGCTTGATCTGCTTCACTTTTTCATGTTTGAGGCACGAGAGTTAGGAAGTGTGTGTGAATAGGGGCTGAATTGAGTGCGGTACCCACGTGTCCAGAGCCACGCTACGCTCCTGATCTAAGTCTCATTCTTTCCTATACTATGACTTCATCTCACACTATCCATCACTTCTTTTTTAGGAACTGAAGAACAAAGAACGAACCAAACTTTTGGATTCGCTTAGGAATAAAACTAGTACCTATAATAAATTCACAGTCGTCAAATTATAATCTACACTAGGTGTCAGATCCGTTCATGAAGTCAGGTATAAAAACGAATGAAACCAATTACCGAACCAAATCACGAACAAACCTGATCGTATCACAACGAATTAGGTACTACAAAAATTATTGTAGGTTCCATAATAGGTTCCATTTGAACCTGATGGATATATTATATCCATCAGGTTCAAATTCAGAAAGCGACCGACCTAATTTCTGTGTGGCATAACTTTACGAACCCCTTCAGCGAAATTGGGGTTATCTATTCTCAAAACCTTTTCCACCATTGTGAAAATTAATGAACAGCTGGTTGGATGATGGAAGAAACATGTGAACAGAACTTAAAAAGATGTCATTAGGTGGATGTACAGCGGAGGCAGAGACTTCTGAGCCACACGGGGGTCTGGGAGATTCACATTGAAAAGCTCCTTGAGCCACACACACGTCTCCTAGACCCCCTAGGTTTTTGGAAGAAACCGAAATTACGTGAGTTGTCGGTGCTCAAAGTTCCCGCCGTCGCTCTCCTCGTTCCTTGAGATATTGATTGAGATTTACATGGAGGTCTCCAATGCAGAGCGCGCACAGAGTTGCCAACACTCGCAATGAAAAATCCCGAGTAGGTCTTCCAGACTCCCGTGTGGCCGTTAGGGATAATAATTATTCTACACGCACATGACTAATGTTTTGAACTTTAGGGTCAAGTTCAGATTGTTTGGTACGACTTTGTGTTAGAACTGTTCTTAAACGCTTGAAGTGGCTTACATTAGGATTTATGTAACGACTATTTGCTATAACTTTCCAGCCGATCAGAACTCTTTTGAATGTGACTTACTGAATTAAATATAAATGCTGCTAGCTATGTACATTTACACTGCATTCAGATGCCAAACTTGATCGCCCGAGTTCATCTCTACATTTACAACATTTCCCCGCGGTAGGAATGAAACTCTTCACCAAGCAAGCAAGTCACGCGGCCTCCAAACCCAATTCCGCCGTCAATACTGATCTGCTGAGCAAAGATTGACTGCGGTCAACCGGCTTGACATGATTGCCGGATAAGGCTCGCTTCACACTAGCCCGGCAGTCGGGTACACGACGCCGGGTACCCGGTTGATGGGGCAAGGGTTCAGTTGGACGTTTCACATCAAGCCAGCAAATGTCGTGGTCGTCCAACCGACAACCGGCAGCCGGGTGAAGGCCGAGGGGGCGCCGGCCAGCCCCATAGCCGTGGACGGCTGTCGTGTCGTTAAAGAAGTCGGCCCGGCTCAAGGGTCATGTGGGGGGATGAAGCCGTTCTCACTTACCCGGCAACATTAGTATCCGATTTGTTTTCTTTAAGGGGAAAGTGGACGACAAGTGTGCGAGAGAGAGAGAAGACACCAAAAGTTTATGCAAAATATTTCAACAGCCGGTTGAGCGATTTTCAATCTGAAAAAAGTTATGTTCATAGTTTTCCTAAACAAAATGCTGCATCAAAAAAAAATTTGAAAAAAAATTCAAATTCAAATTTTAGAAAAATAATTTTGGACAATTTTAAATTTAAAAAAAAAACTTGGTTCTAGCCCCATTTTTGAGACTTTCCTGATTTCAAATTTCCAAGAACCAAAATTCTGCGATGAATAGCACGATCGTAAAACGAAAAATAAGAGTCAGTGATAGCAGCTGCCGTGTCCTCTTCTAGACAGTGGATCTGCTGCGTCAATCACTCATAGGAAAGGTGATGAGTCCGAGATTCGTCCAACATTGTTGACATTTCCAATGGAACCTTTGAGGTAGAGGAGACTATTATTAGACCAGTCAAATCGTACACAAAAAAAGGCCTAAAATCGCAAATGAACGGCTAGGTCTGATTTGTTGGTATGTTGTTTGGGACTGTTAGGGAAGTCCAAATCCAATTTCGCAGGAATGGAAACCTGGCGCTTCTTTCGTAGCACCCGAAAAACCTCGAAATTTATGCCCTTACTCTGGGTTTTTCGCTATAACTTTGAAACGATGCGTTTTTCGCGAATTGCTACCACTGACTTATTTACAGGAGATAAGATTTGCTACACAATGAGACCAAGTGCAGTTCTGTGGGGTCAATAGTTACTGAGATACAGCCTTTCAAAAATTGCTAATTTTTCAAAAAGTGAAATTTTAAGTTTTGGTCAACTTTGGACCTACAAGTCATGGAAAAGACGTATTCTATGAAGGACGTTATACCGATAGATGTTGTAGCAAATTTAATTAGCTTTGAGTAAAAATAGTTGAGAAGTACAACGCCTTCCCATGACCCTCTCGGGTTCGCCTGCGTCCGTGCTTTTTCCCGTTCTATTCGTTATAGCTCATCAGCCACTGACCCTACGCTGTCGAGGTGGTCATTTTCGGATTCCCCATAAAATTTGGGTTCAGGATAACCTGGCATGTCCAGTTTGCACCCCACATGAGGCCCTAGCAGGGAGGGGAATGACAAGTCAGTGGAAACGTCACTTTAGGCAAATGAGAAAAATTAGTCCTGAAAAGTCCTGAAATTAGTGACTTTGACGGCGTGTAGCTCCGAAACGAAACGTCGCACGGAGTTGCGGTTTGTTTGGCTGGTTTGAGCGCTTTCTTCTCGACGACTATGAACCAACAAAATACCCCTAAAAAAATATTTTCCCAGTTTCCCCAAGATTTGAATATTTTGTGACAAAGTTAGGTTATTTTTGGATGTTTTCCAGAAACGTTTCGTTTTAGCTCAAATTGGAGGACATATTCGTGTTCCTTGATACATTTTACCCCCGAAACCAATTTTCAGCCAAAAGACAAATAGTTGCTGAGAAATAAATCATTTCCCACAAATAGCCCCAACAAGTTTGGTTTCCCCTAGCTCAGCCAATAAAAATAAATTTTTTTGGGATCTTTTGGGATCTAATATTTTGGCTTTTCACTCATAGATGAAGTCTGATAGTAAATTTATCCAGCTTGAGAAAAAGCAATTTGGGATCGGACCAATAATTTCGGAATTACGGCAAAAAATGTGCCAAAAAAACTTGGATTTCACAATATTACGCGGTATTTAGCGTACAGGCATGAGCATATTACGGGACCTGATCAAAATGTCATATATTAGGTTTGATGGTAAATTTAAAAAGCTTATAGATGGAAAAAAGGAATTTTGAATCGGACAAACTTTTAGCGTTATAGCGAAAAAAAGGCAAAATAGGTAATAGGTAAAACGGGGTGAAGAACAGGAAGAAATTTATTACAAGAAGAAATTATTACAAGAAATTATTACAAGAAGAAATTTATCACAGTATAATTATGCCCTCGCACCTAGCATTCACTCAAAGGCATAGACCTGCACCTCCTCTGGTCCACAATTTCGGGCAGAATTGCCGTTTGGAAAAAATTGAGGAGTTTTGGGAACATGCGCTCTTCCGAAAAATTCCCATACGAATAGGCGCGAATACGAGTGATGCAAGTTGAAATGACTGAATGAGCAAACTACGGATGATCGGAGATGGGAGGTTCGAGACCGCGAAGGGTGGGGGGCGACTTTGTGTACATACGCGAGGACTTTGCCCATTTGATGCTATTGTAGGGTTATCTTTTCCATGGAGAGAGACGGATGGAGAGAGGAGTGGTTCAAGAGAACGGATTGACAGAATGGCTACCGAGGAAAGCGAGCGTGGTGACCTTGAGAGCCGAACTGGGGTCTGCAGTCATTCTATTTTCCTTCAAAACCAACATTACCATTTTTCGTTTTACGTCTTGTTTATTTGCTCAATCATTGCAATGATGCTCTCAAAACCCATCCAGTCACATTGGGAAGGGGGCTTGCACCGGCTTTTTCCAAATTTCAACCTCTACACCTCAAAATTTTCAAATTTTCCAATTTTAAATTTGAATAAAAATTATTTGAATTGTTGCAGCAACTTGTAGGGGCGTATGAAGGCAAACTGCGTTTCCCAAACTGTTATAAATTGGATGGTTCCAAAATGAGACTGCAAATACTTTTGATGCGTCAGTAACGCCATCTCTTATCCCAGAATCACACTAAGGGCCCGTCCACTTCCCCCTTAAGTAACTTTGCCGGGCCCCTGTCGTCCTATATCCTGTCGTCTATATGTGAACGATACGACAGTGTCGTTGCCGTGTCGTTGCCGGTCGGGAAACCGGGCACCCGACAGCCGGGCTAGTGTGAAGCGAGCCTAAGGGATAGACCTCAGAAAATCTAGAGCCGTAAATACTCTCAGGGTCCGAACCCTGTGTACACTGTACACCATCCAACCCCATCTCTCTCCACCCTCATTCTTCGCTTTCTCCGTGGTGTCATTTATTCCGTTTTTTTTCCCTTCTTTTCCCTTCCTCTCTGTGAGTTTTTATCGCTTTCCGCGTCCCCGTCTTTTTTTTTCGTAAACCCCGGAGCAATAACACGGTTTATGATTGTGCGTCGGAAGAAATATAAACAACTTTTTTGTGGCTTTAGAGTAAGTTCTGGTTTTTACCGAGTCACGCCATCTCTGACCAGACTCTTTTCAACACGTTTTTCGCTCTTATACACTCGCCTTAGTTTGCGATTTATTTATGACCGCAGTTTTACGATGATTTATTTCGTCGGGATCTAGTATATCATGCAGAGTTGCGGTTGTACGAGTATACGAAGTAAATCTAGGAACAACGATATTGACATGAATATGAATGCATGGAGTATAAAAATGTGATCTTTGGATTAAACCATAAATATAACCTTCCTGTGCCTCTAGATTCTGGAGAGTGTGAAGAGCTGCTCTTGCTCTTGCCTCATAATAAAACTTGTATTGAACCATTTATTGTAATTTATTCATTATAATTTATCGTCTACGATCCAGTGACTAACTTCCTTTCAAATTTTGGTCTGTTCAGGTGAGAGCTGTAGGTTAGATAGTATCATTCCGCACGCGCAGATGGCAAAAGATTAATCTTTACTAACCCGTAAAATGTAGCAGGCACATGACACCCGTCAGGCACCCGTAAGACATATCAGCAGACTGACAAACTGACTAACTGATGCAATGTCTTAAAGGTTGACAATAACAATTCCGACGACGCAATGTGTAACTTATTGCATAAGTTATCCCAAGCATCCCTAATTCAGAAAGCGTTTCAACTGACCATGATGGAAACGAAATCGTGGTCATCTGATCGGTATGAATATTGCTCATTTGAAAAACAATTATACCAGGCAATAAACGATAGCCGGTATTGATCAAGCCACAAGGTAAAAATGGTATTCTCAATTGGACATATAAATTTTTCTTATGTCGCAATGGGGTATCTCTCGTCAGAGCGTTCAGCTGTTTCTCTTTGTCCCGCCTGAACTTCTCCATTTCCTGCTGGTGACATCGCTGGAAGTGGTCGATCTCTTCTTGGAAGTTCAACGTCAAATCGCTCTCCTAAATAAAATTATCAAAAATATCCGATACATCCGGGACATTTACCAAATTGAATAAATTTATGGTTCCAAGTTTAGCTCAGTTGAATGGGGTATGCGCATGAGGCGCACCCCGACCAATCAATGCTTCAGCCGTTCTGACGTCATCGCGCGGTTTTTATGAACATGATTATGTTTCTCTACCCATACAAAATAAGAGTAAACTAATTTTGACGAACGGTTTCCATTTTTACGTTTTTGAAGTGAATCTCTATCAATAAAAATTCTTAAAGAAAATCATGCGCAGACCTCATTCAATCGCAAATTGTGCTATATTTTCTTGAATCCTGAATGAATTTTGACTGCTTAACAGAATTGATATTGATCGAATTTGACTCGATGACTGATTATTTTGTCAGTCGTAGATGAAAAGATAATTGATATCAAAACATTTTTCGTATGCCGTCTTCGTTGACACCGAGATAGCAGCTCTTATACAACTTCTATAAATCGGTCACGATTCGGGATAAGGGAGGGTGTGAGTCAGGCCTTCTAATCCTTTATAGAGTGTTTATCGAGAAATGATACTTCAAGTTAAAAGCTGTAACTCATGTGGGGGGCCTCGGAAAAGAGAAGTGGTTGAGCGCGAAAAATAAATTATCGATATAACCTATAAATCTGGTATTGGATTGCCTTGCGGGGGGTAATACATTTAAAGCCTACCGAAACCCGGCCATCAGAGGAAGAGGGAAAGGTTCTGTTTGGGAT
Organism: Stenodema calcarata; assembly: GCA_963920205.1. NCBI lineage: Eukaryota > Metazoa > Arthropoda > Insecta > Hemiptera > Miridae > Stenodema > Stenodema calcarata. The sequence goes on from OY986052.1 coordinate 4,725,494, forward strand.
TTATAGGGACAGGGTGGGCTCGACCGAACTGACTCCGATCGTACAGGGGTTTCAACGGCCTTTCCTATTAACATAGCCGAATTACCTTAAGCTTTCCGAGAGTTTAAGGACACGGGTCGGGCTCCTAGAGTTGGGGAGCTTTTGAGATATTTATGGTGAGGCCTGGAGTGGAGGGGGTATTGGGGGGGCCTAATCCTAAAGCTCGAAGGCACATATTACAAATTGGTGAGAGGGGTTTGTCACTGAGAACTCGGCAAATCCGTTTACCCGCCGTTTTCAGGGTTCCGTGACGTTTCCCCAGGGTGGTATTAGGCGATTCACGCCCAGGATGAGATCTGATAGGGGCGTATTTAACATTTCAGATGGAAATCTCCTGTCACATTCTCGGTCTGAATTAATTTGACCGGTAACATCGAACGTATTTTGACTGGCTGTCAATTCCCGTAGCGTTGATTCATCGAGGAAACATGAATATGGTGCAACTTATTCTTTGAGAGGTACACTTGGGAAATCATAAAACTGTCACCTCTAAGGTTTGTGTGTTTTGGATGCTACGACTATACATGTACGAGGGTGCGGCTTGTACACACTTTTACCACCCGAAGAAAATCAAATTTGAGTAACTAACGTCTTTCATTTTGATATGCTTTATAAAATAAGTTCAAGGCATTAAGTGAATTTGTATGCGTTACTATTTGTAGATCAGAAACACCCGCGCTCTCCGTTCGCACATGAAAAGTATCAAGTTATTAACCATCCGATCAAACCATTAAACGAGGGCTTCAAATTACGAATGGCGGATTAGTTTCCTATAGGCAATAAGCAACAACGGGGGATGCGACAAAAATTATTACAAAAGATTATAATGATTTTGCCAATGTAAATAAATGTCAAGGGGCTGCTGGAAAGGACCTTCGTCCACTTCCTCCTCTTCATCTTCGTCAACGTCACTTTCATCGAATTCATTCTCGAGGGCATTCTGACCGTGGATCTGCACGAATGGATCAGGATCGTCATCAACATCAATATTCTCGGAAACATCATCATCAAACTTGTCAGTGTCATCTAGCAGCAGTTCTTGAATTTTTCTAGAAAATGCTGGGTCGTCTGTTCGGAGAAAATTATTCATTCTTGATAGAGAATGGCTTAACCATTCTGGAAGAATTCACTGTGAAAAAAAGGATTATTCAGAGAGGGATCAATGTGTTCTCTGGAAAAATCATCAGAAATACAGATGCATGAAGAAACTTATGTGAGCAAGCCACACCGAGACCATCAACTAGAGAGGTTGGCCGCCACACAGACCAGCTAACTTTTAGGAAAATGAGCTTATTACCTGTGACTTTTGCAGACTGTAACTCTGTTGCACCTGTCCTCGAGCAACTGATTGAGAATTACAACAGTAGGAGAGGAGTGGGAAACACGCAGTAGTGCCAACGTTTTTTACTCAAATTTCCCTCACGGTCTCATAGACCAGGGTGTGGCGGAGCGGGTTAAAAATCCAGTGATTTCACCTGTTTTGTTGGACTGATAATATAGTGGTAGGCAGTAGTCAGTTTCTTCCTCCATTATGTACGTTTCAACGAAGACCATGGACATCCCAAATAAATTTTCTACTTGAATAAAGATCTAATTGTTTTGGTTTTTGACGTCTTTTTAGAGAAGCAACATGGACTGAAGTCCCTTACAACCTTCTTTACACGGTGTTTTGGTGAGTTTCTGGTGTGAAACGAATTTGACCGATTCTGTCAGAATAGATTGAAGCTCAACCCGGGTAAAAGCGATCCCAGTCGGTTCCTGGCATTTGCAACTTTTTTCTTTTCTCTCGTCTCTTATAAGCTTTTTGAATTATTTTTTTTTCGCCAAAGTTTCTGTAGAAATTGATTGTGTACTTTTGCAAAAAAAAGTACCACCCGCGGAAAATCCTAATAATTTATTTCTCAAACCAAATTAGCAACAAAAAGTTTCATCATCTAGAAAAAAGGCCCGCGGAAGGTGAGAGGGTTTAATCAAGTCACCAACTTCGGGGAGTGACAAATTGTTTCACACCGTTATTATTCCGAAAGAGCTTTATTATGGAAGAGAAGAAGTGAGGTGCCGAAAAAGTAATTTCCTGCTGGGTGACTGCTGGGGGGCCGGAAAAGGGGTGAAAGTGGAAATATTACGTTTTTCCCATGAATAAAAATAATTTAAGCACAGTTAGTCGTAGCAATTAGGGACTTTAATAACCTGCCGGTTCTGTGCGAATTTTTTCGTTGATCATCAGTGTTTTTTAATGATGTGAGTTTGATGTTTGTCATTTTCCAGATAGCCGTGCCCCGAGAAGGTTCACTCTGAACAAACAATAATCGGTAGCCTCTCTCCGAAACGTAGTAGATTTCTTTGATCTCCCAATCCCTGGTTGTTAGGGATATTTTTTGCTCCAAACAATTTGGCATAGTGGAGAATAACGTACTTTGTTCGACTGAAAGCGTGCTAGAAATATTTTCGCATGATATATGAAATACAACTTCCTATCGAAACATTTGAAATAATATTGTACGAGTACAAACTCGTACAAACTAGAACAAACAATTTCAAATCCACTGCAAAAAACAATGTTCATCAAGATGGCAGCTAAAAAATTGTGGGCATTGTGGCAAATAAATCACAATTTTTCGATTTTACTGCAGCAACCTGAATTAAATAAACCAAAACTACCACTTTTATTCAAATTCTTACTAAAGCGTTATTCCACACATTCCAGTGTGTGAGAAGGAACAAGTAACGACTTGCCCTTCTTACGATAAATTTTATCGAATTCCAACAACCAGCACGTGCTATCTTCCACTGTCGGTCGTTACCTACATTATTCTGGACGTGTGGAATACTGCCGTAAAAAGGAAGAACGCTTTATCTCGAAAATTTTCGAAAATCTTTTTTTTATACCCACTCTGGTGAATTCAAAATTTCAAAATTCATATATGAATTGGAACACCACAATTTATTGGAAAACGTTGAAATTTTAGATCGGAAAAATCAAAAATTGTGGTGTTCCAAGGTAGAACACCCCATCTCAAACAGATCAAAGGATAAACGCCTTATGTGCGGCTTCAAAACTCATCTCATTTAATCATACTTCACATTCTGAGCATAAACACCTCAACTCTGTGAAAATCGAGATAAGGCAAATCTTCGTAGCGCTCTCCTGAAAAATTGTAATTTTGTGAGATATGGCGTTCTTCCTTTTTACGGCAGAATAGGTTCAACCTCAATGAACTCGGCTTACAACAAGATCGTTATATTTGTTTGTGGGATGACCGCCAACGCTCGGAACATTGTACTTTGTACTTGGTCGTTTAGCCCAAAACAAGACAAAATCTGTGTCCATGAACATCGGCAGCACCAGGATGTTCATACACGTCAGGATCACTGAACAATTGTTTAGCGATCGAAGTACTCTCATATTAGAGCTTCTTTAATTTATCTGTTTACGGTCAATCGCTTCAGTATGAATTTGAGAAAAATGGTAGTTTCCAATACAGGTTTCTGCAGTAAATTCGAGAAATTGTGATTTATTTGCCAAAATGCTCACCGTTTTTTAGCTGCCGTTTGACTGAAATCAAGTCTGATCAAAAACGAATACCACTACGTCAATCAGCTTTAAAAAATCATGAAATTTCATGTGCCACATTTGGGGTTACATACACAAAATCTGAATTTTGGCCCAATCTTGGCCGGCTCACAGAGGGGTTGTGTGCGACCGATAAAATCGGTTGAGAGGTCAAATTTTCATGGAATTTTACATAGAATCCAAATCTAAAATGAAAAAAAGGGGTTTCCCATTTGAAAAAAAAACAAGTTGGTGTGCATTGGGCCAATTTGGCCCAGTCGGAAAATTTGAAAATAGCGCAGTTGAATGCAGGATGAATAAATAGGAAACACGGGGTTTTCAGTTTTTTTCCAACTCCCTCAGAATAAAGAATTAAAATTCATATCCACTAGTTAAAGACCACCCTGTGTAGCCTGAAAACAAATGTGCACAGGTGGGTTCTGAGTGCCGAGAAGTGGACCTTCAGCTTTGAGGGACGGATTACGATCGAAATGGATACGGAGAATCCAACCCCCCCCCCCCCCCAAGTAGTTAGTACCCAACAGAGGTAGTTGGGTACTTTTGTCCCTTATTCTGAAACCCACACATTTTTCTGAACCGAAATAATGTTCTTAGTTACTAACAATTTTGAATCTCATGCTGGCTGCAGCCGTTTTCTTCAAAATATTTGAACTGGAAGACTTGATGTGAGCTGAACGGGCTTTCGATAATATATTTCGACACAATTCATAAAACAATGCTGTACAGCGCGGGTAAATTCTAAAAACGGAGGCATTGTACGAATATGCGGTGGAAAAGCGTGGAAGGTGAATAGATTGTGATGGACGGACGTCGAATGGTGAGCGCGGTTTGTGCGGTACGCAATGATTTGGAACAGCTCCCCTGAATTATTCCCCAAAGTCCGTCGCTTACACGATGCGATGCCGGGGTTTACATGACTTGACGAGGGGGCGCGAAGGGCGATCGTTTTGACGGATGAGCCGAGCAGGAGGTCAGCCGACACCGACGTTTGCCGTCCGACGACTGACACCAGTGAATGCATCGCTGCTCCAACATTGTCTCGTAGGCCACTGTAGCAATTCGACGCACAGAGAGAGTCAAAATATTGCCTGGATGTGACAAGATATCATAACACAGCCCTACAAATGAAAAAATAAAAATAAAATAAAATAAATAAAAAATCTAATTCCTGGGACCAGAACAGTGCATTCCGATGTATTTTGAACTGACGAAATAACGTAGGTCGTGATTCGGGAGTGTCACCGCGCTATTCCTATGTATTGTTTGACGCTGAATTCGAATATGAGTTGAAAAAAAATCTTACACTCCTAAGTATTGGTTTATTACCCAACCTTTGCAATCACCCGGGAAAAAAGAAAGATCCCCTCAAACTTTGCTGGTATACGTTGCAAGATACGTAGGTTCAGGAAATCGAATTTTAAAAAACTCCCCAAATTCCTTACACATTATATTATTATATTCTTTATAAATCTGTATATATACAGATCAACTTTTGTTTAGATAACTAAATCAAGATAGATGAATTATTATTATGAATTTTCATTAATCATTCATAATTATTATCAAGTAGTGTAAATTATTATCAATTATTGTTAGTTATTAATAATTTTTATTGATGATTAATAATAATTATGAGTAATTAACTCGATATCTGAAAACCATGTGCTGTTCGAATCAGCTGAACCAGAATGAAAATTGCCCCAACAGGGTGCCGCATGATTCACACGCTAGTGGACGGCTTTCGATCTGCTCCAAATTCGAGCCCTCATCGTGAACGAATGGCTGGTCGTACAAAGCTCCGGATGGTCTTAAACAATTCTAAAAAATAAACTCTATCTAAATGTGGTCTACAAACTATACCGTTTCATCTGAATTGTTCGAGATATGAATTTTTCAAATGTACAAAATCCATTTTGAACCCCTCGTTGGAAATCTCTCGATTCAGCCTATCGAGCCCCTCGATTCAGCTTCTCGATTCCTATTCAGCCCACAACTCTGTGTCTGTTTGAATATCACAGCTATGGGCATAACAGTTTACATATTTTGCTTACGAACTATGAAGCTGTAATAGGTATGTAGGTAAATACCAAAATAGAAATTTAGCCAATTCCCGTTGAGGTAGATAGAGACTTGATATTCGGCTGTAGGTCTTAGTTCTTAAAGCAGCGTAGGGCCGGGATCAGTTGAGTAGCACCTAAAGCTAATTTCTATGTCATTCACACCAGACCTTAAGAAGCATGTGCTCGGGATCTGCTGGGTGGCTCCTCAAGCTAATTTCTGTGCTAAACGTGGCTAAAATATGTTCCATGCTAATATAAATTTTAGCCGTAAGGTCGAAAGAACACGGGTGGGGGAGTCATACTTGGTTAGGCCCGCTGGACCGAGTTTTTCCTTCATCTCCTCGATCGACTGAAAACGACCTTTAATCGGGAATTTGAGGTTGAGGAATAGCCAGAAGTCGCAGGGAGCCTTAAGGTCAGGAGCGCAAAATGAGCGCATCCGCTATACAAAAAGTCCTGGAACTTTTTGATTATACCTCGTACTTACTGTTATTATTTATGGCCGACATTAGATTTTCTGAATCTACGTATCTTGAAACGTAAACAAACAAATTTTGAGGGTATGGAAGATAGAAAACCAAAAAGTAGATTTTTCCGGGTAGGTAAACTTGAGTAGGTATGTGCTAACGGAGAACCTGGGGGACTGAGCTAGATTTTATGTAATAATTTTTAATGGCGTGGAAATGTTCATGGTATTTGGCTAATGTTCGAACGAGTCTCCTAAGTGATCCAACGGACTTCATACCAATTGGAACAATAGTGGCGTCCGTCTATGAAGAGCTATTTCTTCTATAATACTGATTCGATTGCGCTCAAATTCCACTGCGGGTATTAAAGCCCCCAATCGATTCCGTCCAACAACTGATATTTACGAGTATACTTTTTGGTGAATTAAATTATTATAATGACTATTTAATGTATTAAACAACTGATTCTAGGTACATTTAGTAGTTTTATACGTCCAGGATCATGTGTGAGGGAGCCATATTCCCCACCCACTGTGGGGATTGATAATGATTGATTCAAGTATTGATTCAATTCGATTGCAGTTTCATGAAATCCTGTTCTGCGATCTTTTCCGACCACCAGAAAGTTTGGATACTTAGAATAGTAAATACTTTTTGATCGACGATGTTTTCTTCTTGCTCCAGACGATTTACCTTCTTCCTGAAGTAATTTAATTAGGGAGGTTCTCATTGAAGTCGAAGGTTTTGACGATTTGTATCAGAATGGACAAATCTTCCAAACCTTCGACTTCAATGAGAACATCCCTCCTACAGTAGGAGTCACGAGAAAATTAAGTTGACTGGTGTTTCAACGACTTTCTTCTAGACTGCCGGTAGGCTAAACCCGCATGAACGATGAGTCTTGAAGGGGAGAACGAATTTTGCGCCGTCAAAACAAATGGTTTAGTTGATTCCTTATTGGAACACTAAGGACCCAACCAAAACACCAAAATCAAAATTTCCACTAATCATCAGAACGATAGTGGCGTTAAAAGTGTCAGATTCCGTTGGTTAGGTCGTTACGATTGACATAGCGTTCGGAGTGACAGCGTACGTGCAACTCTCCCCCAGATCTGTTGAACCAATTTTAGACATTTTTGAGGGATCCCTGAATAAGGCGATTTGATCATCGGTTGATCTGCACATGTGCAAACATGAAAACTCGTTTATGCACTTACATTATCGTAGATACCGGTCCGCTTTCGTCCTTTCCATTTTATACTTTTGTTCTGGTGCAATTGGAAACTATGAATACACCAGGTATAGGTAACTACTACAGTCATGTCAAGCTGTTCTTAACTACATGATCACCAGCTTAAAACATTATCATGTAAAAAGGGTGATAAACGTGAGCTGAAGCTGATATATGTTATAACCTGGCAAGAGATAGCTTATTGTAACAAAAGCCTGACACTGTCGACCGTATATCAGATTGAAGGGGGAAGAAAAGTGCTGAAAGAAAATTAGAAACCCGGAGATACGAGTGTAGAAAAAGAAAGGAGGGAAGACGAAGGCTTTGTCGGGAAATGATTACGTGTTGAGTGTACAAGGAAGAAGAAGCTCTCTTACGTGACTCCCTAGGATTTTCATTCCTGCGTCCCACTCGGACGGATTTTGATGAAAAACTGATGACTAAATATTTATTAAGCGAACTCTCTGAGAGATGAAAAAAAAGTAATTGTTGGCACAGGTTTTCGGCCTGAGGACACCTCGTTTTCCAGTTAAGATAAATGTATGTGGTTGGCAGAAGAAGAGGGAGAAAAGGACGCGAGGTTGCATGCGACACAGCAAATATTTGTTGGAGCAGATTGGGTGTGGGACGGGTAATGTGATGTGTAGGTTTTTTCCCCCTCTACTTGACAGTAATCTCATCACTTTGGCTTTAACCGCAACTCAACGCTGGGGTTTCCATCAGGCGGTAATTAATGGCGACTTTTTCTCTCCCCATATTTTTTTTCTCTCTTCTCGGATAGAATAAAAGGGCCCGCCTAAAATTTTAATGAGGAACTCATTCGACACATTTAAAACTACGGGCGAACAAAGGATTCCACTTATTTTCAGGGAGAGCAAAAAATGCTGTTCAACTTTGAGGGTTTCCCATGATACTGCACTTCTTAGCCTAATTTATCAAATAATGACACGCTCGTATTATAATAATGTATTGAATTGTTCGAATAAGGGCGGTAGCCACCACCCTTGAATCACCACCAATCACCCACTGTGCAGGCAAATTATATGATTGTTTAGAAGCGGTATTTTATTTTATTGTATGTTGTTCAAAACGTTTCGCGAGTGGTTGTGACCTTCATCGGTCCTATCAATCTCGGGATCTCCTATTTACCAATGCATTGAGCAATGAGGGAAGTGGCTCGATCGATCCTTGGAGTAAAGGGTGAAAGCCAATCAGATATCGCTGAGCTTTTTGAAAAGTTAGCACGAAAATGTGTCCAACAGGTTCAGCAGCCTAGTAGGTTTTTGGTTTTTTAGCCTTCTACTTTGTAGTGCACGGGACGATACGCATGGCTAATACGGTTATTTCTTTGTAATAGGTTATTGAGTAACAGCGACCGTCTGGTAATAGGTTGTGGTATTAGGTTATTTTGGTAATAGATTACCGGCGGTTTGGGGACCAGACCGCTTTGGGCGTTGGAAAGGTATATAACCTAATACCATAACCTATTACTAGACGGTCGCTGTTACTCGAAACTAACTCATACGTACCTACTAGGGATGGGATATCGAAAGCTGAATATCGATATCAATAACGAAAGAATGGTATCGATACCAATGGAATATCGGCCAATATCGATATCAGCCGATATCGATATTGGTATTAATATTTTTTAATGTAAGTAATAATTATATTTCTATCCTCATGAAGAGTTCAGTTTTTCTCTGAACATTTTAAATACAGTACCTACTCACTTAGATAGTTAGGGACCTACTTTATTCTTAATTGTAACTGTTAAATTACATTCCTTGGATCAAGTATTTATACGGGGAAAGTAGTGACCTCAAGAAGTACCTAAGGGAATTTGCCCAACACTTTTTATTCAATGGGACGACTCTGGGAAAAAGTACTAAAAAAAATAAATAAAATAAAAAATAAAAAATAAATAATAATAATGATAATTTAATAATGGAATGAAATAATCAAAAGAAGAAGGATTCATCAGCAGGTAGGTAGAACTTAGAATGTTAGACAACAACCTAGATAGCAGTAGATAACACATAAAGTTAGCTGATCAACCCTTCTTCTTCTTACCAGTGACCAACATTTTCTTCAGTAGTCGACATGGTTTTGCACTAGTAGTCGACCTACATGTGTTAGAAGTCGACAGTATCACTTGAGTCAGTAGTCGACAGGTTTCGTCATTCCATCGTTTTCGAATTTTACGACATCTAAATAAAATACATTCAACTGTGAATCGGAACTTGAAAATTGATTAATAAGATGTAATAAAGTAGTTATCAGACTTTTTATTTGCAAACAGCTCATTATCAGTCTCAAATTGCAATAAGTACTTAAGTAAAAAGGTATGAAAACTATAGTCGAAAACTCATTGTCAGAAAATTGACATTACAGTTGGGCTTAGGTACCTATTTACATATTTTTTTGACATTTTCATGTCTTTGCTTTGGCACATAAACTGAAACGGGAAAAATTTGTTCCCTTGATTCACCCTTTCCCTCAGATCACGTCAGAACACAAGCGACCGGCGGGCCATTACGTCAGAGCCTATGACGCGCGAGCGTATGACGTAAGACGGCTGGCAGGAGGCAACTAGTACGTCAGAGCCTATGACGCACGAGCGTATGACGTAAGACGGCTGGCAGGAGGCCAACAAGTACGTCAGAGCCTATGACGCACGAGCGTATGACGTAAGACGGCTGGCAGGAGGCCAACAAGTACGTCAGAGCCTATGACGCACGAGCGTATGACGTAAGACGGCTGGCAGGAGACCAACAAGTGCGTCAGAGCCTATGACGCACGAGCGTATGACGTAAGACGGCTGGCAGGAGGCCAACAAGTACGTCAGAGCCTATGACGCACGAGCGTATGACGTAAGACGGCTGGCAGGAGACCAACAAGTGCGTCAGAGCCTATGACGCACGAGCGTATGACGTAAGACGGCTGGCAGGTGGCCAACAAGTACGTCAGAGCCTATGACGCACGAGCGTATGACGTAAGACGGCTGGCAGGAGACCAACAAGTGCGTCAGAGCCTATGACGCACGAGCGTATGACGTAAGACGGCTGGCAGGAGGCCAACTAGTGCGTCATACGACGAGACCTTTTATGTCTCTGCGCCCCCTCCCACACCCACACCGCGTACCTCGTACTTCATTTTGGTTTATTATCTTCGATAATGAACCATTGGAATCGCCCAAAGAAAAAAAAATTTAACCCCCCCCTCAAAATTTGTTGGTTTACGTTTCAAGATACGTAGATTCAGAAAATCGAAAAAAAAAAAAAAAATCCGTCCGTCCGCCGTACGCCGTCCGCGGCACTTTGCCCCGTTAGCGTTGAGTTAAAATTACGAAATTTTTTTTTATGGATTTCGACCAACCCCACAATGGTCCTCGAATGTTTCATAACCCTAGGTTAAGGGGAAGGGGTTCAAAACGAACTTTGAAAATTTGAAATTTCATATCTCGAAAAATTCATATGGAACGGTATGTTTTTTATTTCATATTTCGATAGAGTTTGTTCCGTAGAATTTTTTAAGACCATCCGCAGCTTTGTACGACCAGCCGTTCGTTCACAATGACGGCTCAAAGATTGTGCCTCACAACCCGATCGTGAATCAAACTGTTGAAATACAGGTCCATTTTCATACTAAAAGCTCTTCGGAACATCATATGGCTTAAGTGATGTCGAGTTTGTTGTTCTGAGGTGCGTTTCGTGCTACGGAAATGAAGGTAATTTCGAATGTTTGTTGGTAGGTACTTCTTGTATAGAAAAATTATTACCGACGTAGTATTAAAAACCCCAGAATTATATCGTATTAATTAATCATAATTAATAATAATTATTATTAATAGTAAATACGAATTATTAATACCTAACAACAAATTATAATAATGTTCACTAGGTACTTGATAAAATTGTTAATAATAATTATTAACAATTTTATCAAGTACCTAATCACTAATTATTATCACTAAGTATCACTAATTATTAGTGATAATTGATAATAATAATTAATCTAACATTTAGGATCTAGACATTTAGACCTAGTGATCCAGACAGAAGGGTGATCTGTACAAAGAAGATAATGAACCGTTGTGTCAAGAATTTGCAGAGTTTTTTCCCTAGTATTAACAATATTGTACATTCAATTTCTTCAAAGAGGAGCTCCAATTTAATTTTCCGTTTACTAAGAATTATATTCGTTTATATTCTTCATAATATTATTTATTAATTCCCGTTTTTCGAGTACCATATAATTAAACCAGGAGACTGTTAATTATTCAATTAACACATTTGTCCCTCAGAGCGGTCTAATAAACTATAATTTTCAATATTACATTATTTATACATTACAACCGAGGGAGAAAAAGTTTAGGTGGGTTTACGTTCCAGGATAAATCACGACAGGAAGATAGTAGGATTTCTAGTCTTCATATTAATTTAGGCTGTAATTAGAGGGCTAAACGGCCGTTTATCTGGTCGGCATAAAACATGATTAGTTACTAGTCTCACTCCCAAGACCATGGGTCACACTAAGATCAAGAAATGGACAATGTGTGATTTCTATAAGTTATCACTGCGGATGTCTGTAATTTTACACAAAATCTAATGAGAAAAAGAAATGATGTTAGTGATGCAGTTTTTAGGGGTTATGCAGCTTCCACCTTCGAAATTCCACACCATAATTCCATCTTATTGGGCAAATCATTCCTCCTTCAATCTATAAAACTGTTTAATAATAATGTAGAGCTATTAGATTTATCAAAATCTGTAAATAGCTTTAAGAGTACCTATAAGGCGTTTTACTTAATTTTTTTGAACTACTTTTAGAACAGCAAGCTGGGATGGTACAACAGGCGTTTTGAAAACAACAAGTTTCGCCAATAGAGAGCATTATAAGCCTCTATGGAATATTGAGAAAGAAGAGAAAGCGAAAACTTCAATCGTGTTTTTCTCGGAATTTTGATACATAGTTTAGCGCCCCATGTACCAAAAAGTGTCCCTTGTGAACTCACAATGCGATTAATACTATTACTATTAATACTATTATGATCGGATGGCCGGAAATCGGAAATTTCCATAGTATTCAAGGAATGTCTATCGAGAAATCTATCATGTTTGGAATTATTATAATAGTGGGTGCGCATGTGGAAACGTAGAATCCTGTAAGCAGCTGCATCATAGGTACTATTACGAGATCGATCGTTCTCAATTTCCGAAGGTTCTTTCGATACTCCATTCAAATTTAAATGAAATGTATTGGGAGTGCAAGTTATACGGGGTAAGGCGAGGAGCATGCGTAAATACAGAGCCCACCTTTAATTCGGATTCCTTATGTTTGTCTGATGAAGTAAAGACCGGTGAATGCGCGAAGCTTACACTATGTGAATCCCACTGCCGGATCGTGAGAAATCCTCAGTATAGAGCCGTCAACGAAGAAGAGGAAAACCGGCAATAATCCGACTCGCACGGCCCTGGAGCGTTCATTCTGCTTAGGTCTCCACGGAGATCATCCTCGCCCTTTCCCAGCCATCCAAACAACAGGAAACGCTCGGGAAAATTGTGTTCGGTGAAATACCGGGAGGTGAGTGGAATGGGAGCTCATTTTGACGAAGTGTTAAAGGCAAGTAGGGAAAGGTCGGTGTAAGGGGAAGCTCTCCCTAATGTTCAGATTTCTCTCATTCTCTCTCCTGGAAAATTACGGCCCTTAGACGTCGGCCGTAAGTCCTCAGGGGCCTGACCATCACTTCCTTGGTAATCTAGAGTTTTGCCTCGCTCCCCGTAATTCGCGGGTTTATCCCTCGAAAGCATTCCTCGCTGAAATAATTTAATTTTGAAATATCTTCCGATGGATTTAAATAGGTAGGTAGATAGCTGAGCGCATTTTGCCAGACATTTGGTCAGTATTAATCTCCGGAATGTAGTTATAATACTAATAGCTCATTCTACAGTTTCCATCTATCATCGAAATTCGGGCCTTAGACTACCACCCACCGACTGTCTAGGTCCTCACGAACTTCATTCTCGCCTAATTCAATGCCAAGACTACATCATAAAAGTTGCCGAATGATTGAATGCAGATACAGAGCAATGAGTCTGAAGGGATGTTGACTCATTCCACACTTTCTCCTTCGAAGTCCTTCATAGACTGAGATACGGGTTCAATTCCCAACTGGGGCTCATTTCTCCGATTGTTTCTCTTGTCCTTGGCGTCTTATCTTAATTACTAAATTATTAAATTAATTACTAAAATTATTTGATCCGCCCATCATACACTAATGTAAATACATTTCTCCTTCGAAGTCCTTCATAGACTGAGATACGGGTTCAATTACCAACTGGGGCTCATTTCTCCGATTGTTTCTCTTGCCCTTGGCGTCTTATCTTAATTACTAAATTATTAAATTACTAAAATTATTTGATCCGCCCATCATACACTAATGTAAATACAGTAGTCCCTCGGTAATCCAGCAGATATGGGACCAGAGCACTGCCGGATTATCTCGCGGATTATCGAAAATGCCGGATTACTGGAAAATATCGACGAAAAACGCAGTTACCTATTAAAAAATCAGTTATAACTATGTTCGTAGTTATGTACATAGGTTTTTCCAAGAGCAAATGATGACTTTCTCGAGAAGATTTTTCCAAGCATTAGCGAGCGAGTAAACAACGTCTATAAGGTTTATTTCTTTCAAGGAGCACACTCTCGTCCTTAGACAACTCATTGTAGATAAAACAATTGCAATTGCAATAGCAATTGTATTGCATTTTATACGCCTGGATAACGTGCTGGTCCGGTGGTAAGAATATGACACGAATAAAACTGTCGGCTGAACTCAACTCATCTTCATCAGGGTGGCCAGGGCAGTTGCCCAAGATAAGCAAAGCTTTCTGTGGTTGTATCCGTTCCTTCAAGCTTTAAACAGTTCAATTAACCATTCAGCGAATACGGACTTATTCATCTACCCTTTGATCTGGCTCATGTAATCAACAGGAAATTTCACATTTTTAAATGCCCTAGGATTCTTCGCTCCTTCTCGTAAACAATCCGCTTCCGCTCGAAAAAAACGCTGCATTACTGGGAGTGCCTGCCGGTGTTAAGGCAATCGCGAGTTGAGCGTTCTTAATCACTTCAACAGATCACCTTCTGGAATCTCCTCGAAAACATCTGAGACTGTCCTTATCACCTACCATCCCCGTCGTCCCCACTACCTGTCTTCTATTCGTCAGCTTTGCCAGCTTCGCGATATATCGTTCATACTACCTTTTTCGGCTTTTTGCACTTCTTTTTCGCACCAAGTGCCGACATCAGCCACCTTGATGTCATACTGACTCAAGGACTAAATTCATTCATGGAAGTCCGAATTCGACAATTTGGAGACAGTTAAGGTCAGTCCGTTCTATATACTTATTCTATTTGGACTTGGAATTCAATCAACTTCCCCAACATTGGCCATCGTCGCATCGACAGTTATCACGCGTGATTCATTTAAAGAACTGATACAGATAACGAACTTATCTATTCAATATTTATTCTTCATTTACACTTTATTCTATTTATTCTACATTTCTATTTATTCTACATTATTTCGATTAAACCAAAAAATTGGTTTGCATGATTGAACCAATAATTGAATTATTGCAATCGTATCTCTCATACATCCTTCTCAATCAGAATGGTGTTGTATTTCACATACACCATTTAATAGTCCGTTTGGTTCTCTCACAGAGAAGATAAATTGTAGGCAAGGAACCCTTATTGTTTGCAACTTGAACGAAAGTGGTTGATATTATCGATCATTCGAGTAAGTGCCGATATTTCAACTAGATTCATGTCGCGGTGGCTACGGGGCCGTTGTACTACAGACGGAACGTTTCTGAAGAGGAGCAAGCGAAACGCGTGCCAAGATGGCGAACCGCCAGACCGCAAGTACCCTTAAAACAAATCTACCTCCAGTCATAAAACTCACTGCACCGTCTACAAATTCAGCATTAGCTGATTAATTCGAGGGGAGAGCTCCGGATGTGAGAGTGCGAATGGGGTTTTCCTTCCGGGAGCGCTAAAATCAATATTTTCCTCTGGATAAAGGTTAATCCAGCGTGTAGGAGAAATATTGGGGCATATATCTCCATAAACGCTCCCCTCGGATACTTTGCTTAATGCTACGTCAGCATGAAACGCAGGTAACAATGCGGACTAAGAGTATACTCATTCATTATCTACTCATAGAGCATGTTTTGAATCAAGGGAGCAGTGCTGATGCAGCAACATTGCTATTGCACATGTCCCAGGAGATACTTTAGTCCACGTAACTTCGAATTTTGACAAGTTTCCGCAAGAGGAATATTTTAACCAATGTCTGTTGTTCAGATGGTCTGTTTTGGTATTGACTATTATTTTTCAATCCAGCGTCTCATTGCTGATCCCCAACAACCCGAAACATATTCTAGAAGAACCGTGAGAAAATTCTACAACGTCACTTACAAGCTCATTTATTTGGAGGGTTGCCAATTTGGTAATTTCACACCCTTCATAACTGAATGAACCAATGAGTGAACCGTATTTCAAACTCTTCCGCTGGTAATGGGTTCCTATTTCAAGGTAACTTTTTGCCTCTTCCGATATTTCGAAGTTGCGCCTCTTCAAAGTTTCGGATATGCGAGAGAGGAAATACTCGTACAGGTCGGTTACAACATTATTGAAATATACCTACTTTAAGTAAAATAATTATAGTACGTACATGTGCAAGGGTAAATTACAGTGCGATAGTATAACAGATATAGTATATCTTTTCATATTATGAAACTTCATTCGAGAAAGAAATTACACTTTAGGGGTTGCGTTATTTTGTGATAGGTAGGATATTTGCTTGTTATGATGGCATTTGAACAAACTTTCAACTAAAAGTTCCGATTACCAAGAGGCCCACGATAAACATTGACTTTTAGTGTTTCGCGTACCTGCTCCTACTTCGATTCAGAGATGGGACCGAAATAGGGAGAGGGGCCCAATCGTTGCCCACTCAAGATGTTTTTTCACCTGTGACTAGGTCTCAACATAAATCTAAACTCGGTCTATAAATTTTGCATTGCGCTATAATTATCACAATTTTTTGCGAAACATTTTAGTCGCAAAAATTTGCTCAAATAAAACACGAAAAAAGCTCCTTGAACATTTGAAAAATTCTCTTTTTTCCGAAGGATTCTCACCGAAACGTCCCCTTTATAAACACTTTGAATAATCGTAGAATCATGAGAAAACAGAATGTGTTTGGAATTCTAGTCCCGGAAGGTTTTCCAACTCTTGAGACATGTTGTTGCAGTCTGCACATCAATGACTTTCGAATCAACAAAGCATTGAGTATGGAATCGCTTTTCGCAAATATCGCATGTTTTTCCAAATCTTACATTGCAGATGGCTGCTCCACATCTGAAACATAAGCCACTGTAGAGCTTGTTGGGCTCTTCTCCTTTGATATCTTCTCGGACTCCACTGATGGTCCGTTCGTCTGGTTCACATTCGTTTTCGATGATGGCATCAGTTGGTGGCAGAGGGATGAAGTAATCTTCCTCACATTCATATTCAACATCCGGTTGTCCACTGAGCAACGACTGGGCACAGGTGTGAATAAGCGTACCAATGGTTGCCCAGCGATATTGTGAGCACATTTTTCGTTCTTTTTGAGGAATTCGGTACCAATCTCTTTGTAAACTACCGGCCTATCGAGAACTAAACAGAAATTGGTGATTATAATCACCAGGAAGCTAGGAAAACCTTAAGAATGAGACTAACTTTGCTTACCGAAATCAAAAGAATACGAGGGCAATCTGACACCTTCCACTTTCAATCAATACTGGAAAAAAACTAGAACTCTGAGGTTACAAAACTGTAACTATTGTGTGCAGGTTAGTTTGTAGTTAGAATGGGACGTGGAAACTCCAAGTTATATTGTGATACATTGTTAAGATTGAGTAGGGGTGTTCGCTAAAAGGATTTGAAACACCAATTAACTTCAATCTTTGACGGATTTATTCAAAATAAAACTAAATGAATAAATAAATGGGATCGTTTCTATTTAAAAAAAAAAATAACCTAGAGGAGCTCCTTTATCGAAAAGAAAGAATAATCTTTAAAAATGAACAGAATAACTAAACAGGGGTCTTCTTGAGAAACAAACTCAATACTATATTATAGTTAAAAACAATTTAACCGTCTGACCGTATTATCCGGATTGAATGTCGCCGACGCAGAACAGTCACTCACGTAAACCGAAAAGCGATGTGTGCTGAGGGTAGAATGTGTGGTGCTGCTTTCTGAAGGGGGAAGCTGCAAAAAAGAACAAAAGGGACATGTGATGAGCAACGTGGTGGGTCTGCTTGGTTCTCCGAGTCCAAATCGACAAGATGGCTTGAATAAACTCACATCAATCGACGATCAGACGAAAAAATGCCGTGCTTCGATTTTGTCAAGTGACAATGTCGGATGTGTGGAATTCTGATGATCCACTGATGCTCCCAACTGAATCCAGTGGAAGGAAAATGGCGATGGGATGAGTACCAGTCTTTCACAGCCGTTCGCAAGGGCACGGGGCAACATGAAAAGAGGAACTGGCGGACGAAACTGAGGCTCAGAAAGTCTCCCCTCCCGAGGATGGCGTTCTCGCGGTCGTGGATTAGAGTTCACAGTTTACACCACGCACATCACTGTATTCACATTGTAGTCGGTTTTTTTTTGTTGAGATAAAGGTAAACATGACCGGAACGGCCGAGAAAAAAAAGAACAAGAACAAATGACCTAGGCGTACATCAGTTGCCTTAACATAAACCGCCCGCCAAATTTGGGCATTTTCAAATTTGAGATTTTCTAGGATAGGAAGGGAAGGATAGAGGAAGCAATGGAACCAATTTGACCACAGGGCGCTTGTATTTGGACGAAGTTGTCTGAACGGTGACCACACGTACCACGCCGTCTTGTCCAGGATGAGTGGCAACAATCCTTGCGAGGGGCCAGTGTAGAATGGGCGTGTTGGGATCCTTCAACAGCACTAGTTGACCAATTTCCAGATTGGGTGTGGACTTAGTCCATTTTACCCGGGTTTGTACGAGAGCCTGCAATAAAGATGGCCCCGGGTGTAGATATACCTTATGATAGTAGTCCAGAATCAAGATTGAGAGATGACACTCGTTGGGAAGCAGAATAGGATGTTTTTGATTGTATGGAAGGGTAGCATGAAATAGCCTTCCGCCCGCCCTGAGTATGCCGAGGGTGTCCAAAAAAGGGTTGAGCTTGGCAAAACGAACCATTACATCGTCAGCGGGTTTGTTGTTCAAGAAGTAAGCGTGTTGAGTGTGCTTTACGCAGATACACAACGCGTCTTCATACTCAAATAGCTTTATACTTCCACTACGCTTGTTGCCGGGATCCCTTATATTGTGGGACAGGCGAAGTATTCGTGCCATAACTCGAAGTAGTTTGTTAAAGGACGAAAATCTTTCGATGAGATTAACTACGAACGATGATTCAGCCGTGGTTAGCAGCACTGGCAACTTATCCTTCAATTCCGGTAAATCGGCGCAATCCATGTGCCAAGTCGACCTGGGCCATTCACTTTCCAAGTCCCTCAACCATAAGGGACCTGACCACCAGAGATGGTGATTTATAAGGTCAGACGGATTTAGACCTCTGGATCCACAGTCACTCGGGTTGTTTTCCGATGACACGTGACCCCAAGAGGATGACGGAATAACGGTGGTAATATCACTGACTCTGTTGGCCACAAAGGTTTTTAATTGATACGATGGGGTTCGAAGCCAACTCAAAACTATGGTAGAATCCGTAAAAAACCGAGACTCTAGACGTGACTGTGGGGTTAGGATGTCCAGAAATCCAGAGATAGACGTGTACAATTGTGCCAAAAGATATGCTCCGCAAAAGCCAATAACTTGGTAGGAATATGGTTTTTCGAAACCAACAAAACGAGGTATCTTAACTGAAGATAATTCATCAATATTGTCAATAGCCGATTGCCACGAAGATTTGAGAAGAGGAGTGATGGGAGCATCCCAATCCAATCCCAACTTCCACAGTTCCTGGATGAATCCTTTGAGAAGTACCACGTATGGCGATAAAAATCCGAGTGGGTCATATATTTTGGCCACAAATGACAAAATCCCACGTTTGGTAAATACTGGACTTCGATGTTCAAGTTTAAATTGAAAACAATCTTGCGCAGGGTTCCATTGGAGACCGAGAATTTTCAAATTGACGTCATCTTCCTGAGTGATAGTTATAGGTTGAGAACTTTGATGATGGTCCGGAATCATTTCCAGAATTTGTGGACAATTACTAGCCCATTTGCTAAGGGAGAAATTTCCCTTTTTCAACAATGCAATAAGTTGCTGTTGCAGTTCAAGTGCCTCTACAACGGTATCGGCACCTGTAGCCATGTCATCAATATAAATGTCTCTTTCGAGACAGCGCGAAGCTAAAGGAAAATTTGAACCTTCATCAATGTTCAATTGCTTGATCACTCGTAAAGCTAAATACGGTGAACAGGATAAGCCGTAAGTGACGGTGTGCAATTGAAAGACCTTTAAAGCTTCAGCGATGTTAGACCTCCAGTAAATGCACTGGAATGCCCACTCATCGGAATGTACCAAGATATTACGATACATTTTAACAATATCTGTTACAAACACTATTCGATGTGCTCTAAAGTTTAACAGAATATTTCGTATATCCGTTTGTAACTTGGGACCAACAAACAAGTGGTCATTGAGCGAACCATTAGAAGTCTTTGCAGAACCGTCAAAGACGACTCGAATTTTATTTTGCATACCATCTGTTTTAAAAACACCATGATGAGGAAGAATATATTTTGGCTCGGACTGTAGAAGGCTCATATGATTTAGTTGCTCATATTCGCGCATGAAATCCACGTACATAGAACGAAACGATGGGTTTCTATGCAATTTTTCCTCTAAATTGTGAAAACGTCTCAATGCAGAAGGGTTACGATAGCCGAAATTCGGAATTTCATTTTTAAATGGCAGATGCACCACGTAACTTCCATCATCTCAGCGATAGTGGGTTTGCTTAAAATGAACTTCACACGCCGATTCGTCAGGAGTCAACAATGCGTTGCGACATGGGGTCGGTTGCTCGAGTTCCCAAAATTGTTGAAGGTCCAGATTCACGTCTTTACCACTGGATGAAACAACGAGTAACGAAGTCCCTTTGTCAATAGAAGAGTCAAAACTCAGGATTTTTCCAATAACGACGTGTCCAAAAATTGTCGGAAACAATTTAGGAAGGTCTGGGCGCACGACAACTGGTGAGCCTGTCCATATATCAGCAAATAAGTCACATCCCAAAAGAAAATCTATTGGGCCTGATTCGAAAAACTTCGGGTCAGCTAGTGTGAACGAAAGATAATGACGCCACATGTCGTAGGGAAGTGTTGTGGTTGGCAGGAAAGATGTAATGTCCTTTACTACGAGAGCATTTGTAGATAAGCTCGGCTTAGAACTTGTTCGAGGCCTAATTACGCAAACCACTTCACCTTTGGAACCATTAAACGAAGTTTGACCTATTCCTGAAACCCTGCGATCCGTTTGGACAATATTTAGGCCTAATCGTTGAGAACATCGCTGAGTCATGAAAGAATAGTGGCTGGCCGAATCGATAACCAATCTGATCTTCTGAAATTGTCCTCGTGCATCCTGAACTTCGGCAACTACAGTTCCCATTACAATGTGCGAAGGTTGGTGGCAAATAGAATGCATGGAACTACCTGTCTTAGGTAAATCCGAACTACTCGAAGGTCGAGAGATATCAGATGACGACGGCTGATGTGATAAACAAAGAAGTGAATTATGTTTGTCTTTACACCATTTACAGGTCCACTCGGACCCACAAGACTTTGTAACATGGTGCGGTGAAAGACAATTCTTACAACCCTTCCATGATTTTAACCAATTAAAACGTTGTCTGACATCAGCATTTACGAACTTGGCACACTTCATGAAGGACTTACAATCCTTTTGGCAAATGAAGCATGATTTTGGGTTATTATTAAAATGGTTGGCAATCAGTGACGGCTTTGAATGGTATTTATTCACATACGATTGTTTATTGTCCTTGCCTTTATTGGAATTTAACACATGTTTATCAAAATGTATATTGCCATCAGCCAGTTCCATTGCCATGCACTTTTCACGAATAAATTTTACAAGATGATCGTAAGAAGGAAAATCAATATGTTTATGCGAGAGTTCAAATTGTTCGCGAGTCTTAAGGTCCAGACCGCGACTAGCGAGATGAAATAATATAAAAGGGGCTTCGTCCTCAATTTTGAGGAGTTTGAAAGCCGCGATGTTGTCCCCAACCTTGGCCAAAAAGGACTTGTGAGACTCAATTGTTGGATTTCCTGGCATAGGTTTGAAATCAAGTATCTGGTTAAGATAAGCCGAAGCAAGCATTCGCTTACAATCATATACCTTTTCAAGGGCTGCCCATGCCACGTCATAATTATTCTCGTCAAGAGGTAAATGGCTAATGACGGTAGAAGCTGGTCCTGAAAGAGCCAGTTTCAAATAATGAAACTTTTTGATACGTGGAATGGCGTCTTCTGTATGTATCATGGAAACGTACGTGTCACGGAATTTAGGCCAGTTTAACAGTTTGCCATCAAATTTAGGGACGTCAATGCGTGGGAGCTCGATTCGAGAATCATTCGCAAATGTGAGGTTCATACCAGATGGAGAACGATCGTCCGACTTACTGGGAGGGCCTTGAATAGACTCAAAATTCGCACATGTTTGATAAAAACATTTTCGAAGAGAGGTCATGTTTGACGCATCAGTCTCAGAAGGAAATTCGGCTGATTTTTTATTTGTGTCGTAAAGAACGACAAGTTCATCGTAAGCCGACTCGTATTGCGTGTAATATCTATCCAGAGATTTGAAGGCGCCTCTGAAGAGAGGTACATTTTTCGGGTCGTTAATTGCCGATTTACTTAATTCATAAATGTATTTAATTTGATCCAAACTAGTTTTCATACCTCGTCGAAGAGTGGCAATTTGTTGAGATACGGAGGTTTCCATGACGCAAAAAACAAAAATACAGTCGAAAGTGGTAAACAAGGGATGCCCAAAAAGGGGAAAGGAGCAATACAAAAAACAGAGAAAATACAAGGGGAACTTCGAAAATAGTCAATGAACGATTTTCGAAGTGCTCTGGAAATGTACGAAAATGATTAGTTTGTCAAGGCAACTGATGAGAACAAATGATCATAGGATCGAGAGCAATGCAAACATCACAAAAAGTATACTTATGTACTAACAGTCAAAACGGGACGCTGCCTACGAACAAAGTAGGTTTTGAGGTTTTGAAAAATAAATAAATGAAGTAAATTGAAACCACGCTCTGCTACCAATGTTAAGATTGAGTAGGGGTGTTCGCTAAAAGGATTTGAAACACCAATTAACTTCAATCTTTGACGGATTTATTCAAAATAAAACTAAATGAATAAATAAATGGGATCGTTTCTATTTAAAAAAAAAAATAACCTAGAGGAGCTTCTTTATCGAAAAGAAAGAATAATCTTTAAAAATGAACAGAATAACTAAACAGGGGTCTTCTTGAGAAACAAACTCAATACTATATTATAGTTAAAAACAATTTAACCGTCTGACCGTATTATCCGGATTGAATGTCGCCGACGCAGAACAGTCACTCACGTAAACCGAAAAGCGATGTGTGCTGAGGGTAGAATGTGTGGTGCTGCTTTCTGAAGGGGGAAGCTGCAAAAAAGAACAAAAGGGACATGTGATGAGCAACGTGGTGGGTCTGCTTGGTTCTCCGAGTCCAAATCGACAAGATGGCTTGAATAAACTCACATCAATCGACGATCAGACGAAAAAATGCCGTGCTTCGATTTTGTCAAGTGACAATGTCGGATGTGTGGAATTCTGATGATCCACTGATGCTCCCAACTGAATCCAGTGGAAGGAAAATGGCGATGGGATGAGTACCAGTCTTTCACAGCCGTTCGCAAGGGCACGGGGCAACATGAAAAGAGGAACTGGCGGACGAAACTGAGGCTCAGAAAGTCTCCCCTCCCGAGGATGGCGTTCTCGCGGTCGTGGATTAGAGTTCACAGTTTACACCACGCACATCACTGTATTCACATTGTAGTCGGTTTTTTTTTGTTGAGATAAAGGTAAACATGACCGGAACGGCCGAGAAAAAAAAGAACAAGAACAAATGACCTAGGCGTACATCAGTTGCCTTAACATACATAAACGAAACTCTTGAGATGGGCAGCCATTGGGCCTTGGGCAACCATTCACCCTAGATATTTTCTTCAATTTGGAACGTTATCGTTTCGTTCGAAACTGTCGAGAGTAAATTGTTATGTAATATGATAATTGATTTTTTCGTTGTGCATTTAATAAATTGGTAAACTTTGTGTTTTAGTGTGTGAGAAGTCGAAAGTTTCCATACGCGCTAGTCTAGTTTTTTGAATACTCGAGGCCTTTCATTTTTTGTCTTATAGCGATAAAGGGGGTTTGCTTCTATGAAAACGATCAGAGGCGACTTCATGTACAGCACAAAGAATTTTGTGGATTGTTTAATCTATTATTCAGGCTCGAGTTGGTTTAATAGAAACCCTGTAGGCAAGTACGTCTAGCCGAAAAGGGACCCAAATCTCCCCCTTTTAACCTTTTGTTAACTAAGTGCTTCAACAAATTAGGGGCGATGGGGAACCCAAGTCCTTATGTGGAGACCAACTCCATCAGCCATTCATTGGAAACATCGGAGAAGATTGCTCTCCATTGAAGTCCACCGGTGCATCCAGGGCGATGGTAAGAGGGTGCAAGACATAAACACCAAGAACGACTATTAAACTCCCCATAGCCACCTGGGGGGTGCCCCAACCATTCGCCTAACGTCCGAAGAAGCTCGAATGGTGGGGTCCACCCTACTTTTTCAAGCAGTCTAATGCAATCAGCAGGGCTTTTGTACAGCGTCTCGTTCCCTGCACGCCTCTTGCCTTGTGTTCAGACTCTACAAGACGTAATTGCCCCTGTACGGGTCGGTTGGGACCCGACATCTTCTCCCTTACCTTTTTCGAACAACTTTCCTATTTTCTTCACGAGGTTTGGGCCCCATAATAAGGCGGGGGAGCCCTATAAGGGTTTGGGATCTGTTGATGGAATTTTTGCAGCTTCCCGCGGTGTATTTCCCCAACCCCTTCCCTCCCATCCGCCTCTAGTGGTTTAATCTGGCGAGAGTTCGGTTTCGAGAACCTACCGGAAACTCTCATGGGTTTCTCCAGTTACCCAATTGGCAAATCTCCAATTCCCTTTCTACAGTTTTCCTAACTTTTCAAGTCTCTTCATACCCCAATCTGAAACTTCAGTTTATCGAAATAGGATCAAGTTCCTTATCAAGTTGACTCCGTGAATAGTGAAATCAAAAGCATTTTTTTTTTTCATTTCTTGGATTGTCGCCAACCTCAACAAATTTTTTCCGTTTATTGTCTATCTCTATCCATGTGCCATCCTTTTCCCTGGGTTTCTATTTATTCAATACAATTTTCAAAACTGTTCAAAACAATCCTCATGGTTGTGGAAGGTCTCCTATCAGACTCCTCCATACTTGTTAATTTGATACAGTCGGTCCGTTAGCAGTAACTTTTAAACATTTTGAACTAATCCCTAGAGTTGTGGACATGAATGTTGTATACAGCTATCATTAATATTTTCCGGTTGAAGCTCACATTTTGATGGAAGATTGTTCAAGATGGTTAAAATTACGAAATGGGGTAAGCTGCAATGAGTACGGATAGTTTCTTATTTCGAGAAACCCAATGAGTGGAAGTTTCTTGGTGTTCAGAAACTTGAGACTCTGCAAATTTTGAAATCCTCTATAAACTTCTCTTCACATCATGGCCAAAGAGGAGTTTCATGATGTGGAGAGGAGTTTATGGAGAACATCAAAATTTGAAGAGTACGGTTCATTGATAACACGTTTTAAAATGTGTTTGATTGGTTGATTTCCACTGGTAGCTCTTTAACAATGTGATGACATACCATATACTTACTTACTGAATGGCCTCATGCAAAAAGGGTCCTAATCGCCACATTTGGCCAAATCGAGATGTTGGTGGTTTTTACGTCTTTACCTTCGGTTCCACCGATTCATGCAAGACGGGACCTACCTTTCGGCATTACTAAGGTCTCTTCTTGCAAGAAATCCAACACATCATCATGTGCCACGTGGCAGGTTGACGAGGTAGCAAAGCTACAACCTTACTTTCTTGAACGGTATCGTCCTTACTTTGCTTCCCTACTCACCTGGCCGACCTATTCAGCCAATCAAGAGGCAGATGATGGAGAAAATGAACCTGCACCCGAGAAAATGATACACCTGCACAATAAAAATTGAAAAAAAAACCTAATCTGTTACGTTAAAACATAGAAATTTGAAAACTTGAACATACCTAATCTTCAATTAAATTTTGATATTTTGTTTAATAATAAAGTGTTCTAAAGTTGTTTTTGCTTTATTTGGAACCACCACAGCTGGTTCATGCAGAAAGGGGCCTTATTCCGACAGCTGTTTGCATTTTTGAACTGAAAACTAAACGTTCGATCAACAAAAACAATTTGGTTTCTACTAATGGTTACCTTGAAGGAATGCGCAGTAAAAATTTAATCGAAATAAGCCAATATTTCAAGGAGGTAAACAGTTTTATCGATTATCTCGAAACGTAAAAAATGCATAAGGACCCTTTATGCATGAAGCCATTCTACTAGATTTTGGTATCGTTTCTTCAACATCGATGGAAAACATTGTATGAGAATGCGTTCCTTAGTTGAGTTACGTTTTCGGTGTTAGATACTCGTACGTTAATGAGATTCATCGAATAGGTAACAATGTTTGGGTTGACAAGTGCCCGAAGGTATTGCACGATAAGTACCCGTGTTCAATGTAAACAAAGGATTTACCGTGATAATAATTAATACCCAGTGAGTTACCAGAATTTACGAACATTGTGGTGGTCCCTAAGGCTTTCAATATTTGGAGGGATATCAGCTATTTTAGGAGGAAATAGTTCAACGATTTTCCCTTGTCAAAGCCAACAATGATTTCACAATAAAAACAAAACTGTTCTGTTTATGCAAAGAGAACGGAGTTACTCGTAGATAAGGATTTCGACCAAATAAAATAAAATAACTGTGTAAAACCTTTTGACGGTGGAGGGGAAAAAACTTTTAGGGATTGGATAGTCTCTCCTTTCGTCACGGTTCAAAAAGATAAAAGAGAGGCGCGGGGGAGGGGGCGGTGAAATAATAAAGATGAAAAAGAGAAGAGAAAAAAGAAAACAATGAATGAAAAAGAGAGGAGTGCTCATTTTTCGACAATCAGTGCCACAACAAAGGCGGAAACCGGCGACAATGCTGCCTTTCTCGGCATAAACATTTGCTTACCAACAAATTCAGGCTTACCGACGTAATCGCATTCCTCAATGGCCGTCCTTTTTTTCAAGCACCTTCTTGTCTGTTTGGTTATCTCTGGTAAAGCCTTTTTCCTCTTAGGTCTCAAGTAGGGGACGTGGAGTAGGAAACGGGATAAAAGCGTGCGTTTTAAAGTCTGTCTTTTCTGATACTTTGGCGTTATCTGAGAGTTTTCTTACAACGTTACCTTTACCTTAAACCTCCCCCAATCACAAACTCTTGAGATGAGCCGGGCGAAAAATCATGGGGCTCGTTTTATTTCCGTGTTTTAAATTACCTTCGTAACTCCTTCTCCAGGCATGCGGGCGGAACCGTTTTTCTTTTGACGGATGATCACGTGAAAGTTTTTCATTATCTTCCTTCACGAGTCATTTGTAAAACAAGGAGAAGGAAGTGGGAAGGAGAAGATGGATGGGACACATCAACACCTACGTCTCATCCGGCCGCCCCTCGGGGTTTACAGCATTTCCTTTTCTAACAACTCATATCTCTGCTCCTTAGCAGATTATACCTTTCAACTCCTCGAGTGGTTGAACAGGCGAAAAAAAAAAAAAATCTGCCGTTGTTGCGGTTGAGATTTACCCTACTCCTTCACTGCATTCATTCGTGCTATTTCTCAACCGCCCAATAATTAGTATTTACTTACAGAGTTTGTGTGTGTGCCGATAATTAAAGTTGGCGGATTGAACAGTTTTGGTGTGTGTGTCTTTAAAGGTAAAATGCGAAATTTACAATAATGCTGTAGAATCCTGAAAGCCTGGTCTGAAAAATTATAAAAACATTTAGATTGACATTCAGCACTGGAACGGAAGTAACTTCTTGTTGCTGATATGCGTCACAGAAATGTCAGAAACACAATCACGAAACTCCACACTCAACAGGTCTGTCCGTAGAAATAATACCCCTTGAACTTACAAGAGTTTATTTATTGAATATATGTCAACGAGTAACGTAAAGAGCAGACGTAGCTACGAAATGTGAAATTACAGCTTTGTCTTGATATTTTACTATATTAACCTCTTTCACAATCAACATTCTTTGAAGGATAATTCAATAATGGTGATTCATCACTTTTCCATTGAACACAAAAACCGATAATTCCGAGTCATTCAGTGCTGATCGAGGATACCATTGACCTTGAATTTTTTCTCTTACGCAGAGTTATTCCGAACATTGTCAATCCAGTTCTGATGAAAATTGTTGAATTGAAAGGTTCTGTAGATGTAGTTAGAGCAGTACCTATAGGCTCTGTGGTGTAACTAAAGTCACTCTTTAGCGAATTTTCGAAGAATAGGAAGCTATTTTGCCGTGCTAAGATAAAGTCCTCTATCGACCATTTTGGTGTTTTTGGAGTTGGGCACATGGCTGCGTAGATCTCGACGTGGCGCGTCTTTTCTGTCAAGGTAGAATTTCCTATCTCCATTGGAAAGGTTCGAAAAAAGACTTTATCTTATCTCCAGTTTGATGATCTGGGCCCCCTTCCTCACTTAACTGCATTTTTCTCGACATGAAAAAAATGGAGATAGGTGGTTTTAACTTACGGCGGCAGTATTGTTCTCGGTGTCAAATTAATAAAACTCGAATGTCGAGAAACTTGTTAACTAAAATTCGTTCCAGACCGTTCTGAATTCACTGCCAAAATACACGTGTATCTATTTATTTGATAATTGACGTACCTATGTGACATTCCATACGATAACTCTCGATAGAATTGAGATAAAAAGTTCGAGTGTGCATAAACATCTATCATGGCAAACGTAAGGCTAAGTTCGAAGATTATCAGAATCGGGCCACTTATGGGAAAAACTACCCATAAATTCCAAAAATGAAACAGTCTGATAAGTGACACATCATTTCAAAGGTTTTTTCCTACGCTGAACAGGATGGTGAAATCAGAATTGCGATATCTTATTCCCTATCTGAAACTTGTGCATTTTCAAGATGAAGAACCGTGGTTGTTACTTGAGATGTTCTTCACAGTTTATCTGCTCTAATCTAATATCGGAATGAGATATCGCAATTCTGACTTCACCATCGTGTTCAGCGTAGAAAAATCTATAAAGACTATTCTAAGTACCTACCGATGTTTAGTCTGATTACCCATATTTTAATGAAATGTTCCAAACATCATATTTTACATAAAACCTGTTATTTATTCGAAAATTCGCTCTTATATCTATGCTGTATGTTTTATATTCTCGTTAAATGTGCACCGATCCAATTATAGATTCCAAATAACTTTCAGATTGGTATCATTGGCCGTTACCTACAATAATTGTAATTGTATAATAATAATTCTAACTATAAGAATCCTACCAAAGATTCAATATCATGGGATTCATTGGTAGTGGTCCTGTGGGACCTATCTTGTAACCGAAGTTGCAATAAGTTCAATAATACAACAGATTATACATCACAGAAAGTTGCTGGTTGTTTCTTTTGGACTCAAGAGTGGTATAATCGAACATTATACAATAATATTGTATACGTACTATAATAATATTATATTATAGTACGTATAATACACCTATGGATCATATGTGAACCTTACGAGCCCTCTTTATTATATTAGGTATTGAAACAATTATCATTGTATTTCGGCCCATGGTAGTACTCGACCTCTTCACTTATACTTTTTGTCATCTGACTATGAGTTCGATATAATGAACGTAGAATATATTACATTAAACCATCAGAAAGCAAATAATTATGCGTAAATAATACGTAAGTAAGTATTAGGTAGGTAAGTAAGTACGTAGGTAGGTAGGTACTAATATTTGCTTTCGATTAATCGAATTATTTCATTAATCGATTATTCAATACCGATTAATCGGTCACATCGATTATTAGCTTACGATTAATCATTTGATGTTATAATTAAATATTCGGTTCTGATGTTGCATCCTTAGTGTAAAGGTACCCGTAGCATTTTTATTTCCCAAAAATATTGTTTCTGCCCGTTCGCAGGCATTAATTAATCAATATTAATTACTAATACTTACCTCACACAACACAACAGATGTTAATCCTTCCAAAGTGACGAAATAAGGTCGTCGCTCACCCAACTAGTGTTTCCCTCGTAATGGAGGATGATGATCCGCTGAAAGGCCTGCGGCCAAACACCGAAGAATTGACCATGTAACTTTGTCGGAGGTTCAAGGTTCGTTAAGTGTTCAAACTTCTAACCTCAAGCTCTTAATGAATTGGTTCCCCACCCCCATCACCAGGCTTTCCTCCTTCCGGGGGGCCAAGTTGGGAGCCAAGTTTTCACCAAGTGACCCATTATATCCTTTCGAACGCGGATTACTTTGTCTTCACTCCTTAGTTCAAACTCTGCTGTTCTCTACTCTTGAGGTCGAAAGTACGGTCGTTCCAGTTGATGAGTAAACCTAAGCTTAAAATTTTTACGGTTCTGCTTTTGATATTGAAGAAGACCCTTAACTATAATACATAAACTTGGACTCAAATTTCGAGGTTACGTTGGTTATTCACCAAATTATGGATGATATACCTCACCAAATTTTCATAATCTGGTATTCATTAGGCGCCATAACTTTTGCGTGCCTATTCGGGAGTTATAATTAATGTGTTCACCATCAAAACCGTCTGCTTATAGGCGCTCCAAAGGTGTGCATATCTACATGATCGTATGGAAATGAGTCCCTGAATGTCCACCAGAACAGAGGCATGGTGACATTTAATGAGCCATAATGGCTTTCATCACTGGTCCACTGAAATATATAGTTCGTCCTCTTGAATCCAGGAGTAAGTGTATCTGCACAACATTAAACAGCTTCACGTTATGAAAGTACCTGTATGTTTCTATTGGTGCACAATATATGCTTATGACCGACAAGATCAAGCAAGGAAATTACAAGGAAATTATTCATGAGTTCTTTTGTGTGAAAACCAAAAAATTATCATCAGATCTTCGAATGACGTACCTACGCTTTGAATGTCAGCTTGTAAATTATGACCGTTTATATCTCCCTCCACATACTAATTCGTATTGGTTTGCTGAGTGTCCCTGGTTCCCGAAGTTTTGGTTCGACCGCTAGGAGGATAGCCAGGTCTGTGAATGCAGACTGGATATCCCTCTGGGTGGGCATATTGCCTAACCTCCCCCCGGTAATGGGGGTACCCCGGTTGCCTAACCTCCCCCCGGTTTGGGAGTACGTACTCCGCAAACCATTCATTAGATGGTAGCAGAGCGTAATTGGTAGGTACGTGCTGGCTTTGCCTCGGTTTTGCGTGGCTTTGCCTGGCTACTATTTTTTTGAAATTTATGTGGAGCTTTCCCAGAAGGAACTCCTATAATATAGGATATAGGATCATACCCATTTGCAGTAAAACCACAAGTAATAAATTTGAAGTATGTAGTCCCATTACATTCCTACTTACCGATTGTAGCAATACCGCCAGAGTTAAAGGGTATGTAGTAAACAACGAACTATTAAAGTTTATATTTGACTTCAAAAAAATCAACGGGGTAAATACAATTTTTTTCGGAAGTAAAAGTACAGGTAGGCATAATAATATCCGACATTGACTTAATAATTAGTGGGCTACTCAATTCTTATTAGTCTGCAATGGGAGAGGATATTATCACACTATTCACAATATTTACAAAATAATGTACCATATTAAGAATAACCATAAGAAAATAAACCTGTGTTCTCGGTGAAATATTTGATTCCGTAGAGCAAATATTAAGATCACAAGGTAAATAATGTTTTTGCTATCAACACTGAATTACGATAAACCGTTCTTGTATACATATTACATAATACCTATGAATATTGAAAATCAAATTTTAAATTTGATATCGTAATGAAAATGGAATAAGTGATGCTGATACCCGAAAATAGTCTGTTTGCAATATCATCAATATTAATACCAGGAGTGTCTTCGCAAACCGAGGAAAGAATGAATATTGAAAACAGTACATGAATATTGACTACATGAATATTGTACAATTTGACTTTTCAGAATTATCCCAAAATGTCGACTTAGTCCAGTCGAGGAATCTAAAAAAGGGATTTTATTCCACGCTCCGTACGATGTCACTTTTAAATTATTGATTTCAAACGAGACGCCAGCAGTATAAAACGAAATTACTCTAAAGTGACTAAAGTTCAAAAATAAAGTATCGCATAAAACTCCTCTAGTATCTGGTTCAAAACCATAGGTTAGCATTATTGTTATTTTTTAACGATGCAGCAATCGAATAGAATGTTAGAATTTTCTCAATGAAGGGCACCCATGACTCCATCAAAGTAGGCTTCGGATAATATAACGGAAAATGGTTACATGAGTAATAATAAAATAATCATCGGTGGTAACCTTATACGATATTCCAGGGCTTTGGATCAGTAAAACCCAGTCAAAATGTGGAAGAGAATCCAATATACCTGGACTTCAATTGGAAAATTGGAAATCAAAATAAGACTAATCATAAATACGTACTCAAATTGTTAAAATAAAGGAACTACCCTTTCCAATTGATTCCATGTGAAATGCTCAAAATAATCAAGTACGCCTTTGTCTGATTTTGATCATGGGAATATGCATAATTACACTATTTAGAAAGGTCTTGCAATATTACATTAGTATTTTTATAAATTATTTTTCTCAATAAACTCACCCTACGTGAACATTATCCATCAGTCTTCTCAAAAATATATATTGTATGAATTGTTTTACAAAATCCACTTACTACAAAATAAATAGCTTATCTTCATCTTAGGTCCGTATTCAATCTCATACTATACAATTACACTGTGAATTCCATAAATGAAATACAATAACTATAATGTACACTATGTTTTTGGAGGTGAACATTATTGTTCAAAGAGGTGACAATCCAGCTTTGGGAAACAAAACAAAGAATTTGATGGTACTTATTAAGTGGCACTATTAATTGACCTTTATACGGTGGATCTGTTGATTGGTAAAGATTTTTTCGTCGTTTGGCTGATTTCTGTATGTTGCTCAGGGTAGAGATGCAGGATTCCTACGAACTGAATCACTTGACACCCACTCCAAATAAGAACACACTAATTGTTAATAATTAGTATTAATTACGTTCAAGGTTAACTGGGGTAGACGAAGTTGGTGCTTAGCAGAAAACAAATTTAAGATCAAACGAATAATTGTACAACATAGAATTGGAACAATTGACGACGGTTTGATCAAGGATCACTATGTTTTTTAGAGGGGATAGAAAAAGTATTCAATAATACTGTTATTGTTTTAATCTTCTGCCCGGAACACCCGTCATTATGACGGGTGTGGTTCACAGAATTTTACTACGATTGCGATAATATTCTAGTCTTAGAGATTGAGAAATACCTATTTTTATGATTTGTTTGTATTGTTCAAGTTTGAAAAAATAAAATAAAACTTGGTGTTTATTCACATTGTGTTCTGAAGAGCATGAATAGACTGTTGAAGAGCATGAATAGACTGAAAAGTATGAAAAATCTCAGAAACCGAAAGGTATTCGTTTTTTCATTGATAGCAGTCATTATGACCGGCATTCCTTGTGATAGGGTATAAAATCATGTAGAGACTTTGATTTCAATACACTCGTACTTCAGCAAAAACGACTGACTTCATGCCAGACGTTTTAAAATGAGGCTTTCGCAAATTGAAGGTTTGACTATTGGTGGTGTATGTCAAAAAAGTTGAAATATTTTTGCTCAAACAAGCAAAAATATTCAATATTAAAATCCTGTTTCAAGACCCAAGCTCAACACCTTACGTAGTTGAGGGCATGGTGAGATGCGTTTGGGCGTTTCTCAAATACATTAGAGAGTTAAAGTGGCACAAAACTGAGACAGAACGAATCCCTTGGATGTTTCTTCGCTATGACGTCGACGCATCGCTGTAACGTCCGACGTTACTCTCCTAGAAGTAATTATTATTCTGTAACCGCTCTTTGTATCTACTATGTAATTGGCTATGGCGTGCAATTAAATAAATAAATAAATAAACATGTCTATTCCGCTGTCGGAGCGAAATCTGTAGAACGAAGGACAGGGCTGTGATGCGTCGTGGCGTTACGTCTCAGCGCTACGTTTTCGGCGACGGGATACGGATGCGTCGGTACGTCTTCGGTTTTCTGCCACTTTAACTCTCTAATGGACTAGACCCCATTTCGGAACACCTGGCGTGATAACGCATTACTGGCGAAACAATCAAATACCTAGTTAGTCCTCGCAGCTATAAGTGGAAAATAGTTTGATAGCAATCACGTGATTGTGAAGTTGAAGAAGTTGGCGTATCTGGCTCGTCTCGCAACATCACCGAAGGCAGCCTGAGTTCGGGTATAGATAGTCGGGATTGTTATATTACATATTATTACATTATTACAACACTTGTAATAGTTATGTTTAGGTGGCCAACCGAAAAATGTTCACAATTTTGTATAATATGAGAATAATTACGGCTAGTCACAGTTAAACATCTGTTCGGAGTACCAATCCACAATGGGTTCCCGAGTAAATGCAAAGAGAGATCCCACTGTTCCTTCCCTTTAATATAGTCTTTTTATCATTCGAATTTTGTTTAATCGTTCTTCCTATCAAAATCCTTGCAACAATAAGAAAAAATGTATTATATACAAGAAAAAGATGAAACTGAACTTGATCACGGCATGGAAAATGAAAATAAAGAAAATTCTAAACGTAAACGATGTGCGGTTTACTTCTCGATGACGTCATGTCGACCGAATAGTCGTTTTGCCGAACGTCCCCGTTCATCCAGGGTTCGGCGAGTTTCATGTCCGACTCCGACTTCATGTAGTTCGTCAAAATGGCGTCTCTGTAGTGTTTGTCGGGCATGAGCATGAGGATCGGCGGTGGAGCTGATGTCGGATGAAGACTTGAAGCGAGTCGCCGAGTGTCGACTTCGGGCTCGGGACTGTTTTTCCCTTTTTTGCACCAGCAGAGACGTTTTTCGGAGCTGAAGAGGAGGAGGATGACGCAGGTGGCGCCGAAGAGGGCGAGGACGAGGGCGGTGATGATGGCGACCGTCAGCCACGTCGTTTCGCACCTGCGACACAAAAAAACCAATTTATCGTTTAGAATTGTCGCCGAAGCTCTGGGAAACCCACAGATTGAAAACATCTCCAACAAAATGGTGAATTGGTTGAATCCCGTAATATTCTTTCAAGCTCCCAAACTCCCTACAAACTCTCCCCATGTCGTCTCAACGTTTGTTCACTCGTCACGAACGATACAGAGAAACGCTGGAAATGGATCAAATTCAGGATCTAACGAATCATAGATCGCCTAACAATTCGAATAACCGCCCTATACAGAGTGGTGTTTCTTCGTGCTTTTCAACACCAGCTCAGTAATAATTAAAGACCGGATTTGCAATTGCATATCCATTTCGCTTCAAGTAAGGCAAGCGCAAATT
Organism: Stenodema calcarata; assembly: GCA_963920205.1. Classification (NCBI taxonomy): domain Eukaryota; kingdom Metazoa; phylum Arthropoda; class Insecta; order Hemiptera; family Miridae; genus Stenodema; species Stenodema calcarata. The sequence continues at coordinate 4,760,821 of OY986052.1, forward strand.
CTTCCTTTACCCGAGTTGCCTTCTGTAGATGCTCTGGTTTTAATTTTATTCTGCATATTTTTGAATATTCGGACTGTTGCTGCATATTCTTGTACGCCATATCCCAGTGCAACAGTGGCTAACTGACATTTTTGAGATTTTGAGTGATCTAGGTTCAAATTTTCGCCCCGGATCGACTGGTGAGCTCAGTTTTGCGACCAGGGTAACACTGGTTCTGTAACCGCAAAAAAATGTAACACTGGCTATCAGGACGCGCACACACCTGAGGGGTCAACAGTGAATATCTGGTCAATTTCCCGTTCAAAATCGGTAAGTTTGTTTAGCTAATATAACTAATCATTTTACGAGTTTCTCTAGTCCCGCGCTTTTTGGGGAATTAGTTTGACTTTGTTGATCAGAATTAAAATTGATTTCTTTTGGAATTGGAGCGGAAAAACCTCTACAGACTACCAATACGATGAGTGACAATTCCATCCGATTGCTACGCCAGAGCATCCGAGCCCTAAAGAGGAAGAATAAGCAGCCTGATGAGCCATCTGGGAGCAAGCAACTATGACGTTGACGGTGTTCCCTGTTTCATTATGGCCTCTTTTTATTTTACCTTTGTCCCTGCTCAGATTTTTCTCGTTTCGTTGCGATCATTCTTTCCCTTTTATTTGGCTCATTTTGTGATTCCTACCCCCTTGTTGAGACTTATTTGTCTTAATTAAAATATTTTCTTCCAAAACTTATCATTTCTACTTTTTAACCCGAAAATATTTCTGAGCATTGGAAATTATGCTTCTTCAAATTATAAAATTGAGGGTGACTTACTCCAGTTAAAAGCAAGTGACACCGGGTATCTGCAGCGCAGTGTTCAACAACACTAGCTATCTGACCGTTTTTTCTCAAAAAGCGGTTTCCACTCGAAACGCGTCAGTTACGTATAAACAATGGACCCAGACCAGAAAAAATAGGAATAACTAAGCCATTGAAAACCAGTTTTTTGCTCCTCCTGAAAACTTGGTGAAAATCAGTTGGCCACTGTTGCACTTGAACCGACGATATATTGGTATAATCTATTAAGCAACTCGTTGCACACTTCATATCATGAAAATAGACCGTTAATTGAAATGCGGTTAAAGATTACCTGACTGTGGATTCGGGTATATCTGTGACGAGGTGGCCTTTCAGACCTTCCGGACTCGAGCATTTGAGATTCCTTACGACGATTCTCAGCTGCGGCTGCCCTTCAGGACTCGTTTCGTTCCCTTGCAACGGGAAATTGTCCCTCGAAGGCAAATGACTCTCCGTCTGCGCCAACTTCCACAACCAGTGCAGAGAGCAGTTGCAGTTGAGCGGGTTCCCCGACAGATCCAAACTCCTAAGTCGATCCAGCGGGAAATGCGAGACGTCGACCGTCGCTAGCGAGTTGCCGCAGAGCGACACGTGGCTCAAATGCGGGTTACCGTGGAATATCCTCGTCGGTATCCTCCTCAGTTCTGGATTTTCGTCGATGTGAATGGTGTCTAACCGTATGTTATCGACAAAAGCCCGAGAGTCCACCCAGTTCAAGTGGGGCAATCTCGAAATTTTCAGCGTAGCGAGTTGGAAGAGGCTTTGAAAAGCCACGGGTTTAACGGAGTGAAACGTATTACCACTCAAATCCAAGTCACTGAGCACGTTCAACTTGGAAAGCTGCTGGGTCGGGATGTAGGTTAAATTGTTATACGAAAGGTCCAGAATGATCAAACTGTGGAGAGAGTTAAAACCCGATTTTTCAATTTCTTTTATCACGTTTGAACCGAGCGTCAGCGTTTTAAGTGACTGAGCGCACGGAGCGGGAAATGATTTGTCTTCTATCACTTCGATCAAATTGTCGTTTAGCGTCAGCGTTTCGAGGACACAAGGCGACGGCAAATTTCTCAAAAGCACACTCGGCACATCAATAATTTGATTATGATTCAGTTTTAAAGTTCGTAACGAAGAAATGTCTTTGAACACAAGAGGGTCCTCGAAGGACGTGATTCGGTTGTGCGAAAAGTCAATGACTTGAATGTCGTGCGAGTCTTTGAAAGAACCGTGTTCGATCGATTCGATTTGATTGTGGCTCAGATCGAGGACTTTCAACGATTTCAAACCCCGAAAAGCGTCTTTTCCGAGAGTCGATATGATGTTGAAACTCGCGTTCAGCGTTTCAAGCTTGGCTTGCGCCTCAAAATTTTTCGCTCCGATGGAGGAAATCTTGTTGAGGGAGACGTCGAGGATTCTCAGACTCGTGTAGAATGTGAGTGTGTAGTGGACGTTAGCGATTCGGTTTCCTGACAGCTCGATGACCTCGACGTCCGGATTGAGTTGGATCGGGACGACTTCGAGGCCGGCGTCGATGCAGGAGGCCGAAAGAGTGTCGTCTCGACAGGAGCATCTCGACGGGCAGATCGTGGTGCCGGGGGAAGGAGAGGAGGCGACCAGAAGGAGCCAGATCCAGGGAGCAAGTACCCTCCGTCCATCACCCATCCCAGAACACCGCGACCATCAGACCTGCAACACAACAATTCAAACGTTAATCAACAAACCAGTAAATTTATTTAAATACTATAAAAAATGTATATATATGTGATGGATATCGCAGACTCAAGAACCCGACTACATCAGAGCTTTCACCTAGCAAATGTCCTCAAATGTTTTGCAAATGTCCTCATTCCACCCTGATGACATCGGGAAGTAGTAGAGGTGTTGTAGCGAGAGGTGAGCCAGTGCTGAGACCACCCCTGAGGCTCACTGTGCTTGGGCAGAGACATTTCTCCTAAATGGGACCTAAGTTTGTCAATATTTTGACCCGGGTCTGTCAGACCGCCTTTGCGGAATCGGCTACCAATTATTATAAGTGTGGGCTGATTCTGAGAAGGGTGCCGATTGTTGAGCGCTGTGAGCGTATTTTGAGCTCAACTTCCATGTAGGATTACGATTATTAAATTGATTGATCTGATTTGTAAACTGATAAATTCTCCAATATACTTCCACGGTACTTGAAACTTCAAAAATCGAAGCTGAACTTCAAGTCTCTTCTTTGTAAGCTTCTTATTGACAGATATATGGCATGTCAATATGAATGATTTGATAAGTGCTAATAATAATATACTTGCAATCCCTGTTTATTAACTTATAGTTTAGTTTTTCATTGTACTCGTATATTAGCAGACACAGCCATTCATTTCATTTTTTTTTTTTCGTTTTTCCACACCAACAGGTATGATGGTTTTCTCTATTGATCGCTAAAATTTAATGTTATTTTCTTTAATTTTCTTTTATAAGGATGCTCAGACTTGTGGCTTAGGGGCTCCTTTCTTCGTGCGCGGGATTACCCTTTCGAAGGAATTGATTTCCTAATATTTATTGATACATGTGGAGCATCAACTTGTGTATAATGATGTATTTGTATCAATATGTGTATAATGATGTATTTGTATATTCTTGGAAATAGTCAAATAAATAAAATAACGTAATACCAAAACCTATTACGAGACGGTCGCTGTTACTCGATAACCTATTACCAAGAAATAGCCGTATTATCCATGCCTGTTTGACCAGTGGTATCTCACCTATACCTCTTAGGTTTTAATCTGCGGTATCTCAGTTGTACGAGCTATATCCCGTTACTTTTGGGTACCCTCTCGTGTAACTTATACAGTTTTGACGTATATCACGTGGAGTATCGACCTGCCATACTAGAAATACGTAGGAGGTCTACCATTGATATAGCTCTCTGTGTTTTTCAATGTACTGTCCTAATAGATATCGTGAAAATAAAAATACTTCGATGAAGAAGCGCTCAAAATCTAATTCGTCATTGCGTATCTTATCATAACAAACTTGATGAAGCGTGAACAATAATTGAATTATTCTTGTGTGTACAATACTTGATAAAAATATGCACATGATTAATTGATAAAATGAGTGGTTAAGTGAGCGATTCTTTTAAGGGTCATTATTGATTGACTTGAACCAATTAAGTAATGAGCCTGGTAGCACACTATTCTTGCCCAGAGTTTTTGGGTAACTGAAGAAGCTATATTCAGGTTGAGGCTTCTGCGTAGTATATCAGCATACCGTTTCCAATGAATATCGAAATGTAAGTAGGCCGTAGGTGTATTCCAATATAAATGTACATTCATATTGTATTATTGTTCAAAGCGCTGAAAGAATCCCCCAATCCCGAAGGTTCCTGCCTAATAACATCAGAGTCTATTTTACGGTTCATACCACCTCTCGGAGGTTATATTTATTTATGAATGGATTCAACACGCTTTGTTGACGACCCCTAGCGGCGTTCGAGAATTTCTCCTTCACGTCACATCCCAAAGCCCTGGGGTTCTGTTAAACCCCTCCCAAGGATAGACGATATGCCCGGGATAGACCCTTCGAGGACAGCCCTTCCCAGATATGCCTCACCGCCTATTCCCATTTCCCTGCAGCATTTTCCCTTACCCTTCAAGCTGCAATCCCGCAAAGCTCCCACAATAAGGAATTAATGCAATTCATGCTGAGGAACTCACGACCCTCATGGGCTGAGATCCTCCTCGAATGGAGATGAGGAAAAGGAAGCCTGACGTTATGAATAATTATAATGATGTATAAGGAGACCCTACAACCTGGACTTAACGAAGTGTAACGAAAATCCTGTATTCTCAAAACGCATAACCGTGACTAATCAAAACGAAATCTTATTAACTAGATTAAAAATTCATTACATGATTGCTGATATAATCACGGCATTTTCTTGGGTGACGTTACTTCTGGAGGAGGGTTTCAATGGAGTCCCTCATCAGAAGCAGTTAGGGGTGGAGTAGAAATATCAAAGGCTTCATTAATCTACACGACAATGGCCACCAAACATTGCTGCTGAGTAAGGATTCATTGAACGCTTCCTTGGAAGCCAAAGAGACGCACGCTGAGCTTGAGCCAAATCCCCTCATTAAAACTGAATGGAACACAACACAAACAACTGAAAACAATGTGCACCATAAAATTGCTCTTAATTCTTCCTCAACATTTCTTAACTTGACTTGACTTGAAATAAGTAGCAGCCTTGACGGCCTCCATGGTGGAGGTGTCTGGGTCCTTACAGATGGCTTATTTCTACATTGAACTGGATTTAATATCCTCCTCAGCTTCAACTCCTTTTCCCGTTAACGAATTCCAACGTCATTTGTTGAACACACCAACGCGACAATGTATATTTGCTTGTTGCCAATCGCGGTGCGGTGAGATCTAGTTGAAGGAGGATTTTCGAATCATACGGAGGTATTGTTGCTCGCATTATCCCGGCTGTAATCTAGCAGTGCACCAACACTGCTACTGAGCTGCTCAGGTGATTTAAGACGCAGGATTCCCTTCAAACCGGAAACCTCTCAGCCCCATAGCCCGGTATCGCTATTTATTCAGCCTCCCTGCCGCGCCACTAGAAAACAACCTTCCATCTCGCTTCAAGGAGGGAAAGAAGAAAAAAGGCAGAACTCAGGATTTGATGGGGCCTTTTCCCCCTATGCGTATACGTCTCCGATCAAACCAAATCTTTATATATAAGTCATCTGACGGCACTCCCTTCACCCAGGCCACGCTTTTTGCCACTGAGGGTATGACGGGCTTCAGTTGAAGGAAACTCCCCTCAAGCCCGTGTTTGGGTTTGCTTAAGGGAACGTGTACTGCATAGCATTTCAGTTGGCAGAAAACGGGGGAGCGAGCGAGAGACAGACACAAGAGGAAATGAAACCCATCTCGAGTTTTTCCCCTTCTCTGCCTCGCCAGCGGGGATTTTTTTTTTTTTTTTTTTTCGAAACATTTCGAAAGTTATACAATACGGTAGTTGTTCTTTTCTCCCTCTCACTCTCTCTCTCTCCCTTCCATCTCTAGACAAACACCAGTAGATACATGATATACCGAAATATGATGAGATTGATACTAGCAGTACCTAATACAGGGGGTGCTGGCATGTTTTCAGAGGGTCGGAAAACAAATTAAGTGACAGAAACGTTTGAAGGAACACGGTAGAATTTTTCTCCACCATACGACCCAAATGATTGGAGGAATCAACCAGGTATCAATCGGGTACGATTGAGAAATACCCTCCGTCTTTTCTCACCCTACAACGTCCCGATCCTCACGTCAGAATTTCATTTTAAAATAAAATTCTGACGTGAAATTCTGGTGTATTAAGTGGTACGAGTAAATTATATTGATACCACTTAGAAACAGCTTCAATGACAGAAATGAGCGATAACCTGAAGCTAACCTTCCACTTTTCTCATCATTCCAAAGATTTTGTTTTGGTTTAGTGGGTGCCTGTAGGGACGTAGATACCACCCAAGTATTGATATTCGTCTTGATACGATATTTTTCTTGCAGTATCCATACCCAGTATTATCGGAAGAAAAGTATCGGTATTTTGATACTATCGGATCAAAAATATCGATAGTCTCGATACGCAAAAAAAAAAAAGAAAAAAAGTGAACAATTATTAACTCATTATATTTCGTCGCTTAAGTTGCACGCTAGGCAGGGATTTGCTCGCCTCTTGTGAAAAACGATTTATACTCTAATTATACTTTAATTATCAGTTAAATTAAATAGCTATACACAATCAAGCCACAAATAATCCAGTACAAAATTCACAAAATCAGTAGAACTTCAAATTACAGTACAAAGTCTGTACAAAAGTTGTTTTGATAAGAACTTTGTCCATGGATAAGCTGGTCTTCCGTGGATAAGGTAGGAAGCATCGAGTGCGCATGTGCAGGATTGACAGTCCTCTAAAATAATCCAGGGCTGGTGATAATAATCTTGGACTGTCTGTCTGAACCGCCAAGTCTCGATCCAGGATCAGTTCAGTCCGAACGCGCTAAAAGGGGCCTGGCTTGGTAAGGACGGTCCGAACAAACCTCTAGATACTCCTACATCTGCAGTTTCACGAAGTTTTGAAGGCAGAAGTAACAATCACCTCTACAATACAGATCATTCTCCGTAAACTATCCGATTCATCGTGAATTGTTCATATTAAGCAAATTTTGCGTTTTAATTGAATTGCCAATCATAATCGATCCATGAGAGGCACTCAGGAACACAGAAAGAAATTCCCTTCGTAAATAAGAGCCCAAGTTACATCGTGATCATGAAACCGTAGAGGTAAGTGTGAAAGGTTGAAAATGAGGGAGAGATAATGACATTGTGGAAGTGATCAGTGATTACGCGTAACTAAGACAAAGACTAGTAACAAATGAGTTGAGAACATAATTGAGTTTCTTTCTCAATCATTTATGAATAGATAAATCTTTTCAGTTTCTCACTGCATTCGGATTATATTTTCTTTCTGTAATAAAATACCCCCCAAAATATAGTGGATACTTGAACTGTTGATGTTTATGTTGATGATTAAACAAAACTAATGGAACAGAATCATGAACTAGAAAAGTTAATTTAGTTATTAGAGGACCTTCTGGAGTGGGAACCCATGGCAAGGAAAACAAGACTATTTGAAAGAAAAATCGTCTATTCCCACTGAAATAAAGTGGAAATAGACTGTGTACACTATTAGACCGGTTTCGGTGATTAAACCATCGTCAGTATTGTTTTGTCACTGACAATGGTGCAATCACCAAAACCGGTCTAACAGAACACTCGTATTTCAGTGGAAATGGATGATTTTTCAAATCTTGTTTTCCTTAACTGAGTCAGTCTTCATTAATAATTACTATTATTGTAAATGAAAGAGTACGATTCACATAATATGTGAATGAGTACGATTCACATATTATAATTACTTATATTATAAGTAATGGCCCAAACCCCAACTCCTTGTAAGTAAACTCCCTCCTAGTTACGCTGTTCTTCAAACCGCCACACTTTTTTGAAACGTCTTTCTCCACCCAGATTCAAGTTTCGCGTTTCTGAGTGGAGGGTATTGTCCCTCGTGGGCTACAGCTGATGTTATAATCGTTATTCCCGATTTTGGGTGGTCCGGATATTATATGTGAAGCTGCTCCTGAGCTCCAGATACCACATAAGGTTGGTTTAGTGAGGGTAATGAGGTTATCATCCTTTTCATGTAAACAGAGAGGGTACAAATATAATAGGCATTCGAGCACTGAGATATCTTTTGGATAATAATTATCCAAAACATATCTCAGTGCTCGAATGCCCAGTCGAACTTGTTGATCAAATATTTCATGTGATCATTACATGTTATCACGTTTGTCAAGATGGGGCCCAAACTACTTAACCCTTTCACATTCTACTACCGGTTGTCCCTAGTGGAGAAGTAATCCTGTCAAAACTATTATTGTACAAAGCTATAACTGGCCTACTGACGATTTTTAAGGGTTAATCATCAATCCCCAGTCTTAACACCAGTCATTAACATTGGAACATTTTGTAATATTGGTTTGAATAATTATTTCAGAGTTCGATTCTCAATCATATCAAAGTTGTTCGGGACGATCACCACTTGCTCGGGAAGATCGTATTCCACAACAACCCATGTTTTCCTAATTGTAATTAGGCGTCGAGGGAATGATAATTTCAAGGAAATGCGAAGATAGGGGTTTTGTTAAGGAATGAAGAGACCTAAACTGTCTTTATCCGCTCACCGAGGTTCATTCCCGAGTTAGTCCGTCCCGCTTGGTTAACTCCCCGGGTAATCTGATTTCCGAGGAAGGTTCCCACTCTCTTCCTAAAGCGCGCGGAGGTTATTTTTTTTTTCTTCCCGAAAAAAGACTACCTAATCTTTCGGCCCAACTAATTCATTTCTCATTTTCCGGTTGGGAGGAACATGTTTTATTAAGACTAACTCGAGTTGTTCGCTTCAGCCGCCTTGACGGTCTTAAACCCCGGGTCTTTTGTTTTACTTCACTGTCAATATTTCAAGGGAAGTATAACGGCGGCAGGGGAATGGAGAGAGAAAAGTGTTTTTCATAATTAACTCCATCCCTCGCCCTCACGGCAATATTCCATTTCCTCCGATGCGGTTTTTACGAAGTCCCCGTCCCTCGCCAATCTCAGTCCTCTTAGTCACCTTTATTAATTTCTAAAATTCAACGTTAACTGAAACGGCCGTTCAGAAATAATAGTAATTTGATCACAGGTACTACTGGGTCCTGTGTGTTTATGATATCGAATTTTTCAGACAAATTTCACGATTTAGAGATATGGTGGTCTAACGATTAAGTAAACTGGACTGAACTGGAGCTCTTTCAGGAGCAGTTCAAGAACTCGTTGCACAGTTGCACTGGAAAATGGATTGCCCCAAGCTTGGATAAATTTTGATTGATTGGTTTTCGTTGGTGATGGAGAAGTTACTTGTGATGGTTGATACGCTCCTGTTCTCGATGTTTTTGTTCGACCGTTCTGGGGATATACGGTTCAGTGGAACCGTATATCCCCGGCACAGACCGTATACAGTGGAACCGTATATATCCGGCACAGACCGGAGAGCCCTCTGGGTGGGCATATTGCCTAATCTCTATTGAACTGGGGCAATCAGCAGCAATACATTACATTGTGGCAGAGCGTAGTTGGAAGGTACGTGCTGACCTTGTCTCGGTACCTCCACCACTATTTCTGAAATTTGAGGAGCTTTCCCAGAAGGCATCAAACTCATTTTGCGTATAAGCATTTATATTGGCAATTCAAATTCTTGACATTGTTAAATTTATTTCACTCCTCCAATCTTCTAAATTCTAATTTCTATGTTTCTACATTTTGTGGGTAACCTCCTATATTCAAATTCCTCCAGTAGTTCTCCATAGTTCTCCAAAAGTAGTCATTTGCAGTAGTACCATTACGTTGAAGGTTAACCATACGGTTTAGGAGGTACATATATACCTTGGAGTTTTCCCGTTGTTCTTCCTGGATTGGAACTCCATACAACTTTCAGTCCCCCTTTTTTCTATCAATAACAGCCTGGCATACCAGGTGTTGTTTGAAGGAGTAACTATCGTGTTTCAAACACTCAACTTCTTGGATATTGGAAAGAAAGAAACAAACAGGTTTATGCGTTTGAGAACTGAATAAATTCAAATAAACTCGAACGGAGATACGAATATTTATTCAGATCCTTGAAACTGCTAAAGTCCGATACCCGAAACGTGGAAATAAGTTGGATTGCGGCCGTTGAAAAGAAAAGATCGTTTAGGAGACCCTGGAATAAAAATTACTTGGGAGTAAATCGAGCTGTCAGCAATATTTCCACCCAACAGAGCCATATTACCGATAACTGAAGCACTTTTACTCGAAGGGATGAAAAGAACGATATTAAAATAAGGGAAAAATGGAAACGGGGAGCGACGGAAAGTGGTGGTAAATGGGAGTTTTTCCCTCAATCGTTTTTGGTGAGCTGTTCTCTGGTTCGGAAGAAATGAATATGGTGGATGTTTAGAGCGGAAAGTCTGAAGAGACCTTCACAACTGAAAGTGAGGTAGTAGCCAGTATATATGATGAATACTGGTTGGAAATGTGTGTTATGTATTTTCTTGTAATACGGTTTGAAATAGTGGAAGATTTTTAAAGGGCGCCTTTTCAGTAGGTAAACGACCAGTCCCTTATTTGCAACTGTGGCTGGTTGGTTGATTTTTAAAGGCTTTGAAAAGGGTTTTTTAACGTTTTTCGTTGCTTGAAGTTAATTATTACTTATAAACAGCTAACAGTACGAATACATTTCCCAATTCAAATAATATAGAGGAAGATGTTCGTTTCATTCCATACAAAAAACAATACTGCTTTTTGTAATGGTTTTAAAAATTTGTGAAATTGCAATTGGAAGGAGTTATTTCAAAGTGTTCATTAATTCGAAAATTCGCACATCATGTATTCAATATTCTTCTCTAAAATTTCATCGCAAATAATACAGTGGCCTTTAGTATCTGGTTGAGGTTTTTCTTAGGTTTATTGAATGTAGGTACTCGTAAATATATTCTACCTTGTTAAAATTACTCGTTTTTTATGGAAAGGTTTAGGTTTTTCTTGGACGAATGCGCAAAATAAACGGAAAGTAAAGATAAATTTCTACAACTAGGGAAATAGGTATTTCAGTTTTAGAACACTTTATTTTCTTGTTTCTTCGAATTGTAGATTGGATTTTATAGGCGCTTTTGACCCAGGCTTAATATTAATTGTACACTTGAATCACAACTTTTCAACAGTGGCACGATGCTCAAGGCTACCTATATTGAAGGAAGCGAATTAAAAACTCTGGAAGGAAATATCCATTCCGCTGTAACTCTATTCATCTTCAATTCTAATTGAAAAAAAGATGGCTACTTTTCCACCCTTTGATTTTCATTTTGGAGTCGTCCCTCTCATCCTTCCTGGAATAAAGGAGACTCATACAAATTAATTAAAGACTCAGAAGTTAAATTCGACTTGACTTCCCATAGTCATCTTCTTATTACAAGTTTCGTCGAGGCAGTTTAAAAGATAGAAGATTGGAAGACGCTACTTTTCACAAACAGTTCCGCCTCTTTCGCCTTTCCCCTTCCTAATTCAATGTGTCTCTTCAACCATTAAACCGCTCGCAAACTACTCCCCTAAGCGCTCTCCCGGGGTTTTAATGCTCTCTTCCGGAGTTAATGTCGAATAACATATTCATAAGAGCGGATACTTAAAACCCTTCTCCAGTTCGTTGGGCGCGCCTCGAAATGAAATATTGCAAGCTTGTGATTGAAGTACTTATCGTGGAAGTCACTTTTGATAAGTGCATTTGGAAGCACTTAGCTGACGTTATAAGTAACGTGAAGCTGAAAAATAAATTGTGGAGAAGTATAAATTAATGAAAAATTAGGTAGAACCGAAAAAAAATAAAACATAATTGTCATGAGCGTAAATAAAAACAGCTACCTTCTTGCACATTTTTAATGGGAGTACGTACTCGTAATTCAAATAACACATGAATATTGAAGATTTGTTATTCGAATATTTATTGATTGGTACTTCTTGATATAAATTATGGCCGATGTAGGTACAAGAATGTCGTCCCGGAATTTAATTAGATAATTAATGAAACCACCACTTAGCTAGTTAAGGACTACCCTTCTCGGAGAGGACCACCTGTGTGAAATTCAAAAATAATCGGTTTCATCTAATCTTTTTTTTTTTTGTTTTTTGGTAGTAGAAAACTCAATTGTAATATCATTTACGTTATAGTTTTGCGGAACTATTTATCAAAGGAGGGATAATTTCCCTCTTGTAACATTTTAGGGGTAACTGTCCACTGACAGCCCCCACTAATAATATATATTATGCAAAATGTAATTTATCAAATTTTGATGAATGGCGTAACAATGGTTATAACAGTTCATGGATGAAAAGTTCATAAGGTTGTCAGTGCTGGTGACTTCTCAGAGTAGGTCTGGTGGTCTCCAGCGTTTCATACGTCTGTCCGGGCGTGGAGGTGGTGGGTTGTTCGGGATATTGGCAATGAGCTGGTTTGGGTGGTTTTGAATATTTGAATGGAGTTTTCGGTAGGTGGTACTCAGGACGTTATTGACTTCAGGAATTTGCAGATCTCTATGTAGAAAAGAGTTCCTGACGTACCATGGAGCGCCTGAAATAACTCGTATAACTCTATTTTGGATTAATTTGGGAGTTGGATGCTGATCCCCATACCCGGCGACCGTACAACGAAATAGGACGAAGGAGTAAGTAGTCTGAAGTAAGTAGTCTTAGTGGTATAAGTGACTTGCTGTGAAGAAGAAAATACAATTGCCGGAAGCTGTGCCTCAGTCGTTGGAGTAAATCATTGATGTGAGCATCCCATGTCAGTTTCGAATCGAGCTGCAGTCCAAGATATCTTACAACCTGTTTGTGCGCTATCGGCATTTAGATAGAGAGAAGGAGACATTGTTTTTCTTTTGTATGTGAATTGCATGAGAGTGGATTTTTGAGGGTTTTAATTTTGTTCGCCAGTGACGACACCATATCCCCAGCCGGTTCATGAAGCTTTGCAGTTCTGCAAGCGATGCCTGGTCATTACCTTGAGGAAAGTATTGCCTGGTCATCGGCAAACTGTGCTATGGTAAGGGTGGAGGAGTCAGGAAGGTCATGTGTATAGAATATATAAAGTACAGGATCGAGGACAATTCCTTGCGTTGTCCCCGCTCTTACATCCCGATTGGAAACACTGAATTGTTACCGTATTGTTGAAACGTGACCGCAAAATTTGCGGTCAAAGTTAACAATTTAGTGTTGACCATTCAGAACAGGTAGGAGTACATCAATCTCTACATGAAATCCGACAGCACTGATTTCAGTGTGATGAGTAAGCCTAGAATCCTTAGAATCCTGAGAAGCCTTCTCTGTATCCAGTAATACAGCGTGGAATACTTCGAATCTTCAAGCGCAAACCAGGAAATTTTGAGGGAAGCTGCATTTGTTCTCCAATAATGAACCAAAAATGACAAACATTCAACCCTGATTTGTATTAACACCTGCTCATGAAGTTGGGTAGGCAGTCGAGAAATTGAAGCTCCAGAATATACATAATTAAACGTCCATTAAAATCACTTTTTGTGAGCTCTTCAAATAAAATAATGCTTCGTTTGCCCTTGAATTCGTACATCTTGAACAAACTCGGAACAATCGTTTTGTGAAAATTACCAAACGCCCCCCGAAAATTGAAGAGGTCAAAAGTAGATTCGCCGTAGCCAACGAGGCAGGCTTGGACCAGTATATTTTTGTTTGCCAAATGTTAAATTAGGGAGAGATTGTTTGCGGGCGGGCGGTAGAAGAGGGCGGGCAGGCTCCAATTTACGGGGGCAAACACGAGAATTGAACTCACAACCGGCGCTGTTGAAGCGATTGTCTTTACTTTCCATTATTACAAAATGAAGGGACAGTGCACTCAATCTCTCGCTCGCATTTCACCCCCTCGCGCGTCCTTGTTTGATCAACATCTAATTGTATGTGCAGGAGCGTGTAAGACGAGAGTTTACATTTTATGCGATCTCTTCCCTCCTCCGGCTGGCGGCGCAGTTCAAATTTGAAACGCCGCGGTGCACTCGACTGAGGGGGTTCATCAGTCGCATAATAAATTCACCCTCCTTCACAATCCATTCAGTTTGTTTGTGGTTAACTCGGTAAAAGGAGAGTGAAGAGGGAGAATGAGATGAAAAAAGTCTTTGAGACGCGACTTGAGTACACAACGGAGGAAATTGATAAATACTAAAAATGTTACGATATGCTTTATAAGATATTTGGTTCTGAACGCAAGGGCTTCTTTTACACTTCCTCAGCATAACATAAACGGTTCTTTCAACGGTAAACCTTACTAGTGTCTTCGGAAAAATATCGTAGTAGGGTGTACGAGGAGAATAATACACCCAACCAAATAAAATATTCTTGATTCGAGTCCACGAATAGGGAGCGATCAGCTGGCCGTGAGCGCCACGTATAAACAATTCAATGGGGCTGATAATAATTATAGAATAATATTAGAATAATATTATATTATATGAAAAAACTCCAAGAAAATCTTGGAGCTTCGAATTTAATGAATATCTCAAGCCCAATAATTGGGCTATAATTATTATAGGTGAATAATTATTATTCACCCCATCCACACATCGTGATGGTGCATCATTGCAATCATTGCAACTCTTATAAACCGCTGTCAACAACATTGCCATGCTACATCAAGTAACAAGGCATGACGTTTACAAGTACATTTACATCTTTCCAACAATGATGAAAGACTTTTTTTCCAAGTCAAGAAAGAAGTGAAAATTATATAGTTGCCTGTGTGCTAACCATCATTTGGTAACAATTTTCGAAAACATTCATTTGACGCATATCCATTATAGTATAATATATTATATTAGCGAATTTTCCAAGAAAATGAAGATATTAATATCGGACCAAAATGTTCAAGCCTCGAATTTCCGAACAAATTTAATACCAAAATCTCTTCAAGACCATCGTATACGAGTACAAGTGGTTGTTGATATCTTTTGGCAGTGAGTTCAGGATGGTCTTGAAGAGATTTTGGTATTAAATTTGTTCGGAAATTCGAGGCTTGAACATTTTGGCTTAAACATATATTTATTTATATATGGATGCGTTGAATGACCAAATACTAGTCGTTGGTTGTGAAGGTCTTTATTACACGACGTTTCCGCTCAGGAACTGGGCCCTATTCATGTGGACATATGTTGAGCTAAAGTAAATGTCACATAGGGGATTTGAACAGGGGATAGTACACAGTCTGTGTGTAGTACACAGACTGTGTACTATCCCCTGTTCAAATCCCCTATGTGACATTTACTTTAGCTCAACATGTGTCCACATGAATAGAGCCCAGTTCCTGGGCGGAAACGTCGTGTAATAAAGACCTTCACAACCAACGACTAGTATTTGGTCATTCAACGCATCCATATACTTCCACTAGTCATCAGGATCATAACACTTTATTTATATATTATTATTTTCGATGGGGGAAACAAAACAGATACAACAGATAAAAGAACTCACGCGTGACTTCTTTTATCTGTTGTATCTGTACGCATACTCGTCTGAACGTTTCGTCCCAAGACAATAACTCTTGATAGAATTGAGATAAAAATTCAAATTCGCACAATAATGGCATCGAAAAGCTAAGTCCGTAGATGGGTGGAATCGGCCCGTTCTAAGTGGGTTTTGGGGAGTTTACCGGGGGGGGGGGGGGAATACTCATAAACCCAAAAATTAAAACAGTGTGACAAGTGGCACCTCATTTAAAGGTTTTTTTTCACGATGAACACGATAGTGAATTCAAAATTGCGATATCTTACTCCGTTCTCAAACTTCCCTATTCTGACTTCCCCATCGTGTTAAATGTTGAAAAATCTATAAACAGAGGTATTACTCGGCAGAAAATGGAGACGAAATTTGTTATACTGAAACCAATAAAATGGAGACATTTATTGTCTCTGAGACATTTATACTGAAACCAGTTATGTATTTCTTCGAAAATTCGCTCTTATACGCATGCTGCATGACTGTAGATGTTTTATTTTCCAAATTGATTCAGCAACTTCAGCAACTTCAACTTCAACCCATCGCTACTTCGTACCTAATTTCAGCATTATTTTCCATTTATTTTGTACTGTATGCATCTTTGTACATAGATGCATAAAGTACAAAATAAATAGAGGATAATGCTGAAATTAGGTATGAACTAAGAATACATCAGGAGTATTCATGGTCCGATTAGACTCGAATCGTCGTAAATCGAAGATGTGGGGTTCATGAGGCTCCCAACCGTTTCCACGTCCAATCGTTGAAAATCGAAATGCGCTAGCGCTGCTTGCCAAACCAAATCAGATCTTATCATTATCCTTATCGGTGTCCACTGTAATGAATCCACGGTTGTTTATGAAAATAAATATAACTCTTCTAATCATGGTAGCTTGTAATACTAACAGCATGTCGTCAATGGACAACAGACGTTGAATGCTATTCGATTTTATTGGTATAATATTATGTAATCTCAAATCGTTTCTCCAAACAGGACCACGACAAAATGCGATGATTCAATTTAAGTTACGTATTTCGCTGTTTGTGAGCCGAAAACACGGTAGGGGTTGGAAATAAGCCGCTGCTAACTTCATCCATTTCAAAAGGTTGCGTGTTTTCTGCGCGCATTATCTGAATCAAATGATTGGCAGGGACAGCGATAAATCAAGATTAGCCAGTCAACCGGCGTTTATCTAAATTAGCAACCGCCCAATCCAGATTTGGCGGACCTCATTCCGCACGCCCCATGTCAAACGGTATCGTCAAAATAACCGAGTTGTGACCGCCGTTTTCCGAAACACGGCGGTGGGAATCGTTCCTTGGTAAACTTTATCTATCCCAAATTCAATATCGCGCCCGTTGCGCTTTGGAGTCAATTATAAATACCACCCGATAAGCGGTAGGTTTGTGCAATGAACAATATTTGCCCACGAATGGTTTGTAAATCGATTACAGTTTGGCGTGATAAATATTGAAAATTGAAAAATCTGGAGAATGAGAGGTCAGATAAACGAGTACGTTGACCATAAACGTATCTACGTAGATATAATATACCTACTGCCAATACAAGATATATTATATCTTATTCGCATAGCTACACGATCGGAAGAACAGGGCACAGGGTATTTGTGAATGCTGGGAGACTACTACTGATTTGCTCTCTATGGAACCCAAATACTCGTTGTTATGTTCTTAATAGATTAAAATATTCAACACATTTAATACGATTGAACTTTAATTGAGTTGAAAATGAAATCCATAATCAAGAAGTTCTTGATTAGAACAGAGTAATTCCCTATAATGGGCCAATCCCAATGAAATAATCCACCAATCACATTTCGCTCAGCTGATAAAATTATAATAATACCACAGAGCAGAACCGTAGGAGCTAAGATGTCAAATTCCAACTGAAACCAATACACTCGTCCCCCACTCCCAAGTTTCTTGCGATTCTTGAGATTCGACGATTGTGGAGCTTGAATTTTGCAATAATAATTATTGCAAAATTATTGCAATTATTGGTCAATATGCCTCAAAAACGTACGTAGTGTAACACTACGTACGTTTTTGAGGCATATTAGGCTACAGTAGGTCTCATCGCTCTTCCTTCACAGTCCCAATCGTCCATTTTCGGGAAGGGTCGTTGTATAGCCGGATCGCTACTGGGTCTCCAACGTTGAAGGAACGTTTTATGCAGACAGGATCGCTATTCAGTTGTTCGTTCCAATGAGGGTCAGTAACTGTTGGTAACCAACTGTTCGCTTCATCAGGTCGAGTTTGGTGCGCAATGACCGTCCAATGAGAAGTCCAACTGTGATTTACCAGTTGTGCAGTGTGGAGTCTTTCTGAAAGATAGTAGAAACTTGTCAATTGTAATTTCGAGGTTCATGATGGTTGACTTCACCGAGTTCTTGGACGGCACGCTCCGCGAGACCATTACTTGCCGGATGGTATGGCGCAGTTAGTTTGTGCTTGATTCCTACCCCTTTACAAAAGTGTTCGAAATCCGAGCTCGTAAATTGCGCGCCGTTGGCTGAAACAATGATGTGAGGTATGCCGAAATATGTCCGCCATATTGTGGTTTCAGTTGGGATCTGCGCTGTGGTATTATTATAATTGCATCAGCTGGGCAAAATGTGATTGGTGGATGAAATTGGATCGAAATCAAAAGAGGTGTACGTGAATTCAGTAATTTTTGCCCCAGCACGGAAGCGTTACCATTTCCCCGGTCGTCTTTATATGTGAGGACGGTCGTGCACAAACTTGTTTCTTTTTTACAAGAACTCCGTCTATTCTTATTTACTGCCTTCATTATCTTCATTCAGCGTATTTCATGTATTTTATCTTCGGAAAATAACAATAACAATAAAATCACAATTAATTCTACATAATTCTTTCTCACCCTGGAAATATTTATTCACCCTGGAATAATTTAAGTTCGACTTTTGTGGGGAGAGTTATGAAGAGAAGAAGAAGCCTTTCTCTGATTTTACTCTGATTTTCTGCTTAGCTGCATGCGGCGCTTGTGCATTCATTGATTCAAAAGTGAATAAACAGCTGGAAGGGGGAAAACCCAGAATGGAAGAGAAAAACCTACCCCTTTCGATTTACATCTAAATTGAAATAAATAAGGTTTGGTAGACGAGAGAAAAAGTCGCTAGCGCCGCCTAGCGTGACAATACCTAAACCATGGTCTCTTGGAGGGAGAAAATAGAGAGTAAACAAGCAGGAAAGAGGGGCAAAACGAAGAGAAGTGGAGGGAGAAGAAGGAAAGAGCGGCGATTCATTGCAGAAAAAAAGGAAGAAGTAAAGGACGAAGGCAAAAAAGAATCCGAGTCCTTGCTGCAAGGCACAGATAACTTTCCAATGGCTCTTAGTCCTCAAAGCTCTGCCATTCATTACGGCGCCGATGCGATGGTTCGGCTCCATAGAAATCGCGAATAGCGTACGAGCATCTCTACCAGGGCAATTTACGGGTTGAATCGGTTCAGTCTGAAGAATTTGGCGGGGGAGTTTGTAAGGGTTTCCTGATTTATACTTGCCAGTAACACTTTTCTCGATATCCATTTTTTCAGCCTTTTTTCGAGTCGCTTTCGAAAGAATCGCACTGATGGTTTCCTGTACGATTGGTGAATAAAGTACATAACCGTACGTAACGATCCAGATCAACTTAAAGCATCCGTATTTAAATAATCATTTTTCATCCAGAAGGTACCTTTCAGACACAAATAGTTAAATTGATATTTTCCAGCTGAATTTGATCTTTTATTGCAATCTATTACATCTTTTATTAGTTGTAAAGAACTCAGCATGTTATTCAACTAGACTCATTCCAATCATATCAATCGTACGAATACGAATCGTTCATAGTCTTTGATAAAATAACCATATATAATGGGAACCATTCTAAACGATTTATTTACTAAACATCAACATAACATACAAGTGTAACGCGAGTGGTGTCCGACAGCTGAGCTTTTGGGCATGTTTCAGCATACCTTCACAATTCTGCTATAATAATTAATCACATTAAAATAACATGTGATTTTGAAATTCACTCTTCAGTCTCCATTTTCGCTCTTTATTTCCACCTAAAAATTGGTGATTAAGCAGACAATTTAAAGTCATTCCAACGGCATCCTCAGATTTGAATTTCAGTGAGAATTAAGGGAGTTATGCCAATTTTAATGAAGTAAGGTTGAAAACACGAAGAAAATCTTAAAAGTGGGAAAAATCGGATTTCGAGTGGATAAAAAAAAAGTTTAGGAGACACAAATTAAATGTAGAACACGTAGGAGAGCTGCCGGACACCACTCGCGTCACACCCTGTAGGTATATTTAGGTGTTAACAACTCGAATCGGTATGGAATTTTACGAAGAATACATGATATAGTTATCCCGTTAAATTGCGGTTAGTGCTTTCTCAATCAAGCAATGACCTTTCTGATTTTTATCGATATCAATCGACTTATTGGGTACCGTTTGGAATTGTTATCAATTACTTGAGAGGATTTTTTATTTGAGATTAACAAGTTATTTCACGCGGGGAATGTGCGGATATTATTGTGGGAGACGTTAAGCGATAGCAATCAAACTACTTCCTTCCAGCCTCATTCCGGTCGTTATAACCATACAATCAGTACTGTTCCAGGGGTTTAGATTTTGTGTACTACGATCGTAGTAGTGCATTCATTAGAGAAAGTGTAAGGAGGTAGCTGAGCCGTTTGAATTCATCCGATATGCTAAAACTATGTTCTGTATACGACACAGACCGCTGTTATCACTGCAAACCAACTTCAACTAGACTGCACTAAACACGTTCCAATAGGAACACTTTACAGGGGGATAGTCAGATTCAAAACAAAATGCAAGCAAAGAGAAAGGCAGTTTAATTTACTGAAGACCAACTTGAGCTGCAGTTTGCAATCGTGAGAGCAAACCATAGAACTTGGAATGAAGTTGAGAAAGATCCAGTGATTCTAGCGTCGCTTGAAGTTTTATTTGAAGGAAATCTTCTTAATTTCCCACCAATCCACTATTTTCTTCTCCTCCTACGAGATTATGAGCTAGTTCATTAAGAGTTGTGTTTCTGATGGAACTTAGAGGCTGGCAAGAGCGTAAAGGGCCTCCACTCGCGTAAAGGAGAAAATAATTCGGAGTTAGGTTTGGTAAATAGTAGTTAAGTGGAGCTAGAAAGGTTCCTAACAGGTGCCCTAAGGGTCTAGTGAAGATAATTTCCCTTCTTTCCTCTAATTATAACGAATGGACCTTTATTCATTAAAGGCCTTTAGCACCAGGTGCCGCTGTTATTACAGGGTTTCCTTCTAGCAGTTCAACAATGTTTCATGGCGCCTTTGTGCCTTTGCCCCAATTCCGTGCTCACCTTACTGTAAGTAAGCCTATAGGGCCCTTAAGTCCGTTTTTATCTCCTAAGCTTTAGCCAGCAGATCCCTCGACGAAGTGTGATAAATGCTACTACAATTATAAAACTTCAAATTTTATCCAACATTAAAATAGATAGTGAGGTGCGGTGTTGATGCCAAGTAGATGGACGAAGAAGTTGTGAACTAACTAGGTAAGTATCTATGTTTGAATGTTTTCATGAGAAAATTGAAATGAAATAGAACAGGTCGGTTTTTCAGTAAAATATATTTTATTGCTTCTATAATTTATATGGCAACTGCTGGCAACTTGCTGGTAATGGCATTTTCACCATCTTGAACTCTGATTTCCCGCTAAACTACAAGAGTTTTAGCTTTCAATTGGCACATCGCATTCTTCAATTATACTGAACATTACAAGGCGACCCTGAAAAGTGTTATTCTTAGGAATCAAGATATTCGTGGATCTCACTATAGCATGAGGTATCCCATTACTTTCGAACGATTTCTTGTGCATTTGACTTTTACCAAACCTTTTAAGGTAGTAGGTATACGAAATATGACGCTAATCATAAATATACCATACCATTCCTTACCAATATATACAATTGGAGTTATGGGAGAGAGGGGGGGGGGGTAACTAGCTCAAGATGGTGTCTTAAGTTTTCAGGTGATTCAGAAGAAGAGGACTCCAACAATCTCGACATCGACAATGATAATCACCTGAAAACTTAAGACACCATCATGAGCTAGTTACCCCCCTCTCCCATCACTCCAATTGTATATATTGGTAAGGAATGGTATGGTATATTTATGATTAGCGTCATATTTCGTATATTATAGGTCAATCATCAGCACATTCATCACTATTATAGTGATGAATGTGCTGATGATTGACCCATAATCTTTTTTTTTTTTTTAAATTTGCTTCTGTTTTCTTATGCATTTTTTAAGTCATTGCCTATGTTGAATAAAACAGTAAATCGGAGAAAAATCATTATTTTTGTTCAATTACCAGCATTCCATGTATGAAGCAATGTTTGACTTGTCTTCTTCTCAGTGGAATTCTTCAAAAACATAGGTAACAAGTCAAATCGCTCTTCACTAATCCCATCAAAAATATTGCATTAAGCTCATCCGAACTTATCTGGCATTCATCCTGACTATAAACATCAAGTACAGAATGAAATTCAAATTTCTATTATGCCTAGTGTGTAAACACGGTAAACAATTCTTTTCATTTCCTGAAAAATCAGCTTTTTTGACTAATCGTGTTTTTGCCAGAAACCCCTCAACTGTGTCGGCAAACAACATTTGAGGGGAGGACCATCAGTCTGGTGGAGGGAGTGGACTGGACCTAGAGTTAATACGTTGGCCTACAGGGCGACGCTCCGCATGATAAGCCCAGATTTCAGTGCCATCCCACCCTGAGTCCCTGATACAATCTAATCTAATTGATGTGACATACTGGGGGTATTATTGCTCATGTTTTCTCTTGGTTTTACCTTCAACCTCCGAGGCCAAATTGTGATCGAACGGCTGGTCTGAAAAAGTTTAAACGAAAACTATACCATTCCATTCAAAGGTAAACTTTCCGAGATACGAGTAGAACATTTTAAAAGTTGCAACCCCAATTCCCACCTCTTTCTATTGATGTAGGGTTGTGAATATTATTTTAGGGTTATAACCGTCCCCAGCTTTTTTCCCGAAATTCAGATTCATCGGCCGATCTCAAATTTCAAAGCGGATTGAAATCGACGAAATGTGCGGTGACCGCGGATGAAAAACATTCAACTATATCTACCTAATGAAAATTGTGAGGGCCTTTTTTCTGTGATGCAGTATGGTACCTCACTATTTAAACTTTTCGTTATTTTTGTTCAGCACATTGGAGGAAGGTTTTGGGATATGGTGAGGGAACATATGTGTTACCGAGGGTATTAGACTCCAGATCTTAGGTAAAGGTAATATGTATCAAGTGTTACCAGATATGTATATCTGCACGCCTTGTCACGCAAATCGAGGTGTTTGATTGAGATCGAATGGACCTTCAAGATGAGCAATTATTGTCAATTCAACTACATCGAGAAAAACGAAAGGGGTTGACTTCGAATCGAATCGAGGTGTTCGATTGAGATCGAATGGACCTTCAAGATGACCGATTGTCAACTCAAATACGAGAAGTCGACTTCGATATGATATTGTCAGAATGTTTCATTTTGGGAATTTTCAAGGAATTTTAAAAATTTTGGACCGAGAACAATAGCTACATTTTCTTCGAAAATTCGCTAATGGTATGGATCAAGCCGAAACCACGTTTGTGTCAATCCCAATCGTTTTGTGACAACGGTCCGGCACTGATCCACTTCAATCCCCGTGCCCGACGGACAGAACTGGTTGAGATGCGATTGAAACCAGAGGGGAGAAATAAATTAAACGTCACGCCCGAAAACGATTCATAGCCAGTGAACTGACAGCCAAATGTGATTACAAATTAAACGATACCGCCCATAGGTAGGCAAGTCGAAATATTGGCCAACTGATGGCCTAGTTGTCAAGAGAGCTGCAGCACATTTGATTATGCAAAACTCGTGAAATTCAATCCGTTCAATACGTTCCAATCATCGGGTTGTCGTCGAACTGCTTTTTTCTTGGGGTTGTACCAATTGTTAACAAATTCACGGTTTCTGGAGTATCAGTCGTTCCACCACCTCGCGTAATTGAAACTTGAATATGACTCACAGAGGTGACTGGTGCACAAGATGACAAGCGTTTTGAGTGACACCTCGACATGCAAACGGCATGAAGTGAAACGGAAATTAATCAGTCGTGATAGAGGGTGAGAATTTGCATAATACGTGAAATTCGGAGGGGGGGTTCATCCGGAGTGTAACTTCCCCACAACGCCCCCTTTCCCTGGGTGTAACATCAGAACCAGATGATGTTTATGGTAATGGGGCTCGTAAACTAGAGGAATATTGATAAATAATGTATGTAAGTCTCGGGTGTGTGAAACCGTCTCACTTCATAAGGATCAGGCGACGTCGCAAATTGTTATTTTACGTCAACATTGGGCCGTATCGGGGTAACTAGTTGCGAAAATATTGAAGTATTTTTTGTGATGAAGTGAGACCCCATTATGTATTTTATGTAATATAAACATTTTCTTCCTTCATACTCCTATATTAAGGATGAATGATGTTTTGACGGCGCAACTACGCTGAAATTAAAATGAATTTACCATCGATAGTTTGGCAGAAACGATAATACTAAGTATTATCGTTTCTGCCAAACTATCGATGCTCAAGTCTTGAGCTTCAAGTATGAAAACCGTGCAGATTTGTTTTAATGCACGTTGATGAAACGTAAACACGATAATTATGAAACGTTTAGCTAATCAATCACTGGAAATAAGAAAAGAACATGACGTAATCCTATCATATTACGTGGTTTTTTCATGTTTTAGATGCGGACTGATTTCAGTGATAGCTATATAAACTCAGTAAAAAGGACAGCAATTCAAATCAACTACTGCGACGTACTCGTACTTAGGGTTATTACATTTCTCCATGTGCTTTTCAAGTCCCAAATTATGTTAAATACGCCTTGAATGATAAAATTTCGAATGGAAAACTCATGGCAAAACCTCTTATTTAAGCTAGTTTTGACCAAGGTTTTATAAGGATATCAGTGATACAATAAAGGGGAATCATCTGAGCATGCTCTGATGAGACCATTTGAAGGATTATGATGTCCATAAAAATCTCCACGGGACCTCCTAAAAACTCTCTCATCCGATTGCAAGACGACATGAAATTATAGAGTGGATATTCACACTCATGTTACAAGTTCTTATGAATTAGATGATATTTTTAATCGACCGAGAAATAAATCTGCCAAATGAATTTTCTTGATATTTTTTATTCATCCTAATATACAGGGTGTCATGGTTGAGGTCGAACCACCGGCAAGGGATCAATTGATTCTACAACTAAGTTCTGATGAAGATGGTCTTTTTTGAAATCCGACTTTTTTCAGTTTTAAGATTTTTATTAATAAAATTGGTGCTATCAACCTTAATTCATTGGAATGGAGATAAGTCCGTCATTTTTCAGTCAAAATTCAAATGTGATTGTACCGTTGAAAAGAACGTTGAAGTGTTTGACAACAATATGACTCTTGCGCGTGTACTGGGCATCAAAATTTATTTAATAATTCAAAGGTACCTTGAAATGTAATCAAAATCGGTAGAGGAGGAAAGATCTTACTGGTTAATGAACGTTGATATGATTCAATTGTTTACGCTGACGCAATCGCTATTATCATTCTGATTGCATGGAAATTCGTAGTGGGGTCCACAGCTACCTACCCAGATCCCTGAAAATTCTATGCAAACGGCTTCAGTCATTTTGAAGTGCCGAAAGACAGGTGATTTTTATGAATTCAACTGGGACTTCCTGGGGCCACTTGGAAATACATTATTACATTACATTAGGAGTATTCATGAGGCTCACGACCGTTTCCACGTCGAATCGTCGAAAATCGAAATGCGCTAGCGCTATTTATAACAGATGTTGTCTCCAGTTTTTGCCTAGTAATACCTCAGTTTGTAGATTTTTCAACGATGTACACGATGGTGAAGTCAGCATTGCGATATCTCATTCTGTTACCGAATTAGAGCAGATGAACCGTGAATAACATGTAAAGTAACAACCACGTTCCTCCATCATCACAGTGCTCCGGTTTGTATGTTGAATTTTATTCGAAAATTCGCTAAAAAAACGTGATATGTTTTTTACATCAAGCCGTGATTGACATAATAAACGGTTATGCATTTCATGCCCTGAAAAACGAGAAAACTCTTTGGACTGATTGAAAATGCAGCACAAGTTCATATCGTTGATATATCAATATGTATCAAGAGCCCCAACGGTTGATTGGTTTGTTGATTCGTTTGACCCCCAAACAACCCCCCGTTCATTTTGTCTGATACCAAAAGATGTCGCACCCTGGAGCGATTGCGGTCCCGTAATAATTGGAACGGAATCGAACAGATATCGTGAGGGAGAGGCGACACGTGCAACTCGGACCGGTGTGAGGCGTGTGGTGAAGAGGGTTAAGGCTTGAATTGTTCCCGGATGACTGAATTCCCACGGTTGCCGTGCGTAGCATATATTTTCACAATTGGGCAAATATTCAATGTTTAGTTCAACATGACAGCACTCTCTAATGGGAAAATTGCATTCGGGTCATTTCGGAAAGAGCCTAATTTCATGTGAAACGTCTACGTCTCAAATAACAGCCAAATTCACCATTCGAACTGTCATGGAAAAACTACCAAAACACACATGATTAAAAACGCAACAGTTTTTCCTGTGAAAAATCGTCAGGGAATCAGTGAGCAAAGCTAATAAGCTTGAGTTGCCTAGTATGATATATCATATTATGCTTATTAAGCAGCATACGATGCGAACATAGCATATACATACATCGATAATATTCCTATGGATACGTGGAGTCGTGCCTACGCTTTTTTTCTAGGGAAGAACCGCCGCTGCTCTGGTGTAGTTGATGCGCGTCCAGACCCACATAGTACCTGCGTGCCTCAATTCAGGAAGTCGACAATTTACGAGCCCTCCCAGAAGGCTAGAAAGTGCCGTAAAACCTTCCAGTTACTGCCGACATAACTTTTCATTTACAACCATTAGATAAGGGAGTAACTTATCTCGTCTGACAACCTTCTCGCCTATTCTGTAAATAAGCTTTCATCACCTTTACGCTCTATATTGGCTATGGAAAAACCGAGTTTACAAGCAGAGAGCAGGCTCTATTGCAGGTTCCCAAACACGAAGTTACGCTTTAGACATCGTTCGGTCACTTCAGTGTGAAGAATTTAACATCGTAAGGTACGTAATAAAGATTGGATTAGGCGTTATTTGTACAATAAATTATAATACTACCTAGTACTAATGCTAATAATTAAATTGTTGGACGTTGAAAAAATTGTTGGACAACCCACAGAAATTTTGCTCTATCTCTAAATTTCTATAGGGTGTCCAACAACGTTTTTTTCTCATTTTAGATTATACATTTCTCTGTCAAATAAAAACGCCTCGAGTGAAATGTTTACGAAAATGGGTTTTTTACGGAACCCCCCTATTTTGGACCTGGTCTTGTCGATGGTGAAGTAAAAATTTCAAAACTCGAACCGGAAGTGGGGGAAATTCTGACCATGGACATAGGAAAATTGGTCAATGTTAGGGTAAAACGCCTCAACATCACGCTGTTAAGGTAAAACGCCTCAACTCTAGGATGAACATGCCTCAAAACTTATTTATTTTCTTGCTAGTGTTAAGGTAAAACGCCTCAACTCACCAGAATATCGAAATGAGGCATTTTACCTCCAAAAATTTACATTATGTTGGGCGTTTTCCCAATAAAACATCCGTTTGAGTGAGTTGTTCACGTTAAGGTGATTGCCTCACGAGCAAGTTGAGGCATTTTACATAAACAAAAAATTCCAAAACGGAAGCTGGGAATTTCAAAATCGATTATAAATCGATTAATTGGCGAGTTTTATTTTCACCGTTGAATTGGTTGAAGACATATCGATATCTCATCAACAAATGGGCGTTTTATAATGAGTAGCAGTCAACTCACATCAAAGGTTTCAGTGAAAAACTCTGAGGCAAACTTCTGCAATTTTAGAATTTGGACTTGAGGCGTTTTAACTTAACAGGGCAGAAACGACTTTTATACGTATATAGGTAAATACCCATGCGAATAAGGACCGCAAGCAAGTAAGTTTCCGCTATCTGATCAATTATTCGGAAATCTCATACAGTCCCCCCATTAGTTTGAGTCATTCAAAGACGAATCGGTAAGTAAGTTTGAATCCAATGAGGTCTCTTCCGTCAAAGAGCGACCCAGAGATGAACCGCTGATAGGTCTATGAAGACTCACAGACCTACTGACACATAGGTACGTAATAAGGATTGGATTAGGCGTTATTGGTACAGTAAATTGATTTGCCGAGGTGAAATCAAGTTAAGTGGTTCGTATTGGAGACTCAAACATCGGGGAAGCGCGCTTCCCAGCTACCTTTCCCCAAATCGAGTTAGGCTCCGTCTTGTAGGTTTCATTGATGTTGAAGTTACCCCAGTCTCTTGTCCCTTGATTGCGGCAAACAGTCCTGATCAAACCCTTAGTTCGACTAATATAATGATCCGTATGATGAGGAATTCTCCTTCAGTTGAATAACTAAACTTTTCGTGCGATTCTCAAGAAGAAAATAACCTATAAATGACACTCTTTCAACTAATGCAAACTTTAATGAAATTATGAAATTATACCAAGACAAATTGACAAAAATTGTAATATCCAAAATTGCTCATCTGCCTCATGAAGGAAAAGGAGTTTCGAAGCCAGTTCCTGGGAGAGGCGATTTCTCAGGGAACTTAAAATTATTTCCACTTGAGGATACAGCCTTTCTGAAGGAACTGAGGCACATGTTTGAACCTAAAAAAAAACTCAAAAAGTCAAAAGCACTAAGAACAAACATCGATGTCTGACAAGAATAACATCGATGTCAGAGATGAAAACATCCATTTTATGAAAACAGTGAAGAGAAAACATCGATACATTGTTATTCATCCCTAATACATAGACACGCAAAAAGCGAATTTTGAGTGTAATGCATTGAAGACTGAAATGCGGCTTGTCGGGTATCGATACCCATATTTCTCTGTAATCAACGTTGTAAATGAACTAACTCATCTCGCAATCTTCGGTTTTGAAAGGCGCACTCTCATTTTCGCAGAAATCCTAAATTTGGTTCGAGAGTTGAATGAATTGTGACTACCTAGTACAAAAATCAAGTAAATTATGGGAAATCGTCTCTAGATCGAAGTTCTCCGAACGATACGTCACGCTAACACACAGAAAATTGATGGCTTGAGCAGATACACACGGAAGGATGAGCGATCACAACCGACCGGTGCCGGAACACTGCGGAATGTAGTCGGTAATTATCGCATTGACACGGTTTCCCTATCGTCAGCACCTCGACCCCCAACCGTATCCGTGTCGAAGGAGGAAGATCAATTGGTCGGGGAACCGCCGACCTGTTCGGGGAAATTCATAATTTTAGACTGTATGAAGTTCATTGGCTACGGGAATCGAGAACTGTCAGTGAACGGGCGGAGAACTTGGGTGGTAGCAGGGAGGAATAAGCTTCCTAACAGACTGCGTAACGCAACTCTACCACCCTTTCGACCGAAACATGAAATTATCTGATTGGGATAGTTTTATTAATAACGAAGAATCAGATGTATCAAGATTTCAAATCAGGTGTTCAGTTTAAACGACCCGAGTACCAACGAGATTTATACACCTGATATGATGAAAGCTATACACGTTTCTAGTTAGGGTTCGAATAAAGATTTTCATTTGATTTTTTGTACTTGTGCCTAAAAACAGTAGAAGTACTTATGTACAAAACTATTTCTCCCAGTTTTCTACATAATAGCCTTCTTCTACTGTTTATAGGCACAAGTACAAAAAGTCAAATGAAAATTTTTATTCGAACCCTAACTAGAAACAATGATTGAGTATTGAACTAATTAGGTTATTATTTGAATGGTAAGTTACACTTACAACATGAATAATGACGCTAACGGGGATGACAGTCGAGGGCTGTTAAATAAACTAGGTGGCATGTTGAAACTTCAACTGAATGGCACGAGAAACAACGATATTCAGTATTGATCCGCTGAATTCGATCACTGCTAGACCGCTGAAGTTGAGAATCTAACATTCGCTATTAACTTGTCGGGTGCTAGAGAATTAAAAGGTAGGAATGTGTTAGAAATTGATATAAATTCCCAATTACTGATTCTCATCTGATATGAGGAAGATAATTATTAGTTGCACGCCCACAATTGGGAATTTCGAAAAGATAATCTACATCACGCATTCTCTCCTTTCCGACACCTTGATCCATTATCTACTTAAAATACGCCGTTCAATTTAAATTTTTCGAGATATGACGTTTTCAAAATGTCTAAATTCGTTTTGAACCTAGGATTATGAAAAGTTTCAAAGATCATCGTAGAGCTGGTTGGAACCCGTAAACCAAATTTCGTAATTTTAGCACAACGCTAATTGGACAAAGTGCCGCGTACGTCAATTCGTCAAATCATTATGATGGCTCCTGAATATGAAATTGAAAACATTCGTTTAGATACTTATGAGTTTTTGGCCAACCCGAAAAAATTTAATTATTTCCATGGTGGCTATTTGTTCACAAGTGCACGAAACAGGTTCCCCTCTCTTGATTCCGGTCTAAGTGTGCCAAATTTCTTCAAAACTGAATGATGATTATATTGGTGGGCAAACTCTTTACTTATGAGCGATATGAATCAACAATCAATTCTTTATCAGTAACAAGAGTATCATTGGTTATCGCAGATAATACAACATTTGGAACCAACCAAGAAACACATTTTAAGCCCCTCCCCTTAAAAATTGGTGAGTTTTAGGAAACGCGGAAGTTTGCCCCATTAGAACTGTGAAAGGTGAAATTTGGGATACGGACTCTACCCAGCCAGAGGATGATCCTAGAAAGTTTTCAATACCCTAATGGTGAATTTCACCACCTCGTGTTATGCTCCGAGTTACCGCTAACTCTGAGTCACCGAAAAAATGAGTTTCACCACTCCGAGTTAGTCGTGATCCAAGGATTACCGAGGACTTCGTTTCGTTGTCTCTGATATTGATCGGTAAAAAACGAATTATGGATCTACCTCAGAGAAAAAGGAATTATATCACTTTATCCATGAAATCTACATCGTCGTACAGTTCCAAATAACTGATCCTTTCTTTGAAAACTCGCGAGCGCCTTTGTAAATTTACGATCACCGGCATTTCCGCGTCATCTTCGAATTTAAGTCAACGGTAGCTATTCCACCAACATCTTCCGTTCAGTTTTTGAAAAATGCATGTTTCTTCTCATCTTTTCAAAACACAACAGAGACACAAACAACTTACACGTCATACGACAGCGAACGAATAAATCACTCATTTTTTCACTGGTTATCTGAGTTTTGCCAGGGAAAATCAGTCTAGGGCCACCTCTCGTAACTCGCAGATTCCCTTAACACCGAGTGTTAGCTAAGACTTACTTAAACTCTCACTTAGTGAAATCCACCATAAGTAAGGGGAAATTTCGGCATTTCCAAAACGTCATAATATTATCTCGAAAGCAGTGTGTTTTAGGAATTGCTGTTCGTTCACAAGTAGGGCTCAAAGGTAAAACCGATAGAAAATCGTCATAATGAGCGAGAATGTCATACATTATAGATAGTCACTGAGCTAGTTAGCAAAACAGAGTGACAATTATGGTTCCTATCTCGACTCAGGCCAAATCGTGCCATTTATCTCTGGGAATCATACAACGGGGGAAAACAGAACGTATCAAGCTTGATACGTTCTGGATCAGCTCTTCTACTGCATTTATTATAATGAGGGTATTATTTAGTTGACGGTTCGAGGGTAGTTGGCTCCTTTAATAAGTACGACCTTTCCAATCTCTCATGTCCAAATAGATCCCATTGAATACGGAATGAAACGTCCTCCGCTGTAATCCCCTTTTCTAAGGTTTTCATTCGAGCCCGCGGGGTGTTGACAAGACGTTGGAGAAAACCCTCTCTTATTAGCGGACGTCCGTCTCCCTTTTGTTGTGACAGATCTCGTGCATAATTTACGCGAGCCGGCCGAGAGGGAAGTTGGGCGTAAACAGTATGTAGGGCACGTCGTGTCGTCCTCGTCGCCCTCCCATCAACCTCCCCGGATGGACTATCATATTCGGAATTATTTATCAGCTCTCGGTTCACGGAAAGGAAGGCTGAACGTTTTATAACAATATCCGTGAATATTTGAAGAGGCGATTCACGATACGGTCTATTTTGTTCGTTGACAAGTCGCTGAAGTGCGATGGAATGAAATTTTTAAAAACACCAAATAAAAACAGTTTAACCGCTGCTGGGGAATTTATACGATCAAGTCAATTTAAGCTTTCCATGAAAAATAATCGGACTGTAGAAGAAATCTACATTTACCCCACAGTGTGTTTTCTCGCCGATTTCACGCATACCAAGCTGACAGACCTCTATTAAAATATGAGAACAACATCATTTAATCATTGAGAAGCATGTATTTTCATTTCATTCTTTCATTTTATTTCATTTTTTAGTGGAGTAATTATTTTTAACAAAAGAATTTCTAGGAGTATTATGTTCTTAGCTGTATTAATACCAGTAAATTTTTATTTTCAATTTTTGCTCATGTTTGTTATACTGTGGGTCTTTCCCAACTGTAGGTAATTTCCAAAAATGTAACGTAGGTAATAATGATGAAATTTTGTACCAACTATTGAAAAAAAAAAAAAAAAAAAAAAAAAAAAAAAAAAAAAAAAAAAAAAAAAAAGCTGACACCTAGGTATTGGTGAGGAAACCAACAACATGTTGCTTCTGTCGAGGTAACCAAGAGCATCTGCACAATCAAATCGTCACATGACGGAGTAAAATTTACATTTAATGCTGGCTGGAATCAGCTGATCTACAATTAACTGATCATAATCATAATTATAATTATAATCAGACTTCTTTATGAAGAAAATCACGTTTAAGTTACTGTAGTCCATCGCTTTTACGTAAGTACTTGTACAAACTACTAGGTCAGCCCACCAACCGTAGCGTACCAACGGTAATACTCTGAAAAATAAATCGACGAGCATACATTACAAAAAAAACTCTACAAATTCTTGACACAACGGTTCATTATCTTCTTTGTACAGATCACCCTTCTGTCTAGATCCTAAATGTTAGATTAATTATTAATTAATTAATCATTAATTAATTATTATCACTAATTATTAATAATTTTATCAAAATTTGAATATATTTAATATATTCAATATATTTAATACCTAGTTTCCACAATAAATTGCAATTAAAAAAAAATTGCGCAATTCAGTCAGATTTTGTGCGGGGGGACCGACTGCAAAAGAAAGTAGAGGACAGTGCGGGAACGTGAAGCGTGTCGAATGGCGTCTTCATCAAGTCAAAGGGCTTCAAAGAGGAGGAAGGCGGGTTAAAACCACTCCCTGCTGACTAAATCAAGGAAATGAGCCACAAAAAAGAAAGGAGAAAACCTCCTTCCCGTTAGGTCCACACCACGCCGAAGGTTGGAGCGCTCGTTCGGCTGCTACAGCTCATTGCTACATCGCATGGCTGCTGACCATTATATCCCTACGGCTACCTCGATTCCATTCAAATCCACGGAAAGAGTGCGGAAAAATCCTTCTCTCCGTTCCTCGAGGGAACTGGGAATACAATTTTTTCCGTTATAAAACGTCCGCACTCGGGAAATGCTGCGAGGGGGGTGTGGTTGAAAAATCAATTCCATGGAGTATACTTTGAAAAAGAAATCGAGGAGTTTTCTCGGCCTGCAGTTCACACAGAGTGAACCCAGGGAAAATAGAAACGGGAAATATTTCAAGCTGCACGAATTCCCGGGGCAGTGGTTAGAAACCGTTGTAAATCGGTTATCCCTCGAGCGTTTACATAGCTCTAAAAACTCCTAATAGTAAGTGTGTTACACTGTATTAATTCAAATGACCAACCTAATACTTTTTTTCAAGCTCGAAAAAGATAAACGATAATAATTATTACCTTTTGTTGTGAATATAACGACAGTGGTTTTGGATCAGTTGTTGCGAATCTTATTCCTCTGAAAATTTAACATACCAGCTATTAACTAGATAGGAAATTTGACAACAATAAAACGCATAATGCGTGCCTACTATTATTATATAATGCGTCTCAGGTACGAGTGAACTTGAGAAAATATAAAATAGTTTGAAATTGCCAACAACTTGAGGGGTGAGAACGCCGGTTCCATACGGGTATGAGCATTGAATCTATAATGTATCTACAAACCTAGAAATATCTACCTACAAAAATCAAATCATTAATCAGTCTATCAGAATCACGACATTTTTTTGTTATTTTGTGCACCACTATATATTTCAGAAAATTCAGTACATACTACTTCGATACTTTTTGCCTACTACTGGGACATCAAGATGTTCATTACTCCAGTAGTAAGCACTCCTGCCTACTACTGGGAAAACCACATTATTTCTGTTACTTACCTAGATTTGGTCAATTTTTAATTTAAAACATAATGGTAATTGAGAGTAGGGGAAACAAGGGACATGAGGCATTTAGTAATAATTTGCGCCTCGGCCCGAGGCAGCTGGTGTCGCTGCATGTGATTTTACTGGGCTTGTGGGGCCTTTCGTCGCGGCCTATACCCGCCAAGAGCGTCCTACCTACTGGCTCGCCCTCGGCCCGATGTGTGTGATTTAGGCGGGCGTGCAGCACCTCTCCCTCCGGTCTTTAGCCCGACCTGTCGGGGCCTCTCAATGCGGTTTTTCTCCATCAAGACCGCCCTACCTCATGGGTCGGGTTATCTTCATTAGACCCTGCGCCAGAAACCCCTTTTTATTTTTACTCGAATACTTTAATCGAGGGTGAAGAAAAAATAATGCCGAGAAAAAATACTGTTTTATTTATTAATACATAAGTCGGTTCAGAAATAACATGATCGGTGAAAACAAAGCTGGGCTAGCCAGTAAAATGGAGGGTGCAATTAATAATAGCCGGGGTATGTTGATGTCCGCCGATGCCGTACACGTCCTGCCCTTTGCATGATGGCTGTGGTCACCCTGCGCCGTACACGTGCTGTTGCTGCATCCCGCATAGTCCCGCGTCGTTCCGTGGCGTTCACCCGGCTCCGTGTCGAATAGTCCAGCCAAGTCAACCGCCTTGTTTTTGAGCGAGACGTCGGGTGTTGAGGCGTTTCCGGCGCGTGACCTTGATGTGGGTTCGCTGCAGCTAATAGCCTTGTTGGCCATCGATTGTAGAGAGTAGCATAACCGCTCGACCGTTGCCGGCGCGTCCCATCGGCGACAAGATGTCAAGTTATTCGTTGACCGATGTTCTGCGAACAGAAATGTCACAAAAATCATACACACTAGATCAAATGCTGGGGCTCTAGTTGCCAATGCGTCAAATCCCTCGATGAGGCAGTGAGGTGGGTGTGTATTATTACCCATCTTTATTAGACATAAAAGTTCAACGGAGTCGATCGTTCAACTTCAAGGGGTCCTGAAGCAATGAGCCCCCCATCATTATTACACGTAGACAAACCCTCCCCCACACCGTTAACGACAACCTCCTGATTCGGTGAATACGTTGGTGTGGCTGTAAAGTACCGCAATTTATCAACGATAGAGTTAATTGTCGGTATTATGCTTATTAATACACGAGTTTCCGCGGAACTTAGTTTAACACCGTCAACTTCACGATGTAGAAGCGTATCTAGCCAAGAGGGGTGATAATTGGCCAAAAATTCGCCTCGCCTTGTTAACACCCCAGTCATGTGATAGCCATTCAATAAAATTACATCTTCGCCCGAGCGTTTCACCTCCTCGAAGCGTTTGTACAACAGGTCCCAATCGGCAAGCGTGATGTAGAATGGGCGACTTCTAGGGGTCACAATGACAATCACCGGGGTGCTCACATCGACGAGTCCGACTAGAAGCTTCCGATTTTTCGACTTGTCGAGAGAGAAAGTGCTCGTCAAAAGGAGAGAATCCATCGTGGGAGAATGACACCCTCGTATTGATTTCACGATATATATACACAAACACACCCCCTCACCGCCACCCCCCTCCACATACCACCCTAGCTTAACTAAGCTTTGCTAAAACTAAGAATATCGATAGACCTCACCTTGTGGGGGGGTGCACAGCCGCATTCGATGTCAGTGGGACATTATTTGTCATGGCTGGATTTCTGACAAAACGGCAGGCCGGGGCCCACCGTTCATGATCTGCTTGTGGCTCATCACCCTCCAACCATCTCCCTACTAGTACACCACAAAACGCACACTTACAAATGTCAAAACGATTCGTGTAAAAAAACCCCGCTTTAGCCAAATCGTACGCTGTTGGATCTGCGTGGGGCCAATTATGAAAACTCTTTAAGCGATTATACTCGAGATGATATCCACCGTCCCCTGAATGAAACTTATGTGATGCACACCTACAAATACAATAACCATAGGAAAGACAGACATGGCAAGCCAGCCCATCGACCTGATCACTGGGCACCTTAAAACAATGTAGACTACAGCATGTGTCGGTCAAACTAGCAGCGAGAGGCTCAGCCATTACTCCCAAAAAGATTTAACAAGGTGGAAAATGGGGAATCAAATGTGTGTGGAATGGGGTGAGCTGATTTGTAGAGGCAAGATGATGCAGAGGGACGAGTCTGGGGGAGGGCGGTGGTGGTAATTCCTATATCCAACTCTTGAATTCCTGTAAAATGTCACCAGGGCGCATTAGAGCTGTATTAAAAAATGCCACTAATGGGTATTAGAGCTGTTAAAAACCACCCTGCAGTAGACCACATCAGATTTCGACTAGCTCTATCTAAAACCGTCTACAAGCTAGTCTTCAAGCGATTGGATGGGGACGTACGAATCGAATTTTGGTGAAAAACCCAACCATCTTACGAGTGCTTTACCATTGGATCGTCTGATGACTTTTTCAATCAGGTATGAATCTGGGTAGTTAGTGTGTCTAAGCTCTTCGTTATACCACCTGCCTTGAATAGGAGTGGCGTAAATATCCTTCAAGTAGAAACTCGGGACAGGTTCGTTACGCATTTTATAAACTATAAATTGCTCGTTTGACCAATTCGGCTCGTACCCCTTTGTGAAAATACCTTTAACTTTTGATACTCGCACCCTGTCGCCCACTTTAAATTTAGGTTTAATCCACGCGTTAGCCTGTGTGCGGGGGAAGAGTCTAGCCAACACTTTAGATTCATTACTCTTAGACACATCAACCGGTTTCATGCCAATGCTGGAATGTATAGTGTTGTTATAAGTGTGTACAATATCCGGAATCAGATCCACCCATCTCCGGTGCCCCACGATAGAAAACATTCTGTACAAATTTGTCTTGAGAGTCCTGTTAAAACGCTCTACAATCGCGCATTTCACTTGCGAATTAAAACTCGAGTATAATTTAATACCACGCCGCTTCAACACGTCATTTACGTGAGTATTATAGAACTCGGTTCCTCTATCCGTCGCCAGTAGCCGTGGGTTAAAGCCAAACTTGTCGAATGCATTATCCAGGGCTTTAGCTACCACCGGACCGCTTTTGGATTTTAGAGGGCTTGCAAATCCGCGCTTTGAACCAGCGTCTATGATTGTGAGTAAAAAGCGGTACCCGCGATCGGGAAAACCTCTCATATCTACTAGGTCAGCTTCGTACAAGTCATCAAGAACACCCTTGATCACCACTCGTGCCCGTCGATAATGACGCCTCGCAGGGGCGTGAATTTCTCTTGCGAGCCCCTCCTTGAGAGTAAATTGTCCTGTTGTAGGCATTACCACCACACTTCTGTCTATATTAAATCCGATTACGGGTCTAATATACCTTTACTGTCCCGTTTAAAGGACCGTACGATACAATTTTGTCGTGGATTAAAAGGGCGTAACAAATCGTTTCGGGTGGGAAATTGTCTGAATTTTCCAACTCTAGTCTCACATCGACGGCACCCGTTTTTACGGATTCACGTTGCCGGGACATGTCCAGAACGATTAACGGATGAGCCTCGAACGTAGATCTGCTCAAAAGAGGTTGGGGGAAATCACGATCGTAAAACGAATGTTGGAAACGTGCGTACGCCTCGTACAATTCGGCAATTTTTCCAAATTTCAAATCAAACTGCATGTCCTGAAGCGGGAACGCCTCGTCATTCAAATAGAGTTTTGCGTTTCTAAGATCCGTGCGACTGGGGAGGGCCATGCTCTTAGTTATCTCGTTACGTTGTTTGGTATACAACGCTACGATCAAATAACGTGGTTTGTGTATTTGAGTCGAAACTTTGACGTTCCACGAAATTTTGGAGGAGGATGGGAGTTGTGGGTACTCGTGCAACTCGTGACAGCGGAACGGAAGGTAGAAGGTTGGATCACGAGCCAGCCCCCTATACAACTTGGCCCGCTCCTCATCCGAGAGTTTGATCTGGGGGACAACCCACGATATCTTGTCCAGAGTCAAGGTTGAGGCGGCATTATCCGGTTCCCCCTTGAATAAATTATAGTCGTTGGACGTCCTCATCAAGACCAATTCCTGAGACGTGTTGATCAACACCTTTCGCACGTCTTCAAAAAAACCAAAAAATAGCTTTAGAGGAACGCATGCCGAGAAATATCTCGTCGTTGAAACATCCTTCACGATAGAATCCGGTGCAATGTTTGGAGCACTCGCATTAGGATCCGTAAATCCAGAGTTCTCGAGTCGAGGGAGGTCGCTTGGAGTAAAACACGTCAGAGTCTTTAAAGTCGAAACGACGCCGGGTGTCCGTACAAATTCAATTTCCTGACCATTAATTCTGTAGGAAGCAGTGTCGAATAAATGTCCGAAAGGAAGAGACACCAAGTGCGGGAAATTGGCCGCAGTGTTTTTGTTTATGCGACCTTCCACATGGAGGTAAGATAAGTGTGGTGCCGTAATGACATCCGCCTGGTTAATTGCGATCCGAATTTCATCGTTATACGACAATGCGCTTGAATTGAAAGGCTGGTAGTGATACATTGAGAAGCTTTCTATCCGGTCATCAAAGTGTGGGATCTCATCAACGCTCAACATGTCGTCCATGACGAAAGACCTGGAAACCGAGATGTTTGAGGTATCGAGCGTTTGTGAAACTGAGTGTTTTGCGTTTCAAAGACGACGATGGCAGCGGTAATAGTCTGCTAGGCTTCTTCGTCGAGAATGAGCCGTAATCGCCCATCAATGCCAATTTATAGCTATGCGAACCAAAACGAAGTCCCATGGTGAAATGTCGCTATACGGGCCTCGCCGAATGAGTACAAGATAATGAGCCAGCTCTACGAGTATTCAATCAATATATATGTATATTGGGAACATTATTCAGCGACAATATTTAAGACTACCGTCAAATGTTCCCCCAAATTATTCAAAGGTTTCCAGTTCTCGTCCACGAGTCTAACTTCAATATACGGGATTACATTCGATGTCAGCTCATAATAAAGCGTCGGGGAAGGAGAGTGGATCAATTTATATCCGACGTCGACCTCGGGTACAAAGGATAATATCACGTTGGATGGGCTCTCGTTAAAGTAGGACCCTTTTGCCAAATTACATGATACGTTAATTGAGTTGAATGGGTCGATTTTAGCTGGGAAAGGGGCGACATGCCGCATACCGCGGGCGAGAACAATTGGTCCAGTAAAGCCCAAAATCGGCCCTATGCTGTGTGGAATCGAAAAATCGATTTCGAGATTACTTTTCAACCTAATCCGACCGCTGGTCGGGATAACATCCCAGACCAAAACACAATCAGTAGCTGTGAAAATCTCGTCCGTAAACACCCGCTCACCAGCCGCCAGTTTCTCCTTCTGAAGATCTAAAAACTCCTTAATCTTGGCAAAGATGCTGTCCATATCGTAAGCTCCCGAGGGGAAAATCAGCGTTTCTTTTATTTCGCTAAATTTGAAAGAGTCGTTTACCCCTTTCACTATATTGCAGAACGAATTATACGTGAATAAAGATAGGACACCTATTGAAAATTTCCCTGCACCCAACTCAATCGGTGGGAAAAACGACTGTCGCAAAACTGTTCCACTGCCACTTAAAGTTATTCCGGTCGACATTTTACGGTCAAGTGATACAGCGTTAAATGGCCACAGTGAAAGCAACTTGAATCAGCGATTAGCTGATGGGATATGACACTGAACCAGATGTCACGTGTATTTAAATGGTTCACCAGCTCCAAGGGTGGTGGAAGCCCGAATGGGTCGTAGTAAATGACAATGTTATCGGTATACGTTACGCCACACCAGTGAGTACCGTTTGATTTCAAATCCCCAAGATTCAACACGAACTTGCGACCTTCATCAACTATAGGTACTATTTGGTGATATTGGAGCTCGTCCAGCATGAAAACACCGTCGAAAACGTGTTTAGATGTTGGGTGATGTGATAGAAAATTAAACATATCTCGGGCGGATAATGGCTCGTCAGGCAAAGTTTTCAGCATTTTGAATAGTGTCGTAAAATTGCACCTCGACCACGTCTTACTCCGCGGCGCGCCACATAGGCGCCACGCGTCACAATTTGCCGTCTTGGCAAAATGGCTTTCGAGCGAATGGGCTGCCGCCTTCTTTTGCGTTTTTGTGGTTTTTGCGTTCTTGGGACTCTCATGGATATCTCTTGTAGACGTCTCAGCTGGCCTGTTCTCCGACGCCCCAACCGCCCACCTAACATCATTTTTCCTTTCATCGCTGCCACCACTGCTGTTGCACCAACTTTTTCTAGGAAAGACGATTGCGAGGATTTTATGCGCTCTAACGCGGCACTCAGAAGCCTTTGATCAGCAACACGCCTTACGGCCGGATCTTGAGAATTCTCGTAGGCAATGTCGTGAGCTCTGCATGCGCCGTCGAGCGCGTTCTTTGGCGGGATGTTATGCTGAATCTGATACTTCAAATCGTTCCCGGGGCCACAGTAATTTAAACCCGGTAAAGTCAAATTAAAGGGATTATGATCTATCAAGTAATTAATTAGCCCTCTACCGCGACGGTGTCCCATTGGACTGATGTATATAACCCCCTGATACGGCCTTATATATACATTTTCACCCGGTTAGTAGGGGAAACAAGGGACATGAGGCATTTAGTAATAATTTGCGCCTCTGCCCGAGGCAGCTGGTGTCGCTGCATGTGATTTTACTGGGCTTGTGGGGCCTTTCGCCGCGGGCTATTCCCGCCAAGGATCCTACTGCAGAGTGTACCTCTCTCCCCGGCCATTTCCCATCAAGACCACCCCCATCTTACGAACATTGAGCTAGCTAGTGAGGACCTGTGTATGTGTGATTTTAGCGCAGGTGTAGGGCCTCTCACCGCGGTCTTTTTATCCCGACCTGTAGGTGTGTGATACTGTAGAGTATACGGTGCCCCTCTCCGCGGCCATTTCCCATCAAGACCACCCCCATCTTACGAACATTGAGCTAGCTAGTGAGGACCTGTGTATGTGTGATTTTAGCGCGGGTGTAGGGCCTCTCACCGCGGTCTTTTTATCCCGACCTGTAGGTGTGTGATACTGTAGAGTATACGGTGCCCCTCTCCGCGGCCATTTCCCATCAAGACCACCCCATCTCACGAACATTGAGCTAGCTAGTGAGGACCTGTGTATGTGCGAATTTTACCGGACGTGCGGGGCCTGTCACCCAGCAGCTAGTGTCAACATGTGTATGTGTGATCCTACCGGGCGTGCTAAGCCTCTCTCCGTG
Source organism: Stenodema calcarata (assembly GCA_963920205.1). Taxonomy (NCBI): domain Eukaryota; kingdom Metazoa; phylum Arthropoda; class Insecta; order Hemiptera; family Miridae; genus Stenodema; species Stenodema calcarata. The sequence continues at coordinate 4,802,177 of OY986052.1, forward strand.
GCCTTATTCTACGACAACGACCCATTCACTTATCGTACGAGAGACATGAGGCAAATTGTGTGTGTGTGTGTGTGTGTGTGTGTGTGTGTGTGTGTGGGAGTAAACCCAGTTCCCGCAAGCCGCTTGAAATGTACCACCCGACATGTATTTTTTTAGCCTACCGATTCTCATCAGAATGCTGCCCAGTAATTTAAAAATGCCTTCCACTTTAAGCCGAGCCAAATACAAAACAGCTGTTTTTAGTTTTTAATTAGCAAAGGGCACCGAGAGTGCGAAAAATTATTTTCTAGTGTGCAATATACACATACTATGTAGTTAGTTAATAAGATAAATTAGATTATGAGATGTAACTCTGGATCTCACTTGTAAAACAAATGTTAATATAAGTTTAATAACTTAATATAGTATAATAATATCTATTCCCATTACTACCACGTCTGATTTAACTCATGAGCGCCTGCCTCGAACCAGCTAGTGTCCACCACCAGTGTCCGCGGCCTTTTCCCCAGCACGATCACCCTATCCACGGTCCAAAGCGACGACCATACCTCTACCGGACGCAATCATAAACTCGTACATGGTACAGAATAACTTCAACACTCGCGTTCTAAAAATCCTCAAGGTAAATAGGCATATAGCATAATATTAGTTTCCGAAGCTTCGGATAGAGGTTTAGAAAATTGAGTTTGCGCTTAGTATGGTTAAGGGGGGGGCATTGTTGGGGATGAAAACCAACATTTTGAACGGTTATAAAAATAACGATACGGAAAAAGCGAAACTTTTAGAAAAGGGAAAAGAATTGGGGAAAGCGGAAATTATAAACGCGATTAGAAAAAATGTTTAAATTTAGTTATTACAATGAGTTGTGTTTTTATGAGAAAATCTCATAAAAAATTATTTCATAGTACCTAAATTAAAAAAATTATGTTTACTTTAAAGTATGTATCAAACTAAAAAAGTTTTTGATAAATATCAAGATGGAATTGTGCGAAAACAATTCCAAACTTTCAATCCTTCATCAACTTTGAATTTAAATGCAGAAAACAAAAAGGACTACTTTCAAAATAGAACTCTATGACGAATTTATTTGCAAAGATGTAGAATATTACATTTCTGGTAAATGTGGACCATACCTCTACCGGACGCAATCATAAACTCGTACATGGTACAGAATAACTTCAACACTCGCGTTCTAAAAATCCTCAAGGTACCTAGGCATATAGCATAATATTAGTTTCCGAAGCTTCGGATAGAGGTTTAGAAAATTGAGTTTGCGCTTAGTATGGTTAAGGGGGGGCATTGTTGGGGAAGACATTGGTTAAGAGCAACTTGGCGATCAGAGCCGACTGATGGAGATACCTCGCGAAGCGCCTGCATATATACCCAAAATCTGAGGGCATCGTGGTGGGATCTGCCCCACTCGATACCGAGGTTATAAAACCCACCTTTCGCCGCACTCGGGCCATTTTCTGCTGCCGTACCTGAAGCACACACACCTCGACTCATCACCCCTCAGCCAGCTGAGTATAAAAGCCAATTTATTCCATCTCTGATTGTATTATCCCCATCATTCAATAATCGTATTAGAGCGAAAAAATGTCAAACGACCCCGCAGATAAAAGGCGAACGACAGCTCGCCTCAATCCCCAGCACTGGGTTAACTCAGATCACGATAAATTTAAAGTCCTTCATTCTCACTTCCGTGGGAAAGTACAGAGTTTTTATCTACCGAATACTATAGACTATTATTCAGAAAATACCCAAAACGTCTCCTTTAAAACAAAAAATCAAATGTGTGTGGAACAAGGTGAAATTGCTGAATTGATTTATAGGGGGTATGATTAATATTTACGCATTCGACACTGAATCCCGCATTTGCACGTTGAACATGAGTTATTACACGTTTCTTTCATAGGTAAACCAATGCTGTCTAATACTGTTTACACGGAAAAACCAAAGAAAGTAGTTTTCATTCCACTAAGAAAAGGACTGAAAGAAATAAAAATGATAAAATTGTCAACAACCACGGGAAATAACGAACCGATTCGATCAACGATATTAAAGCTTACTTGTTGCTGAAAAGTAATTAATTTTTCTGTTTTTATATAATAAATAAGATGAACAACATTGGTGAAAACCAAAAACCGTCTGCTCCTGCAGTTGAAAATGATATACAATTTACCCCGTTTTACAAAAACATTTATCCTCAGATTCCGGTTCCGGAATTTAATTCCAACGATTATAGAATAAATCGAATTTTTAGAAAACGAAATGAAAACCCGACCAGATAAAAGGCGAACGACAGCTCGCCTCAATCCCCAGCACTGGGTTAACTCAGATCACGATAAATTTAAAGTCCTTCATTCTCACTTCCGTGGGAAAGTACAGAGTTTTTATCTACCGAATACTATAGACTATTATTCAGAAAATACCCAAAACGTCTCCTTTAAAACAAAAAATCAAATGTGTGTGGAACAAGGTGAAATCGCTGAATTGATTTATAGGGGGTATGATTAATATTTACGCATTCGACACTGAATCCCGCATTCGCACGTTGAACATGAGTTATTACACGTTTCTTTCATAGGTAAACCAATGCTGTCTAATACTGTTTACACGGAAAAACCAAAGAAAGTAGTTTTCATTCCACTAAGAAAAGGACTGAAAGAAATAAAAATGATAAAATTGTCAACAACCACGGGAAATAACGAACCGATTCGATTCAACGATATTAAAGCTTACTTGTTGCTGAAAAGTAATTAATTATTTTGTTTTTATATAATCAATAAGATGAACAACATTGATGAAAACCAAAAACCGTCTGCTCCTGCAGTTGAAAATGATATACAATTTACCCCGTTTTACAAAAACATTTATCCTCAGATTCCGGTTCCGGAATTTAATTCCAACGATTATAGAATAAATCGAATTTTTAGAAAACGAAATGAAAACCCGGGGAAATTTGAAGAAAAAATACTGCAAATTATCGAAAACATTTTTCGGAATAGAGTGTTTCTTTACATTAACCGAACTGGGGGTGATTGGTGTTTGCATCGCTCTCCCTGTAGCAATTCCTTTTGGAGTTCCAATTTCAGCAGGATTAACAACATTTTCCGCAATCCTGAGAACTTCGACCAGTTATGTAGGAATCAAAATTAATAAACATTCGGATATCGAACTTTTGGCGAAAACAAAATTAAATTCTATAGAGGAAAAATTCACGAATGCTTTGAAAGATGGGAAAATTTCGGATGAGGAATTTTCCAATATTGAACAAGAAATTAAATATTACAACGAGATGAAAACCAACATTTTGAACGGTTATAAAAATAACGATACGGAAAAAGCGAAACTTTTAGAAAAGGGAAAAGAATTGGGGAAAGCGGAAATTATAAACGCGATTAGAAAAAAATGTTTAAATTTAGTTATTACAGTGAGTTGTGTTTTTATGAGAAAATCTCATAAAAAATTATTTCATAGTACCTAAATTAAAAAAAATTATGTTTACTATAAAGTAAGTATCAAACTAAAAAAGTTTTTGATAAATATCAAGATGGAATTGTGCGAAAAACAATTCCAGACTTTCAATCCTTCATCAACTTTGAATTTAAATGCAGAAAACAAAAAGGACTACTTTCAAAATAGAACTCTATGACGAATATATTTGCAAAGATGTAGAATATTACATTTCTGGTAAATGTGTTTCAACCGATTCTACCAAACCATATAAACGTGAAAACATGGATGTAAGACTTGTTGATAATTTCGTTGGACGCGGTGCCTCGATCATGTGCAATCGTTGCTTCACGATTTGAATGGCATAACCCTCTCAAAGGCCTCCGGGGACTGCGAATATTTGCACATGACGGGGCATTAAAATTCAGAAAAGGTCGTCCACGTCCTCCTGACACTCTCACATCGCCAGATCCTAATTTACATAACCTCAGTCACGTCTCTTCTTTTAAATGGAATTCCGCTCATCGCTCGACATTGTGTCAAGGTAATCCATTTCTTCGATGTTTTGCCTTGCGAGAAATTTGGCTATTAAGAGCGCCTTGTAGACGGCGCAATTATGCTTGTATCTGGCTGGGAGGTGCTTGTGGGTTATGCAAATTTCATTATTGGCTGAGTCCACATCTTCTTCAGCTCCTCTTAGAGACCTGTATGAGTGGGAACCCATATCTTCGATGTTGATGAACATGAGATTTAAATCAAGCCCGGCAGCCAATCTTAGAGCACGAATTTTATCGAGACCCTTCGTATAGAGGTGTATTAGTTTTCTGTCGGAGGACGCATATCCCCTAAAGATGTCCCTGATATGATAATACGGTGTTGCACCAGTATTGCATTTTAACCCATGAATATTTCTACTCGCAAATCGAATTTGGGCGTCACCCTTTAGATGCCAGGGTAGCTTGAACAGATGATAGGTACGACGTCCCTCAAGTTCCCTGAAATCTTCCGAAACTGGTAAAACAATTAATTCGTGTATGTAGTATTTCCCATGCTCCGTCTGAGACATTGCCACGTCCAGAATGTAGCGGGAAATATTGTTTTGTGGGTTCATCATTCCCCCTC